>CM053791.1:738833934-739508934 GCA_028749045.1 Cupressus sempervirens | reverse complement strand
GGTTAGGGTAGTTTTTAGATTAGATCATATTGGATCTTGTAGAATAGAATTTTTTATTTTATTTTTATTTGTCCCTAACTCAAAAGGCTTTACAATAGGGCACATTAGATGTAAAAAATTATATTTATGAATAAAGTGTTTTGATTTGGTATCAGATCTTGCTTTGTTTTTGTGTTTCTAATGTGTGGTTATTTGCAAGGACCTAGATTTCCCAAATAGAGGCACACTTAGATTCTCATGGCATTGGGTGGTATTAGAGAAAATGTGTTGCTAAGTGTGTAGATAGATCACCAAAGTTGAGGCATTTTGCACCAAGAATTGGGTGAAGGATGGAAGAGAAGGTTGATCTAGTAGAGCTAATTGATCTTCTTAGTTTGTGGATCTATTGCTTTCGGTTTGTGAAAATCTTGGAAGATGCCTCCAAGAAGATTGTACCCTAAGGTAATTGATGATCCTAGTGATGATATGGAAGAAAGGACCTTAGAGAAGACTAAGGAAAAAAATATCTATGCGATTGCACTAATGAAGAGTGACATGATTGCTGAAATTGTGAGTGCTTTAGGTGGCGTACCTAGGCATGTAGGTACCAAAGATGGTTATGAGGAAGTTGCTAAAGATTTTGAAATTGTTGGGTCCAGTGGTGAGCACAAAATTGATCATGTGAAGAGGCCTATTTGAACTAGGGCTAGTTAGTTCACTACAGTTGGATCTCAATTGAGGTTGAAGCATAAGATTGAGGTTTCTAATTTCTTTGGTACTTTGACTCTTGAAGATCTTATTGATTGGATTGGTCAGTTGGAAGACTAATTTGAGCTTGAGGATATTGATGATCCGCATAGAGTGAGGTTCACATAGACTAAACTTAAAGGACATGCTTCTCTCTAGTGGAAATAACTACAAATAGAAAGAAAAGAGGAAGGTGAAATGAAGACCACTAGATGGAGGTTGATGGTGACTAAGTTGAAGGCTAAGTTCATTCCTATTGAGTATAAATTTGATTTGTTTAAAAGGTTGCAAAATCTAAAATAAAAGGATATGACTATGAAATATTATACCAAGATGTTCTACAAGTTAACTATTTGGTCTAGACATAGAGAAGTATTAAAGGAGAAGGTAGGTCAATACATTAATTGTTTGAGATTCAATATTTAGGATGAGGTTGGTATGTTGAATATTTATTTGGTTTAGGATTCTTATCAGTATGCTCTTTAGGTAGAAGATAAGTTCAAGAGGAAAAGTTCAGTTAATGGTAGAGGGAAGGAGTAGAAGGATAGCTTGGAAAGGGCTAAACTGAATGTAGAAGGTGAACCAAAATGTGTTGACCAGAAGAGAAGCACATGTGGAGGTGAGTGTAGAGGTAATTGTTTTAGATGTGGTGGAGAAGGGAATAGATATTTTGAATGTTGTCATGGTTGTTACTGGGAATGAGGTTGTAGTCTAGAATAGTCAACCTAAGAAAGTAGAGAGTTTACTAACTTGACAAGTATTTATTGGTCAAAGGACACTAGATTCATGTTAGAGGACTAATAAGTCTAGTGGTAAAGTATGCAAGGTGATTGTATATGGTAGGAGTAATGATAACCTTGTTGTTAAGGATATGGTGTAGAAACTTGGTTTGAAGAGAGTGAAACATCCTTATCCTTATAAGATTGGATGGTTGTAAGCTGAGCATGCTAATGAATTGTTGATTTATAGATTGGGCAATATAAGAATGAAGTGTTGTGTGATATTGTGGACATGAAAAATTATCATGTGTTTCTTGGTAGACCTTTGCAGTATGATTGTAGGGTTGTCTAGAATTATGTCAAAAAAATTTTTACTATTGAGAAAGGTGGCATGGAGCATTCCCCAATTTCTTTGTAAAATGAAGAACTTCATAGGAGGAACCTAAGTATCGGTAGCTGACTTAAGTTGAGGGATTATGAGAGGGTTAGATATCAAAATGGAAAGTAAAATTTTAGCACACCTGGGATGGATGTGAAGAAATAGAAGAAAACCAAAGGAAAGAGTGTGAAAGTTAAAGACTTGGAGGATATGTATGCTAAGAATTAGTTTGGGATTTGTGTGTTAAATCCCAAAAGATGTTCTTCTAGCTACTAAGAACATCTTTTCAAATCTAGGGTATCTGTTGTAGGAGCATCCTAGGGATTTTACCAATCCCACATGTTAGAGGTATTTTGGCTTGGAGTTTAGGATTTAGTCACAAAATAGTGGTCTTTGATTGCTAAAGGAGATCAGTAGATACTATTTGTGTGGCATTTACTACATTTCTCGACATGTGTTGGCTTCTTTACACTCTCTATGTGCTTGACAAGTGTTGGTTTCTTGGTATGCACTAGGATCTTGACATGCACTAGGAGCTCTAGAGTGGTTGTAGTTTGGTTGATGCTCATCCTAGTCTTCCTAGCACTTTATCTAGTCTCAGTTTTTATAGGTGTTGATTTTTTTATGATCTCACTTTAGGTATTTAATTCATGTTGTAACTAGATTTGGGGGTTTAATTTGTGTTGTAGCTAACTTGTGGCTGAACATATATTTAATGTATGTGTTTTAATTTAATTTGTAATGAAATAGGCTAACTTGTTACTTACTTGGGTATAAGTATGCAATTTTGTAGAGTCTTTAAGAATTATAATCATCCAACTTGGATAACAGGATGCAAAATTTGAAGAGCTAGTAGCTATGGCTTGAAAAATAGAAGATGGCTTGGAGGGCTTGCAAGCACAAGTTTAGATTTCCTTGGTGGTTTTCTTCTATAGTGAAGATTTGGGATAGTTGTGAGTAGTGTTTCGATTGGATGATGTTGGATCTTGCTAAACTATTTTTGTAATTGTTCTCATATTTGGCCCTAACTTAGAAGGCCTTACAGCTAGGCACATTGCATGTAAAAGGTTATATTTATGAATAAAGAGTTGTGATTTGGTATCAAATGTTTCTTTTTTGTTGTGTTTCTCTTGTGTAGTTATTTTCAGTGATCTAGATTACTGCAATAGGGGTACCCTAGGATTCTAGCTGCATCAAAATTGGGGAAATTAAAGGTTGATGAGTAGGCATATCAAGAAATAGAGACATTAGATTTCTTAAGGCTAACTTCCCTCCTTGATTCAAAGTATTCTCTTCTCTAATGGTAATCTCATATGCTTTTGGTAAGGTGTCTCATCCTATGGTTTGTAAAGTAGTGTCAATATCACTATTGAAATCTCTTAGGTAATATAAGAAAGAAATATCAGGAGAAGGTTTTACCATAGATGGTATTCCATCTAATGTGTTTTGGAATCTATATTTGAAGTCTATCATAAAATCATGCTAAGCTCTTTTATGGTGGTTAGCTACTCTAGGAGAGATAAGTGGTCACTCTTATCCTTAAAGTTTTTATGAATATCTTCTCCTAATTAATCCCAATTATGGATAGATTTATGAGCTAGGCCTCTATACCATTGTAGACCCCTTCCTTTTAGTGATGAAGCTAAAAGAAAAACTACAACATTGTCCCCTATAATACCATTTATATTGAAAATATTGAAGACTTCTTGAATATGTTCAATGGGAGAAATGAAAGTATCACTAGTGAAGTTAGGGACATTTTTCAATTCAAATACTAGTATGTCATGTCTCTAAGGTAGGATGAGAGGAATCCCTCCATTGAATGTAGAATGACCTTGGTTTCTAGCCATGTGGAATAATGGTTTATTTTAATGAGCGAATAGGATTATAGGCTACAGATTAACAACAAGAGGAGTAGAGAGAGACCTAGTAGGTATATGAGTTACATCAACACTTTTAACTAGTCAAAGAAAGATCTTGGTTCTTCTTCATCTAGTGGCTAAAAGAGAAAGATGGGTAAACTAGTAATTACCTCTACAAGATGCCCTTGTGTGAACCTTGGGCAATAAGTGTAACAACTATGTTCTAAGAAAAAGAAATAGATATGGAGTTGCCAAGTGCTTGAATGAGGGCCTCTTGAAGGCCTAAAATGGTAAGAGTGGCACTATCCCTACAACATATTAGTTGAAATATTTTAATTAAGAACAACTACTAGTAGAATTCAAAAATGAACTTTAATATAGTCCCAATGGGCATGCCAAAAACTTTAAGAGTCTCACTAGGTGTTCCAAAATCTATCAGGGTGCACTAAACTACTTCTTTCAAGAAAAAGGGGAGAATAAATTCTTGAGCTAAAGCTATTAGAAAAGGAGGTGATGCACCAAATAGTTTATTTTCTCTTATCTCTACTCAAGACAGTACTACACTTTAATATGGTTCTAATATACACAACTCCCCAACCCTAATTACCCCTCAAAACTCATATGCAGAATAGGAACTAGATGAAATCCTACAAGAAAGAAGCTTCATAAGATAGCATTTTCCATTACCAACAATAAAGTAGATACAACATAGAACTTGAAGAAATAAGAAGTAAGAATAACATAAAGAAAGAAGGAATGCACAACATTAATGGTAGAAGAAGGTATCGTAGAAGATTATATTTATGCAAGGAAAGGGAAATTGCAACTCTAGAGCATAGAATGTTACTATTAAAGAATTAGAGAAGAGACTGAAAACATATTTACAACTTTCATTTATAGAGTTCATGTATAAATTTCATGTTTACATTGAGTTCAAACCCCAACTAGGTGGAATTGAGTTATAGAGGAGAGCAATAATTGAAGAATTAGAAAGAAAATTTGATCATGAAGTGTGATTGTTGTGGGAGTGACAAGAAGAGCCAAGAATGAGTGCACCCAACCACAAGAGATCAAATCTTTAAAAATTTGATCATTTCATGCATTAAAGAGGTGTGGAGTGCAATGGCATCAAGCAAATAAGGCCCAAGAAGTAGCTAGGTATTGAAGAACTAGCCTTGATGGTGTGCCATGGAAAAACAAAACCATGAGAAAGGATAACATGTTGTGTTATCCATTTGCAAATGCAAGGTTGACCATGGAGGGGGGAATCTAATTTCATTGAAAATAAATGATGGTCATCGATGAAGTTTTTCTTTTGGAAATGGATGGTCTAGATGTCATGGGAGATGTCCAAATATAAGATTAAGATACCATTATTGATGCAAATTATCTCTACTATGTGATACACTTTGATATTTCGGACCATCAAAGAAGCATTCTAGTATAAAGAAACTCTAGTATGGAGGCATGTGGGAACATCTTGCATTTTTGTGAAATTAAAATAGCATCTCACATAAAAATATGGGTCATTGACATAGATGTTAGCTTTAAAATGGAAGATCCAGATGTAGCAAGTAGACTGCTAAGATGCACCAGAGCCAACAAATGTCATGTAATTATAGGCCTTGGAGCCTCATAGGAACTCCACAGTATGAAGAAACATTGGAATGGTGACACTTGGAAGAATCTCACACTTTTATGAAATGAAAAGAACATCTCACTATTGGCTAGGTTTTTCACCTAGTTGAAATCCTTAAAATTTATTGTGAAAATATATTTTATCCCATCTAAGAAACTAGGGTTGTCATTATGTTTCTAATGAGAGTTTCAAGAGTTTTGACCTTGACAACATAATGAAAATGTCACACATGAAATAGGTGGGACTAGTTCACTTGAGCCAAATGAAGTAATAATATAGGATGATGTAAGTTGTTGATTTAAAAATATATCCATGATTGTCTCTATGTAACTACAAAAATTTTCTCAAGTTTTAATAATAGTGACACAACAATATTGTGATGCATGTCCTTGTGGGCCAACATAGTCTAAAATGAAGACCTTTTCTCATCCATCAAATCAAAGATCATAGTCTAAAATATAGACCTTTTCTCAGCCATCAAATCAAAGATCAATTGAGCGTTGTCACTATGTTGTTATTTCAAGATGTAAGATATCTAACCATAGTGATATAGAGGCAAAATGACACATGGAGCCTATGGCCTACTTGAAATGATTTAAGTATACCTTTTCCAACAATCAAATCTAAGAGAGATCTATGGCTATCATTATGTTGCTAAGAAGAGTTGCTCAATTTTTAACCATAGTGACATAACAACACGGTGAGATGCATCTTATTAATTGTAACCATTAAAAGAGGGCTATTGATAAGGAAAACGGTGTCCAAATTTCATTAAATGATTATTTTGACTACTAGGAAAGAAGGTGAAAAGTGACTCATGTTGTGGATAACATCCACTCCATTAGATATTTGTACATCAATGACCCCTTTTCAAAATTCTAAAATAAAACATGCCTTCTAGCTCACTGTAAAACATTTGTGTGAATTGAATGCCTTTCATGCTAATTGATATGAAAGATATAATGGAAAAGTTGATGGTTTCATTTTGAATTTTTTTTTTGAAGAATTGGAGTGTGGTGCTTGCTGAAATTATTTTCTATGTAAAGTTGAACTACCAATTCACGCAGCAAGAATCTACTATGACAACTAGATACACATTTTTTGATCCTAGGAAGTGGTACTCTCTCCCCAATAAGAATTTGAATATATTTTTTATATTGTCAAAAATAGCTCCTTAGAAGGGTTAAATTAATCTACTAATGAAATTTTACAAATAAAAGAATTGGTCTCTATAAATCCAAGGTTAAAAGTAGTTGAGGGATTATATGATAGAGAAAACTAGAATAGAGATGCAACAACATCTAAAACTAGGCTACAACTCTTCAAGAAATTGTTTTCAAACACAAAACTATTAACCCCACATGGCAATATTTGGAACTTTGCCTTAGGGAGTTAGTTGTCCTATGAGTGTTTGTGGATTCAAACCTCCTCACTTCTATAGCCCAAATGTACGACCCAATTACTAGAACTATAAGGGGGATAAATGGGGAATATTTCATAAAAATAATACCCAAGAAAATGTTGGAATTCTTTAGAATAAGTAAGAGAGGGGTGAATTAATTATCCAATGTCTATATGTACATATAAATATTTTCATAGCTTAGTAACCCAATATCAATAAAACATTAGTATGCATGCATCTATTAGATCAAACAACTCTTAAACTTTGTAGGTTATTGGCTTGGGTTAAACAAACTTTTCAAAAATGTAAGCATGAAACATAATACACACTATCAAATGTGACCTAGTTAGAGGATTTCAATTACCTTTTTAGGAGTGAGACTTATTAGAGGAATTTAAACCATTCACTTGGAATATCACCTGGTTAAAGGATTTACAAATGATTTTTAGTTCAACCTAAATCTAAAGGACTTATTATAGACTAATATAATATTTAGAAAGTAATAGTAAGGCTTGATCTGACAACAATTAAAACTCACTTGCAGATTATTGATCTTTGTTTCATTCCTCCATTCTACTTGACATTCACACACTTTAGGTCTAATAGCTTGCTCAACTTTCAAGAACTCATTCTCTTTATCCTTTTTTCTTTGCATTCCGATTACAATATCTTCTATTTGGCCACTGAATGAAGAAAATACCCTAGACTCCTTATCTTTCTTAGTTTCTTGCACATGAAAACCTTTTCTTCTAAAATGCTCTCTCTGTAAATAGAGATTTAAGATCTTTTAATGTTTAACCACAATCATCCATTTTAGGGTTACATAGGATTAGGTAGGATACAATGAACCTATCCACTTTTCCATTTGGTTCCTCTAGAAACTTTTTCTCTAATCCTCTTTGAATTTTCCATAAAATGGTCTACCTTGAATTTTGTACCAATAGATCATCATATTTATCTTCCACATGCTTCATACAATTCAAGAAAATAAAATAGTTGGCTTAGATTTCTCAAATTTATAATTTAACATGAATACTTATACTTTCCATAAATATGTTGTCACTTGACTTCCATTTTGATGTTCCACTCATCTTCAACTAGTTAACTCAGAAAACACTAAAGTTTACTAGTGCTTGACATCAACTAAAATTTACTCAGCATACACTATATATTCATTGGACATACGCTAAGTTTTCAATTTTCTTAACTCCAACTATTTTTTTTCTTAGCTTGCACTAACTTTTCTCAGTAGCTACTATACACTCATTCAAGCTTGGCAGACTCAAATATTCTTACTTGTTCTTCAATACTTACTCAACAAATCCAAACATTTTAGCCTTAAGTAGATTAACAATATACTATATCATCATTATCTTAACTAATATTTGTACTCTTTTTTTTGTATCATAACTCATCCTTTCCTCTTGGTTCTCTTCTTGTCTCATTTGATCAAATCCTCTTCATCAATCAAGTAAATGATAGTACTTACATAAACTATGTAGTTTTCTTACAAACAAGTAGTAGGTTTGACATCACTGAAAAAACAATGATTGTTCCATTATAGCTTGTTCACTTCAAAACAATCTCATATATAAAATCTCCCTCTTAGGCATTAATGGCAAACCAATATCAACAACAATACCGAAAATAAAATAATTCCTTGTATTGAAATCCCTCTCTCTCTCTCTATCATCAACTTTCATCTTCTGTATAGGCTACAAAATTCTATTTTGATGAACAAATAATCAACTCTTCCTTAGGACTTCCTTCATTTGTCATCTTGTATGGTTTCTCCTTCTAACTTTCTCTTGATCAATCCTTCTTACTACATAGATATATTTCTTTTAGTGATCTCTCCCTCTTTATTAACTATCTAGTACACTATCTCTCTTTAAGTAGATATGTCAATTATTTCTTAGATACACTATCTCCCTCTGAGTAGATATGCAAAATATTTCTCCTTCTTTCTCAAAATTTTCTCTTTTCCCTTTGGTTATCTCTCCTTCTTTGACAAAAATGCCAAAGACTTGTCATATCAATATGTATATATAATCAAATTTAGTTTCTCCCTCTGTCACCTTAATTGTGATTGATCTTTTATTCCATCTCTTTGATTACTTTAGGAAGCTTCTAACATAAGATTCACCATATCAAGTTGTAAGATACAACACTTAGTTTGGTTGATGCAGGGCACTGCTCATGCTTCTTAGGTAGCTTTGGATAGGGGTGTCACCCCTAGTTTACATCGTAGATACTCATCAACATCCTTAGGTAATGCTTTAGTCAAGATACTAGCTATCATCTCCTTTGTATTCACATATTCCATCTTCACTTCTTTGTCTTGAACAATTTCTTCCTTCATACCTTTGATTAGCAATTTGATCCATATAATGTTTGTACAATTTACTAGATCAAGCACATATTCAGCTTGAGCAATAGATTGAGATATGCAATTTTTTTTTCTTGATGGTCCAAGTGACCAACCTCTTTCCTAAGAAAAATGATCCTCTACTAGTTCTCTTTTGGTCATCAATGTTTCCAACCTAATCAACATTATTGTAGGCTCTCAACTCAAACTTCTCATTTTTCTTGTAGTATAGACCATGGTCTCCTATTCCTTTTAGATATCTCATAATTCTATTAATAGCCATCAAATGATTCTCCTTAGGATTAATAGAGAATCTTGCAACAATCCCAATAGATAATGAAATGCCAACTCTGCTATGTATTACATATTGCAATTTTCCAATCATACACATGTACAATGCTTGATTCACATTAGTTGAATCATCATTCTTTGACAAATCATGTGCTATCACCATAGGTGTGCTAACTAGTTTTGCATCTTCCAATCCAAAAAAATCTATTATTTCCTTCACATGCTTAGACTAAGTGATGTATACACCATATTTCATTTGATATACTTACGAACCAACAAAGAACTTGATCTCTCCAAACATAGACATCTCAAATTATTTCTTCATTTCATTTGCAAATGCCTTACATAATTTATCTTGACCTCCAAATGTGATATCATCAACAAAAATTTCAGCTAGTAAAATACCCTTACCTCCTTCTATCATCAAGTAAAAATTATTGTTATCATTAGTCTTCTCAAATCCAATATTCACAAGATAATTGTGAAGCCTTTCATACCATGCTCTTGAGGCTTTCTTTAAACTATATAAATATTTTTGTAGTCTACATACCATGTTCTTGTTGTTAGCATCAACAAATCCTTCTTGCTGATCTATATAGACCTCTTCTTCTAATATGTCATTCATAGATGTTGACTTCACATAAATTTGATAAAATTTGAAACATTTGTATGTAGAGTAATCAAGAAGAGTTCTTCCTCCTTCCAATCTTACAATAGGGGTAAAAGTTTCCTCATAGTCTATCCATTCTTCTTGTGCATGCCCCTTAAAAAACTAATCTTTCATGTTATTCCTTATGATTTCACCATTTTTATCTAACTTGTTTCTATACACCCACTTGGTTCCAATCACATTATTATCTTCCAATCTAGGAAATAGAGTCCAAATGTCATTCTTCTTAATCATTAAATCTCTTCTTTCATGGATTTACTCCAGGCCATACTGTCTAAGGCATCTTTTACTGACTTAGGTTCATGCATAGCCAACAAATATGTATCACCTCTTAGCCTATTCATTATCATTTTTCTAGAATCTTTGTCTCCAATAATTTTTCAGCAACATGATATCTCTGTACATACTATGACAATATTGGTTCTTCTCTCCTTTCCTCATTAGTTCTATCAACTTCTACATCCCTATGTACTTCTCTATCAGGTAATTCAACATTAATTTCATGTACACTAATCTTAGAATTAGAATTTTTCTCAACTTAAGTCTAGAACTCGGTTCTTGAATGCAACTCAACATTCATTGTATGTGATTAAAAAGTGAGTTAAACTTGTTGTTGATTTGCAACTTGATTTACAACATCTTCACTAGTAGACATACTTTTGTAAAAGTATATAAAAGGTTTTTATTCCTCTAGTTCCTTCATATATTTATCCTCATTTACCTCTGTATATTCATCAAACTTCACATTTTTCACTTTACACAACTTTGTTAGTATTAGTATTTAAACACTTGTAAGATTACTTCTTTTTGAATAGACAAGGAATCTACCTTCTTCTCTTTTAGCATCTAATTTATCATTCCTTAAATCTTTAAGAATATAGGTCACTTGCTTCTAAATACCATAAAATATTTTACATTGGGTGAATATCCATGCAATAATTTTAAAGGTGTTGAGTAAGTACCTTTCTTGACTTGCACATGGTTCAAGGTATAGATAGCTATACTTAAACCTCTCTCCAATATTTCAAAGCAACAATCTTTTCCATCATGAGTGTCCTAGCACAATCTATTACATATCTATTCTTCCTTTTAGTAATTTCATTTTTTGGAGGGGTCATAGGTGTAGATGTATGTCTTTTGATTCCTCTATCATTATCAAACATGTCAAACTCATTTGATGCAAATTCTCCTCCTTTTTCAGATCTGAAACATTTTTGGCTTTTACTTGTTTCCTTCTCAGAACTTGCTAAGTGACACTTAAACATTGTTAAAAGTATAATATTTTTTTTCTTAGAAACATAATTGTCATCATCCTAGAATAACCATCAACAAATAGGATAATTTACTTGTCACCCTTGTAGCTTTGCACATTGATTGGTCCACACAAGTCAATATGAATAATATCAAGATTTTTTTTAGAGGTGCGAGTCTTACTCTTAAAACTAGATTTTATCATTTACTTAATTGACATTTTTTGCAACTTATATTTTTAAGTTTCTTCAATTTAGGAAAACCTTTGACTCTCCTCATGTTACTGATACTAACCAAGCTCTCAAAATTAACATGACATAACCTCTTGTATCACAAAAACACATCATCAAATTCTATAACAAGACAAGTAGCATCGTTCATATGAAGATAAAATATATTACCTCTAATTTGATCACCATTCATAATTAGTTCCCCATTAGTCTCATAGATCTTAGCTATCATATTCTCAAACTCAACCTTGTAACCTGAACTATTCAGTTGTGAAACACTCAAAAAAATTTAGTTAAGTCCTTCAACATAGTAATCATTGTCACACAAAATCTTTTCTATGAGTTTGATAGATCCTTTTCCTTTTCCTTTTACTAGACAAGGTGCATCATTACCAAACCTTAACTATTTCTATCATAATAATTCAAGGTAATGAACTTACTTTTATCTCTAGTCATATGATGTGAACACCCACTATCAATGATCCATCTGTCACTCTTTTTTACATAAGATACTAGTACAATTACCTCATCCTGATCAGATTCATTCTTCAATGCAACATTCACCACTTCATCATCATGATCATCAAATCCATCTTTGACTTCCTCCTCTACAATGTAGCATGACTTCTTGCCTTTGACTTTGTAATATTTTGTTTCCTCATCTATTTTACTTCTATATTTGTCTTCAATTATATTGGTCTTCTTCATTGGACATCTAGTAATAATATTACCAACCTCATTGCAAGTAATAAACATAATAGGTAACTTACCCTTGAACTTTCCTTTGCCTCTGTGAAATCTTCTTGCCAGTAGTGCTTCAAGTTATTCTACATCCTCCTCATCTGTGTCACTATCACTAGAAACATATTTTACCTTTCTCTTCTTCTTTGTAGGTTCCTTTAATGACAACTTAGCTTTGGAAGAAGATTCAACATTGTTAAGTTTGAAATTACAAAACTTGGAGAGCTCAGAAGTAGTGAGCCTACCTACCAAACCTTCTAGAGTCAAATTTGAACCTAGTATACATCTTAGTTCTTGTATGGAGTAAACTCTAATAGCATAAATGGGTAGTAGTATTTTCATTACTTTACTCAATACAATATCATCATCAATAGTACCATTAGCTCCTCTTATAGCATTAATAATATCTTTTATTCTACAACAATATTGAGCAACATTATCACCTTCTTACATCCTCGTATAATCAAACTTACCTCTAAGACTTTTGGATTTGGCTCTTCATACATTTGTGTCTCTTTAAATAAATGGTGCACAGAGTATCCTTCATCTTCTTTTCATAATTACAATCCTTGATGTTATCAAACTCAACATAACTTAGGGAAGAGGTAATCTCTAGCATTGTCTAATTGTGTTCTTTCTTCTTAATTAGATCATCAACAGTTAGGGCTCCAACAAGATGAACATGCTTAGTGATGATGGTAGATTTTTAATTATATCCAAGACCACCTAGGTGTAGCTTTATCAAACTTTGTCATGTAGGGAAGTTCTCTTTGTTAAGCTTGGGTACCTCCCTTTTTGACATCTTGATCTTTTTCTTCTAGTACCTTAAAACTAGCCCTCTTAAGAAGGTGGCTTTGATACCAATTGTTGGAATTCTTTAGAATAACTTAGAGGAGGTGAATTGATCATCCAACATCCACATGTACACATACAAATTTTCATAGGTTAGTGAACCCATATCCATAACATGTTATTATGCATCCATCCATTATATCATACAACCCTTAAACTTTCTAGGTTACTATCTTGGGTCAAAAAAACTTTGCAAAAATGTAAACATGATGTAGATGAAATTTAGTAACACATTTTACACATAATTTTTGTGTGAAAACCTAATCTAGGAAAAACCACCAGTAACATGCTACTAATTCTTAGTCTTCTGAGTGATGCCTAGTGATAGGCCAACCTTGTTAAAGGTTACTATTGTAACAAAAGTTTGCACCCTTGCCTAAAATTTCTAACTAAAGGAAACCTTGTGAAACATGGAAATAACCTCCAAGTTGTGGGACTTGAAAAATGAGGTTGAGTCTCTAGAGAATAGTGGCTTCCTTTGTTATTAGGATGCACCTAAAATACACTTGGAAAGGAAAAAGAAGAAGGAATACATGAAAATAGACTACCTAATCTATTCTAAGGAGGTGATGTGGAAAAATAGAGTGTTAAATCCTATCTCCACCCATACATGCACAATTAAACCATTATGACATAAAAGGATATATAGATTCAGACTTGTTTAATCTATCAATCACATGAAAATTAAAAAACCAGAAAAATGACATAAGGAAGAAGAAATTAACTTTATATCAATCATAGGCCAAAAGAGATACACTTATGTAAATGAAAAACAACCATAATACATTGAAGAGAGACAAATATATCTTACATAGTACATCAATAATTGAAAGTGATAAGGCATACTATCATGAATAGTTTAGAGGAAAAGGGAATTTACAATGTGTGTGCCAAAACATACCAAGGAGAATATGAAAGAATCAACCCTTCAAAATATTAAAATAATGTTCTTTTATAATTTAAGCATAACTTAGATAGATTCTTCCCTAAGGAAAAAATCAACAACCATATTCAAGATGGTAGAGAGCAGTCATTGCAAATGTGGGAAAGATCTGATCGTGGCACACATCCAGATAAAGGAAGATAAGTTATTCACCAATAAGAGCTCCTTGAGAAGATAGAAATAGGGGCCATTATCATTTTGACTGATGAGAGGGACCAAAAGGTAGTGATGGATTGTCTCTCTTCATTTTTCAGACATGAGGAATGATGAAATTGGTTACGGGAAATTGAAAAGATCAGCTCTACCATCAAAGAGTTGCTTGCTTTATCATCAACTTGCCAAGTCAACCATATCATTGGTTAAATGGAGCCAATCCACAGTGGTTTCCATGTGAATTAGTTATATTATCATTTTTCACCACCCTATGAAGTCTCCTTGATTTAACCATCTCATACAATTGCGACTTTTCCATCTTTCGTTTTGACTAACATCAAATGCCAATGATTGATTAGACAAACTATTATTACTACTAAATGACTTTCTCTTGGTATTTATCACTAACCATCATAACCTTTGGAAGGCTCAAACTTAACCACACTCACAATATTACCACTATGACCCAAAGTTACTTTTAACTTGGGGTGGCTACACAATATAAATAAATTGTGCCTTTAAAACTCTAACTTGGGTCAATCAAATAACTCATGCAACTAAGTGATGAAAGCAAGGCATATCTAGGCCCACCTAACAATTCAACATCAACCTAACCATCATCTAACAACTCCTTTTAACCCTAGTGACCACACTAAAATAGGTCCCACATGACACATGTTGGCTCATCACATGTCTACACCCTTAACTCATGGCTCTAACACTAACCCTTACAACCAAGCAATCCTAAGGAAATTGCATCATCATTTCCTTAACCATGATTTGAGCCTAGCCATCAGTGAAGCTATGAACACAAGAATCCCCTACTTGGCTATCTAAATGTTGGTTAATGCTTAACCTATTGTGACTGTGCAACCAAGGGGTGATCACACAATCACAACTTAAAGCTTGAAAGCATATTATAAAAAATAAGAGCCACAAGACTTCAGATAAAAGTATTTGGGAAAAAGTTAAATTAATTCATGAAAACCTTTCAAATATCTAAATTTGAAACCCTAGGTGATGATTGAGTGGCTTATCATTTGAATTTGAATTTTAAACCAGAGGGCATTTTGTCTAACACTTTTGGCAACCTAGAGGAGATGCAAGCCTGCTTGGCATATGACCAATGACTATTGAAAATCCGATGGGCTTTGGAATCTCTAAGCTCTAAAAACTTATCCATTTCATCACCTTTTCTACATTTTGAACCATAAAACATTCACTTCTGCCTCTACAACTTTACAAACCTTTTCATAACTATCACTTTAGAGGAACAACACCATGTGCACCATGCACTTCTTGCAAAACAAGAAAGGATAGAAAGAAATCTATTTAAACTATGTACATGGAACAAAAATCATTAGAAACAAGGATTAAGATACATTTCATTTACTAGAATATGCAAGATCTCACCATTAGGCTTGCTTAATTGGAAAGCATTGGTAAGACTACAATTGATTATCACATAGGGACCACTCCATAATGCATCAAAATTTGAATGTCTCCCTAGTTTTTCTCTATCTACATCTCATTTCAGGACAACATCACCCTCTTTGAAATCTCCAATCTTAGTCTTCCTATCAAAGGACCTTTTCATCTACTACTAATGTGTTTCCAAGGTCTTCATTGCTTGATTTTCCTTTGTTTCCTATGTTTTACTTAGTGTCTTTTTCCTTAAAGTTTTGAGTCAAGTCAAGTGTCAAACTAATAAACTGAGTCTAGATTGCCTATAGGATGATCTTTATTTTCATCATTCCTTTGAGTTAACTAATGCGGGAATCATATGAGCAATGCATCAGTCTAAAGCTAGATAATTAAGGTTTTGAAGGGTTTGTTATGCATTTCCTTGATGAGAAGAAGGTTTGAATATTCTGCTAATTCATGTTTCCTTGTTCCTATTCATGTCAAAGAAAAAGATTCATGTTAAGAAACATTGCTTCATGAAAACATTCCTAAAGATTTCTATGAAACTCTAGTTCTATGATCAAGTGTTCCATTAAACACATAACATAGGTAAAATGGAGAAATCATCAGCACATATAGAGTAAGTACATTAGAGGAACATTAAAGACCAAGCTTGAAGATAATATACAAATTATGGTAATGAAATACAAGAAGATTTGTTGAATTCAATTTCAAAATGAATATTTAAAAATATAAAAGTCATGAAGAACATCATCAAAGGTGGTGAAGAGTTGAGTGGAAATAAATTTGATGAATCAAAACATGTCTAATCGTCTACATCACCAAGTTGAAAAGTCAATCAAATGAAAGAAAATATGTTATTGGGTAGTTGAGAGGTTGGATGCTTACCTATCATATTGGGTCCCATTCAAATGAAATTTAAATAAATCTCATTGACCATTAGATGAAATATGATCTATAAAGGTTGTTATGTTGCTATATAAAGATTCTCAACCTTTATTCATAGCAACATAATGACATGAAGACATGTGTCTGATGGGCCATCACATCTCATGAAGCACTATTAGAGTCTAGTCATGAGATGCCAATGAGGTAAAATGGTCCAATGTTAGACAATAAAGTACTATTATATGTATGCCATGATGTATATAACTAGAATGCAGACCCATGATGTGAAGTGAAATTAATGAGTTAAATTCTTTAAATGATCACTGTCAGATAAGAAAGAGATCCACAAAAATCACTATCTCTCTATACAAAGATGATTGACTAATATTCTACGTGACATAGAAACAACTTGACATGTGGAACTATGTGGCCAAATTTAGTTTGTGAGCCACAAAAGGTAAATGGGTCCCAAATTGGTGTGTTGTGATTAGATAGATTCTATGACAATGAAAGTGGTGGGTTAGTTTTGCAATCACCATTATATCTTAAAACATAAATGCTTCTCACAAATGTCACTATGGAGAGATGCATAGAATTTAGTCTTAGTGACAAAGCGACTAGAGGGACCCATGGTACATAATTGAAAGGAAGCCATAACATTTAAATTGTGATCATTAATTTGAGATCGATGGCACAAATTTTAAAACATAGTGACTATTGTAATATGAAATATATGTATTTAGCATGAAACAATGGAAGGTGAAGAAAATATAGTTATCACAGGTTTTTTTGAAGATTGCAAGAAGCTAAATAGTCATCGAGTGTTTTCAAGTATATCTCTAATTTAGAGTCATCAATAGAAGAGATAGCATGTGCTCATATCACGATATAAATTTGATATTTTTAATATTTTATTCTTTAATATATTATTGTTGGTTTTCTAGAATTTAGAAATAATAATAACAGACTATAAATGTAACCTCATTGGATAGTACAAAGGTTAGCAAACTTGATGGTTAGTGATTCTATAATTCCATTTACTTTCTATTTACTAGTCATGTTTTCTTTCCCATTCTTAGATTAGTTTTGCACAAAGATTTGAAGGAAAATTGTATGTGAACCTGTGATAATTAGGTGGATTCCATTTCATTTTGATGTTTAAAGTGAAAGTTATTCCATTTACTTTCATCATATATGATTTGGCTTCCTCTCTTGTTCCATTCATATCATGCTAGATTAGTTTCATTGGGAAATGAAAGATAAATGTATATGAACCTATTATTCATTGGTTGGATTCCATTTTCCCTCATGTTCTAATCTCTTCATTCCTCTTTTTCATTTAGATGATAAATCTACACTTAGAAGTAGGAGTAGATGTTAGAAGAACTTCAAGGTAGCTTGTGATATTCATTCCACTAGGTGATATAAGTTGCTCAAATCTATTTATTCTTGGGGTGTTTGTATTTATGAACATCTTGGTTTATCCTTTTCTTCTCTTAGGTTAAGATCATACCCCATATCTCAATAATCTATTAAGAACATGATTCATTGGCTATATTTCATATAAGGGAGTCGTACCTTACAATTCAAAGGGCAGTGATATAACACATACACTAACCCATATTTGGTAACATCCTCTAGAGTCAAGGTAAAGCCAAGTTAGCAAGAGGGACAAATTTTTAACCAACACTCTTCTCTTCCAACTCCATCAACTCTATTATCCTTACTATTATAACATCATCATTAACTCAAATTGATGAGCCAATTCAAGAAAAGAAAATTCCAAGGATATAGGAAGCCTACCTTCTTTTCCATAAACCAACATGAAAGGATAATTTCCTACAACTCTCTTTGATGTTATCCTATCAGCCCATGGAGTTTTCTTTCAATTTTTTATGCCAACACCTCTAATTATCCTCTATGGTTGTCTTCATTATCCTAATTAGATGCTTGTTGGACAACTTAGCTAATCCATTACCTTGAGGGTAGTAACTGGAAGAATTACTCAAATAAATACCATGATCTACCACACATACACAAATCTAATCTCCAACAAATGATTTTGCGCTATCTAAAATCATGGTGGAAGGAGTACCAAACCTAGTGATGATTCCATGTAAGAGTTCAACAATCAAATTCTTTGTATCATCCTTTAATGTAATTTCCTCTATCCACCTAGTAAAATAATATGAAACAACTAAAATCTATTTATGGCTAGAGCTAGAAGGAGGGTTAATAGGACCTATGAAATTGAATCTCCATTAAGAAAAGGTTTGATCAACTTGGATAGGATGAAGTTGAAGGGCTATAATCCTTTTCTTAGTTGAAAAGAAAGCACATTTTTCAAATTTTATAACATACCTATGGAAAACATCGAACAAGGATGGCTAGCAATACGCTTCCCTCATTATCTTCATGATAGTTATTCTTGCATAAAAGTGGCCACCATCAGGACCATCATGAAGCTCCTTAATCATTTTATTAGCTTTCTATGTATGAATGCACCTTGAAAAAGATCTATTGAAGTCCTTCCTAAATAGCATACCATCAACTATGGCATAATGAATGGATTGAAATCTGAACTATCTTCTTTTTTTCTTATCCAATCCCTAAGGATATTAATTGCCTAACTATTGGGCATTCATTTTGCATGAGGTCAACGGTAGGAATCCATAGTGTAATTCCTCTCTTGAAAATAAAATCTTTTTAAGGATCCACTCAAAGGTTTAGTGTTTGTCTTGCAACGTACCAAAATTTGCTCATTACAAGATAAATGTGAGTGTTCACAAGGAGGCCTTTGCTAGTTCTAAGAACTCTTTTATCTCAGAATTGAAGTAAAATCTGTTCGCTGTCTTAAAATATCACACCAAAAGAACAATATTTTTCTATTTTATATTTTTTTCAATGCATGCAACTTTAACAATGTAGCTACTATGAGGTTCTATTCTAACAAGGGGTTAGCAAAGAAAATAATGAAACTAAAAGCAAATAACATGAAATCAATTGACTTGAAATTAAAATTCCTAAACAGACATAAGCTACAGAACACAACACACTGTGAGTTTAAAAAAGTAATGAAAATAGGAGTAGTGCTTCCTAGAATCCATTGATGCAATCATCGGTGAGAATCTTTAACAATTGAATGATGTTTCACTCTTCATCAAATCGCAAGGCCATAGAAAGTGCGCTCATGTGAGACAAAAAGCTATGTAGACACAATCGGGTGATCTCTTCTCAAGCTCATCATGTTAGTGAAATTCATATATCTATAGCAAACACTACAACTAAAAGATTGCCCAACCAGAAACAATACAATAAACCTTTGGCTCAATCACATTCTCATGAATAAAATCCACAAAATAGTGACACATTCAGGCAAGCATAACTACACTCTAAATGTGAGCACCAAAAGCATAATTTTATTGCATAATAATGGCGGCCCTTTTTACATTTTATAGTGGGGTATTTATAAGAAATCATCTCCTCAATTTGTGTTGAGAGTGAGAGATAACTTGATGCAATAAAATGCTTTTAAAATATTAAAACAAACTAAATATATACAAACTGACAATCTAATTAGTGCTTAGACGAAATCCATCCATATTTTATTCATTAGTTGGATGCATGAGCCCTTTACACGTCAAAAATAGAGAAAACATGAGAGAGAAAGTAGGAGGAAGCCATCAGTCAAAGTGGAAGTGCATGGAGGCATTAAAAATGGAAACTGGCCCTTTACTAGGCATGTGTCGAAGTTAACTTGCCATCAAAATGCACTCTCGATACATGGAAAGTGCTATTTTTGGAACTGGCAGTCAACTGTCAGTGCACCTCTGAATTGTAGAGCTCAAAAATGCAAAGCTGTGGACCTACGTACCTGTGGAGCTAAAAAAATGCGGAGCTATGGACCTGCACACCTCGATAGCTCAAATCACCAAAAAATCAAAGTTGTTAATTTTGAAAATGGTTTTTTGGTTTTACTCAAATGGGGTTTTAGATCACTTTTTTTATATATTCTTTGCCCATTTTTGATGATTTATACCCTCTTTATGGCCAATCACTTTCATAAACTTGAACTTCTTTTGCTTCTTTGATCTAAAATCCTAAGGCACCTATGTTGAATCTTGCCATTAATAGCTATATAAGATGAGGAACCTATTCCACTTCATGTGTCCAACCTCTGTATCTTCAACTTTGTCTTTTCTCCAACTGCTCTATCCTTCCTGGCAAGAAACCAAGTGATCCAGGTGATCAAATGTTTGAAACTTTTTCATATTTTTTCACAAATTTCTCTAAGCATTTTTAAATGGCTTTTTTGGAGGTCCTTTTCTCAAAATTTCAAGTTGAAACTTTCATTATTCCCTAAAATTGGGCAATCGAAGGCTCCTATTTGAGGGACTGAAATTAGATCTTCAATTCTTCTTTTCAAGGATGTAAGCAGTTTTGAATTCTGGGGCTTGACTCAAAAGTTATGACTCTGACAAGTTAAGGATACCTTTTTTACCTACAAAAAGAATCAAACATTAGTCTGGAGAGATGAGAATGCATAATTAAGACAAACACCTCTGAGAGACAGATTTTGGACTTTTTATTTTATTTATTTGGGTGTGCAAACTAAGGGGGCATGCAAGGCACCTTTCATGAGGGGCATGCACGGCACGCCTCCATGAGTGGTGTGCATGGAACGTGGCACCTCCATGGAGGGCGTGCATGCTGTGCACCTCCATTGGTGGTGCACGTGGTGTGTGCACCTCAATGGAGGGAGCACACATAGCTTGCCACCGTGAGGGGTGCATGTGGCATGTAGTGCCTCCATCAAGGGTATGCACGCGGTGCACCTCCATTGGTGGCATATGGCACCTCTATTGGCAGTGTCCACACACCTTCATGAGAGGCGCACCTCCATGTGAGGCTCAAAAATTTTTATTATAATTTTTAAAAAAAAAAATTAATTAAGTTTTAAAAAAAAAAAATTTAATTTATTATTATTGTTATTGTTATTATTTTTTAATTTATTTTTTGCAAATTTTCAAATTTGGACTCTAAAATTCTAACTCTAACAAAACTTTCTTCTCCCGACTCTTGAAATTTGAGTCTGGGAGTAGAAAAAAAGCAGGGGGTCCCCATTCCTTATAAGGAATGGGGCATGTGTTGTGGACACCACAACAAATAGCCCAAAAAAAAGGAAGAAATGACCAAGGCATTTCTTCATCAGCAAACATTCCTCCGATGTGTATCAAACACCAACCAAACTTTGAACACATTGAGCATATCTCAAGTGACTTTGCAATCAAAATCTCAGAAGTTGAAACTTCAAACTCAATGTGTGCATTACATATTCATTCCCTTTGACATGTTAGGATGCAATCAATCAAAATTTTCCAACAAATTGAAACAATCTTCCACTCCTCACAGCTCATTCTTTTAGAATCTCCACGAAGGCTCTTTATCAATCACTTGCTTGACTAGATGAGAGAATATGTTCGAGGGCTCTTGGCGGGATACCATGTTCTTTTAACTTTTGGCCTTTTGCATAATTGCTCCATATCATTCAACATGTTACTTTTGATGAAATAGTACTTTTGAATACAAGACACTTTGTTTTGCAACATATCTTTAGTCATTTTAGATCTTTAGAATCCTTTAGACTTAACACTATCTTTTCCTTCTTTTTTTTTTTCTTTTTTCTTTTTTTATTCTTTATCCTTACTGTTGGTGTTTAAAAGGTACTAAAACTACTAAGCGACAAAAAGCTTAATACCAGAATGACAGTACATACACAATCTAAAGACTAGCCTATTCTTATCAACAATTGCATATGTAAGGTATTTGGACCCAACTTCAACAAAACCACAAATGGTTTTCTACTCTTTTGGCTTTGCAAAACCAGGGTGGGTATACCCAGGGATGGTTTAAATATGAAACAACTATATGAGGATTATTCTTAGTTTCATTCTGATTCTCATTTCAAAATCCTCAAATGTATATATATATATATAATTCTTACTAATCTTGCCAAACACATCCCATAAATAGATATGGCCAAGAAGTCTTCTATAGATCTACAGATGTTTTCAACAACAATGGCTAACTGAAGCTAAAAAGATTTCATGCAGACAAGTGTAGGCCAACTTTGAAGATCTACATGAAATAAAAGTAAAATTTGATTTGATGATGTATTTGAAAAGCCATTTGTAAGATACTTCTCTTTCAGCTGAAATAACTTGATCAGTGCCTAATCCATTGGGGTTTCAGAGTCTATAGCAAAATCTAAGATCTAATTTGTTGCCTTACAACAAATTTTATCAGCAATTCTTATCAGAATTTATCATTCAAAATCCTTTTCAATACTTAAGGAATCTTATCACATTCATCAAAGCTTTTACTTAATCCATTGAATTAATAGCAATGATAGATGGATATACAACCTACCTAGATTGCATTCAATTTTATAGGCTTTTACTCATACAACATCAAGGTAGCTAAGTATTGAGTAGGAGACAAAATTCAGAAAGGACTGATATGGGGACAGTTCATAGTTTGTATTCATTTCCTTTGAAAATGGTACATCTTTTACAATAAACTCAGAATAGCCTTCAGAAATAAACACAGTTCATTCTATCTTCATGTATTTTCATAAAAACTTGACAGAGAAACATATTACAAACTTGCCTTCAAAATTTGGACCAAAAACTAGACTAAGAACAATACTTAGAAGAAAAGAATTCGGACCCCCCTTTAGCCTTGGGATCTCACTTAAATAGTGTGAGATGCAACAAGGTTCAGGCTAAAAAAATGACAGGTGTCCTTCTAAAGATAGGAACAAAATAACAGAAAGGTTAATTACAACAAACATTTCTTGGTGGGTCCCTTTCTGTTATGCTTCTTATTTGTTGAGTTACAAATAAAAAAATCTGATCTTACAATCAATCTTCATCCTCGGAGTAAGTAGCCATGAGGTTTGAAAGTGATGTGTTTTCTTCAGTTATGTGTAAATTTACTTCAGCCTAGGGAGTTTCTGTGTCCTTGGTATTAACTTCGGGGTTGATTGTTACTTTTTCACCTTCTTCCTCATCATCTTCTGATATTTGTTCTAGAAACTAATTTTACCATTTATTAAAAACATCATCCTCTGGCCAATCAAAACTCAGAGGTTCTCTTTGTATCTTTATTAAAGAATTTGCACTTTCTTCTAAATCATCAAATTCTTTCTTCATAGCAGTATAAAACAACTATATTTTTACTAGCTCTTCACTTGTATTTGCCCAGAACTAGTGGCCAACCTCACTCATAATGTTTATTATTCTTTCATTGAATAACTCATCTATCTCCCTATTCCATTTTTCCTTTACCTTTAATGTACCAACAGATTCTAAAGCACAAGAAAATAGGGTGAATTTTTCAGCAATATATTTGGAAAAACAGAGTGTTAATCTTCTCTGTAAAGAATCTCTTTCATCACCAAAATTCTCTAGCTTATTTAACAAATCAAAAATCTTCTCAGCTTGGTGATAAGGCATTTGGACTGTAGATATACATATGATTGTAATATCATTATTTCTCTCCCTCCATTTCTATGCAAGAGAAGTCAGTCTATCCTTTTCTTTATTCAACTCATCCAAAAAGGTTATAATTCATGTCAACTGATCATAAAAAGTTTACCATTTTATTTTATCCCTCAAATATATTACACCCTGCTTTAACTTTTCTTCATATTGATTTCTCAATTTTATCTGCAACTCATGCAACTTTATTTTTTCTTCTTCAAATTCCTTTGCAGTATAGAATTGTGGCCTTTTAGGGGTGTCAGGTATTTCAATGACAGGGGTTGATCCAAAAAATGACTGTGGAGGGTACATAATTCTAGGCATACTAGATTCTCCCACCTTTCTTTTCCCAAGTATCTTCTCCAATTGAGATACCCTGTTTTCCAGCTCAATTCTCTTTTTTACTTCTTAATTGTAAGCATCCACCACTATTTCATACTTATTCTTCAAATCAATCATTTCCTTTTCTTCTCTCTCTACAGTGGCCAAGGCAAATTTAGAATAGTCCACATTCATGTAGGCTACCTATACATTTGAAGTATCAGCGACCCTCCTCACAATGATATTCCCTGTTAGTCCTGAATCATCAAGCTGTAATGGAGTAGTCCTGGATCCTCTTCTTAGTGACCACATAACAAGGGCAGCTTGATCATTACTGAATGTTGTCCCTAAGAATTCCTTTTTATCTAGATCTTGTAATCCTAAATTATTTGATACAAAATTAAAAATTAATGCATCAGCAATATCCCAATTGGGCAATAATAAAATATTTTCATTTTTCACCATCTGTCTATACTTGTCAAGGGTTATATTTTGGAATTCCTATATCATCTATTCTTTTATTTGATTCTAAATGGAGGCTTCATCCATTTCTAGATGTTCTGCTTTCATATCCCTACACCTTTGTTCAAAAATGTGCATGTTTGCCCTCCATGCAAATTGATGAAAAGCCCTAGATTTAAGAAAATTGTTATCAGACAAAAATTGCTGACTGGCCTGCTCCAAAATAGGGTCTAATTCCCTTCCTCTAAAATCTGCTACAGTCAATTCAAAACTTGGCACAGGAGGCTCCTGGGGGTTACCTTCATCAATTTCTACTTGAGTGACAAAAACTCCTCCTTGCGACCCCATTTGTTCAATTTGCTCATTGGTGAGCTGCTCTTCCTCAATTCTCATTGGAGTTTGGGAAGGTGAGTAACCTTCATCATGGGATTCTTCTTCCCTTATTATTTTTCTTATTTTGGGAGAAAGTTCAGGGGGTCTTTCTTCAAGGACAGTACTAGTAGATTCAATTACCTATTTTTCTTTGTTTACAATGGGCATCTGCTCCTGACTAACAGTATATCCTATCCTCTTTCGGACAACCAGTGGACCTACTCCTATGTTAGGGGTGAAACCCAATTTCCTCATAACTTCTCTGGCTTTATCTAGAAAAGAATCAATAAAATGTTGTTTCTTTTCATTCATTACCTTCATTATTTCTAAAAATGTACTCATGAGTTTATTTATCCTATCTGCATTATTCGCAGCATTATTAAGAGAACTGTAATCTTTGTCAAAACAATTAATGAATTCCAAAACTTTTGAATAGAATCTCCATTTTTCTTTCTTTGTTTCTTGTTCTTGGAGAGAATATTCATTCCTTATTATATCTTCAGGGAAATAAAATTCATGCTGACTTGGACGAAGCTTGATTCTATGTCTAAGAGTAGAATTAAAGAAGTCTTTTGTGTCACAAAAATGAGCATGAGATACTGCCATCTTATACCGATCCAAAAAAATTTAGAGGAAGATCCATCCTTCTTTAGTGATTACAAACTGGTGAGCTATATTGCAAGTAGGAAAAATTGATCCCGTTCCTCTTTTGTGCAAAAAGGTTTCCTCCACTCTTCCCAACTGCCATAAAAATTCAGCTACTCCTACCTTTAAAGGTACCTAATAGGGTAGTACATGGGGTGTCCCTTTGAAACCATACACCCTAATGACAGTTGAGACTGGATATGGGATGATATCTCCCCAATTATGTGACACTTTTAAATTATGGGGTCTGTCCATAGGCCTAATAAGATGCATTAGTGCCTTAGGAATTTTGGGATTGTCACTCAATATGAGGCATCTTAGTTTAGAAGCAAAATGCCTATCAAATCTGACAAAACTAGCATTTTCTGCCTCCCAAGTCATGTTTGCACTCCACAATTGAACTGGTAGTGCCTCCCCCTCTTGTTCCATATTTAAAACCATTTCTTTAGCAAAATATGTAGCCCCCTTAAAAAGGAACATATGCATCAATAGGGAGTACTGACCCCAGACCTTTTCCACCTTGCCCTTTGCAATCCCCACCAATCCATTGTGAATCTCATTAGCCAGGTAAGATGCAAAATCAAAAATTATTTCTACACCGAAAGAAGAGATTTGGGTGATCATATACATGAAGCTCACTGGAATAAAGTCTTCTTCACCCTCTCCAAAAACTGTGCACAGGGTCCTGTATATTTCTACTGCCCTGGCATTAAAGCATGATTTCTTGAAAGGTTCTTTAGAAGATGATGTTATTGTTGGTAGATTTCCAATCTTTCCTATGTGTGCTTTCAATGCACCTTGTCTAACTATATCGCTTTTGGACATATATTCTTTTTCTAACTCTATCAAATTAATGGGCACATGATACATGGTGAGAGGTCCCAGACTGAAAACCTTCCTAATTTCTTCTGGACTGATGGTAATTAAAACCTCACCATCCATTCTTCTCACTACCTTAGTGGCTGGATCATAGCTTTTTGCTACAGTTTCAAGTAGGTCATAATCCATAAACACACTGGGAACAACAAGCTTTCCAAGGTCAAAATTCTATATATTGGCATAAGGGGCATATAATTTCCTCTCTGTGAACCATTTTTTGAATAGACTCAAACCAGTTTGAGAAGTCTGAGCATCCTGAACCCAATTACCCTTATCATAAATTCCATCAGCTACCCTTAGCCTAGGGTTCAATGAGGTTAACCTCTTAACTTGTGTTGTCTCTATAGTAGACTCAAGAAGCAACTCAAGCAAATCATCATGCACATTCCTATCCAAATAATTTACTGCACCTGAAAATCCCTTCTTTGGAGGCATCTTGGACTTATTTTTCATAGAACTGGAAAGCCTACAAGGACTATGGTAGTATTACTTACTTGAATTTTGTCTTTGTTTTCCTCTGTATTTTCGCAAACTTTCTGCGAACAGGCAACTTCACAATTTCTACCAAGCTTTGGCACACTTTCCTTCAGTAATTGCTTCTGCACAAGAATGACTTCAAATCTTTGCTCGCGTAAGATGAAACTGATGAAATCTCTCTGTATTATACTCTATTTTTTCTCACGGATGATGCTTTCATGTCTAATTAATACAAGGAGTGGCACTACATCTTGTGTTTAAAACTGCGTCGTCGATCTTTAAAAATCCTACGATCATGTGATACGGAAAGAACAACTAGGAGTTGCATTTGACATGTCAGTCACTTTACCCAATGAGAACTTACCACGTATATCATTCTTTCCTTGATGGAACTTGTATCTGGACCCATTGACATCTGAGGACACGTGTCAGCATGTTGCTACTTCGTTATGCATAAAAAACAAGCATCTTGCCATAGCGAAGCAGCGACAATCGTCGATCTGATTCAAAATAAATCAAATGATATGCTACTAGGTTTTCTTAGAAAGAAGGCGGTGGGCCCTATTCGCTATGTTTCTATAATTATCTCCCTTGCAACTCTTCATAGCAAGAAGGCGACAAAAATTGATCACATACTCAATCAAGGGTGAGGAAACTTCGTGGGGTCTTCTGATTCATACTCGCTATGTCACATGGCTTAAAGAACATGCAATTTTGCATAGCAAGGTAGTGAGGACCATTGATTCCATTCCAAGATGATGTTCAACATCTCTTTGCACATTCGGACAGAAAGGCATTAATGAAAACAAAGATCTCTGCATAGTTGGCACCTATCAAAATTTATTGTAGTCCTAAGTATCATTCCACATCACCAAAGGTCACCACCGATCTTTCTGTTTTATGAGACCTCGCTACTTTGCTAACGGTGAAGTGTCTAATTTTTCTGATAGCGAGGTGGTGAAGCATCGAAAAAATCATCATTCTGGCTCTATTTTTAGATATTCTACTAGGTCCCCTTTCCTATTTGGATGGTAGTTGCAACGTGGACCTGCACAATAAATCATTCAAAAAACCAATGTTCGACCACCGTATCTTCACTTCGCGGTCCCGCCTTGTAAAATACTCAGCACTTGCTACCTCACATGGCTTAAAAAGCATGCAATTTTTCATAGCGAGGTAACGATAGTGGTAGATCTACTTGGATCTGACAGTTAGAATGATTGAGAAAAAGGGAATCTCGGGGAAATAGAAAATAAAATGGACAGAATATTCTTCTCATTTGAAAATTTAAAAGTTTCGCGCCCGACAGTTTATGAACAGATAGAATGTAGGGTTTTCATGAGGTTTTTCTTGTGGATGGATTATCTAGAAACCTTATGTTTCACTTAAAAATAAAAATTCTGACTTTTCTATAATTTAACAAAACCTTTTGTTGCACAAAAAGTCATACCAACACTTACTACGTTTAGACTATGTAGTCAGAACATTGGTGTCACTTCTTGGATTTGATCTCTTATGAACATCCCTTGCATTCCTTTTTAAAACTTTTTAGGAAACTCTCACGCTAAACAATGATCTCAACAACCTTTCAACGAGACCCCTCTTGCTTGAACCAGTTGAAGTTTGGATCATCCCTTGTCACCTTTGATTTCGATTCAATAGCACCTAAAACAATCAAATCTTTATATTTTGCAAAGTGTTGAGAAATTTTTGGTTCAGGCTTCTAATTTCTAGACTGAAAGTCCCTATTTGCACAAGAAATTTCAATTGCTTGATTGGTATGAGACACATAGTCATCCAAATGTTTTGACAAAGAAATACCTCTTCCTGAAATCAGAACCAAGGAGTGGTTAATAAAATCTTGAGAAAAATAAATAAATAAAAAATCTCTCAAGTACACCTTTACCCCTAGGACTGATAGAACTTTGAAAGAAAACACACGATTGAAAGCAAAACAAACAACAAAACCCAAATAAAAAGACTCGACTCAAAGCAAACTAACACCTAACTAGAAAGACTAAAAAGGACTAAGAAAAACAAAAACAAAAAATTATTTATAGAAAAACTTGAATAATAAGAATGTGGGGTAGTTTTTAGTAGATTTATCATTATGTGAAATAGTAATGAATAACCCCATATAGTTCTCAAAAATGCTGACTTGTCTTTGTACTCAGAAAAATAAAGTTTGGACAATCTTGGTTCAAATTTGGGGCACAAATCACACAAAATTAGAAGTTGTGGTAACTCTTTATGGCCATGATTGATCCACAAACAATTTTTGTTACCCTTAGCATCATATTCAAATTGAAAATCATCAAACTGAGAGGGATAATGGAAAGATATCACCTAATCCAACAAGTCCCCCACAATAGAGGTACACTCACACATTGCAATTTCTCCTTCTACTAGTCTCATCTCATGGTACACCACTTCACATGCACATGGAAACACTTTAGGTTCTGTTTTAGGCTCCCTTGGAAAAGAAAACTCAATTATCAGCCTCCCTCCCAAATTACAAGATTCATTACTATCATCAACCAAGATTTTTTCCACCTTGTATCACAAAGAAGCTTGTTCAAAATCATACTTTCCCTCTATTGTGATTGCCCAAGCTAACAAGAAATCAAGGCAACTTTCCTTTGAATGGAACCCGAATGGATGGATTTTACATGACTCAATTATTGCATGGTTTGATATATGTGTAGAATACCCACAAATAGATATTTCCTCAGTCAAGCTTGAGACCAAATTGAAAACTCTATCCATCTCTTCTAATGACAAATCTTGTTTTGAGGGAGGTATCTTTTCTTTATCCAATGGGGAATCAATATCATAGCAAGAAGAATTGGTATCTTCATCTTGATGACTTTTTTATTCAAAAATCTCACCAACCATAGGATCTTCTGCATTTCCATCACTTTTTGCAACTTCACGGAGTTTTGGAACTTCAAAATTTCTCGCACCCTCAAGATTTCTTGGCATATCCACACCTATTGTGACATCAACACTTGGAAGAATTTCTTCATTGAATGGGAACACAAACTCCTCTTGATCATCTTCATCAAGTTTTCATCCTATGGACTTATCATGTGATTCAAACACCATTGCACTAAATTGCAAGGGTCGTTCCTCCATGATTTGGTGAGGCTGATCTGAAACATCATTGTGCCCATACCCATTTTTACTTGGACTCATTCCTATAATTTGATTATTCTCATTGTTGATTTTCCTATAAAGGTTAAAATTTCCACTTTGATTCTAAGAATAATTGTTTTGGGTAGCAAGTTTCCTTGGATGATTGCCTTGGTCTCTTGAAGAATTTGACTTTATTCTCACAAGTTCATTGGATAAAACAGACATCATCTCCTTCGTGGAAAAAAGCTATCTAGCCATATTATTTTTTGCTTCAGTGGATCTAGCTACCTTCTGCTCAAAGAAAGTGGTCTTTTGAGACTCATTTATTGAATATGTAATTGTTGGCATTGGACCAGCAGTAACTTGACTTGTGAATATAATAGCCTCTTTGAAGACCTTTTCATTGGTATCAATGTCTCTGGGTGGGAGCCTTCTTAGAAAAATATAAGTTAATGAATCCATTGTCCCAAAATAGATTTGGATGGTAGCCTCTTGTGGTATAATGTAGGGAAACTCCATTCTTTGATACATCCAATAGAAGCGATGATTAAACTATGAAATAGTCTCATTGGGATCCCTCTTAATCGAGATGATCTGGTGATATAAAATAGCTGGATCAATATAGATCTTGAATTGTTCCAAAAACTTTCTCTCAAAAGAGTTCCAATCCCTTATTGATGATGGTGGCAGATTGAGGTACCAATTGAATGCCATTTCCCCCAAAGTGTAAGGAAAAAGGTGGCATACCACATCCATATGTTGAATCTAGTTTTGATTACAAATCTCTTTGAAATTTTTAAGATGATCCTCTGTTGTTCATGATTCTCCATAGATGAACCGTGGGAAAAACTTTTTAGGATTTTTGGGCAAGTCATTTAATGGTCTAGTTAGGTTCAAAGGTGAACTTTGGGCATTGAAGAAAGCCATGGTGCATAATGATGGAAATGTCTGAAGTGGAATGTAAAGTGAACAATGATGATGAAATGTGTAATGTGAATGGGTGGAGTTATTGGAATCCCTTTATCACTATGATTCTTGTGAAAGTGACTAAGTTCTAACAACTTGTGTTTATTCTAGAAAAGTGCACCTCTGGAGAAGCACACTTTCTCAAAATAGTGCACCATAGAATTTTGTATACCTACAAAGCTGCGGACCTGTAGATCTATGGAATTGTGGACCTATGGACCTACGGATTTGTGGACCTGAATTTTTGAAAAACTCAAAAAAAAATTTCAACTTTTGCGAAGTGTAGATTATTGCAAGAGTGTAAAATTCTGAAACTTTGTCAAATTTCCTTCATTCCAAGGAGTGTAAAATGGTTTAGGCCCTCCTTCTAGAACCACTTTTGTTGGGCATTCATTTAGTTTTGGTGTTTACTATAGATATATAAATTCCACTAAAGTAACGAGCTTGACAAGAGATCACCCTATTGTGTCTACATAGCTTCTTGTCTCACATGAGAACACTTTTTGTGGCCTTGTGATTTGATTAAGAGTGAAACATCATTTGATTTGTTAAAGATTCTCACTAACGATTGCATTAGTGGATTTTAGGAATCATTGCTCCTATTTTCATTGGTTTCCTACTGATTTCTTTGAAGGTTTAACTCGTAGCATGTTGTGTTCTATGGCTTATGTCCATTTAGGAATTTCAATTTCAAGTCATTTGATTTCATGTTATTTTTCTTTCATCTTTTTTATTTGTTTTACTAACTATTAGAATAGGACCTTATAGTAGTTGTATTTTTAGAGTTGCATTCAATGAAAAATAGAAAATAAAAAAAATATTGTTCTTTTGGTGTGATATTTTGAGATAGCGAATAGATTTACTTTGATTATAAAAGAGTTTTTAGAACTAGCAAAGGTCTCCTTGTGAACACTCACATTTATCTTGTACTGAGCAAATTTTGGTACGTCACAAGAAAAACACTGAACCTTGGAGTGGATCCTTAAAAATATTTTCTTTTCAAGAGAGGAATTACACTATGGATTCTTTCCTTTGAGCTCGTGCAAAATGAATGCCCAACACTGACAAGAAGGTTATCATGTCATTTATCCAATTCCTTGGATTCTCATTGTCTACTTCTTGTTGTTATTTCAATACCATAGTAACTTCCTCATCTTATTCCTAAGATGACACCATTTTATTTCATAATCCTTTCCCTCTTACCCAATTGGTAATTTGAATGTCCACATCATACTCCATTGCCTTAGTGATCCAACCTACTCTTTTTTCACTAATATCCTTGCTTAAAAGGAAATCCTTCACACTGGCATGAGGTACTAGAAAATAGATCTTGTAGTGTGATAGAAGGTTCTTGAACTTGTTTAAAGATCTTATGACTACAAGGGCTTTATTTTCAACATAATTGTATTTTTCTTCATACTCTTTAATCCCTTCACTAAAGAAGGCAATAGGTTGTTCTTCATTCTTGTCATTTTATAGAGTCAAGACATTAGAGATACTTGACTCACCACCTAAGGTTTAAAGAATGAAATCTTTCACAAAATTTAGACTGATGAGGGTAGGGGCTGATGCTATGGATGCCTTGATCTCTCTAAAGCTTTATTTCCCTTGCATGGTCCATGAAAAGACCATTACCTTTTTTAGCATAGTTGTAATGTGTTTCACAATGGTATCTAAATTAGGAATAAATCTTCTCACAAAATTTATTCTACCAAGAAAAATTTGCAGGCCTTTCTTGTGTCTAGGGAGGGATATAGCAAGAATGTCCTTAGTTCTCTATGGATCAATAGTCAGACCATCATTGGATACAATGTGTCCTAGTAGCTTTCTTTGGTTAGTGACAATGACACACTTTACCATTCTATTCTTGCATTATCCCATCTTGATGATGGATCTTAGAGTGTGATCTTAAATGTTGATGCTAAAAATTATCAACACAATCAAATCCAAAAATAGATTACATGTAAAAATGGATTCTGGAAACCTAATAAAATTCATAAAGATGCATTTACTGGGATTCAAGGATACTCCATACTCTCTATATCTGATAAACACCTTTCTTAGATGGCCAAGATGATATATCACATTCTTTCAATATATTGTAATGTCATCAAGATAGACCAATACAAATATTTCTATCATATTATTAAAGGTCATCTCCATTGCCTTCTGAAATGTGGCACCTAGTTTTGTTAGCCCAAATGGCATCTTACTATAAGCATAGGTGCCCCACTTTGTTGTGAATACAGTCTTATATCTATCAGACACTTTGACTAACACCTAATTGTAACTAGAGAATCCATCAAGGAATCAAAACCTGTCTAAACCACTGACCCTAGATGGGATTTTCTCCATGGAATGAAGGTGATGATGATTTGTAAAGGAGGTTCTGTTAAGGTCCCTAAATTTTACACATAATCTGATTTTTCCACTCATCTTCCTAATAGGGACAAGGTTGGATACCCATGATGAGTGTTTCATAGGAAAGATAATATTGGCCTCAATAAACTTAGATATATCCTTTCTTGTTAATGGTTCAATTTTTGGATTCACTAGCCTTTTCTTTTGTCTTACAAATTTTTCATCTTCCTTTAGTTGCTTGGGTCAAAACCATTTAGATAATCATATGTACATGCAAACATATCACTAAATTCTTGACATAGATGAATACAATTTTCTTGTTCAATTTTATTACATACCTTTCCCATGTTTAGAGTTCTTCCATTAGCAACCATGACTAGTATATTATCATCTTTACTTGCAACAAGGTTCATACTTCTATCTCTTGCCCAATCATCAAGAGTGAAAGAATTTTCTAATGTAATGAGACTGTTAACTTTTTTTAACTAAGATTGATGATCTACTCTCCATATTGGTTATGTAGTCCTTACTAATTTCTATCTATGAACTTTTCTTCATTCTACAAGAAACTAACAATTTGTGCATCTGATTCAAACACTTTCTAAGTGATATTATTATCAACATGATAATAGGCCTAACCACCACTCTAATATGATACTTCTTTTCATCTTCAAGGCTCCTTGGCATATCATAAGATGCACCTACTACTACAAGTCTATCAACATGTGTATTTTCTCTCCTAGGGATGCTTTGAATATTAAATGCTTTGAAACTATCAATCAAATTTCATACTCTATGTTTATAAGATTTGAGAAACCCATTCTTGGTGATATTCTAATTTCTCACCTAATTAACCATCATCTTACTATCTCCATATACACTTAAGTCTTGAATTCCTCTTTTTTCAAAAAGTAGGATACCTTGAATCGATGCCTTATACTCTACTATGTTACTAGTACAACTAAATTTGAGTCTAAATGAGAAGTAATACCTTTCTAGTGTAGAAGAAACCAACATCATACCATCCCTTAATCCATTTTTATTTCTTGATCCATCAAAGTACATGCTCCATATCCCACTTGTATCCTATTTGGTCTTTCTAAGGTTAGGAACAAGAGAGTCCTTCACTAATATGAAAATAAGTACCAAGGCATGTCTCTAGGGTTTCTAATACAACATCAAACTAATATGCATTGGCCCATTTATCTAAGAGAAAATTAGGTATCTCTGCTAGGGAAGTAGAAAGCTCATTTATTATATCATTTTCATCTATATGGAGGATAGTAAAATTCATATTGATGAGATTAGGAGTTTAGGGCTCAATATGATTGAGGGGTAAGGGCTATGCTCTAATTGAAGCTTTAGCTCCATATCTTGTTCTAAAAAACATGTATGGCCAATCAGAGGATATGTAGCCACCTATTTGAGTATTGAAATCTCTTGAAACATAGATGGTAAAGTGTGGCTTAACTTCAGCAACTAAGATATCTTGAACTATAGTAAAACTAGGGCATGCATGTAGGGCCATTTAAATATCCCCAAGGATTAATACAATCTTGATAGTACTACCATCGAACTGTAATGCATCCTTAACAATGGGACCATATTTCATTCCTAAGACATTAGAAACACACTTGGGTAGTAGTAAACTTCTAGCCCTTGAATTAATCATGCAATTGTGGACTAGCTTATCCCCTATAATTTGAGAAACATAAAATAGAGGAGGTATAACCTTTTTACTTGTTTCTACCTCCTTTGATGGTTGTACAAAAATTGTGGCACTCTCCATTCTAGGTAGCTGATTCTTTTGTTCAATGCTCTCCAATTCCTATTGCAACAACTTCTTTTGCATAGGTATAGTAGCAACAATGTCCCCCATGAAAATATTCACATTTATTTTCCTCATATGTTCTACCACATTGAATGATACATTAGGTGCTTTGGTAGAAATCTTGGGGGCTACATCTATATGAGGTTGCGATGGGACAACTTGGGGGTCATTCACATCTCTTCCACTATTATTTTTCATGTGCTAGTAATAAGCATTAGCAAGTTGATTAGCATTGTGTTGTTGATCTATTGCTTGTACATGAGGTATTTCAATTGATGTTGAGGCCTAGTTGGGAAGGGGAGGAATAGCATCATCAATGGTTCTTTTCTTGGTCCTGGTGTTTTGAGAAATGGAGGCTTGATTCACATGGCAATGGTCTTCTACTTGATGGTTCATGAAGGAACAATCACCTTGTCTTTGTGGGTGAGAAGCATTAGCAGGTTGATTAGCATTGTGTTTTTGATCCACTACTTGTTCTTGTGTAATCAATGCCAAATATGACTCTACTCTTTTACACATACAATATCCATATGAGTAGTTACAAGAAAGGTAGAAGTCTTGATCTTGAGAAAGATTATTTTGAGTGACTAAATCCCTGTTTAGGTTGGTATTTGTAGTATGGGTGTTGTTGAAAGGTCTATTCCAATTGTAGGGGACATGAATCTAGTTTGGGGGTCTATTATGTATGGACTTTGATACTAAAGTTGGGGAGGCTTATTATTTTGAGCATATTTCCTCTATGTAGTCACCAACTTGCTACTCATTTTTTGCATTACTACACTATTATCATTCCATCTTATTTTCTTGATCGTGCATCCTCTTATCCATACTCTGTATTAATTTTTGCATCATGGCCTCAATCTTATCAACTCCATTAGAAGATGTGGAGGTTGTTGGGACCACAACAAGTGACTAACTTACAGAGGGAGTAGGAAAAGGGCCTACAATAGGCTGATGATTGGGCATGTTAGGAAAGAAAGGAATTGGAGGTGTCAAGCTAACTTTCCTCCTTGAATCAAGATATTTTGTGCTCTTATGGGAATCATAATTAAAATCATAATTAAAATGGATCATAGAGTGGTACCAATATCATAGTTAAAGGCTCTAAGGTAATTCAAGAATGCATTGCCAGGAGAAGGATTTATTGCAATGGGTATTCCATCCCATGTCTTCTAAAATCATAATTAAAATCTACCATATATTCATGGGGTTCCCTCTTGATGGTTGTTAGCTACTCTAAAAGTGATAGAGTATCACTTTTTTTCTAAAAATGTATACAAACCACTACTCCTAACCCATCCCAATCAGTAATAGAGTTATGAGGCAAACCTCTATACCATTCTAGTGCTTTTCCTTTCAAGGATGAAGCTAGAAGCCTAACAACAAAATTATTTCCTATAATACCATGTTTATTACAAAAATTTGAAATCTCTTGAATATGTTCCATAGGGGAGATGGAAGTTTCACCAATGAAATTAGGTATATATTTGAGAGCTGACACTAGAATATCAAGTTTTTGAGCCAAATGGAGAGGAAGCTGAGACATATGGAATAATGACCTATTTATATGAAAACATGGTAACTTGGATTGTGATCTATCAACAAGAGGAATGGAAAGAGATCTTATAGGTGTATGTGCTACTGTCATACTCCTAACTACTAATAGAGACAATCTATTTCTCTTTTTTCTAAGCTATGAAACTGACAGCTCAATGTATTGAATATTACCTCTAGAAGATGAACTTGTATGAGCTTTGCGCATGAATCATAACAACTTCATCTAAAATGTAGATATATTGTAGGATAGAGTTACCAATTACTTAAAAATAAACCTCTTGAAGGCTTGAAAATACTAAGAGAAGCACCATCTTCTTAGCATGTATTAGAACTTTTCTTATTTGACATGGGTGAACTTATATAGATTCAAGAGTCTATCCCACCATGTGTGCCAAAAATATTTTCCACAAAAGTTTGCACCCTTATCTAAAGTTTTTATCTAAGAGAATCCTTGTGAAACATAGAAACAACCCTCAAGTTGTCAAACTTGAACAATGAGGTTGAGTCTCGAGAGAAGGTTGGCCTCCTTTACTATTAGCATGCACCTAAACTAAATATGGAGAGGAAAAGGGAGATGGATTTCATGAAAGAAATCTATCTAATCTATTATAAGGAGGTGATGCACCAAAATAGTGCATTCAATCCCATCTCTACCCATTCATGCATAGTTAAACCATTATTGCACCAAAGGATATATAGATTCAGACTTGTTTAATCTATTTATCACATGCATATCAAACAACCAAACAAATGACACAAGGAAGAAGTGATTCACTTTATATCATGCATAGGCCAAAATAGATACAATTATGAAAATGATAGACAACCACAATACATTTAAGAGAGGCAAATAGATATTGCATAGTACATCATTGGTTGAAAGGGATAAGGCATAATATTATGAATAGTTTACTAGCAAAGGGAATTTACAATGTGCATGCCAAAATATGCCAAGGAAGATAAAGAAGAATAAACCCTTTAAAATATTACAAAATGTGTTTTTATAGTTTAAGCATAACTTAGATAGCTTCTACCCTAAGGAAAACTCAACAACTATATTCAAGATGGTATAGAGCAGTCACTAGAAATATGGGAAAGATCTGATTATGACACATATCCAAACATAGGAAGATCACTCATTCACCAAACAAAGCCCCTTCAAAAGATAGAAATGATAGGCATTATTATTCTGACTAATAAGATGGACCAATAGGCAAGGATGGAATGTCTCTCTTCATTTATTAGACATGGGGAATGATTAAAGTAGTTACATGAGATTGAAATGATTGGATCTATGATCAAAGTGTTGCTTCCTCCATCATCAACTCACCAAGTTAGCCATATCATCAGTTAGTTGGAGTGAATCCATAGTGTTCTCTATGTCAACCAGTCATTTTATCATGTTTTACCACCCTACAAAGTATCTGTGCATTGACCATCTCATACAATCATAGCTTCACCATCTTTCCTTTTAGGTAACATTAAATGTTTGTGATTGAGTGAAAAAACTATTATTTTTATTACATGACTTTCCCTTGACATTTGTCACTAACTATCATGACCATGTAAAGGTTGAAAATTAACCACACTTGTAGCCTCACCACTCTAATGTGAAGTTACTTTCAAGTTGGGGTAACTGCGTCATATAAAGGAATTGTGCTGTTAGAACTCTAACTTGGGTTAATCAAATAACTCATGCAATTGAGCAATGAAGGCAAGGCATATCCTGGCCCAACTAAAAACTCAACATCCACCTTAGTATCATCTAACAACTCCTTTTAACCTTGGTGATCACAATAAAATAGGTCCCACATGACATGCATTGGCTTATCACACATCCACAACCTTAACTCATGGATTTGATAATAACCCTTGTGACTGAGTGATCATAAGGAAATTGCCTCATCACTACCTTAACCATGATTCAAGTTTGACCATCAGTGAACTTGTGAACAAAATAATCTACTACTTTTCCATCTGAATGTTGGTTAATGCTTAACCTACTATGACTATGCAAGCACAGCATGATTACATGGTCACAACTTAAAGCTTGAAGGCATTATGTGAAAAATAAAAGCTGTCAGACTTAGGATAAAAGGATATGGCCAATGTTAAATTATTTCATGAAAACCTTTCAAATATCTAAAATTTGAAACCCTAGGTGACCATTGAGTGGCTAATCATTTATATTTAATTTTTTGGTGGGAGGGCATTTTGGCCAAGAGTTACAATACACACTGTTAAATATTACTTCATTATAGGATTTCAATCACCCTATTAGGTGTGAGCCTTATTAGAGGATATTAGACCATTCACTTGTTAAAGGATTAACAAATGATTCTTAGGTCAACCTTACTATAAAGAATTTACCCTATATTGATACAATGATTAGAAAGTAATAGTAAGGATATATTTGATAGCAAATTATAGTTCACTTTTAGACTAGAGATCTTTGTTTTAGTGCTCCATTCTACTTGGCTTTCACACACTTTAGCTCTTAGTAGCTTGTTTACCCTTCAAGCATTTATACTCTTAAGCCTTCTTGCTTTGCATGCCAATTCTAGTCTCTTTTATTTGGCCACTAAATTAAGAAAATATCCTAGATTCCTTATCTTCCTTAGGTTCATGTACATGACAACCTTTTCTTCTTACCATCTCTCTCTATAAATATAGATTTAATATATTTTTTCATTTAACCATAATCTTCTATTTTAGGGTTAGGTAGGATTAGGTAGGATACAATGAATCTACCCACTTTTTCATTTGGTTCCTCTATAAACTTCTTCAATCATCTTTGAATTTTCCATAAAATGGTTTACCTTGAATTTTGTGCCACAAACTCATCATAGTTATCTTCCACATGGTTCACATAATAAAAGAAAACAAAATAGTCAACTCAAATTTGTCAAATCTATGATTTAACATGAATATTGGCACTCAACATCAATATGCTATCACTTAACTTCCATATTGTTCTTCCCCTCATCATCAACTACTTAACTTAGGAAATAGTAAACTTTATTGGTGCTCGCCATCAACTAAACTTTACTTGGCTTACACTATATTCGCTTGACACACACTGAATTTTCACTTTTCTCATCTCCAACCAATTTTTTCTCAACTTGAACTAACTTTTCTTAGTACCTACTATCCACTCTGTCAAGCTTGGAAGACTCAATTCTTCTTACTTATTCTTCTAGAATTAATCAATCTATCCAACCTTTGCAGCCTTAGGTAAACAAACAATACAATATAGATCATCACTGTCTAAATTGATCTTTGTACTCCTTTTTTCTTATCATAACTCAACCTTTCCTTCTAGGAATTCTTGTTATCTTATTTTATTAAATCCTCTCCATCAATTAAACAAATGGTAGTACTCACATCAATGAAGTAGTTGTCTTACCAACAAGTAGGATGTTTGACATGAGTGACAAAATAATGATTGTTCCATTATAGGTTTTTACTTCAAAACAATCTCATATCAACAAGAAATTTAGGAAGTATTTGGAATGGATCCTACTTCATAGTATCATGAGGTCATTTATTTTTAGGGGTTAGAAAAGGAGTATTAGTCCCAAAAAGAGAAAACTAGATAGGAAGAATTAAGGGGACATCTCGCTACTATTGGAAGTTTGAAATTACTCACAAACTCTATTTGAGAGCCTTTTAAGAAGAAAATTTTCAACTCCCATGTTGTGTGTGTGTGTGTGTGTGTGTGTGTGTGTGAAGCTTTTGGTGAGGATGAGAAGGACTCTATGCCAATAAAATTCATGTATAGGATGGTGCTGATCTCATCCTTTTGGGGTTAGTATAATTTTTTAGTTTTCTCCTTTCCTAGTTAAAGAAATCCATGTAAAATTATTTGGGATTGGAAAGGGAAAAATATAAAAAATGTTTGGATATTATTCTATGTTGATGCATATGTTTCTTTTCAAATGAAATAAATACTTTAAGAAAGAAATGGAATTACCAAGAGAAAATTAGGTAGAGCCTCTATGAGTTCAGTTGTGGAGTGCATATATGACATGAGATGTAGGCGAGGAAAGTTTTGTGAGGTTTGGCATATATTTTTCATGAAGGTTGAGGATTCTCTTGTCAAATGATAATCCAAGGATTCCTAAGTTTCTTTATATTACTATAGACCTATGGATTCCCCTAATAATTTGAAAGCCTCACATAATTAGGAAGATATTGTTCATATTTAGTGTCTACTATTTTTAGGGTATATGGAATTCAAGGAACCCCACATGTACTTCCTTACCAAATTCTGTTTAAGGTAGGCTTAGCAAAAGTTTTATGCCAAATAGGTGGATTGGAGGAACTAGAGTTAACTAGTATATGAAGAGGTTCAATTTTTCCAATTTTCATTGTTGCACACAAGTTTTTGATAACAAAGGGTAGCTAGGTCTTTTTGTACAATAGTTTAAACCCCTACAAAATGGCTATCTCTCATGCTAGATTCAATGATAGTGAGGGATTTTTTGAAATATTCATTCAAAGGGAAAAGGCTAAGGCTCAAAAACATGATTTCTACTTTCCAAAGGATATTATGAGAAATGAGTTTTCCTTGTAGGAGCAAGATACAAAGAAAGAGAAGTGGAGAGTTTATTCTAGGGTACCAAAATTTATAAATTTTATTGAAAAGGATTGTAGCCCATTGTCAGAGACCAAAACAATAGATGATAAGTTTAAAAAGTCAATGAAAATGTTTGTAAGATAATGGATAGCATGGATACTTGAGGTTTGAGCAAGGTTTCAAATTTTCCTTCATAAGATAACTTTTAACTCAAACTTATTAAGTTATAAAAATAACCCTTGATCTTGCTCAAGATCGAGGGTTGTTGTTATGTCACTATGAAAAGGTATTGTATTTTTAACCAAAATGACATAATAACAAAGTGATATGTATCATGTGGGACCACAAAAGAAATAGCAATCAAGTGCATCTTCTTAGCCATTAGATCCTTCCATAATATACACTCATCACTATGTCACCATAGATAGTTGTGCAATTACTTAGAGAGGCAACATAATGAAAGCACACCGCATGTTCAAGGTGAGCTAGTTTAACCCAAAGGGGGTGAGTTTGTCAAACAATTAAAAAATATTTGTTCATAATTCATTTTTCTACTAGGTGAGCTAGTTTCCAAAGTTTTCTTTTAGTCATTGATTGGATCAAAAATTTATGCTTGTCACTAATGAGAGTTGTGAGAGTTTTAACCTTGGTGACATAAAAATAGTGTGACACATGGAATAGGTGGGATCAATTCACTTGAGATAAATGCAATAATAAGAAAGGATGATGTAAGTCATTGATTTAAAGATAGATCCATCACTATCACTATGTCACTAAGAAAATTTTCTCAGTTTTTAATCATAGAAAGATAACAACATGGTGATGTACATCCTTATGGACCAGCATAGTCTAGAATGCAATATTTTTCTCAGCTATCAAATTAGAGATCAATCAAGGGTTTTTGCTATGTTGTTGTTCGAAGATGCAAAATTTTAAACCATAGTGATATAGTGACAAGATGAAATGTTGAGTGTATGGTCCACTTGAAATAGGTTAAGTATACCTTTCCCATCCATCAGATCTAAGAGATTTATATTGCTATCATTATCTCACTAAGAATAGTTCCTCGATTTTGAGCCATAGAGACATAACAACGTAGTGACATGAATCCCATAAATTGCAACCATTACATGAGGGATGTTGATAAGGAAGAAGATCCCAAAAATCATGAAATTATTAGTTTTACTGCCAAGATTGAAGGTGAAAAGTGAGTCACCTTGTGAATAACATCTTGTCCATTAAATGTTTATGGATCAATGACCACTTATCAAAATTTTCAACTAAAACATGTAGTCTAGCTTGTTGTAAAATTTTTATGAGAATTTAAGGCCTCTTGTGTGAATTTATATGAAATCTATAATGGATAAGTTGATGGTTTCATTCTAAAAAATATTATTGAAGAATTGGAGTTTGGTGCTTGCTGAAATTAGTTTCTATGTAAAGCTGAATTGCAAATTTCTACAACAACAATCTACTACAACAACTAGATACAATTTTTTTGATCCTAGTAACTAGTTTTCTCTCCCCAAGAAGAATTTGGATATCTTGTTTTAGTTGTCTACAATGCCTCATAAGAAGCATCTCCCTGGGAAAAGGGATTACCATCATTTGCATATTTTTGATGATTTCCTAAAATAGTTAAATGAATCTACTAATGAAATCATGCAAATGAAAAAATCAATTCCTGTAAATCTAATGTTAAAGGTCGTTGAGGGTTTCTATGATAGATTAAATTGGACTAGAGATGCAACAACATCTAAAACTAGGTTGTACCTCTTCAAGAAATAGTTTTATGAAAGAAAACTATTTGCCCCACATGGAAATATTTTGAAATTTGACTTTAGGAAGTTAGTTGTCCTAGGAGTATTTATTGATTTAGACCTCCTCACATCTGTAGCCCAAATGTATGACCCAATTACTAGAACTATAAGGGGGATAAACAAGGAATTTTTGGTAAAAATAACACCTGATGAAATTCATGAAGTATTTTAAATGCAACCTAGTTCAAAGTATCATGAGGTCATTGACTTTTAGGGGTTAGAAAAGGAGTATTAGTCCTAGAAATAGAAAATTAGGTAGGAAACATTAAGGGGACATCATGCAACTATTTAAATTTTAACATTACTCAGAGCCTCTACTTGGGAGCCTTTTAAGAATCAATTTTTCAATTCTTGTGCTATAGATATGTATATGGCCCTATGTATGGTTTCTAGTGAGGATGGGTAGGATTATATGCCAATCACATTCATGTACATGATGGTGTGGATCTCATATTTTGGGGTTAGTATCATTTTTCACTTAGCTTCTTTTGTAGCAAGGGAACTCCATGTAGGATTAATTGGGATTGTAAAGGGAAAACTTGAAAAAAAAATTTGATGTTATTCTATGTTAATGCATATTTTTCTTTTCAAAGGAATCAATTAATTTGAGAAAGAAATTGAATTGACAAGAGAACACAAGTGAGAGCCTCTACTAGTTTAGTTGTGGAGGGAAAATATTACATGGTCTATAGGTAAAGCCATTTTTTTGAGGTTTGACAAATATTTTGCATCAATGTTGAGGATTCTCTTGTCAAATCATAATTTTTAGATTTCATTAGACCTATGGATTCCCCTAATAATTTGAAAGTCTCTTGTAATTTGGAAGATATTATTTCATATCTGACAACTACTATTGCTAGGGTATATGGATTTCAAGGAACCCCACATATGCTACCTTACCAAATGCCTTTTAAGGTAGGCTAAGGATAAAATTTATGGAAAATAGGTGGATTAGAGGAACTAGTGTTAACTAGTAGATCAAAAGGTTCAATTTTCCAACATGCACTTTTGTATGCCATTTTATGATCACAATGGGTTTCTGGGTTTTTCTGTACAAAAATTTGAACCCTTGCAAAATGGCTACTTCTCATGCTAGATTCAATGACAGAAATGAATTTTTTGAAATATTCAAGAAAATGGTGAAGACCAAGGCTCGAAAACATGATTTCTACTATCTAGAGGATATTATCATAAATGAGTTTTCCTTCTAGGAGAAAGAGATAAATAAAGAGAAGTGGAGAATTTATTCTAGGGTACTAGAATCTATAATTTTTTTTGAAAAGGATTATAGACCATTGTTAGAGGCCAAAACAATAGCTAATAAGGTAAATAAGTTAATGAAAATGTTTGTAGATATAAGAAATAACATGAATAGGAAAAATATCTCCTCATTAGAACCTATCCTAATAGAGAAAGAGAGCTTATGAAGAGACTATACTTCACTCCTATTGTGTGTTGAAGTTTGTTGGTCATCCAAAAAAGGGTTGGATACAATATAGTGAAAATTGTGAAGCAAGATGATACTACCATTCCTTCAAAGAGACCCCAACTTGTAGAGAGACCATCATGGCCAACACCAAAGAGGAAAAATATTGAAGTAGAATATGTGATTCAAGGGAAAATTTATACACCATCCTTGTCTCCCCTCCATCTAGTAGAAGAGAAACTCGTTGTTGAGTGGATGGGGCAACTTGGAAGCTAGGGTGGAGACTTCATCACTACTACAAAGCTGGAGGAAGTAACCTTGAAAGAGCCCCCTATGCCTAGCCATAAGTTAATTGTGGATGATTTTAAAGGGAAGAAGTTAGATCCTATGATTGAATAGGATACCATGAATTTCTTTCAGATGATAATTTTATCAAATCAAGACCCTTTTATTTGTTTTCATGGAGAATGAACATTGAAAACTTTGAACAATGATGCACTAAAAGGAAAGAAGTACAACTTGTTAAAGAAGATTATGTTTTATAGAGAAAGATTAAAGAATAAATGATGCAAGAATTAAATAATATAACTCATGAAGAAGGAAGGAGAATGATTAAATAAGTTGGGGTGCTACTTCTCCCTAATTTGGATATTGTAGATGAAATGGTCTTTGATTCTATAAAAAAGGAGATGAATACCAAGGAGAAAGAAGATAAAACATTAAGTTGTGTAAAGTAAACTGAGGACCATGTTGCTATGGTTATTTGGTCTTTTCAAAGAGGATCTAGGACTCTCTCATCTAAGCCTAGTGACTCTAATTTAATAGGTAAATTAATTGTAAAAAGAGTGTAGGAAACCACAAAAGAGAGAAAATAAATTTGTACAAGAGTTACTAGTGAAGTATGGAAAAGTATTGGTAGCTTATAATGAGGAGGTCCAAAAGAGGCTAAGACTTGATAATAAAATTTATAGATATAGAAGGCAACAAGTAAAAATATTAGAAGTTGGGGACAAATCCTAGAGACTAATTACCTCTTCACTTGCTCCTCCACCATCAACTATCCCTATAATTTATATTCCTAGCACTCTACAATACCAAGAAGGTTTTATTGCATATGAAATTAGTGATGAAGAGAGGATAAAACTCTTAGAATTTCATGTTGAATTAGGCATATAACATGACAATAGAATAAGGGATACAATTTTGTTTATGATGGATAGGATTAATTGGCCTCTTTTTTATGTAGAGTTGTTAAGGATGGTGAATATATGGAAATAATTAGAGAAAAATTAGGCTACCCTAAGAGAAATTTTGAATAAATGGATCACTAGGGATGATGTCATCACTACTTTAAGTTTTTCTATCATTGATGTAATTGATGACTATATTGAGAAAACTTTGACCAAGAAAGTGATCTACTAATTTCTTACCAAAGAAGAGATATGTTGTAGAAAAGATTTAAAATATGTTTCTCAAGATATCTCAGTAACTTTTTTAATCTTTTCCCACATGTATTAAGAGCTTAGGTAGCATAAAAGATAAAGAGGAATGGGGAAATGAGCTAAAAGACTGAATGAATACTAGCCTAAATGATGTAGTAAATTTATGAAAACCACATATGGTTTGCTAGGATAGTTGAAGAATTAGTTAATGTCCAATTTTTCTTTGATTCTCTCCAAAAAGATCTTGATGAAAGTAAGAAGCTGGAAAAATGTGTCTCAAGGAGAGAAAAATAGATCCTAAATTTCCATTGGTTAGATGAAAAAGTTTTCAAAAAGTGGAACATATATTATTCTTAAACCTCATAATTTTTATAGGTGGCATCTAAGGAAGGGATCATAGACAAGGTGACAACCATAGAGGAACTACAATTTGTTGGAAAAGATATTCAAATAGATGATAGAGAAGAGGATCAACAAGTTGTAACAAACATCCAAGTGTTAGAGCCAAGAATGAGAAAGGAAGAAGAAGAGTTCCCATAACTTGACAAGCAATAAAAGAGAGAAAATCAATCATTAGGTATAGTGGAGAAACAAGAAACTAGGAAAAAAAATGGCCCTATCACAAAGAAACCAATGAAGGGATCACTCTATTTTAAATAAAAAAGGTCACAAGTATTTTGGTTCTAACCATGTAGCATTTGAAAGTGACATTTTTTTGTCTTGTGTGCAATCTTTTTGTTCTAAGGACAACTATCCTTTTCCTTGTAGACCTGAAGCTTGTTACAACTCACACTATAGAAGTGAGTTTCCAAGGTTAAAGAATGGTCCAAGTTTCTTTTTGCTACATTATTTTTTGTAAATTTGTAGTTGGTCCATGCATATTGTATTTTTTTTCTAGAATTGAATATGAAATTTAATAGTTTCTAGTCTACTTGTATTATTTTCTAATAGGGACAAGCACCAAGTTGTATACAATTTGAAATAAGTTAATACAAATACAACAAACTAACTATTCATCCCAAATCTTTTCTCTTCACTTATTTCCATTATGTTCTTTGAAATTTAATAGAAAAGTTCATTAAATTTTAGTTGTAATTTATTATGAATTATATTTTAGTTTCCTTTTGTTGATAATCTAATGGGTTATGTAAATGCTTAATGAAAATTGGGAGAACTTTTTGGTTTTCATTTGAAGATATGATAAGTATGAGATCTCAAAATGAATACATATGATTTTTTAGAAAGTGTCAAGATAACATCCAAAAATAGGTGTATAATCCCTATTAGTTGTAGCCCAATTGATAAGACATTAGCTATCCACATAAGTTGATCTAGTTGGTATTCTTTACATCATGTATAAATTTATATCAATCAATCATTTAATATTCTATTGTTTAAGTTTAAAATGTTAGCCTAAACTTGATTCATGGGGTTTAGGGATTGGTAAAATAGCTAGTTATCATCTCTATGTTACAATTGAATTAGAAGAAAGAAGGATAAACCATCTATAACTTTTGGAGTTCATGTTGAAGGTTGGAGTACTAAATGAGTATAAAATAATTCCTAGGTAAACCTTCCAGAATCTTGCAAAGTTCAAAGCAGAGAAGACCTCAAGTTCTTGTTAATTGATCATTTTATTTTTCTTTTCACAATATCTATAATGGTTTTTAGCTAACTCTTAGGCCTTCTAAAATTGTAAAAGGTTGTTCAAATTCTATCAAATTAAGAAGCCAACACTCATGTCAATATGTGTGACATTGATGTGCTTTGTTGTTTGATATAACAAACAATGATATTTTAATCTTCCATCAATTTGTACGTGTGCATGTTGGAATAACTTAAACAATGGAGATGGGACCCTCCAACATGTGGAAATATTATGAGTTTTGTAGCCTAAAGAAAGCATCACAATGTGAAGAAATGTTAGAATGGCAATGCATAGAAGCATCTCACACCTTCAGGAAGATGGGAAGATAGATTACAAAACTATGAGAGTCATTAGATCTTGTTTGCAAATAATATAGCCCATTAAAATTTTATTTAAATAGATATCAGTAATAGGTTGAATGGAAGAAAAAATAGCCAAGAATTACTACCATTAAGCCTATGAAGAAAAGAAGGAAATTGAGGCTTGTTGATGCTTGTGAAGATGAAAATAAAACTCCAATCTTCTCATTGAAGAATCACCAACCAAATTTTTGAACAAAGATTGAAATCAGTAAAGAAGGAAGTGATATGACTAATTTTAGATACTTAAAATATGAATCTAGAAGAAAATTGAAGCAAAAGTAGATTGAAGATGCATTGGTAGACAAAATGGTAACATAAAAATTTACCCTAATGAACTTAAAGGACAAGATCTTGAAACCCTACTAAAAGTTGTTTCTCACCATTCGACTAATGTAGTCAAAATAGAGAAGGACATTAGAGAATAGACTTTGAGGAAAAAAATGTCAAATCTCTCCAAGAAGGAAATAAAAGAGGCAATGTCAAGGTATGAATATATGTAAATTAAAGACAAATAAAAACAATTTTGAAAAATAAAAAATACATAGTTTTAGAACATAAACATACAAAGGATGAGTTTGACAGAAAGATTGTGATTGAATATTTTGTGCATGGCTAGTGTTTTTGTCACTAATGAGAAAGAGAGAGATTTATGACCCTATGGAAAGACATATTTTCAATTAGTGAAAAAACACTTAGTCATCATGGGAAGTCAATTTAGCTCAAGCTACCACAAAAAGGAATGTTAATCAAGCTCATATATAAACTAATCTATCAGTGGAAAATGAGCTCTAGTGTAAACCAAGTTAGTGAAGTATTCCATTTTAAGAATGAGAACCGAGATTGCATAGTAGTGTGAACTAAGATAACAACGTTTACCAAGTGATCAATTATATGAACTGAACATCTAGATTAAATTGAATGCTAAAGTTAGCCTAGTTTATAGTGTTTCCCAAGTGTCTACACATCACCCAAATAAGTTATCAAACCTAAGTATCAGCATTGAACCAACTTGGTAATTTATTAGGTGATGACGGGCCACACCACCCGTACCAACTCACAACCAAAAATGCAACAATATGGAGATAGAGAGATGACAAAAATGCTTTATAAAACATCCATTAATACTTGAAATTCATTAAAATATCCTCCAAATGAAAGGACTCCAAATTCTTACAATATAAGAGATATTTGCTCACTAAGAGCTTCTACTTCCCCAAACTTCTACTTCTCAAGCTTCCTTAAAAGAGATTACCTTTGAAGAGCTTCACTACAAGAGCTTACACTTGAAGAGCTTCTATTTCTCCAACTTGATTACAAATGATAATAAGCCTTGCTTAAATAGGCACTTCTAACCCAAGACATTACAAACACAACCAATGTGGGATAAAAGGTAAATACAACTACCTTTAAATAAATATTAAATTCCCACCCTAATACAACTAAGCACCCAACAAATATTAAATACATGATTTAAGGATCTTTCCACAAACTTCTAAAATGCCACCTACACACCTTGTTTAATGGAATGACAACTATTTTTATTATTTTCTATTTATGCCACCCATGCATCTTGAAAATAGAAATCCCTCTTTTCTCCATTTTTCCTATTTTCAAAATTTTTTTTTCTTTCTATTTTCGTCACTTTCTCTCTCCTCCACAAAATTTTTTTTTCCTTTTCTCTCTCTTTTTTTTTTTTTGAAATTTAATTTTCCCATGCAAGATGCTCCTGCATCAAACTCCCTTGGTAGATAAAAAAGTGTGTCCCACACTTTGACGCCAAAAGAAAGATATACAACCATCTTCATCTTCACCACAAGCTTCCACCTCAATAGGGACAAGAAAACCAACATGCAAAGAAAGAAAAGTGTGTCCCACACTTTGATGCCAAAAGAAAGATATACAACCATCTTCATCTTCACCACAAGCTTCCACCTCAATAGGGACAAGAAAACCAACATGCAAATCTTCAACATTTTTTTTCTTTTTGCTAATGCATGATGCTCCTGCATCCAACTCCCATGGTAGGAAAAATTTTGTGAATATGGATTCACAGAATGAAGTAGCCATTGTTGACGGATTTTTTTCCTCTTCCTCCAACACATAGATGGAACAAGTATCCGATGCTGAAATTTCTCCTTCGCAATGAACTCTATCCAAGTATAAATCTCATCCTCATCCAATCTTGTTGAGTTAATCACACTTGTAATAAATCTAGCAACACCATACCAGTCTTCCTTTGCATACCATACATCACAGACAAGATCCTCATGCAAATCATCATTAATATCTTTTAAACTCATATCAAAGACAACATCCCATGATACATAAGAATTTACCTCTTTGACATATTCATCTTCGCTTGCCTCTTTTATGTCATCAACAATGCACGTAACTACTCCACTTGCTTGATCTCCAACTAAGGCACTATACTCTTCCTCCATTGTTTAAGTCTTCCAATCACCTTCATCTACTTTTGGCATACAAATCTAGTTATCTTCATGCTCTTCCTCTTCTCTTTCATCTTCTTCAACTTCTGGTTTGCAAATAATTTTCTCTTCATCCACTTACTCTTCCACTGGATCATCTTCCTTTTCCACATCCAAGGAATTATCAACATCTCTTTTTTGGTGACATGCTCTTCATTTCTGCAACTCATCTTCTAATTCATTCACTTGCTTCTGCAAATCAACTAGCAATGACTGTTGATTTCTTGCTCTAAATTTCTCAAGTTGAGGAATCCTTAAAATCCATCCAATCACAAAAGTCATCTTCTTCTTTCTCTTCTCCATAATCAAGTCTTCAGAAGATAAATCTCGTCCAAAACAAGAACCTCGTGCAAATTGCCTCATAGTCAGTGCTCTGTCTACACAATCAAGAACTTCTTCACAAACTTCACCCAACTCAAGGTCCTGGTGTAAACTGCCTCACGTTTGGTGATCTGTCTGCATGCTCAGGAACTCCCGCTCTGATACCACTGATGACAGGCCACACCACCCGTACCAACTAACAACCAAAAATGCAAGAGCATCATGCATCATTAGGATAAAACCATAGACAGAAATAAAAACTACATGCAAATATAACCAATAATAGAAAATAATAGATCACACAAAAATGAACACAAGACACCAAGATTTAACATGGTTCACCCAATCCCAGGGCTATGTCCACCAAATAGCAAGTGCAATCTTATTACAATCTAGTGATTACAACCTGATTACAATCCGTAATCCCTTACAACTCAATACCGTCGCAAGAACCAATTTCACATCACAACATAATTAAAATACCTAACCCTAAACCCTTTTATACAATTATTTTATGCCATTTTAGGGTTACAACATTTCGGCCATATGTTGGCTTCAATGTCGGTCATGACCCAAAAATTATGAAGTATGTACAGTACTTTCCTGATCAATCACCATAATCTAACATAATTATATTTGGAACTAGTGAATTGCTATTGTACCCAACTTGTATAGATTTATTATTTGGATCAATATATATATATATATATATATATATATATATATATATATATATATATATATATATATATATATATATTGAAGATATCTTTTCTCCATCCAAATCATCATGTAGTTGAATTATTCATTATCATAAGAAAATTAGGAAAATGGAATAGTAGATTGATTAGGAGGCTATCGAGTAGTACAAAGGCAAGGAAAAGATTCATCTATCATAGTGAGGTGATCAATATATTATTCAAATAATCTTCATTAGCAAAAAAAGTTACAAAGTAGAGATCAACTTGTTGTTTCATTCTAATAGGTGTATCAATTTGAAATCCTCTAACTAGGTGGACATTGTTGGCTCCTGAATTAACTTTTTAATAATGTAGTGATAACAACACATGCACATAGGGGTAGCTAATTCCAATGTTCAATGCACCCATTTAGATACTAGGGCCAAATATAAGGCTATTTAATCCCCGTCTTCTCTTTAGGCTCTGCAAGACCTAGGCAAGTGGACCTCAGATTCTTTATATGGTACTAGTGTAAATGGTAAAAGTGCAAACCTGTGCCACCCTTTTGTAAAGGAAAAAAATAAAAAAACTATAACTGTTCACATTTAATGACATAAAATTGGTATTATTATTTAGAATTCAAAAATAAATTAAACTAATAAACCATGTAGAAATCGATGAAGTTTAGGATTATAATTTTTAATAATTATTTAGAAGAAGAGTTGATATATTTTCCTATTTTTTATAGATGATTTTTTAGTTGCTAAAAATCATTGAAAATTAGGAATCTAGTTCCCACCACAAAACTATAAGAAAATATACTTATTTTCCTTTGATCTCACACTATGTTATCGATAATTTATATAGCTAGAACAATAAAAAATAAAACATGGCTTTAGACCTATATTTTCTCTTCTATAATAATTCAAATTTCAACTCACCTAAAATCTATAGTTTTCATCTCCCACCACACTTTACAAAATAAATATATTATAACTTGAAGAAAAAATATAGATTCAGGAAGAGGTCTCTCCCCTCTAGAATGTCATATAATTTTAAAAAAAAATTCCTATGATTTAATATTTTTTTGTCTCTCAAAATTGACATCTTTACGATTGTTAAACTACGTGCTTGTATATTTTTTTAATTATGATATACTATGTCTAATTAAAATGCTATAAAATCTCTATGAGAATATCCTTGACTTTGAGCTCTATAAAATGGTGTTTATATTTTTAAAAAAAAGATATCTTAAAAAAAAGTTATTGAAATATTAGTTTTGTGAAATAATTTTATTTATTTAGTAAATGGATACAAACTAGTATCAAACATGCATTTAATAGACATTTCTAATTGGAAAAGTGTGAGATCATATATAGCTTAGCTAGAACGAATTTATCTAGATCATATGTTTGAAAAATATTATTTTTAGATAGAAATACTCAAATTCAATCATTCTAATAAGTTAGCCTAAAAGGTGACACAACTTTGTACTTTTACCCTAAAGACATATAACTGAATCTAGATAGAAAATAAAAACACCTAAATCTTCTATGTATATGCAAGCAGTCATGGACATGAAATAACTAATAACAAGACACATGAATCTAATAAACTAAGTGAGGAAAAATATTCTCAACTCTTAAACTAAAAGGGAAAAGATATTTGATTAGTGATTGAATCAACATAACTTAGGTATGCAACAAAAAGGCCATGTAATCTCAAACTTGATTAGTCACTTATCTATTGGGCATAAACTAAGTCTTAACATACACATGGATACCTGAAATATACTCATATATCTAGAAATTTGATCTATCTATCTACCTTGTAAATAGACATCAATATTGAAACAAAAATTGTAATTACTAAATCCTCCTATGATTTCTCAAGTCTTGTCAATGTAATATCAAGAAAATTACTCTGGTACTTGACCCAACAAAAAGACACACAGTGGCATACAACTTCAAAATAAGCTGCAAATAGATGATATGTACTTTGGGCATACATCAATAAAGAACTATAAACCTACATAAAAAAGAGATAAGCTTTAGAATGAAACTTTAAATGAAAACTCTATATTCAAATCCTTGAGATCAATACATAGAAAGGATGAATCTATAATTTAAATTCCTTAGAAAAAATACAACTATTGCTATTCATAATAGAGGAAATTAAAAATATAGTATCATAGTCATGAGAAAATTCTCCAAAACTAGAACCAATAATTTTGGTGTCATAAAAATGATAGAAAGTTCCACCAATATTGGAACCCTTACACATAGAGAGAGAGAGAGAGAGAGAGAGAGAGAGAGAGAGAGAGAGAGAGAAGGATCCTTGAGTGGATCTACTACTACCAAGTGTACAACTGAAACTCTTCCCTCAATTGCTGTTGAATTTGTCTCTTTCCTCATCTACCAACAATCAAAACTCATCAATTGTTATTGAAATATATTCTTTATAATAATAAAAGAAACTCTCCCCTAAAGGAGAATCTCATATTCATCAAAGGTATAGTAACTTTAATCATATTTTTCTGGACTTCATCTGCCCTTGCCATGAATCTCCAACTACCTTTACTGACAAAAAATTTATTGCTTGCAATTGCCCATAATATAGTCGATTCTTCCATTATGGCCATGAACAAATCAATCTTATGAAAAATTTGTCATAATCAAATCTTATCTCATTTTAAAAATTTCAAATCTACATTTACACTGAGAAAGCCCTAAAATCATAAAATTGTTTATAGCTTTACCTGGTGAATACTTGTGAAAATTTTGATAGTAGATTTGGAAAGCTCATCTTTTGCTGATTCTAACAATATATTGTATTTCATATTTTTGATAAAAATTGCTCCTCCAACACACAATTGAAAATTAGGTTTGCAGTTCATAAGCAGAGCATTTAAATGAAAATATTCAATAATTTTATACTTTATACAATAGGAAAACTTTAAAAACTTCAAATTTTTTCATCATAGGATTTAAGTTTTAATTTTACATATATATAAAAAGATATTTATTTTTCCATTTTTATTATTTTTTGCCTTTTCTCCATTACGTCAACCCTATGTTGACCACCTAGGCACAACATGACAGCCTCTATTGGCTAGCTTCACCACCTCACACTTCCCTCACCACATGTCATGACCTCACTCAGTCACTAGCTTAACTGCTAACTTGACCCTAAGCCAAGAGATTGAGAGACTAACCTCATTTTCACAATTTTGCAACTCAATCTTCCTAACCATAGTTAAGATGTGTAGGCAAAATGAGGCATTTTGCATGGTCATGATACATCCTTGGACTTGGCATTAACTACTAGTGACTCAAAAACTATAGTTAACTTTACCCTTTCACATTGTCATGTAGTTTGATACTAACTACACTATTTCCATCAAAAATGCATAACTGCCTACCACATAGCACCTATTAGCTTGGTTTTTCACCATTTATGGTATTTTGTTCCTTAGAGTGAAAAATGCTAGGGTTATTATTTTAAATTTTTTTATCAATCGATAAAACCCTAATTGAATTTCTTAAACATCTTATAAACCCTCAATTGTGTGCCCTAACCCTCAAAGTATTTTAAATATGATTTCCTTATTCAAATTGAGTTGGACATGCTTTTCCTAAGATTTTCTTTTTCATAAATATTACTTTATTATTTTCCATGAAATAAACCTTTTATTATTATGCTTTCTCTAACTATGGTCATCCTTTTTAAGGATTTAAATAAACATCATAACTTTGGTAGTTTTTTTTGATCAATCATAGATCTTTCCATGATCGATGGTTAGTGCATGACTGCATTGAGAAGATGCATGGTCTTTATGTAAAGAAGGAAAGCACCTACATTCCACATAGCTCTTCCTAACGATGGGTCTTGACTGTACTATAAAGAATAAAACTTATCAAAGCTTGTCAATACTTTGTCAAAAGTTTCTCAGAATTCTTAGTACCTATTAGTGCACGTCCAATTTTCATGCAATCTTATTGGTTGGCTCATTTTAGTGGGGTTGTTTTGCTTTCAATTTTTTTGCACCATTGATCTTTGGAAGATCAATGGATGGTGTTTACCCACTTAATGAATATATAGTAATTTTAACCAAAGCATGGAAGTGTTGTGGTGACACCTATCTAGGATGATGCCATGAAGGATGTTACACATAATTCAAAAAAGGGCAGGTTATATGTCATTGATCTTGGTGTGATTGATAGATTGCACTTTCCTATAGACGAAAGTGAATGATGTTTAAATAATGTGGGTAAGTGCCTTATTGACATCTAGCATATGATGATGTCATGGATGCAGTCTCTAAAAGCTATTATGTCATTTGTATTATTGATGACTGGGAGACACATTGGAAAAATGGGAGACATTCTATTGGTTAGTTTAGCTAACTGGACATTACAAAGACACAATTTTGTAACACTATTGATCTTGGTAAGATCAACATGTAGCACCTACCCACTTTGGCAAGATGACTAAACTTTAAGAAAAGTGGGGAAGCACAATTCTGCCATGTGACGAGGTGCAACTTGTTGTAAAGAAGAGTTATTGACTCATGCTAGGGTGGAAAAGGAAATGACATGGAGTGAAGTAATTGTTGAAAAAATGGGTGCTCCCCAGGTTGGTGATGAATGTGCAAGTGGGGCCAATTTTTAAGGGGTATTATTCACCAAGTATTACAATCATCAATCTTTGGAAGATTAATGATCGACACTTCACCATTTTGTAGAGATGCATGAACTTTAAGAAAAGCAGGGAAGCACCTTCTCGCCACATGGCAAACACTTTAAACCTTAAAACAACCTTTTATTTTCAAATAAGGATGTTAGATGCTATATGATCGATGGATGAAATTCAAATTTGAGGCAAAGACACAAAAGTTACTATTAGAGACATTAATTCTATTTAGGGAAACTTCATGTGACCTTAATGTTGTAGAATAACTTGCAAATTCACCATTACTAAGTTGCACAATCACAAATATTTCAAAGTGCTAGAGCTATGGGATGAGATTTTTTAAGGTTTTTAACGATTTATAGAGCAATTTGCAAAGAAAAAGAAGCAAAAATTAGTAGGTAAGTGTTTGTAACTCTTCAAAATTTTAAAAATTATACTTGTGCTAAGAAGTATTTAAGATGCCTCCCTGAAAGGAATTTTTTGGCTTCATGAATTACATTAAAAGATCTATTCAGGATGATTTCCTTGAAAAATTACCTCTATCTATGAATGAATTAACAAAAGGAAGAGAACACATCCCTAAAAAACCTAGGTTGGTTTTAGGTGAGGGTTTCTATGACAGAGCCAGTTGGGTAAGAGATGCACATGCTTTAGTGGGGGATTTAGAATTATTCAAAATATGGTTTTTAGAATGCAACTTGGACACCACATTGAGTAATTCTTGGGAGTTCAAAATTGGCAAACTGATTATTCCTAGGGTATTTTTTGATACCGACCTATTATCTGACATGGCCAAGCAGTAAGACCCCATCACTAGAATTGTGAAGAGCCATGCTAGGGATAATCTCTTTAGGGTTTCACTTGCCTTGATTAGAGAGGTATTCAAGCTCAACCCTAACTAGGCAGTACATGAGAAAATTGATATGGATGAATTTTAGGAAAGATATAATGCACAAAGGGTATAATTGAGGGCAAGGCCACTGCAACAAAATGTTGAAAGAATTGGGTCACTACCTTTGGTTACACGTAATACCCTAGAACCTCTAATGAAGAAATACTTTAATCCTAGGGCACAAGCCCTATATTTTACTCTCTAAAAAATATTTGGGATTATATCTGAGGCTCTTTTGTTCTCATCATGGCTCGGCCCTTGGAATTTGGAATGAGCACAATTCTAGATTTTGCTACTTTCCTAGCTGAGGAAATTCATAATGGTTTAGTTGGAATAGCTCAAGGTAAGGTGAATAGGCCTTTTTGTTGGTATTAATTGTTAATGTACATATGTATTTACAAGGGAGTCACTTTCTTCTCCAAGGAAATGAAGTTAGAACTAAAAAAAGATGGAGAGAAGTTCCCAATTTAGTTATGGGGCACTGACATGACTTAGGAAGTCACAGATGCCAGCTATGTCAAGTTTGATAGATACTTCACTTCAAGGCTAAGATTTATTTTGAAAGGGGATAGTCCAAGAATCCCACAACATTTATTAGAACTGATAAGAACCAAGGACCATACTAAGGGGCTATTGGTAAGTCATAATTGCGGGGATATAATCCCATACCTTATTTCCACTATGATCAAAGTTTATGGCTTTTTTGGGAAACCCCATGCATTACCTTTTCATGTGCCTTTGAAGATAGGAATTATAGAGTTAATATGGCAGATTGGAACAATTGAGGAAAGTGATATATTGGGAAAAGATAAAGAAACTTTTTTCCCTATTGTGACTGTTATACATGATTTTGTTTTTGTTAAGAAAGGATGGAGAAATTTGAGTTCATTTTTGAATAGATATCACATGACCCAATCCCATGCTAGATATATTGATCTAGAGGGATTTTATTACTTGCTTAGGGAGAGAACTAAAGCTAAGGTTCTTGTATAGAATGTATATTTCCTAGAGGATAATATTAGAAATATATTTTCATTACATGAACAAGATGTTAGAAAATAAAATGGGTAGTTCTTAGTAAAGTTTTGGAATTTATCAATGGTTTTGATCCCAACTATAACCCCTTTGAAGATCAGAAATATTGGGAAGCTAAAATGAACATGTTGATGAATAATTATGCTATGATAATGCAAATTTTGAATGAGAAGAAGGCATCTTAGTTAAAGCATATCCAAATAAGTCTATAGATGTGCAAAAAAGAATAAATAATAGAATTGTGGTGACTCCAGGCTATTATACACTATAGAGGAGGGTGGGATACATTGTGGCTCAAAATATATAGCACATTCCCACTTACAAAATGTTGAGATCAGAGAGTCCACCTGACACTAGTGTCCCCAAGAGACAAAGGTTAGAATAGGGATCCTCTTCTTAGGCAAAAGAGTATTCACCATCCCAAACCACACTCAAAATAGATGATGAAGCATCTTTGAGAGAGTAGTTGAGGAAAATTAGAGGGGAGGGAGACATCATTGTCACTATTGCTGATACAGAAAGGGGAGTGCTTGAGAAGCCTCCTATGCCTTCCTTTGACCTCACTATTTCTTGTTACAGAGGTAAGGAAATTGATCCCATCATTGCAAAAAGAATACCAAATGTTTATGGATCCCCTCATTGCACAATTTTTGTGGAGGAGAAATATGGGAAATTTTTAGGAAAAGTGTAAAATAATAAAACCAAAGAAACCAAAAAAATTGGACTCTAAAATTGAAGAAGTAAAAGACAAATATTTAGAGGACTTTTCCCATCTAACACCTGAGGCTGGGAGACAATTGGTCAAAAAATCAAGATTTTTGGTTCTTCTTGAATGGGAAATAGCCAATGCTATGACTTTTTATTCCATTAGAAAGGAGAAAGATGTGTAGTATAAAATTGAAGAAGAAATATAATAGGCACATAGAGGGGTAAAATTCAGTAATGATCACCAAGTAGTGGTTATATGGTCTAATAAAAAAACAAATAAGACTAGGATGCAAGAGATTTTAAGTGTTGAGCATACTGGTACACTCATAGTCTATAGTGCAGATGAAGTTGATCATGAACAGATCACTGAAATGGCTCAAGAAATGCTATCTCTTGGGGGTATGGTAGTTGGGAAAGAAAAGAGAAGATTCCTAAAACTCAATTTCAAGTTTGAAAAAATACTTAAGGCATATGAGGAAAGAGGAAAGAGGATACAAATGTTGAAGAATTAGGCATCCTAGATTGATAAACAATTTAGAAAGAGGAAAGTGGGAGAGTCCAGCAAACCAAGGATTGTTTATCCTCGCCCTCGAATTGAACTATTCAATTCTACCCCTATTGTTGAATTACCTAATACTCCACAAAGACCTGAGTCTTATACTACTAAAGAGTTTGAAGAAGAGAAGAATAAGCTATGGGAAATGCATGTTGAATTAAATAATAAATATGAGGAAAATATCAAGAAAATAATTGTGTACTTAGTAGGCAAGATTGATTGGTTAGCTTTCTATGATCAGTTTTCAAGAATCCTAGAGATCTGGGATGAAATAAAAAGAGATGAAGATAAATTTAAGCCTATTGTGCAAAACTAGAAGGAAAGGAGGATGATGTTACTTCTATGTGTATCTTTGTCATCAATTTTTAATGTAATCAAAAAGAGAAATTTTTTGACATAGTAAATGATCTGATAGAATTTGATGAAAAAAAGGGTTTCTGTTCAAAAAAAATCATGATTTGTCTTTCTCAGTATATAGCAGAAAAGTTTGATCTCTTTCCCAATGCCCTTAAAAAGATTTACAAAATAAAAGAAAAGGAAGAATGGGGAAAGGAAGTAGATGAGTTAATGTGCCATAGAATGAATTGGGTCATAAATGAAAAGGGACATGTATTATGGGAAATGACTAATGAAGAATTTGTCAAGGTGTAATTGTTTTATAATACTATTAAAAAAGATTTTTCTAAAATAGAACAAATAGGAGGATTTGTAATAAAAAGGTAGTGGGAAATCCTAAATTTTGATTGGCATGATGATACTATTTTCAACAAGTGGAAGGAAAAACTTTTGTCTTTAGAACAAGTGGCAACTGAAGAAAAGGGTGTGGGCCAGGAAGGGGATCAAATAATTAACATATCAAAAGAAGAAAGAAAAGAAGAAAAATCACCTTTAGTAATATAAATAGAACAACCAATCATAATTGCTAGTCCAAAGGACCAAATTGATGATGTGGCAACTAAAGACTCAAAAATAACTATTACCCTAATAGTTCATGATGATGCCAGTGGAGATTCCCAAGTTGAAGTAAACTTGCAAATATCAAAATCAAACACATCATTTGCAAGCCTGATGGCTATGAGTATTTAGAATAGCACAAAAGCCAATCATGGAATTCATATCATTTGAAGATGTAATAGAAAATGCGTCCACTAAGACGAATACTTATATAAAGTTTTTTCTGTTGTAATTTGTTTTGTTTTTTGTGACATTAACAAATGTAAATATCTTTTGTCTAATGGATAATTGTCAGTTCTCTATGTTTGAACCTTTCTACATCTCACCCTTTATAAGTGAGATCCTAGGGCTAAAGAAGAGGTCCGAGTTATTGCACATTTTAGTCTATTACTAAACTTGTTTGGTCCATTTTTCTTGATGTGTACTTTGTGATATGTTTTCTCTGCAAATTTTATGAGAATACTTTAACTTGGAAGGATTTGGATGTTTTATCTTGAGTCATTCTTAGTATTTTTCAAATGTATACAATTTTCATAGGAAATTAATACAAAGATGAACTGTGTACATATCTATTCTTGTTGAATCTTGCGTCCATTTTATTACCTAGTTATGTTGATGTTGTATGACCAAGGCTTATTCAATTGAATGAAATTAAATCAAATTGTATTTCAATTCAGTATGCCTTTTAATTGAATGAATTAAGTAAATGTTTCAATGAGATTGATAGGATTTCCATGGTAATAGGAAGGATGTCTATGAGAATAAGTTTCAATGAGAATTGTTGATGATATTGATTGTAATGCAATCAATTAGATCTAGAAATTGAATGAACTCTAAGTCCTAATGGATGAGGCACTGATCTGTTGATTTGGTTTGTAGATGAAAGATCATGAACAAGCATTAAGCTTAAATTCAAAATCAATTTTGCTTTACAATTTGTAGAATGTCAACGTTGGTTAGCACTTGTTTGCATTTTATTTTTGAATCCTAGCTAGCTACTATTGCCAGAAGTACTTATAAACCTAAGAAGAATTTTGACAAAATCTACTTTAAGGGATGTGTGTTGTGGTAAAATGTCATGGAGTGAACTTGGTATGTATTTAATATTAGATTGAAAATATTCCATCCCTTAGGTATACCCACCTTGGTTCTCCAGAGCCTAAAGAGTAGAAAATTTGTTTGATTTTGTTGAAGTTGGGTCCAGATGTAGAACACATGTAATTTTTTATAGAAAGTAGCTGACCCTTAAATTATTTATGTTTTTATTGTCTTGGTATTTTGTATTTTGTTTCTTGATAGTTAAAAAAATGCCACTAAAATTGCAACTCTACTAGGGAGTTGCTCAACACATGCTTGTGTAAGAAGTATTGAAGTTTCTTTGGTCCTAGTGTATACATGTTTGTCAATTCTATTTAGTACTTCTCATGGTTATAGTTGATTTGTTTAGTGACAAACCTTGATAATTTAAAAAGAAATAGAAAAAGTACAGAAACCCAAATACCATGTCAAATGACTTATACAACCCTTATAAAGTATCTTATCTTTCAAGCAAGAGTTGCAGGCATATGTTTTTGTGATTGGTTCCTCTGTGTTTCAAGTTATTTCATATTTTCTTTTGTTTTACCATTGAAGTCAAAAGCTATTTCATTGTTATATTTTCCCTAAAATAGGATAGCAACTTGATCAAGGTTTCAAAGCTAGTGCTTATTTTACAAGTAGTAAACAATGGCTGACAAGAGGAAAAATACAAGGGCCTATACAAGAGTCAATCTTGATATACCATTGTGTATTGATCTATGCTAAGTGGTAGAAAGAACTAGAAAAAATAGAAAATAGATATAAATCCCACCTGGAAACCAAGGGGTATTTCTTTAGTAAACTCTCAATATCAACCAGTGGTAGGGAGAGAATTTTCTTCATTAAGCTCTGAATCAAAAACCACTAGATTCTTAGGAGAAATATTCAATACCCCATTGCAAGATGGAAGGGCTTATCAGGATAAGAATATGTCTCTAATGGAAGATGCATTCCATAGACTAGATGTGGTAGATAAAATGAACCATGGTTAAGATATAATAGTGTAATGGAGAATCCTTTTAATCCCAAAGTAGTTCCATATGAGGAAACAAACCTTATAGATCTAGATGATCCTACTGATTTAGAGGCCACTTGTGTAGATCCAAAAGAAGTATACTCAAAAATAAAATTTTCAAAGAAATAGGTTATAGAAGAAGAAGCTAAATGTACTCATTTAGAAAAGAAAAGAGAGCAAGCTTCCCTAAATTCTATTGTCAAAAGACGTAACCTACTTAGGAGGATGACTGCTTGAAAGGAACAAAAGAAGAAGTTAGAAAAATGGATCTCAATCCTTCATCCCAGGATGTGTTTGAGGATATAGATAGTTTAAGAACTAAGGTTCTATAAAAATAAAAGCTCATGACCCAGAGGCAAGAACTTGTCATTTTTCAAGTCTAAGCATACAAACTTGTCTAAGTAGATCCTATAGAACCTACTATGAAACACATAGATAAAGGTAAGGGAAAAGCTATAGGAATCCAAATAAATGAGCCCCAAGTTACACCAAGTAGATCTATAAATCCTCTCATGTCTAAGATGGATCTTGATCTAGAGAAGGTCAAAAAAAAGAAAGAGGATTTGGCAAAAGAGATTGAGAAGGTTGAAAATGAGGCTCAAGCTATGGAAACTAGAAGAAAGATTTAGTTCATCAAGTCAAATTTTTCCTTAGCTTCATGGCCTAATTTGTCCACCCAAGTTACAACTTCCACACTTGATTGTGTACCACTGATCTCTAGTCAGGCTATGTCTCAATCTATCCTTGTATCATCATCTAGTACTAGTATTCAGATCCCTAATATTCAAATACAATAATCCCAAAATGTTTCTCATAATCAGGCCAATATAGCAAGCACACCCAATGCTGCTAGTTTTTAGAGGAAACCTGTATATATATATATATATGGAAAAATATAGACAAATATCATTTATTCTTAGATTTCCTCATCCCATATCTTTTGATCTTAGAGACAAAGTTGTCAAGTTCTCTAGGAATAATGCTATTACAAGTGAGAAGAACTTGAGAGTTTTTATAGATATGTTGAATGATTTTGAAGATGAACATGAAGATGTAGTGAGAAAATTCTTTGTACATTCATTGATTGAGGATGTTAGGGATTGGTTTAGGAGGTTACCAAATGACTGTATTAGTTCTTGGAATGATTTGGAGAAGTCATTCAAAGAATAATATGGAGACAATACTAATGTTGTTTTATGTTGAATGATTTCAATAATATCAAGAAGAATCCTAATGAATCTAAATTTGATTTTAATGTATGATTCTAGAAGGGAATGTAAAAATTATTCCATGCCATGAAATTGAATGAAGATGTATGACTTACAACATACTTTAATGCTTTTGATAGTAAGATGGCTTATCAGTTGAGGGATAAAGAGCCTAAAACTCTAAGAGATGCTTTCAAATTTGCAGTAAATATTGAGAATAACAAAAAAAAATCTATTAAGCTAGGTAGGAGATATGATCCAAAGTTGTTTAATCCTAAGAACAATAGGAAATAAAATGATAAAGCTCCTACAGGTAAGAAGCCTTTAATAGGTCAAGTGTTGGACTTGCTAAAAAAGATGAACCCAACAACTTTCAACACATAGAAACCTAATGTTGGTGAAAAGGCCCCAGTGAAGAACAACCATTTTAATAGACAACCAAGAATGCAAAATTACCCCTATACTACTCATTGGAAAGATGATAAGCCAATTCCTAACCATACCCAAAATGTAAAAAATAAGGGTACACCAGATCCTCTGTAAAGGAGTTCTATCAATATGAATGAAAATTTACCATGGTGCATTATATGTCAATCATCTCACTCTTCAAATTATTGTATAGTTGCTTAGTCATTTTCTTTACATCAAAATGTACAAGATGAGAAAGATGTAGATTCCAATTCAGAAGAACCTAAGAATGATATTGAAAACTAGAGAATTTCCTACAAGTTACATAATGAGCAAGTGTTCTAAGATAATGAAGGTTATGATGAAGATCAGGTATGTGTTACATCTTCTAAAGTTGACCATGTAAATTTAAGAATGCCTTCCAAAGAGAAAATTGATAAAATTACTTGAAAGATGATTTCTCAAGTTCATAGTAATTACAATTTGAGAAACAAATTAGTTAACAATGATTCCATTAAATCTTCTAGTATGTTCATTAAGGACATTACACATCAAATGAAAGATGACAATAAGAAGGCTAATGTAGAAAAAACTAAGGTTAAAGACAACAAAACCAAGAAGTGGGAGACCAAAAAGAAAGTTCAATTCCAAACAAATGAGACGGTAAAAGAAAATGTGCAAGAGAAGAAATCAAAATTTGATACTGTAAAGCAAGTGATAGTGCCTGCTATCTAAAAGACTGCTATTATAGATATTATTGTAAATCCCACTATGTCTGAACCTATTGATATAATTTCTCTGTTGTCACAAATAACTATCAAAGTACCTTTGTCTGAATTGTTTAGAATTGATGAGCATAAGAGTCAAGCCTTGTCATGGTTGGGTTGTATAGGAAATAATAGCAATATTTTTGATCAAAGTGTCATTTAGCAAACCCTAGTGGTGGTAGAATATAGTGGTATTATATCCCAAATTTCTCAAATATTTTTGGATGATTCATCTATGGCTTATATATAAGATATTGACCCATTATTTCTTAGTCTGATTATGAAAGGAAAAACCTTAAAAAAATGCATGATAGACTCAGGAGCCTCTAATACCATTATGCCCTTAAAAGTAATGGAAGCCTTAGGATTGAAACTAGATACTAAGTAGGGAAGATGTAGAGGTATGGTTGCTAGGAAAGTACTTGTCACATGTCCTATCAATGCATTACCATTTAAGCTAGCTACATGCCCTAAGGTAGAATTGACTATGTCAGTCCTTGTAGTTGACATTCCTCCACATTATCAAATGTTGTTCTCTAGAAAATGGAGTGTTGCTATGGGAGGCAGCCTACAATATGACCTGTCCTATGACACTTTTCATATAGGATATAAAATTGTTAAAGTAGATAGAGAGTCAAGGTTCAATCACATTTTGGGGAAGAAATTGACAAAGATGCTACTTATTTCTTAGATAATGGTGTGAATGCTTTTAGAGAAAAACTAATTATCCAAGAAGTTGATAAATTTCCTACTATAGTTCAGCATGAAGTGGAATGTTGTATGAATTCACTAGCCTTGTGGACAATGTACTTTGATGGGGTTGTTGGTGTTTGAAAATGTTACCAGTTTTTAGTTACCCTAATGAGAACAAAACACATCTAGGGGCAGCTAACTCCCATTTTCAAGATGCCCATTCAGACACTAGGCCAACTATAAGGCATGGCCCTTCTTCTTCTTCAGGCTCTGCAAAACCTAGGTGGGTAGACCTGAGATTCAATTGATATCGTACCGGTATAAAACATATCCCTGAATCTATTTAAGAAGATAAAACCCATATTTCTCTTGATAACTCATGAAATAACATCAATCTACAGTAGCTAAATGCAGATTTAGGAATCTTAGAAGCTGAGTGAGGGCATTCTATTATAGCTCTTCAACATGAAAGGGGAAAAGTTTTTGATTAATGATGTTGATCTCAAAAAAACCTCAAATATGCACCAGTATAACAGGTGATCCTATAAATGATCAGTGCCTTATCTATTAGGAAATTCACACAAAAACCTATTAGACATCCCTGAAAATCACTGACATATGCCATACATTAGGACTTCCTGATCTATCTATCCACTTTGTGAATTAGACATCTGCATCCTTCTTAACCTCATACTCAACTTATCCCTTCATGAAATCTACAATCCTATGATGATGAATCAAGCATTTACATAACTCTTTGAGTCATAAGCAAAATAAATCAACATATACAACCAATAGGTTGCAACTGAGTTTCATATTCTTTTTTTACAAAACACAAAAGATCACAAACAACATGAATAGGGGACAAGATATTAGAATGAAGATTGACTTGTTGCTGCCTTATCATTCATTTCCTTGAAACAAATTACAATAGGATGCATGAAATTTAAATGCAAAGCTACCTAATAGATCAAACTATCTGTATTCTTATTTCTTGCTATTCATTACATGAGAAATTTGCTGAAGAATGAAGGTGGAATTATAGTTCTGGATGCAAAGAAATGCTCTCACAGAATGACAGTAACTTTCCTACCAACAATGGTCTCATAGTAACAAAAAATTGGAACCCTTACAATAGAGAAAGAACAGAAAGATATAGGAGAAGTTAATTCCCGGATCTGAATCTGCAACTAACATCTATAAACCTTGGGAAAACCTCCTCAATAGATTCAAAACAACTTTTAGATCTTCTCTCTCAAAATAAAAATCAAATCTTCATCATTATGGCTCCACAAGGCATATATATCTGAGATATTTTATTCACCCTCGTAACTAATTTCTGATTCTAAAGTGCATTCATTGTAAAAATGAAAAACTAGTTACAAAGTGACTTCAAGAAGCCAATATAACCTTTCTTGTTTATTTTCTCCACATCCAGGCTTCAAAAAGTATTCAAATCTACCCTATAACCAACTTTGATGATCTGTGATCACTTCTACCCATTGCATTGAGAATGCCTTTGAAAAATGAAAGTTTTCTTATAGCCTAAACTAGTGAAGACCTATGCAAAATCTGATCCCAAATTCAAAAAATTTACTTCCTCCCGATTCTAACGGTATATAGCACTACCCATTTCTGACAAAAACTTCCCCTAATATGGCCATTTGAAATTTAGGCTCTTGGACTGAACCAGAGCATTAAAATGAATAATTTTAAAAATTATATAGTTTGCACTATATAAACTTTTTTCAATTTATTCAGATTCATCACTTGAAGAAATCATGCGTTGAAACTTCTGAATTTTATTTTATATTCATCTCCATTTCTGCCCTTGCCATTTGTCAAAACTTGATTAGCTGCAACAACAATTTTGAAATATTTTGAATTAATTAATACTTATTAATTAATTATATTAATTCCTCTTTTGTAGCACCAGAGGCTTTTGGACTTGGCTTTACGCTCATACACCTATGAGAATATTAATATTCTATTAATATCCATCTCTCTCCCGTAGCATCACAAGCACTTGCAATTTCATTTATGCACATACGCTCAACCTCTTTATTTACGCTCATACGGCCTTAGACACCCTTTATGTTCTTACACTCCAGGCGTATCCATGGACCTCTTCAAAATTTGATCCACACCCTCATGACCGGAGCAGCGTAGAGCTTTGAAATTTGATCTACGAGTACACACTTGAAACCTTTAGCGTAGCATTGGTAACCATCAACTTTCAACCTTCACTTATATTCGAGTGTAACCCCATATATGTTTTAAAATTATCTTACGCTTGCACGTGAGCTCAGTTTTACTCTCGAATGCGTCAGGCGTCAAAATTATTACTTTTGACCCTGCGGGCCCCTCCACATAAGCCTATAGCTTTAGAAGCCATGTCTTCTTAGACACTAATGTTTTGTATGGATTGGTATTTAAAACACTTTTAAATCCATACCTTCCCCAATGTTGGATAAACAATTTTTCAACTGTTACACTCTTGCTCACAGCATGGGTTATATTTGCATTAACGCTATGGTATTCTTCTCTCCATTGTCATGAGCAGCTTTATTTGCAGCTCCTCACCCTTTTCTTTACTTTGCAGATTCTTTCATTTGTTTTTGAGGATGCTCTTAACCTTAGCACGGGATCTCCTACATTTTCTTGCTACTGGGGGCACCTTATGTATTGTTGTTATGGGCTTCATTTAGGTTGGCATGGGCTTGCTGCTTTGTATGGCTTTCTTTTCCCTCAGTGTCTTGTCTTAGTGCTGAGTCTTTTCCTTAGAGATTGCAGCTTCCTTTTCATTCTGTGACTACAGATTTTCTTCACTAGTCTATGTTGCCTGCTACTTTTTTATGGTGTATACCTCTAGATATGTTGCAGCCTAAAATTCCTTGCCTCCACTGTTGGCTACTTGCATTGCCTTGCTGATTGGCGTGATCTCTCTTTTTTAGTGTGGATACCCTTCTTTTAAAACACTGGTAACTTTGTCTTCACTATGGCTCTTTCCTCTTAATATGTGAATTCTATCTCCTCTAGTGGCATGTTAACTTCATCTTTATCATAGCCGACTGCTTGCTTCTCAAGGGCCTCCTCTGCTACTGGACGCCAAGTTCCTCAACTATCACGTGGGCTATTGTTCTATTGTTGTGGATACTCTTCTTTTAAAACACTGGCAACTTTGTCTTCATTGTGGCTCTTTCCTCTTAATGTGCTAATTCTATCTCCTCTGGTGGCATGTGAACTTCATCTTTATCATAGCTGGCTGCTTGCCTCTCAAGGGCCTCCTCTGCTACTGGACGCCAAGTTCCTCAACTATCGTGTGGGCTATTATTCTACTGCTGTAGCTATTTCAAAATGGTTCCCCCTGCTAAACCGTGATTGCTTTATCTGCTACGCATGAATCCCTCTCACTGTGTGAGTGCCTCTTTGTCTATATCTTGTAGCTTTGCACATGAAAGACCTCTTCCTCATGGCAGCTTCTTTTATATTTAGAGACTTCTCCCTTATTTCATTGGTGCTGATTTGTTCTGCACTTGACGTGCCCTCCCCTGCTGCAAGGCATCACTAACCTGTAGCTCTTCTTAGCTTGTTCACATGGTGCAATGAATCTTTTATGACACTTATGGACATATTTCCTTGCATCTTAATTTTCTCCAGCCGTGGGTTACTATTTCTAAATGCTTGGGAGATTCTTTGTTTTTTGCTCCTCTATTTTGCATGCTTCTAGCCAACTTGAGGAAGTCGTGGGTTCCAAAGATGCTATGTATCTTATCCAATGACTGTCGGCATCATATATTCTCCAAACTTCGACAACATTCTCTCCATCTAAATCAAAATGGAAGTTTTAAAACTGGGTATGGATGTCCATGAAAGCAAACAAATCATGATAGTATCCTTCAAGACAATGTGGTCTCATAGCTTTTAAATGTTTTCAGGTACCACAAACAAGGTTAACTTCCACAAATAACTGGAGAACTTCCATAAAGTGATTTTCTCATTAGCCTTGCTAAATTAAGATTGGAATCATCCAAACTATTATTGAACTTCACCTTTCATGCATTTGTCTCTTAGGTTTACTATGAATCCCCATCTCCAAATGAATAAGCATCTTAATAATTTAAGAATATCACTTGGGTTCAATTAAACATTGGAATTGAATAAGTTAATTCAAAATCCAATCAAAATACTCTGAGATTGTTCCCTCAATCTTAAGCATTCATCTGACTACAACTCATTTTATCTTTCTTTGATTTCCACATATTCTTTCAAAACATCCATTTATCCTCTATGGCTTGCAATGTTTAGCAATTAGAATCATTACAATTCTCCCCTTCAAAAAATTCAATTTGCACACAATCCTTGTCAATCTGATGGAGATAAGTCAGGCCCTGAGTGGGTCCAACTAAAAAAAATTTCATTTCTGAACAACTGAACCTCCCAGACCGATCTACTAATCATCCCAAACTTATTGCAAACAAAATCTATCACTGAAACAACACCTAAAACTTATTTTACCCTTTTCTTACAAACTGTCAATTTCGCGCCAGGAGGTCTATTGACTAGTCTTAAAAACTAACTAGAACACCTGATTGAGCTTGGACAATTGGCACACTAATTCTTTGCTCCACACTCTTGAGCCATGTCAAAACTTGTCTCAGGAAAAATTCAGGGTCAAAAGATATTGACCATCAAATTCACCCCTTTAGAATTACCTGCACCAAAACATGTCAGAATACCATAAACTAGGAAATGAAAATTGGGACATTGATTCTATGTCATGAGGTGAATATTAAAATGCGATTTGGGTTCATGATGAATCATAGGGCACAAATGGTGATCAATCAAAGTAAGCTACTCAGAATTGCAGGATAAGAGACAACAACAGAAAAGTGTTTTTTGCAAATGAAAATGCCTTGGAAAAGTGTGCAAATAGATTTTTCAAGGTTTATAAACTGGCACACTTAAAGTATTTTCAGTATAGAACACATGGAAACAAACCATTCAATCTCACTTATCATGGATCAGGAAATATGATGTCACAAACAGGGGTACTGATCAATCTGCAGATACTTGACACCAGTAAAACCTTAGAAATTCCAATTGGAATTGTGTTTGAAAACTAATCAAACAGATTCATCAAGAGTTGAAACTTGAAACATGACAAGTCTCTAAAGTCTATAATGCAACGCAAAAGGAATTTTGGCATTAGGATCAACTGATCAAAAGTTATTATAGGTCAAAATGTGCAATGTGCATCAGCATGAAAAATTTAAAAGACCAACTTTGAGGGATTCAAAACCTAGATAAAAGGACTCAAAATTTGAAACATGAGTTCTTGGGTATGAACACTAGATACTCCCAAAGTGGTGAGTCACAAAACCTTTCTGGGTGCGAGATATTTAGATGCAAACATAGCCTCCTATCGCTGTGTGACACTTGGGGTAAAATGCAGATTTGGCACCAACTCAAAACAAGACTTTGTCAAATGGCTCAAAATGACAATTTATCTTCATGGAATAGGTACATGGGCTGAATGGAAGGTTTTAGAAACATTGAACACCTATAAGGCCTTATAGGTATAGTCAGGTACATTTGCATTCAAGGGCATTCAAACAGCTTGATTTGACTCAAAATTTTAAATGGATGCTCAAAATGAGAAAGCAATTTTGAGCTCCAGTAGTGGCTCTATCTAGGGATGCATGCCCCTTGTGTGCATGGCAAGATTTTAGATATCTGGTAGAAGCAGACCACATACCACACACCTGAACAACAAAAATTCTCTCGAACAACTTTATTGAAAATAGGGAAACTACACTAATATGTACAAGCGATGACCCTGAGCCACCAAAAAGTTTTGGAACTCCTTACCTCTATCGTAAACCTTATTTTCATTTACATTCTCCAAAAGTAAAATGAAATTCTCATTATCATTTGTTTCACCAGTCAGATTAGCATACTGAAACAAATAACTTGGCAAAACAAAACAACTTCCTTCATTCTCATAGTGCATATAAAATTCAAAGACCATTTCATCTTCATGCTCACTATGAGAAAAAGCATCAGCATGCTGATGACTACACAAACTGAACTAAGAATCAAAATCCAATGATGACTCATGCATGCTGATCAGAAACACAAAAACTTCATAATCTACATCATTGACCAAGTTGCAAACATAAAAAACTTGCAACTCACCTTGTATCTCCGGCTGCAAAGATTGTTTGGAATCTGATTGTTGCCTATTTATAGTCATATCATTTAGTAAATTAGATTCATCTTTCACTATCACCTCTTCACATTCTTCAAACAACCGATTAGTTACCAATAATGAAAACTCATTCTGAAAGTGTTGATCCAAACTATGCTGATCATTATCATTTTCTTCCTCTAACTAAATGTTGGAAAAACCCTTGAACTCATCCTTACAAGACCTATCAACATATAAAGAAAATCTATAATCGGAGTGACAACACTCACTATTTTCCAATTCACCATATGAAACATCAAAACAATGTTCAGCAAGATCAACATAAAAAGATTCTGAAATAGCATTAAAATTTCCTTCATTAACATAATTAGCATTCAACAAATCATCATGTGCAAAGACATTTGAGGTACTGTCATCTACACCTCCAAAGTCTAACAAAGATTGTTTAGATTCTACCTCTTTTTCCACATCAAACTTTGGGGAATTGATTTGACTAAATGAGAAAGTATTATGAGATAACATATGAAGATCCTTAGAGATACTTACGTGCTTTTCAAACTCACAAGCCAATCAAATAGACATTTCATTAGAACTCAAGAAGACTGCCTCACAAATCTTCTCCTTGTTGTGATTGTCATCTAGATAACATGAAGAACTTACAACAGGAAGATCATTAGTGTAACAATCTAGAAAATCAAAATTATTACAACATTCTTTCTTATTATGATAATCATTGGATCTATTGTTGTTACAACTTTCTTCAACTTCATATGTACTGTAACGAAATTTATCCTCTCTTTTATATCCATCTTTTTCATGCTGATTGCTATTACCTAATTCATTAACATTTGAATCCACCTCTTCACATTTGAAAGATAGATTATCGTGCTCTATAGACTCATTATATTCATTACTACCTTGGCTTTCAGCACACTCATTATCATCAAGAGACATATCATGAAATCTGCAATCATCATCTTCTATCTCCTCAATGAATCTTTCAATTTGTAAAAACCTTTGTAATCTTATAAGTGCTAGTCAATTGACTGAATCGGGTATTAGAACATCAAGGAAAACACTAGGTAGGGAAGATTCCTCAGGTCTACAATGAAAAGGCATTTTACTAATTACTAACTTAAGCCTTAAAAAACATTTTTTGGCAATTAAACCTTGAATACTTCCTACTTGAATTCTCATAAGACTGATAATCCTTTTGTAGACCAGTCTATTCAACATAGTAATGTTATTATTCACAATTTCCAAACTCTCAAAATTTGGCAAACTAATCTCAGATGTGAGATCTGACTTCATTATAAAAAAAAAATTCTACCTCTTCTTTCTAGTGCTGAGAATCACTTAATAGAGGCAACTTCTTTAAACACCTGACTTCCATGAAAATAAACATCAAAATCAAAATACCTCAAGTGCTGATGCTAAACCTTGATCTGCTGATTTGGCATAGGTGCAAGAGTGAAAATCCTTTACAACATTGATCAAACTTAGTAGAGCTGCCACCTCTTTGCAAGAGGAAAATAATAATCATTGTTGTGATTCATTTTTTACATTTCAATTCCTTATAACAACAGATTGCAAACAACACTATCAAGAATTTAAAACTCCTTTTAAAAAAACTACCAAAAGCTTCAGATCTTCCCATACAACTGAATGTCCTTCAAAATTTTGCAATGAGAATCAAAATAGGAACAACTGGTATAGATATTTGAGAGTCACAACTCACACTTTGTGAGAAATAAAACATAATTTATCACTTGACAAATCTGAACCAGACCTTTAATGTAGGAGATACTTGCAAATCACTAACATCTTGAAAAGAATTTACACTTTATAAATGAATTATTGACTCTGAAACTTTCTCAATAGTATTTGCAAACTAAACTGATTGAAGATAGACCTATAACAGTCATAGCACACAATTTTCATCCAATTTTACAACATACTGTTGTACATAAATAAAGCTTAACTAGGGATCACAAAATATCAATAGAGAAATGGTAAACACCTCACATATTCCTACTGTGTAAACCCTTTATGCACTTCTTCTACTATATTGAATCTCTTCTTTTAAATTCTCAAGGTTTGTCTTAAATCTGATTCAATACAGTCCCTAGTAGAGTCACCATTTTGTTGGTGTTTGAAAACATTACCAGTTTTCAGTTACCCTGATGAGAACGAAACACATCTAGGGGTAGCTAACTCCTATTTTCAACATGCCCATTCAAACACTAGGCCAACTATAAGGCATGACCCTTCTTCTTCTTCAAGCTCTACAAAACCTAGATTGGTAGACCTAAGATTCAATTGATACCATACCAGTGCAAAACATATCCCTGAATCTATTTAAGCAGATAAAACCCTTATTTCTCTTGATAACTCATGAAATAACATCAATCTATAGTAGCCAACTGCAGATCTAGGAATCTCAAAAACTGAGTGAGGGCATTCTATTATAGCTCTTCAACATGAAAGGGGAAAAGTGTTTGATTAATGATGTTGATCTTAGCAAAACCTCGAAAATGCAGTAGTATAATAGGTGATCCTATGAATGATCAGTGCCTTATCTATCAAGAAATTCACACAAAAACCTAACACACATCCCTAAAAATCACTGACATATGCCATACCTTGGGACTTCCTAATCTATCTATCCACTTTGTGACTTAGATATTTGCATGCTTCTGAACCTCATACTAGACTTATCCCTTCATGAAATCTACAATCCTATGATGAAGAATAAAGCATTTACATAACTCTTTGAGTCATAAGAAAAATAAATCAACATATACAACCAATAGGTTGCAACTAAGTTTAATATTCTTTATTTACAAAACACAAAAGATCACAAATAGCATGAATAGGGCTCAAGATATCAGAATGAAGATTGACTTGCTGCTACCTTATCATTCATTTCCTTGAAACAAATTACAATAGGATGCATGAAATTTAAATGCAAAGCTACCTAACAGATAAGACTATCTATATTCTTATTTCTTTCTATTCATTACATGAGAAATTTTCTGAAGAATGAAGGTGGAATTATAGTTCTGGATCCAAAGAAATGGTCTCATAGAATGACTACAACTTTCATACCAACAATGGTCTCACAGTAACAAAAAACTGGAACCCTTACAATAGAGAAAGAATAGAAAGATATAGGAGAAGTTAATTCCTGGATCTGAATCTGCAACTGACATCTGTCAACCTTGGGAAAACCTCCTCAATAGGTTCAAAACAACTTTCAAATCTTCTCCCTCAAACTGAAAATCAAATCTTCATCAGTATGGCTCCATAAGGCATATATATCTGAGATATTTTATTCAACCTCGTAACTGATTTTTGATTCTAAAGTGCATTCATGGTAAAAATGAAAAACGAGTTACAAAGTGACTTCAAGAAGCCAATATAGCCTTTCTTGTTTATTTTCTCCACATCCAGGCTTCAAAAAGTATTCAAACCTACCTTGTAACCAACCTTGATGCTCTGTGATGACTTTGGCACATTGCACTAAGAATGCCTCTAAAATATGAAAATCTGCTTATAGACTAAACTAGTGAAGACCTGTGCAAAATTTGATACCAAATTCGGAAAAGTTACTTCCTCTCGATTCCAACGGTATACTACACTGCCTATTTCTAACAAAAACCACCCCTGATATGGCCATTTGAAATTCAAGCTCCTAGACTAAACTAGAGCATTAAAATGAATACTTTTTAAAATTATATAGTTTGCACTATATAAACTTTTTAAAATTTATTCAAATTCATCACTTGAACAAATCATGCATTGAGACTTCTGAATTTTATTTTATATTCATCTCCATTTCTGCCCTCGCCATTTGTCAAAACTTGATTAGTTGCAACAACAATTTTGAAATATGTTGAATTAATTAATACTTATTAATTAATTTTATTAATCCCTCTTCCGTAGCACTAGAGGCTTTTGGACTTGGCTTTATGCTCATACGCCTATGAGAATATTAATATTCTATTAATATCCATCTCTCTCTCTCGTAGCATCGCAAGCACTTGCAATTTCATTTATGCACATACGCTCAACCTCTTTATTTATGCTCATACGGCCTCAGACACCCTTTATGTTCTTACACTCCAGGCATATCCATGGACCTCTTCAAAATTTGATCCAGGCCCTCACAACCAGAGCAGCGTAGAGCTTTGAAATTTGATCTACGAGCACATGCTTGAAACCTTCAGCGTAGGATCGGTAACCTTCAACTTTCAACCATCACTCATACGCGAGCGTAACCCCATTAACATTTTGACTTACGCTTGCATGTGAGCTCAGTTTTACTCTCGAACGCGTCGGGCATCAAAATTATTGCTTTTGACCCTGCGAGCCCCTCCACATAAGCCTGCGGCTTTAGAAGTTGTGTCTTCTTAGACACTAATTTTTTGTATGGATTAGTATTTAAAACATTTTTAAATTCATACCTTCCCAATTTTGGGATAAAAAAAATTTCAACTGTTCCACTCTTGCTCATGAAATGGGTTAAATTTGCATTAACGCTATGGTATTCTTCTCTCCATTGTCATGAGCAGCTTTATCTGCGGCTCCTCACCCTTTTCTTTACTCTGTGGATTCTTTCGTTTGTTGTTGAGGACAGTCTTAACCTTAGCATGGGATCTCCTAAATTTTCTTGCTACTGGGCATGCCTTATGTATTGTTGTTATGGGCTTCTTTAGGCTAGCATGGGCGTGCTGCTTTGTATGGCTTTCTTTGCACTCAACATCTTGTCTTAGCACTGAGTTTTTTCCTTAGAGACTATAGCTTCCTTTTCATTCTTTAACTACAGATTTTCTTCACTGGTCTATGTTGCCTGCTACTTTTTTACGGTGTATACCTTTAAATATGCTGCGGCCTAAAATTCCTTGCCTCCATTATTTGCTACTTGTGTTGCCTTGCTCATTGGCATGATCTCTCTTTTTTAGTGTGGATACTCTTCTTTTAAAACACTGGCAGCTTTGTCTTCACTATGGCTCTTTCCTCTTAATATGCTAATTCTATCTCCTCTAGTGGCATGTGAACTTCGGGTAAAAGCATAGATCTGTGTCACTATTTGTGATACCAAAACCTATTTTGGTCAAATCTCATTTCTCTATCAAAACTCAATTTTTTTCAAAAACTAAATATACCCTTTTATAGATCTCAGATTCAATATTATCATTATATAAAGTTTTGAGTGTTTTGATTAGTTATAATATGTTATAATCTCAAAGTATTATAAGTCGATATTTCAACATTTCAGAAGATGCTCCCTCAAAAAAGGAAAAAAAACTAGTAAATCATATCAAAAAAATTAAAAAATTATATTTATCTCTAGAGGAGAAAATCCTCTTCATAAATATGTAATTTTTTTTTAAGAAGTTATAGATTTGATAGGATTGTTTTGACGAGAGAAAAAAACTGTTGGATTTTGATAAGGTCGAACTTGAGTACTTATAAAAAATAAAATATACATCAAAAATAATTATTTCTTTTTTTGTGCACTAGCTATACATGTCATCTATAAGATATTTTCAAATCAGAACAAAAAAAGATGTTTTGCATATACTTGTTTGACGGGAACTACACCCTATATTTTTTACAATTAAAAAATGGACTTCAAAATAAAATAAAATGAATAAATTCCTACTAGAAAAAATTATATAAGTTAGAGGCATATAATTCATCCAATCCTATACATTTCATCAGTTTACATCATCTTCATATTTTAAACACAAATACCATTATTTTTGTCACTAATGTTGAACTGTCACATTCTGATATCACATTACTTTATAAAAGGTGACATAGGTTTGTGCTTTTATCCCTTCATCTTTATCATAGCCAGCTGATTGCTTCTCAAGTGCCTCCTCTGCTACTAGACCCCAAATTCCTAAACTATCGTGTGGGCTATTGTTCTACTGCTGTAGCTATTTCAAAATGGTTCCCCTTGCTAAAACGTGATTGGTTTATTTGCTACGTGTGAATCCCTCTCACTGTGTGAGTGCCTCTTTGACTATATCCTGTAGCTTTGCACATGAAAGACCTCTTCTTCATGGTGGCTTCTTTTATATTCAGAGGCTTCTCCCTTATTTCATTGGTGCTGATGTGTTTTGCACTTGACGTGCCCTCCCCTGCAGCAAGGCATCACTCACTTGCATCTCTTCTTAGCTCATTCACATGGTGCAATGCATCTTTTACAGAACCTATGGACATATTTCCTTGCATCTTAATTTGCTCCAGCCGTGGGTTGCCATTTCTAAATGTGTGGGAGATTCTTTAATTTTTTCTCCTCTATTTTGCATGCTTCTAGCCAACTTGAGAAAGCCGTGGGTTCCAAAGACGCTATGTATCTTATCCAATGGCTTTCAGCATCATATATTCTCCAACCTTCGCCAACATTCTCTCCATCTAAGTCAAAATGGAAACTTTTGAAATTGGGTATGGATGTCCATGAAAGAAGACAAATCATGATAGTATCCTTCAAGACAATGTGATCTCATAGCTTGCAAATGTTTGAAGTAACCACAAACAAGGTTAACTTCCAGAAATAATTGGAGAACTTCCATAAAATGATTTTCTCATTAGCCTTGCTAGATTGAGATTCGAATCATCCAAACTATTATTGAACTTCACCTTTCACGCATCTGTCTCTTGGGTTTACTATGAATCCCCATCTCCAAATGAATAAGCATCTTAATAATTTAAGAATATCACTTGGGTTCAATTAAACATTGGAATTGAATAAGTTAATTCAAAATCCAATCCAAATACTCTGAGAGTGTTCCCTCAATCTTAAGCATTCATCTGACTACAACTCATTTGATCTTTCTTTGATTTCCACATATTCTTTCAAAACATCCATTTATCCTCTATGGCTTGCAATGTTTAGCAATTAGAATCATTACAATTCTTCCCTTCAAAAAATTTAATTTGCACACAATCTTTGTCAATCTGATGTAGATAAGTCGGACCTTGAGTGGGTCTGACTAAAAAAAATTTCATTTTTGAACAACTGAACCTCCTAGACTGATCTACCAATCATCCTAAACTGATTGCAAACAAAATCCATCACTAAAACAACACTTAAAACTTATTTAATCCTTTTCTTACAAACTATCAATTTCACGCTAGGAGGTCTATTAACTGGCCTTAAAAACTAACCAGAACACTTGATTGAGCTTGGAAAATTGGCACACTAATTCTTTGCTCTACACTCTTGCACCATGTCAAAACTTGTCTCATGATGAATTTGGGGTCAAAAGATATTTACCATCAAAGTCGCCCCTTCTAAATTACCTGCACCAAAACATGTCAGAATACCATAAACTAGGTTTGGATTTGGCTCGAAAAATTAGGCAAATGAGCACATGGGGAAACGAAAACTGGGACACTGATTCTATGTTATGAGGTGAATATGAAAATGTGATTTGGGTTCATGATGAATCACAGGGCGCAAATGGCGATCAGTCAAAGTAAGCTACTCAAAATTGTAGGACAAGAGACAGCAATAGAAAAGTGTTTTTTGCAAATGAAAATGCCTTGGAAAAGTGTGCAAACGGATTCCTCAAGGTTTATAAACTAGCACAATTAAAGTATTTTTAGTATAGAATAGAGGGAAATAAACAATTCAATATCACCTATCACGAATCAGGAGATATTATGTCACAAACAGGGGTACTGATCAATCTGCAGATACTTGACACCAATAAAACTTTAGAAATTCCACTTGGAATCACGTTTGAAAACTGATCAAATGGATTCGTCAAGAGTTGAAACTTGAAACATGACAAGTCTCTAAAGTCTATAATGCAACTCAAAAGGAATTTTAGCATTAGGATCAACTGATCAAAAGTTATTACAGGTCAAACAGGGCTTCCCAGAAATGTGCAATGTGCATTAGCATGACAAATTTAAAAGACCAACTTTGAGGGATTCAAAACCTAGCCAAAAGGACTCAAAATGACTCAAAATCTGAAAAAACATAGCTTCTCAAGTATGGACACTAGTTACTCCCAAAGTGGAGAGTCACAAAACCTTTCTTTGTGTGAGATATTTAGAAGCAAACACAACCTCCTGTCGCTGTCTGACACAGGGTAAAATGCAGATTCGAGACCAACTCAAAACAAGACTTTGCCAAATGGCTCAGAACGAAAATTTATCTTCATGGAACAGGTAGATGGGCTGAATGGAATGTGTGAGAAACATTGAACATCTCTAGGGCCTTATAGGTATAGTTGGGTACATTTGCATTCAAGGGCATTCAAACAGCTTGAATTGAGTCAAAATTTTAAATGGATGGTCAAAATGAGAAAGCAATTTTGAGCTCCAATAGGGGCCACTCCTAAATAAGGTTTAGGGGTAGGAATAGTCTTTGTTTCTCCTAAAAATAATACCTTTAGATATTCATTCACCATGAATTTTTCTTGTACCAACAATATAGTAGAGTATGAAACTCTTCTATTAGGATTAAAAGTTGCTACCCACCATGGAATTAAAATGTTGCATGTCATAGGTGATTTTGAATTGATTGTTTCAAAAATAAAGGAAACTTATGCCTCAAAAAATAAAAGGTTGAAATAGTATAGAAATGTTGTCTAAGATCAAATTGAATTTCTTGATGCATTTGGTATCTCTTGGAAGGATAGAAGTTAGAACAAAATGGCTGACCTATTGGAAAATGTAGCAATCAAGCCTAAGGATATGTCATTTGTAGGAATTTCATAGATTGAATTTTAGAATAGGCCTTTAATGCTAGATAATATTGAACATTGGCAAGTCTTTAAGGATGATAACTATATTTTAAATTCCATGTTAAGTGAAGACAAGTATCATGCTCAAGAGTTGGACTCTAGTGATCTAATTGAAACCACAGATGGTAAGGAAGCAATTTTTGGTCAAGAGATCATATAGTTGCAAGCCAAGCCTCAAGAACTTGAAGAGATAAACCTAGGTACTACTAAGGCTCCAAAGAAAGTTTACAGTGGTCAAAATTTGTCAACTAAAATTAGAAGATGTTGAGAAAATATAGACATGTCTTTGCATGGTCTTATGATGATCTTAAGACCTATAAAGAGGACCTATTCCAAAATGTTATTCCACTAAAAAATAATGTTAAACCCATTACATAGAAGCACAAACCTGTAAATCCCACCTTAGCCCCCAAAATGTAGGAAGAGTTGATGAAGCTAAGGGATGGATGGATAATCAAACCAATTAGGTATTCTACTTGGGTTTGGAACTTGATACATGTCTGAAAAAAGAATGGACATACAAGACATTATGTAGATTTCAGGAACTTGATCATAGCTTCTCTAAAAGACAATTATGGGTTGACAAACATGGAGGCTATGTTGCCACTGGTAACTAGATCTAATTTGATGTCTATTATGGATGGATTCTTAGGATATAGCCAAGTCCTAGTGAAAGAAAACGAACAATTCAAAACAACTTTCACAACTCCATGGGGCACATATTTATAAATTAGAATGTCATTTTGGTTGATTAATGCAGGAACAAATTTATAAAGGGCTATGGAAGTAGCCTTTCATGATTAAATCAATAAATTTATGGTAGTATACCAAGATTACCTCACACCTTATTCCAAGAAGACTAAAGACCATTGTAGACACTTGTAAATGATCTTTATCAAAGCCTTGGAATATGGGGTCTCCTCAAACCCCAAGAAATGTACATTTGGGGTAATTAAATGTAGATTGTTGGGACATATAGTCTCAAAGGGTGGAGTAAAGATAGATCCTAAGAGAGAGCTAGCCATTAACAAGGTGGCAAAGATAAAAAAATGTTAAGGGAATACAATATTTCTTTAGGTAAGTTAATTTTCTAAAAGGATTTGTTACAAATTTTGCTGAAATTAACAAACCTATTTCAAAAATGCTCGAGAAAGGAGCTACTATTAATTTGGATGGTAAACCTTCATAGGCCTTTCAAGATATTAATATTGCTAAAAAAAATGCTCCAGTTCTTAAAATTTTAGATTACACTAAGCCAATGCACATATTCTCTTTTCCATCTTTTCACATTGTAGCTACAGTCTTATTATAGAAGAATGAGGAAATATATGAGCAACCTATTGTATTTTTGAGAAAATCCTTCCAACCTACTAAATTGAAATATGAAATAAATGAGAAACAAGCTTATACTATGGAGAAAGTTTATAAATCTTTTAGATGCTAGTTGGTAGGTACCATTGTCATTGCATTTGTACCTAGTGTAGCTATCAAGGACATATTTTCTCAGTAGGAGGTGTAAGGTAGGAGATGCAAATGGATCAATAGGATCCAAGAATTTCATGTCAAAAAATTGGTAAGAGGTCAAGGGTTAGCTAAGCTTATGGTTCAATCCAATTTAGATGCTAATGAAATAAATATAGTAGCAAATGACATAAGATCAATTTTATGTGATATGGATGATTGTGAATGGTATATTAATGTTATTAATTATTTAAAACATATGGAAGCTCCTTCCCATTTGATTGAAAACTAGAAAAGGAGCACAAAATTACAAGCCATTAGATATATAATTGTTGAGAACAACTTATGGTGGAGGAACTTTGAAGGAGTGCTACTAAAGTGTGTTGATCAAGGGAAATCAAAAGAATTATTGAAAAAAATGCATGCTAGAGTTTATGGTGGACATTATATGGCAAAGACCACTTCACACAAAGTGATGAGAGTTGGATTCTAGTGGCCTTCACTTTTCAAAGATGCTCAGATAATGGTCATAAAATTTGATGCCTATCAAAGATTTGCAAGTAAACTAAAATGTTCAAGTAACACTCCATTAAAGTGAGTAGAAGTTCAAGCACCATTCCAGGAGTGGGAAATGAAATTTATAGGTCAGATTTCTCACAAGTCTAGTACTAGTTATTCATGGATATTGGTTGCTACTAATTACTTCACAAAGTGGGTGGAGGCAATTCTGACAAGAAATGCAGCTAGTAAGGTTGTTAACAATTTTTTGATAAATAATATAATTTCAAGATTTAGTTGTCCTCAGAGGATTGTGAAAAATAATGCAATCTATTTTAGATTTGATGGGTTTATAAATTTTTTTGATATTAATCTAACCATGGGATTACAAGATCAACATCTTCTTCATATCATCCATAAGGAAATGGATAAGTTGAGTCCACAAATAAGAGCTTGTTGAAAGTAATAAAAAGAACGTTGGATGATAATAGGAAAACCTAGGATTCCAAACTACAATTAGCAGTATGGGCTGACAAGGTGACTATAAGAAAAAGCTATAGGTGTAGGACCCTTTAACATTGTGTATGGAATCCAGGAAAGGATGCCTTAGAACAACCTAGTGGGATTCTATAATTAAATCCAAATGTATGATGAAGACTTTATTGATTACATGCAGGAGAGATTGGATAAGTTGGTAGGATTGACTAAGACTAGGAAAGAAGCATTTGCCAAAAATTAGAAGTTACAACTACAAGTCAAAACACTTTATGATAAAAGAATAGTGAGCAATAAATTTGAAATTAAAGATTTAGTCCTCATGTAGAATGCCAAGATTGAGGATAAAGGAAAGCATGAAAAATTTGATCCAATATGGTTAGGCCCTTATCTAATTGAAGCCTCATGGGGAGAGGACTCCTATTTGCTGAATGATAGATTTGATGAGTTTATAAAATTTTTTTATATTAATCTAAGTGTGAAATTACAAGATCAACATCTTCTCCCTAGCATCCACAAGGAAATGGACAAGATGAGTCCACAAATAAGAGCTTGTTGAAAGTAATAAAAATAAAACTGGATGATAACAAGAAAGCCTAGGATTCCAAATTGTAGTTAGCAGTATGGGCTAATAGGGTGACTATGAAAAAAGCTATAGGTGTAGCACCCTTTGACATTGTGCATGGAATCTAGGAAAGGATGCCTCAAAAAAATCTAGTGGGAATCTATAATTACATCCAATTGTATGATAAAGACATTATTGATGACATGCAAGAGAGATCGGATGAGTTGGTAGGATTGACTGAGACTAGGAAAGAAGCATCTACCAAAAATTAGAAGTTGCAACTACAAAACAAAACACTCTATGATAAAAGAATAGTGAGTAAGACATTTGAAATTGAAGATTTAGTCCTCATGTAGAATGCCAAGATTGAGGATGAAGGAAAGCATGAAAAATTTGATACTATATGGTTAGGCCCTTATCTAATTGAAGCCTCAAGGGGAGAGGACTCTTATGTTTTGAATGATCTATTAGGTAATATTCTTGAACTGCCAGTTCATGGATAGTTCTTGAAGAGGTATTTTTGCTAAAATACTTGTTTCTTCCATGAACAATTATTTTAGGGTTTCTTTACATTTTTATATCCTTTGTGTCTTTTGTTTAGTTTTTGTATATTCCTTTCCTAGTGTTGTTTTTCTCTCAGAGTTGTCAAGTTTGTGGTTTGCTTCTCCTAGGAATTTTGAGCCCTCATATTAATCCTTTACTATTCATTGTCCCCAGATAGAGCCACTAATAGCCTAGTTTTTCACCCTTTATGGTGTTTTGTTCCTCATAGTGAAAAAACCTAGGGTTGTTATTTGAAATTTTTTTATTAATAGAGAAAACCATATTTGAATTTTATAAAAGTCTTATAAACCCTCAATTGTGTGCCCTAATCCTAAAAGAAATTCAAATATTATTTCCTTATTCAAATTGTGCGGGACATACTTTTCCTAATTTTTTCATTTTCATAAAGATTAGTTTATTATTTTTCACAAAATAAACCTTTTATTATTAAACTTGCCCTATTTGCAGTCATCCTTTTTAAGCATTTAATAAAGCATCACAACTTTGGTAGTTAATTTTGATCAACTATTGATCTTTCCATCATTGAAAGTTAGCGCATGCTCACATTGAGAAGATGCATGGTATTTAAGTAAAGTAGGAAAGTGCCTACATGCCACATAGCACTTGTTGATAATGGGTCTTGACTGTGTTGTAAAGAATAAAAATCATCAGAGCTTGTTAGTACTTTGTCAGATGATTTTTTAGAATTTTTAGTACTTGTTAGTACATGTCCCATTTTCATTTGATCTTATTAGTTGGCTCATTCTGGTGGGGTTATTTTCTATTCAAATTTATTGAACTATTGATCATTGGAAGATCAATGGATGGTGTTTACCCGCTTGATGAATATATAATGATTTGAACCAAAGTGGGTAAGTGCCATAGTAACACCTATCTAGGATGACACCATGGAGGATGTTACACATAGTTCCAAAAAGCGTAGATTATATCTCATTGATCTTGAGGCGATTGATGGATGGTGCTTGCCCACAAGATGAAAGTGAACAATGTTTAAATAAAGTGGGTAAGCACCTTATTGACATTTGGCATATGATGATGTAATGGACATAGTCTTTAAAAGGTATTACACCATTTGTACTATTGACATTTTTCAAACACATTGGCAAAAAGGGAGACATTCTATTAGTTAGTTTGGCTTATAAAATTTTATAAAGACATGATTTTGTAACACACTTGATCTTGGTAAGATCAATAGGCAACACCTACCCACTTTGGCAAGATGTTTGAACTTTAAAGAAAAGTGGGGAAGTGCCATTTTTCCATGTGGCAAGGTGTGACCTATTGTAAAGAAATTTTTTTGGGTCTATTAGCATTGTGTTGTATTTGTCATTAGTGACAACACTTATTCAATTCTCTATGGTTACTGCGATCATCACTTAGTCTATAGTTTATACAGTGCATTCAATGGTTGCCAAGTAAGTTCAATTAGTTAAGCAATTCATACTAAGCATTCCTGAAGCTACCAAGTGAGTGTGTAGTTCAGCAGTATTTACTGACCATACAATGTTCACTAAGTAGATAGTGGTCACCGAGCTTCACAGTGTTTACCAAGTCATTAGTTTGTGTAATGTGAAGCCAACGTCTACTGAGTGATGGATGTATAGTGTTTATTGAGTAAAATTAAGGTAAATGAAGGATTCAATATCCACTGAGTGACACTATATCTACAGAGTCTCCAATGGTTACCAAGTTCAAAGCTACATTATGTGATTAGTATGGACCAGGCTTCTACTCCACTGAGTGCATGACAATTTTGAGTAATGCAGTGGATGGTGAGTATGAGAAGCTCACCAAGTCATCTTACAGAACCTGAGTTTCTACTATTTGGCTAACTCAGTAATTTTTTTTTTACTTGTGTTTTAGGTGACCTTGCAATTATAATTATTGGAATGGTATATATGTAATGTATTGTATCATTTGCAATAGATTTATGATTATGCTCAAGGAATGAGTATGTGATATTTTCAAAAGAGTGAATGTGAATCAATAGTAGAGCAGAATATTTGGCAACATCTACAAGGAGCAGTAGAGATATATCAATTATAAGAGGTGATCTATACTTCAAGGATCTAATTAGCAATCAAGATCTAAGATAGATCCACTATTTCATCCTAATAGGTGAATCAATTTTCTAAATCCTTTAATAGGGTAGACTTAACAATCTTTGTTTAAATCTCTTAACAAAGTGTGTACTTCATTGTATGTTTGTAAAACCTCTAACAAGGTGGATCTAGCAATCCAAATTGCTCTTAATAGGGAATATCATCAAAAGTGGTCAATATAAGCCCTAATAGGCCAACTTTATACTATAGTAGTTAAGTTTTGTGGGTATTATCCCCAACCTAGTTTTACTTTCTATTACAAAGGTTTCTGGGTCACCAAAATCCTATGTTCATGTGTTATGAATGTTTATCTTTTCTCATGCATACAAAAAATTAGATGAATTAATGATGAATGGATTAAGTTCTAAATTAAGTTAACATTTTTGAGGTTATTGATTCACCCATCCCCTCTTAATAACCTAGCTAGTCTTGATTATTTCCATAAATTGGTATCAGAGCATTGTGGTTCTTAGGATAAAATTTGACAACTTGACCAAAGATCAAGGACAATGGAGATATATAGGCTTAACAAAGCTATTGATAATGAAAAGGTAGATCTACAAATGGCCATAGCTCAACTCAAGGAAGCAAAAGAGCATCTTTCCCAATCCCTAAAAAGAAGGAAGGAACTTTCAAAAAAAATGAATGACCACCAATATGTTGAAGAAAAGATTAAAGACTTTTTCTCTTCAAGTAGTTTAGATGAAGCAAATGAGGCAATCAAAGAACTTCTTGAAAATAATGGTTCCCTAGAAGAATAAGTAAGAAAATTGAAAAGATAACAAGAAATTTAGTCAATAAGAATGTGTGAAATCTTGGAACAAAGGAATATGGCAAATGAAGACTTGGAGACAAGAATCAATGCAAATAAAAATCAATCCCATTAATAAGAAAATCTTATCAATTACCTCTCCAATGCAAATGAGGAAATCATAAATTTGAGATCTGAAAATGAAAGTTTAAGGAATGATTTAATCACTAAAAGACAAATCAATGAAAGATTGAAAGCTGATCTAATTTGTAAAAAGCCACTGAATGACAGTATATTGAAATCTCAAGTAGACATGGATTAATTGAATTAGCAAAATGAACAAAATCTCTATAGGCAAAAAGGCAAAGCAGGACTTGTATACGAAGAAGAATGTAAATCTTCCAAACAAGGGCCAAAAGAATCAAAGATCTACTTGCAATCACTATGGTAAGTTAGGTCATATATCAAAAAAATGTTGGAGCAGTGGAAAGGCAAAATTTAATGGAAAATGCTACAGTTTCAGTCAACATGATCATAAAACTAATGAATGCAAGGAGAAACCAAAATTTGAAGGTAAATGTCACAAATGCAAGAAACAAGGTCACAAGGCATCTGAATGTAGATCTAAACCATTCAATCCAGCTAAACATATTGTAAAGGAAATATTTTGTTGGGACTAGAATACTTGGTGTAGATGTCAATATTGTAGAGAATATGGACACATTGCTATAAACTATGCAAGGCATCACTTGATAAAGAAGGATGCAATGGTAAGATGCTATACATGCACTAAACTTGGTCATATAGCTAAGAACTACATGAACATAGGTAAAGTTGAAGATGAAAATAAAGCTAAAGTTGATAATATTAGGAAACAGATGAGAGAGTAGTGGATTCCCAAATCTATCGAGCAAGCTAGTTCAAATGATAGCCATGTCACTCAAGAAGTGGGTGACTCTACCATTTCCAATTAGATTCTTAAAGGAGGAACTAGAACTATATCTTCAAGCTATATCTCAAGTAGTTCCAGATGGAAGAAAGTAGAAGATTACAATTAGTATTTTAGATATAGAGGTATCACATGAAATCAGGTCATACCAAGCAAGGTTGGTTATAGACTCAACCGAGCTAGGTCAGGAGAAGTAAAGTTTTGTTTAGTCATCGAATGGGATAGTAGAGGTCTAAAGATTAGCATTATTTTTGATATTGAACTAAGGTTTGGTATTCATGTCATTGCTCACAAGATTTATAGCTCTAGTCATTTGAATAGTGTGCCATGTGAGGCAATGGATTTGGCATATAAGGTTGTGAAGAAATTTTTTGAATTTGATCTGTTACAGTTATTATTGAAGTAGCTAAATAAAAACATGGATAGTATTAGGACATCAAAGAACAATCCCTATAGTATTATTAGACAAATTTAAGGTTAGGTGGCAATCAGCTGAATAGATAACTAAAGATATATTTGAGCAAAACTTGAGAAAACTACTATCAAATCTTTCAAATGTAGAGGTTAAAGTAGCAATGAAAAAGAATGAAGAGAAAATGATATTGAGATTCCATACTTGTCTATTTTTGATAAAGAAAATTGAGCATGTGGTCAAGGATGCCACATCTATGTGGAAAACATCTATCATCTACACAAACCTAATGATGATCCAATAGAAATAAAGGATTATGATGATGATGATAGTGGTAATGAAAAAGAAGATAACACTACATGTGTCACTTTTGATGTTGAAGATTATCAATCACTAAAGGATGCTGATGAAGACAAAGTGGAAGAAGTTGATGCAAAAGAAAAAGGAGATGAAGAGAATGATCCAATGAGAATAGTAGCACAAGTCATAGCCTCCCTTCCTCATTCTCCACCTAAGACTGCTACATCATCAGGGTGGGAGAGAACTTCAATAAATGTGATCACAACTACAACAGACATATGATCTTTTCAATCATTATTTGCTACCTCACAGCTCTAGGTATCTACAATGGAAGTGTCTACCACTTAATCTACCAAGATGCAACCCTATTCATTGGCTTCTAAGTCAACAAATATGTTAGTATGTGGAGAATCTAGTTCTACAATTGTGCCAACTTCATCAACAGCATGTACAGTAAGTTTACCATCATGCTCTACAATTTTTTCTACTATAGCTTTATTAGCACCAACTTTTGTTCTAGTTAGTTCTTTTATTGTAAGTACTCTAGTTTGTGCTCTAGTTATTGTTACTTCAATTTTGGGTAGCACATCAGGTTTGGATTCAGTTAGCTCTTCTTTCAGTTTTCCATTAGTTGGACCTATTCAAGATCTTATTGCAAGTCCATCTATCTCTACAATTTTTGCTATTTCTACATCCAAGGAAGTAAGGTTAGAAGTAGAACTAAGGACTCCTTTAAAACTTCTACTTAATGGTAATGAAATTAATGGTGACATTGATTTGGAAAAGGAAACTATCATTCCCAAGTTGGATCTAGATATTGCTACAGTTTATGAAATGAGACTAGTCAACAAAATTTTGGAATAGAAGGCAAGACAGAAATACATAAGAGCTGAAAGAGATAGAGATTTTACAATAATTGAAAATGCTAAGAACATAATAACAAAGGCTATAGGTGTTGATGTGGATTCTTCTCGACACATTTTTCTACAATTGGAATAGGCAGTTAATAAGTTTAATGAGGATACTTCTAGCCTAGAAAAGCTTATTGAAAAGACAAAGAAAAGGTTTGACAATAAGGTTCTTAAGCACATTTCTCAACACATTTCTATAAACTAGGCAGAGTTGTCTTCAATTAAGATCAATCTTGAACATTCTTTCATCAATGTGACATCACTTTTTGCTGAACTTTGTGACCTTACCAAGTACAACAATGAGATAAAGGTGAAATTGAATAATATTGATGTAGATTTGAAGGCAAGTGCTCAAATGCTACAACTTGACCCTAATTCAAGCTCATCACATCACATTAAGGTGAGATTTTTGTCAAATATGCAGGAAGAATTGCTAAGAGAGGAAGCTAGGATTAGGTCCACATTGATAGATATCCAAAATATGATCATTCTAGTTATGGACTCAATGCAAAAAAATATTGCATATCAAAAAAATTGGTCTAGGATAACAATTTTTCCATAGCAAATCATATGATTGAACTTTCTGCAAAATTTTAAGTGCCACTCTCCACCTAAAAAATTTTGCAAGACAATGCGGTCAACTTTACAAAGATCAATTTTGAAAAATAAAAAATTAGTATGTCAGTATATATAAGTCTTGGCTCATCAGTGCTTTTGTATTGTATGCCAAACGGGGAGATTATTGGCATTGTGTTGTATTTTTCATTAGTGACAACACTTATTCAATTTTATATGGTTACTGAGAGCATCACTTAGTCTATAGTTTATACCAAGCATTTAGTGGTTTTCAAGTAAGTTCATTAGTTAAGTAGTTCATACTAAGCATTCCTAAAGAGACCTAGTGAGTGTGCAATCCAACAATTTTTATCGAGCATACAGTGATCATCGAGTAGATAGTGGTCACCAAGCTTCACAGTGTCTACTGAGTCATTAGTTTGTGTGATGTGAAGTTGGTGTCTACCGAGTGATGGATGTATAGTGTTTACTGATTGAAAGCAAGGTAAATGAAGGATTCAGTATTGACCAAGTGCCACTATATCTATTGAGTCTCACATGGTTACCAAGTTTGAAGCTATGTTGTGTGATTAGTATGGACTGAGCTTCTACTTCTACAAAGTTCATGATGATGCCAAGTAATGTAGTAGACAACAAGTGTCAGAAGTTCACCAAGTCAGCTTATAGAACTCGAGTTCCTACTGTTTGGCTAACTCAATAATATCTTGTTTACTTGTGTTTTAGCCAACCTTGCAATTGTAATTATTGGAATGGTATATATGTAGCGTATTATATCATTTGCAATATATGTATGAGTATGATCAAGCAATGAATATGTGATATTTTGAGAAGAGTGAATATGAATCAGTAGCAAAGTAGAATATTCAGCAAGGTCTACAAGGAGCAGTAAAGATATATCAATCACAAGAGATGATCTACTTCAAGGATCTAATCAGCAATCAAGTTGTAAGTCAGGTCCACTATTTCATCCTAACATGTGAATTAGTTTTCTAAATCATTTAACAGGGTAGACTTAACACTTTTTGTTTAAATCTCTTAATAGACTGCATACTTCATTGTATGTTTGTAAAACCTCTAAGAAGATGGATCTAGAAATCCAAATTGCTCTTGATAGGGAAGATCATTAGAAGTGGTCAATGTAAGCCCCAAAATGCCAACTTTATACTAAAGTAGTGAAGTTTTGTAGGTATCATCCCCACCCCAATTTTACTTTCTATTTGGAAGGTTTTTCGGTCACCAAAATATTGTGTTCATGTGTTATGAATGTTTATCTTTTCTCATGCATTAGTAGATTAGATGAATTAATTATGAATGGATTAAGTACAGAATTAAGTTAAAGTTTTTGAGGTTATTGACTCACCCCTCCTCCCTCAGTAAACTAGGTAGTCTTGATTATTTCTAATAGAGTCATGCCACTGTGGAAAAGAAAATGACATGGACTGAATTAATTGGCCAAATAAATAGGTGCTCACTAGGTTGGTGGTGAATGTACGAGTGGGGCCACTTTTTAAGGGGTTTTATTTAGCAGGTATTGTGATCATCGATCTTTGGAAGATCAATGATCAAAAATTCAACACATTGTAGAGATGCATGAACTTTAAGAAAGGTGGGGACACACCTGCTTGACATGTGCAATGATTTCAAAACTTGAAAAAAACTTCTTATTTTCAAATAAAGCTATCAAATGCTGTGTGATGAATGGTTGAAATTCAAATTTGAGGCATGAAACAAAAGTGACTATTAGAGACATTAATACTATTTAGGGCTACTTCATGCGACCTTAATGTTGTGGAATAACTTGCAAATTGACCATTACTAAGCTACACAACTACAACTTTTTTAGAGCACAAGGGTTTCGAGAGCTAGGGGACAAGACTCTATAAGGTTTTTAATAATTTACAGAGCAATTCATAGAAAAATAATTAGAAATTAGCGAGTAAGTGGTTTGTAACTCTTGGAAAATTAAAAAATAATACTTGTGTCAAGAAGAATTTAAGATGCCTCCTAAAAAGGAATTTTCTAGCTTTATGGATTACCTTAAGAGATTTGTTGATGATGATTCCCTTGAACAATTATCTCTATCTGTTAATGAATTAAAAAAAGGTAGAGAAGTCATCCCTAAAAACCATAGGTTTGTTGTAGGTGAGGGTTTCTATGATAGAGCCAATTAGGTAAGAGATGCATACGTTTTAGTGGGGGGTTTAGAATTGTTCCAAAAATGGTTTTCAAAATGCAACTTGGACACACCATTGAGTAAAATTTGGGAGTTTGACATTCAAAAATTGCTTGTTCTTGGGGTATTTTTTGAAAATGACCTATTACCTGACATGGCCAAGAAGTATGGCCTCATTACTAAATTTGTGAAGAACCATGCTAGCGATAATCTCTTTAGGGTTTCACTTGCCTTGATTAGAGAGTTATTCAAGCTAAACCCTAACTAAGCACTCCATGAGAAAATTGATATGGAAAAATTTCAAGCAAGATGTGATGCATAGAGGGTATACTTGAATGTAGGGCCACTATAACAACATGTTGTAAAAATTGGTTCACTAACTTTGGTTACACCTAATACCCAAGAACGTCTAATAAATAAATACTTTAATCCAAGGGCATAGGCCCTATATTTTACTCTCTACGAAATATTTTGGATGGATGACCACGATTTAACCTCATGTATTACCTTTTTATGTGTCATTGAAGATATGAATTGTAGAGTTGCAATGACAGATTGGAACAATTGAGGAAAGGAATATATTGGGAAAAGGCAAATGTTCTTTTTTCCCTGTTGTGATTGCTATACATGATTTTATTTTTGTTAACAAAGGATGGAGAAATTTGAGTTTATTTTTGGATAGATATCACATGGCCCAATCCCATGCTAGATACATTGATCCAAAGGGATTTTATGACTTTCTTAAGGAGAGAACTAAAGCGAAGGCTTTTGTATAGAATGTATATTTCCTAGAGGATATTATTAGAAATATATTTCCGTTATAGGAACAAAAGGTTAGAAAAGAAAAATGGGTAGTTTTCTTTAAAGCTTATGCATTTATCAATTCTTTTGATCCCAACTATAACCTCTTGGTAGATAAGAAATACAGGGGAGCTAAAATGAACACGTTGATGAATAATTTTGTTGTGATAATGCAAATTTTGAATGAGAAGAAGGGCATCTTATTTATAGCATATATAGATTAGTCTCAAAGGTGGAAAAAAGAATAAATAGTAGAATGGTGGTGACTCTAGGCGAATATACAGTATAGAGGAGGGTTAGATACATTGTGGCTCAAAATATACAACACATTCCCCCTTACAAAAGACATAGATCAGAGAGTCCACCTGAGACAAGTGCCCCCAAGAGACAAAGGTTAGAACAAGGATCCTCTTCTTAGGCAAGAGAGTATTCACCATCCCAAACCCCACTCAGAATAGATGATGAAACATCTCTGAGAGAGTAGTTGAGGCAAATTGGAGGGCAGGGAGACATCATTGTCACTATTGTTGATATAGAAAGGGGAGTGCCTAAAGAGCCTCCTATGCCATCCTTTGACCTCACTATTTCTGATTACAGAGGTAAGAAGATAGATCCCATCATTGCACAACCACCCCAAAAGTTCATAAATGATGAAAATTTTGTTAAATATAGGACGTTTTCACAATTTTTGTGGAGGAGAAATATAGACAATTTTGAGGAAAAGTGTAAAACAATAAAAGCAAAGCAACCAAACAAGTTGCACTCTAAAATTGTGGAAAAGGTGAAATCCAAATTTTTAGAGGACATTGTCCATCTAACACATGATGCTGGGAGACAATTGGTGAGAGAATCATGAGTTTTTCTTTTTATTGATTGGGACATAGATAATGCTATGATTTTTATTCCATTAGAAAGGAGAAAGATGTGTAGTATAAAACTAAAGAAGAAATATTATAGGTACATAGAGGGGTAATATTTAGTAATGATCGCCAAGCTCTAGTTATATGTTCTAACACAATCAAATAGCATCATATGCATTTTAAAAGCTAGACTTTATCAACAATTTCACACTTTATTTAAAACAAATCATGTCTTTTTATTGTAATATTGTGATGATAAGAGCATATTAAATGATCGAGATTCCTCTGACCGCAAAGATTCTATCCCCTTTAGTGATCTAATGAATTTAGTCAGGCCCAAAAGTGGGTCTGGTTAAAAAAAAAATCATTTTCAAAGAAATAATATCCTAAATTGACCTGATGAATACCTGGTACTGATTAAGGTCAAACTTGACAACTTATTGACTATTAAAATTGAGCTTACCTTGTTCTTACAAACTATGATTTTCATGCTAAGGGGTCCTCTACCTAGCCTTAAAACCTCACAGAAATAGATAACTTGGCTTTGAAACTGACATGTTGATTCTTTTTTCTACATTCATGCACCCTGTCAAATCTCGTCTCATGACAACTTTGGGGTCGAATGATATTGACCATCAAAGTTGCTCAGTTAGAACTACATACAAGTAAACATGTTAGAAAAATTTAAAATACATTTGGTTTTGGGTTCAGAAATATGTTAAACTAATACTTGAGGGCTTTACAATTGGGGTGTTAGTTATTGTAATGAAGGGAATATGATTCTATGATTAGGGATCATGAGGAATAATAGGGTGCATTTTGCAGGTGGTCAAAGTTAGGTACTTATATTTATGGGACTATAAAAAATGGTAGAAAAGAGATTTTTGCAAGAATGGATTTGGAAAAGTATGTAGATGGATTTGTCAAGATATGGGAACTAGCATACTTGAATTATTTTTGGAGTGGAGCACAATGGTATAGACCATTTGATCTCATTGTTGGTGTTTGAAACTACTAAGCAACAAAATTCTCAATATCATAGTGAAATTAATGACACAATATAAGGATTAGCCAATTCCTACTAGAAATTACATGAATAAACCATTTTGACCCAACTTCAATAAAACAAAAAATGGTTTTCTACTCTTTAGGATATGCTAAACAAGGGCATGTATACCTAGGGATGATTCTAATCCAAACTGTGCTATGAAATTATCTTAGTTTCATTTTGATTCTCATCTTTTACCCTTAGGCACATACACAATTTATCAATTTTCTCTAAAAGCTTATCAAATCTATATGCATTCCCTATAAGAAAATCTGGTTATAAATCTCCTATAATTTACAAGTATTCCTAGAATTAGTGGCTATCTAAGACTCAAAAAACTATATGCAAATGAGTGGTAACCAACATTTGTAACTTAAAACAAAATGGAATGAAAAGGTTTTTTATTTTTTATTAAATTGATTTGACATGTAGCAGTAGAATTTATTGTTGCTCACTTCTGACTTATGTTACAAGTACCTTATCCATTGGGCAAAAAATTAACTATTGGCGAGAGATCCAATTCAAAAAACTTGTAAATGAAATAATCAATTGTAATTACCCATTTACATTCTTACGAAGTATCATTTTTGTAAACTCATAAACCCTACCAATTCATTGAAGCATTTCTATAATTCCTTGAATTAAAAGCAATAGTAAAATCAACATACAACCCATCTAGATTGCATTCAACCAAGTTAAACCTTATTTAAATGACTTCAAAGTAGACAAACCCATAAAATGGAGATAGAAATAGATGACACAAATATAGTTTAAATACCCCTTTGTGTTGTCCTTTCAGATGACTAATACAATGACCAATAGAAATCAATTGAAAGCCTAGAAAAATTGTTATTTCTATCATTTCAATATGTTATCAGAGAGAAAAATTGGAAAAAAACTCAAAACAACTGCATACCATTGGACCAATTATTTGTACTTTTCTTGAGAGAAAAATAAAATCATACAAGTATTTTCAAACCATCACATTGCCTTGAAAACTGATTTATATAGGCATGAGTTGGAACAAGAAAAGGATTGGTAGGTGCCCTTTTACAAAGAGATACTTTCATACACCTATCTCAGAAAGACAAAACTGAAAAATAATATAACAACATATACATCAAATATTCCTTTATGGGTCCCTTTTTGTTATTCCTCCTACATAGAAAAAGGTGTTAACGTCTAATTCTTTGATTACTCTGACCCCTTGGAGTAAGTCACCATCAAGTTTGAAAATGATGAGTCATCTCTGATTACCTACAAACTTACTTTAATCTGAGGATTTTCCTTGTCTTCATCATTAACTTTGAGGGTAACTTTTATTATTTCACCTTCCTCCTCATCATCTTCTGCTTCATCATCCTGTAGAAACTACTCTTCTAACGTAAATTTATCTTTCCATTCATTATAGGAAACATCATTAGGCCAATCAAAATTAAGGACATCTCTTTGTACTATTATTAGAGAATTTCCAATTGCTTCTATATCAACCAATTCTTTTCTGATAGAGTTATAGAATATTTTCACTTTAACCAACTCCTCATTTGTCATAGCCCATATCAAGTGTCCATTTTCATTTATAATTTTATTTATCCTTTTGTAAAAAATCTCATCCAACTCCCTCTCCCATTCCTCTTTTTCCTCCACTTTATCAACAGTCTTTAATGCACAAGGGAATAAATCAAAGTGTTCTACAATATACTTGGAAAAACAAATAATTAATTTTTTTTGAAAAGAACCTTTTTTATCATCAAATCCTTGCAATTTATTCAACAAGTCAAAGATTTTTTCTATTTGATGATAGGGAAGCTACATAATAGATATGCATATATCAGTGATGTTTTCATTTCTTTGTGTCCACTTTTGCACAAGGGGTTTGAATACAGCTTCATCACTCTTCAATTCATTCTTGATTATTTCAATACCTGATAATAAATCAAAAAATGATAGCTATTCTATCCTATCCACTAAATACATAACACCCTGCCTCAATTTTTCTTGATACTAGTCATTTAGTTCTACATGTAGTGCATATAATTTTTTCTTCTCCTCTTCAAACTCCTCTACATGTAGAACTAAGGCCTTTCTAGGGTGTCTAGTATTTCAATAATTAGAGTTGATTTGAAGGGTTCAACAGGTGGCCTTGGGGGGTATGCAATTCTAGGCCTTGTGGGCTTCCTTTTTTGCTTGTCCTCAAGCTCAATTCTCATTTTCACCTCCTTATTATAGGCCTCAAGAATTGTTTCATATTCACTCTATAGTTCAAACATAGCCTATTCCTCCTTCTTAGTAGTGGCCAAAGGAAATTGGGATGAATCCATATTCCAATGTGTTCCCTGCACATGTGAGGTATCAGGAACTCTTCTCACAATTATGCTTCCCATCAATCTAGACTCATTTGGTTGTGATGATGTGGCTCTAGATCCTCTTCTCAATGACCAAATGACCAATGTAGCTTGATCTTCAATGAATGCAGTGCCTTGGAAGTCCATTTTATTTTGATCTTGCAAAGTTAGTTTATTTGAAACAAAACTGAAAACTAAGGCATCAACAATATCCCAATTTGGTAACAATAAAATGTTAGATGCCTTCACCTTTGCCTTCCATCCTTAGGGCTTGTATTATGAAATTATTTTATCATTTATTCTTTTGTTTGGTTCTAGATGGAAGATTCATCCATTTTTGGATGCTCTATTTTCAACCTTTTACATTTTTCTTCAAAAATATTCATGTTTGCCCTCCATGGAAACGGTTGAAAAGCACTAGATTTCATAAAGCTGTCATCAGCCAAAAATTGATGACTTGCCTATTCTAACATAGGGTTGAATTCCCTACCTCTATAGTCAGCTATTGTTAGGTTCAAACTTGGTAAAGGAGGTTTTGGAGGATTACCTTCATCCAATTCTGCTTGAGTAATAAAGATATCTCCTTGTGATCCCATCTACTCAATTTTCTCACCTATGAGTTGTTCTTCTCCAATCCTCAAAGGGCATTGAGTGGGAAAATATTCTTTAGCTTGAGGTCTTCCCTCCTTCATTACCTTATGTCTCTTGGGAATAGGCTCATCAGATCTCTCCTCTTGGGCTGTACTGGTGGATCCTTATCACTAGGAACTCTTTTATTCTAAATCACAGTGTAACCTGCTCTCTTTTGCACAATTATTTGTCTAGCTCCTATATTAGGAGTTAAAACCAACTTCCTCATGACTTCTCTGGCCTTATCAGGATAAGAATTAGTAAAAAATTGTTTCTTCTCATTCATAGCTTCCATTATTTTAGGGAACTTAGTCATGAGCTTATTATTTTTGTTAGCCTCTATATTAGCATTATCTAAAGGATTATATTTTTTTATCAAAACAATGAATGAATTCTAGGACCTAGCAATAAATTCTCCATTTTTCTATTTTAGTTTCCTACTTTTGTAATGAGAATTCATTCCTTATAATTTCCTCTAGATAATATGAATCATGTTTGACCTATCCTAGCTTAATTCTATGCCTCAAGGTCTAATTTAAAAATCCCTCGAAATCACAAAAATGGGGATGAGAAACAACCATCATATACTGATCCAAAATTTTATGCAAAAAGCACCAACCCCCTTTGGTAATCACAAACTGATGGGACACTGTGCAGGTAGGGAAAATTGACCCTAGTTTCCTTTTCAACAAAAATATTTCTTCTACTCCTCCTAATTGCCACAAAACTTCAGCCATTCCTACCTTGAACGGTACTTGGTAAGGCAAGACACGATGACTCCCTTTAAAACCATAAATTTTGAAAACCATAGAAACAAGGTAAGCAATGATATCTCCCCAATTGTGTGAAACTTTCAAGTTATGGGGTTTGTCCAGAGGCCTGAGGAGGTTCATTAATACCTTAGGGATTCTAGGATTGTCACTCAATATGAAGCATCTCAATTTAGAAGCAAAATACCTATCAAATCTGACAAAATTGGCATTATTTGCATCCTAGGTCATATCTACACTCCACAACTAGACTGGCAGTGCTTCCCCATTCTCCTCTCTATTCAATTCCATCTCATTACCAAAATATGTCACTCCCTTGAACAAGAACATATGCATTAATAGAGAATAATGGCAAAAAATTTCTCCACTTTGCCCTTCCCAATTCCAACTAAACCAGTATGAATTTCTTCAGCCAAAAAGTAGGCAAAATCAAAGAAAACATCTACACAAAAAGAAGCAATTTGAACAATCATATACCTAAGGTCAATGGGCATGAAATCCTACTCATCTTCACCAAAAACATGGTATAGGGTCCTGTATATCTCTATAGCCTAGGAAGTGAAAAGAATCTTTTTAAAAGGTTCTCTAGAGGCTGCAGTAATTACTGATAGAGTTCCTATTGTACCAATGTGTTCCCTTAGTGCACCTCCCCTAATTACATCCTTCTTTGCTTTGTATTAATTTTCTAGTTTTGGAAGCTTGATTAGCACATGGTAATATGGCAATGGTTCTAGGTGTAAAACCTCTCTAATTTCTTTAGGACTAATTGAGATTAGAGGAACTCCATCATTTCTTCTCACCACCCTAGTAGCTTGGTCAAAAAATTTTGCAATGGCTTCAAACCAAATCATAATCCATGAAAATACTTCGAACTACTTGTTGGATAGAATTTTTCAAATTATGTGTTGTCTTTGATGTCACACAAATGTCATATCAGTCATTAGATAGTGTCTACTAAGCTCAAAAGGTTAGCAAGGAAACAAATAGTGTTTAACAAGCTCAGATGGTCAGCGAGGCAAAAGGACAAAATCTACTGAGCTCACTTGGTCATCAAAGGAAATGTGGCAAAAATAGTTCTTACCAATCTCACTCAGTCATCAAAGAAAATGTGGTAGAAATAGTCCTTACTGAGCTCACTCAGTCATCAAAGGAAATGTGGTAAAAATACTTCTTACCAAGCTCACTTGGTCATCAAAGGGAATGTGGAAGAAGTAGTTCTTACTAACCTCTCATGAAGGAATTCAATTCTTACCAAGTAAACTCGAGAGCCAAAAGATTTTATAGATATTGCAATATTAACCGAGTCAAGAAGGTTAACTTAGGAAATTTCTGGAAGCAGTATTTACCAAGCAGGGTTGGCTAGTAAAGGATTTCATTATTTTAATGAAATAACGTTTATTTTTTTAGAGTAATATCTGTAGCCGATTGATGTATGGTTTATTGGTAATTGTAACATGTAAATGGGCCAACTTGACAATCTAAATGCTATAAGTGAGAGGTCAACTTGCAAACTCTAAGAGTGTGGAAGTGTGGAATTAATGTAATATGAAGAATGATTATTGTGGAAGTGAATTTAAAGGATGATTAGAGATCATTGAGGAGCAACAGAGCCATATTTGATCAAGGAGGATCTAATAATGCTAAACAAAGACTTGTAGCCAACAAATTTAGTTGCATCTTGTTCAAGTCAATTCATTGTTGCTTTCTAACCATTGTAGTAGTGATTTCAAATCTCTTAATAGAGATGGTTTAAAAGCCATTTTGTAAATCCTTTGACAAGGTGACAGTTTAGTTGAATTGTTCTAAAGACCTCTAGCAAGGCCACTCCTAACAATGTGATTAAATCCTCTAACAAGGTCGCACCTAACAATGTGTATTGTAACCTTTAATAGGGTTGGCTCCTAATAGGGCTCACTTCAGCAGAGTGAAAAATTGGTGGCTAGTTACTTGGTGGTTTTTCCCATATTGGGTTTCCATGTTAAATCTAGTGTCTCTTTTGTTCATTTTACTTAAGTTTTGCATGCATATTAATAACTATGAATACTAGATGATCAGTAACTAGTTAATCTACTAAGTTACAATATTCCTGCATTGTTTACTGAGTATCAGTAGTAAATAAGTATTAAAGACATCTAAGGGATCTATGAATTATTTTTAAGTAACTAATTCACACCCCCTCTCAGTTACTCCATCTATAATTCCAACACTACTAGCTTTCCCAAATCAAAATTCTAGACATTAGCATGCGGGGCAAACAAATTCCTTTTTGAAATCCACTTTTTAAACAAGACAAGACTAGTTTGCATAGTTGTTGCATCCCTAACACAATTCCCCTTGTCATATAGGCAATTAGAAATCTTAAGCCTAGGGTTTAAGGAAATTAACCTTTTAACTTGTGTTGGCTTAGTGGTGGGTTTTGGGAGTAATTTTAACACATCATCATGAACATTCCTATCCATATAATTAACTTGCCTAGAAAATGCTTTCTTAGGAGGCATTTTGATCGTAATGAAAGGAACTAGAATGCTATAGAGGTTGTAATATGAGTACTTACTTGATTTACCAAACTTGTTCTTCTCTAAACCTTTTTAATTGCTCTCAAACAAATGAGGAATCACTTCACATCTTTACCAGGCTTAACAAAATACAATCAATAGGCTCTTGTGCTCAGAAAATGCAAAATCTTTGTTTGTGTGAGACTAGAAGTGATGAAATCTCCTATATTATACTCTATTTTTCTCACATGCAAAGCTTTCATTCATCATAAATGAACAAAATAGAGAAACAAAGTCGCACCATACTTCCTTTTAAATTTGCACCGTCGATCTTCAAAAACTCCTATGATCATGTAATGAAAACTAGGCTGACTCACATTTCCTCTTCACACGCTGGTGGTCAATCCAATAAAATAACTCCATTTGTACCTTTACTCTAATGTTGGTGTTTCAAACTAGGCCCACAAATGACTGAGGACACCTGTCATCAACTTGCTACCTCGCTATACATAACTTTCAAGCACCTTTCTATAGCCAACTAGCAATAACCATTGATTTTGCTTTGATCCTATGCCAAACATTTGATACAACCCTTAAGAGAATAATGGTGGGTCCCTCACTCACTACGTTGCTATACATAAATTTTGTACATCTTTCCATAACAAGTTAGCAAGTATCATCAATTTATGCTTGATTGGATGATTTAGAATCATTTACATGTTCTATGCATGGGAAGTGGGTCCAAGATACTACTGTCGCTGAGCTGGCTTAACATGTTGGCACACATATATATCATTTAATTTCAAATGACATCATTTTTCCTTGAGTCTACTATATTTATCATTTTTAGGCATGTCACTACCTTGCTACTAGCAAAAATCACAAATTTCTCAGTAGCGACATAGCGAGCTCTAGCAGAGTCAAAACTTTTGGCCTATAAATGCTAAGTAGGATGCCACCGTGTCATTTAATCTATACAACTCATTTTTGATAAATCACTTGTTTGGGGCCAATCCCTTTTAAAATTTCCATTACATCACAACCTTCTGACTAGTTGCTATCTCACTACCGATGAAAAAACCAACTTCTCAGCTAGCGAGATAGCGACTTTCAACAGAGTCAAAACTATAGAGATGGAGAACAAAAACACATTGATAAAACTCATGAAAGCTTGTTAGTAATTTGTCAAATGATTTTTAGAATTTTCAGTACTTGTCAGTGCATGTCCCATTTTCATTTGATCTTATTAGTTGGCTCATTCTCGTGGGGTTGTTTTATATTCAAATTTATTGACCCATTGATCTTTGGAAGATCAATGGATGGCACTTACTCACTTGATGAATATACAATGATTTGAACCATATTGGGTAAGTGCCATAGTAACACCTATCTAGGATGACACCATGGAGGATGTTACACATAGTTCAAAAAAGTGTAGATTATATCTTGTTGATCTTAGGGTGATTGATGGATGGTGCTTGCCCACAAGATGAAAGTGAACAATGTTTAAATAATGTGGGTAAGCACCTTATGGACATTTGGCATATGATGATGTAATGGACATAGTCTCTACAAGGAAATACACCATTTGTACTGTTGACATTTGTCAGACACATTGGCAAAAAGGGAGACATTCTATTAATTAGTTTGGCTTATCAAATTTTACAAAGACATGATTTTGTAACACCCTTGATCTTGGTAAGATCAATAGGCAACACCTACCAACTTTGGCAAGATCTCTAAACTTTAAGTAAAGTGGAGAAGTGCCATTCTACCATGTGGCAAGGTGGGACTTATTGTAAAGAAAAGTTCTTGGGTCTATTGCCATTGTGTTGTATTTTTCATTAGTGACAACACTTGTTCAATTCTCTATGGTTACTGAGCTCATCACTCAGTCTATAGTTTATACATAGCATTCAATGGTTGCCAAGTAAGTTCATTAGTTAAGCAATTCATACTAAGCATTCCTGAAGCTACTGAGTAAGTGTGCAGTCCACCAATCTTCACCGAGTAGATAGCAGTCATTGAGCTTCACAGTCTCTACCAAGTCAATAGTTTGTGTGATGTGAAGCCAGTTTCTACTGAGTGATGGATGTATAGTGTTTATTGAGTTAAAGTAAGGTAAATGAAGGATTCAATAGTGACCAAGTGACACTATATCTATAGAGTCTCCAATGGTTATCAAGTTTGAAGCTACGTTGTGCGATTAGTATGGATTGAGCTTCTACTTCTACCAAGTGCATGGCAATGCTGAGTAATGTAGTGGATGATAAGTATCAGAAGTTCACCAAGTCATCTTATAGAACCCGAGTTTCTACTATTTGGCTAACTCAATAATATTTTGTTTACTTGTGTTTTAGTTGACCTTGCAATTATAATTATTCGAATGGTATATACATAATGTATTGTATCATTTGCAATAGATGTATTATTATGATCAAGGAATGAGTATGTGATATTTTGAGAAGAGTGAATGTGAATCAGCAATAGAGCATAATATTTGGCAAGGTCTACAAGGAGCAGTAAAGATATATCAATCACAAGAGATGATCTATACTTCAAGGATCTAATTAGCAATCAAGATGTAAGATAGATCCACTATTTCATCATAATAAGTGAATCAATTTTCTAAATCTTTTAATAGGGTAGACTTAATAGTCTTTATTTAAATCTCTTAACAAAGTGCATACTTCATTGTATGTTTGTAAAACATCTAACAAGGTGGATCTAGCAATCCAAATTGCTCTTAATAGGGAAGATAATCAAAAATTGTCAATGTTAGCCCTAATAGGCCAACTTTATACTACAGTAGTTAGGTTTTGTGGGTATTATCCCCACCCTAGTTTTACTTTCAATTTCAAAGGTTTTTGGGTCACTAAAATACTGTGTTCATGTGTTATGAATGTTTATCTTTTCTCATGCATATAGAAAATTAGATGAATTAATGATGAATGGATTAAGTTCTAAATTATGTTAACATTTTTGAGGTTATTGATTCACCCCTCCCCTCTCAATAACCTAGCTAGTCTTGATTATTTCCAACAATTGGTATCAGAGCATTGTGGTTCTTAGGATAAAATTTGACAACTTGACCAAAGATCAAGGACAATAGAGATATTTAGGCTTAACAAAGCTATTGATAATGAAAAGCTAGATCTAGAAATGGCCATAGCTCAACTCAAGGAAGAAAAAGAGCATCTTTCCCAATCCCTCAAAAGAAGGAAGGAACTTGCAAAACAAATGAATGACCACTAGTATGTTGAAGAAAAGATCGAAGACTTTTTCCCTTCAAGCAGTTTAGATCAAGCAAATGAGGCAATCAAAGAACTTTTGGAAAAGAATGGCTCCCTAGAAGAAGAGGTAAGAAAATTGAAAAGAGAACAAGAAATTTAGTCAATAAGAATGTGTGAAATCTTGGAACAAAGGAAAAAGGCAAATGAAGACTTGGAGACAAGAAACAATGCAAATCAAAATCAATCCATCAATAAGAAAATCTTATCAATTAGCTCTCCAATGCAAATGAGGAAATCGTAAATTTGACATCTGAAAATGAAAGTTTAAGGAATGATTTAGTCACTAAAAGAAAAATCAATGAAAGATTGAAAGCTAATCTAATTTCTAAAAAGAAACTCAATGAAAGGATAATAAAATCTCAAGTAGACATGGACCAATTGAATCAACAAAATGAGAAAAATCTCTATAGGAAAAAAGGAAAAGTAGGACTTAGATACAAAGAAGAAGGTGAATCTTCCAAACAAGGTTCCAAAAGAGTAAAACACCTACTGGCAATCACTATGGTAAGTTAGGTCATATGTCAAAAAAATGTTGGAGCAATGGAAAAGAAAAATAAAATGGAAAATTCTATAATTTTAGTCAACATGTTCATAAAGCTAATGAGTACAAGGAGAAACCAAATTTTGAAGGTAAATGTCACAAATGCAAGAAACAAGGTCAGAAGGCATCTGAATGCAAATCTAAACCATTCAATATAGTTGAACAACTTGTAAAGGAAATATTTAGTTGCGACTACAATACTTGGTGTAGATGTCACTATTGTAGAGAATATGGACACATTGGCATAAACTGTGGAAGGCATCACTTGAGAAAGAAGGATACGATAGTAAGATGTTATGCATGCATTGAACTTGGTCATATAGCTAAGAAGTACATGAACATAGGTAAAGTTGAAGATGAAAAGAAAGCTAAAGCTGATAATATTAGGAAACATATGAGACAATAGTGGATTCCAAAATCTATCGAGCAAGCTAGTTCAAATGATGGCCATGTCACTCAAGAAGTGGGTGACTCCACCATTTCCAATTAGATTCCTAAAGGAGGAACTGGAACTATATCTTCAAGCTATATCTCAAGTAGTTTTGAATGGAAGAAAGAAAAAGATTCAAATTAGTATTTTAGATACAAAGGGATCACATGAAATCAGTTCATACCAAGTAAGGTTGGTTATAGAATCAACCGAGCTAGGTCAAGAGAAATAAAGTTTTGTTTAGTCATCGAGTGGGATGGTAGATGTCTAAAGATTAGCACTATTTTTGACATTGAACTAAGGTTTGGTATTCATGTCATTGCTCACAAGATTTATAGCTTCAGTCATTTGAATAGTGTGCCATGTGAGGCAGTGGATTTGGCATATAAGGTTGTGAAGAAAAAAATTGAATTTGATCTATTAGAGTTATTATTGAAGTAGCTAAATAAAAACATGGATAGTATTAGGACATCAAAGAACAATCCCTATAGTATTATTAGACAAAGTCAAGGCTAGGTGGCAATCAACTGAACAGATAGCTAAAGACATATTTGAGCAAACCTTGAGAAAACTACTATCAAATCTTTCAAATGTAGAGGTTAAGGCAGTAATGAAAAAGAATTAATAGAAAATGATGTATAGATTTCATACTTGTCTAATTTTGATAAAGCAAATTGAGCATGTGGTCAAGGATGCCACATCTATGTGGGAAAACATCTTTCATCTACACAAACCTAATGATGGTTTGGTAGAAATAAAGGATGATGATGATGATGATAGTGGTAATGAAGAAGAAGATAACACTCTCTGTGTCACTTTTGATGTTGAAGAGTATCAAGCACTTAATGTTCATGATGAAGAGAAAGAGGGAGAAGCTGATGAGGAAGACAAGGAGATGAAGAGAATGATCCAATAAGAATAGTAGCACAAGTCATAGCCTCCCTTCCTCATTATCCACCTAAGACTGCTACATCATTAGGGTGGGAGATAGCTTCAGTAAATGTGATCAGAACTACAACTGACATATCATCTGTTCAATCATTATTTCCTATCTCATAGCTCTAGGTATCTAAATGGAAGTGTCTATCACTACATCTACCAAGTTTTAGCCCTCTTCATCAACTTCTGAGTCAACAACTTCAGCAGTATGTGGATAATCTTGTTCTACAATTGTGCCAACTTCATCAGCAACATGTATAGTAAGTTTACCATCATGCTCTACAATTTTGTCTACTATAGCTTTATTAGCACCAACTTTTGTTCTAGTTAGTTCTTTTATTGTAAGTACTCTATTTTGTGCTCCACTTATTGTTACTTCAATTTTGGGTAGCACATCAAGTTTGGATTCAGTTAGCTCTTCTTTCAGTTTTTTGTTAGTTGGACCTATTCAAGATTTTATTGCAAGTCCATCTATCTTTACAATTGTTGCTATTTCTATGTCCAAAGAAGTAAGGTTAGAAGTAGAACTAAGGACTCCTTTAAAATTTCTACTTAATGGTAAGGAAATTGATGATGACATTGATTTTAGAAAGGAAACTATCATTCCCAAGTTGGATCTAGATATTGCTATAGTTGATGAAATGAGACTAGTCAGCTAACTTTTGGAATAGAAGGCAACATAGAATAAGCTAAGAGCTGAAAGAGATAGAAAATTTATAATAATTGAAAATGGTAAGAACATAACAACAAAGGCTATAGGTGTTGATGTGGATTCTTCTCAACACGTTTTGCTAGAATTGGAATGAGCAATTAATAAGTTAAATGAGGAGACTTCTAGCCAAGAAAAGCTTATTGAAAAGGAAAAAAAAAGGTTTGATAATAAGGTGCTTAAGCACATTGCTCAACATATTTCTATAAACTAGGTAGAGTTGTCTTCAATTTTGATCAGTCTTCAACATTTTATCATCAATGTGACATCAATTTTTACTAAACTTTGTGATGTTACCAAGTACACCAAGGAGATAAAGGTGAAATTGAATAAGATTGATGTAGATTTGAAGGCAAGTGCTCAAAGGCTATAGGTTGACCCTAGTTCAAGCTCATCACATCACATTAAGATGAGATTTTTGTCAGATATGCAGGAAGAATTGCTAAGAGAGGAAGCTAGGATCATGTCCACATTGATAGATATCCAAAATATGATCCTTCTAGTTATGGACTCAATGCAAAAATATATTGAATATTCAAAGACATTCATCTAGGATAACAATTTTTCTATAGAAAATCATATGATTGAACTTTATGCAAAAGTTCATGAGGCAATCTCCACGTACAAAATTTTGCAAGACAACTCGGATAAGACATTGGCTCTTATTCTCAAGGTACACTTAGAATTTCTCTCACATTTTGGTGTCTCTATTTGAATATATTGCATAACTCTTTGGCATTATTGTCAAAAGGGGGGAGTAAGAGATCATAAGTGACTTGTGGAGACAATAAGAGAGAAAATAGATTGATATATGTATAGAAAGACTATGTATATACTATGTCATATATATTGCAGAGATATGTGAAATTGTATATATAGTAGCTTTACAAAGATCACTTTTGAAAAATCAAAAATCAGTATGTCAGTGTACATAAGTCTTGGCTCATAAGTGTTTTTGTCACTAACGCCAAAGGGGGAGATTGTTGACATTTTGTTTTATTGTCATTAGTGACACAACTTATTCAATTTTGTATGGTTACTAAGCTCATCACTGAGTCTATAGTTTATACCAAGAATTCAATGGTTGTCAAGTAAGTTCATTAGTTAAGTAGTTCATATAAGGATTCCTAAAGAGACCTAGTGAGTGTGCAATCCAACAGTGTTTATCGAGCATATAGTGTTCATTGAGTACATAGTGATCATCAAGCTTCATAGTGTCTACTGAGTCATTAGTTTGCATGATCTAAAGCCAGTGTCTACCGAGTGATGGATGTATAGTGTTTACCGATTGAAGGCAAGGTAAATGAAGGATTTAGTATTGACTGAGTGACACTATATCTATCAAGTCTCACATGGTTACCAAGTTTGAATCTATGTTGTGTGATCAATATGCAGTGAGCTTCTACTTCTAGAGAGTGCATGATGATGCCAGGTAATGTAGTGGACACTGAGTATTAGAAGTTGACAAAGTTAGCTTATAGAACCCAAGCTCCTACTATTTGGCTAACTCAATAATATCTTATTTACTTTTGTTTTAGCCAACCTTGAAATTGTAATTATTGGAATGGTATATATGTATTGTATTGTATCATTTGCAATAGATGCATGAGTAATATCAAGAAATGAATATGTGATATTTTGAGAAGAGTGAATGTGAATTAGTAGCAAAGCAGAATATTCAGCAAGGTCTACAAGGAGTAGTAAAGATATGTCATGCCATAAATTTTAACGGAAGAACATAACATTTTTTTAAAAAAATCTACACCATATTTCTACCCCTACACACCTATTCTATTCTACTCTACCCCACATACCACTTTTCCCAAGCAAGTTGTGCAAGTCCCAAAGAATGCAATAAGTGGGCATTTTTCCTAGGGTCAACACTTAGGGGCGCCAAGTAAAAGTAATTGGAGATTAGTTGTTTTACACATAAGCATCATAAAAATAATATAAAATGGATCTTAACATATATGTCCTAAGTGAAAATCACTAATGTGCAGACCGGTTAACTAGTAACTTTAGGTCAAGTTAGGGTAAGTGCACCAAGTTGTGGTGCCAAAAGGGGGGTATAAGTGGACACCTTTTTCCTGAAATCAGCAATTTCTGGACTTCAACAAGAATTTGAAGATAGTTACGCTCAAAATTTTAAGATATGAAAAAACAAAAGTCATAGTCCTCTGAATCTAGTTTCTAAACTACTAATTTTTTTTCAAAATGGTTTCGTTTTAGGTCCTCAAAAAAGGAGGCCACAAAAAGTGGTGCTGGTTTTTCCAGAAAAACATAACATAGTACAAAGTGTGGTCCCCCTAAAATTTTAACTTTTTTTTTGAAATTCTTTAATCGCTCTAGTCAAAAGTTACCTAACACTATGTAGTTTATCCCAGATTTTTTGGGTAATTTTATAATATGTATTTTTTTTTTATGAATTTTTTAATTGGACATATTCGAAAAATGTGAAATATCTATGTGCTCCCCCTATAAATGATTGAAAACTAATCTAAAATCAAAACTTCTTTTTTTCAAAGTGTGTAGAATGGAGTCTAGTTTCTAAAAAACTAAGCTTTTTCAAAATTTGATGAACGAGCTAAAATCTATAGCCCAATTAGTACATGTTGGTTTTTGACAAAAGATGGACATACATTCAAAAGAAATTATAGATGAAAGGCTTAAAATAGTTCAAATTAAAAATAAATTATATGGTTGTGTAGCTAACAAAGAGACCTACAATGTCATGTAACCTAATTTTATTGATGCTCAACCATGAAGAAACTAGATGGAGAGCACACAAGAAAAATCAATCATTTTTTGTATGTTTATAACAAAACACGTCTCAGACCAGTTTATGGACTCCAAAGCTTTGGTTTGGATTCCCAAAGCAATACCAAATGTTAGGCTTGGTAGTATTTAAATCTTTAAATAGTACGTACGTGCTATAGTGCGCACGTGCTATAGCGCACACACACTATTTAAAGCTTGTTAAATTTACTTTCAAATAGCGCATACGCGCTTTGTAAATTTTTTTTTTCGAAAACCGCGCACATGCTATGGTGCGTACACACTATAGTGCATACGCACTATTTAAATATACTTTTAAATAGCACGTATGCGCTTTGAAAAATTAATTTTTTTTTAAAATAGCGCACACGCGCTATAGTGCATGTGCACTATAGTGCGTGTGCACTATAGCGCGCACACACTATAGCGCATGTGCACTATAGTGTGTGTGCACTATAGCACACACGCACTATAGCGCGTGTGCACTTATTGAAAATAAAAAGGAAAAAAAGGGTGTCATCTTTTTGGCACCACAACTCGGTGCACTTACCCGTTAAACATAGTGATGTTCCTAGCAGTATCCCTTTATCACATTATGAGGGGTTTGCATGATTTTCTAGGTTTAACTCCACAAACTGTTAGAATGCTTAAATCATTATGTCGTAATAATTTAGAACCAATTTCAAACATATCCATATACCTAATTATCATCATAACCTATGCTCATAGTTGTTCTTAGTAGGATGAATGTTATTTTATCCTTCCTAACTGCCTAGTAGATCATCCGTAGAGTCTCATGGTCAAGTTCTTGTCTTGAACATTTTAAATCTCATTTCCATGTGGTCTTATCTTATCGACCTAATGTTCTGGGATACAGTATCAAAATCTTCATTAGTCTCCTATAGGATCCCTTAAATCATTATTAGTAAGAAAGCAAAATGTAAATCATAACTCAATTAACTCCTAACCATATTTATTTCATCACGATCTAGAATAGGGTGCTAGTGTGGGCCTTACAAGATATATCAATCACAAGAGGTGATCTACTTCAAGGATCTAATTAATCAAGTTCTAAGTCAGATCCACTATTTCATCCTAATAGGTGAATTGGTTTTCTAAATCCTTTAATAGGGTAGACTTAACAGTCTTTGTTTAAATCTCTTAATAGAGTGCATACTTCATTGTATGTTTGTAAAACATCTAAGAAGGTGGATCTAGTAATCCAAATTGCTCTTAATAGGGAAGATCATTAGAAGTGGTCAATTTAAGCCCTAATAGGCTAACTTTATACTATAGTAGTGATGTTTTGTGGGTATCATCCCCACCATAGTTTTACTTTCTATTTGGAAGGTTTTAGGTCACCAAAATGCTGTGTTCATGTGTTATGAATGTTTATCTTTTCTCATGCATATAGTAGATCAGATGAATTAATGATGAATGGATTAAGTACAAAATTAAGTTAAAGTTTTTGAGGTTATTGATTCACCCCTCCTCTCTCATTAAACTAGATAGTCTTGATTATTTCCAATAGAGTCATGCCAGTGTTGAAAAGAAAATGACATGGAGTGAAGTAATTGGCCAAATAAATAGGTGCTCACTAGGTTGGTGGTGAATGTGCGAGTGGAGCCACTTTTTAAGGGGTTTTATTCAGAAAGTATTGTGATCATCAATCTTTGGAAGATCAATGATCAACAATTCACCACATTGTAGAGATGCATGGACTTTAAGAAAGGTGGGGAAGCACCTACTTGACATGTGCAATGATTTCAAAACTTCAAAACAACTTCTTATTTTCAAATAAATCCATCAAATTCTATGTGATCAATGGAAGAAATTCAAATTTGATGCATGACACAAAAGTGACTGTTAGAGACATTAATACTATTTAGGGCTACTTTATGTGACCTTCATGTTGTGGAATAACTTGCAAACTAACCATTACTAAGCTACACATCTACAAATTTTTTAGAGCACAACGGTTTCAAGAGCTAGGGCACAAGATTCTATACAATTTTTAATAATTTAAAAAACAATTCATAGAGAACAATAATTGGAAATTAGTGAGTAAGTGGTTTTTAACTCTTGAAAAATAAAAAAATAATACTTTTGTTACGAAGAATTTAAGATGCCTCCTCAAAAGGAATTTTCTAGCTATATGGATTACCTTAAGAGATTCATTGACAATGATATTCTTGAACAATTACCTCTATCTATGAATGAATTAAGAGCAGGTAGAGAACTCATCCCTAAAAACCCTAGGTTGGTCGTAAGTGAGGGTTTCTATGATAGAGCCAATTGGGTAAGATATGCATAGGTTTCAGTGGGGGGTTTAGAATTGTTCCAAAAATGGTTTTCAAAATTCAACTTGGACAGCCCATTGAGTAACATTTGGGAGTTTGACATTGGAAAATTGGTTGTTCTTGGGGTATTTTTTGATAGTGACCTATTACCTGACATGGCCAAGAAATATGACCCCATTACTAAAATTGGGAAGAACCATGCTGGGGATAATCTCTTTAGGGTTTCACTTGCCATTATTAGAGAGGTATTCAAGCTCAAACCTAACTAGGCACTCCATGAGAAAATTGATATGGAAAAATTTCAAGTAAGATGTGATGCATAGAGGGTATACTTGAATGTAGGGCCACTACAACAACATGTTGTAAAAATTGGTTCACTACCTCTTGTTACACCTAATACCCCAGAACCTCTAATGAAGAAATACTTTAATCCTATGGCATAGACCTTATATTTTAATCTCTACAAAATATTTGGGATGGATGATCAGGATTATATCCAAGGCTCTATTGTTATCATCATGGCTTGGGCCTTGCAATTTAGAATGAGCATAGTTCCTCATTTTTCTACTTTACTAGCTAAGGAAATTCACAATGGTTTAGTTGGAATAGCTCAAGGTAAGGTGAATAGGCCTTTTTTCTAGTATTATTTGTTAATGTGCATATGTCTTTACAAGGGAGTCAATTTCTTCTAGAAGGAAATGAAGTTAGAACTAGAAAGAAATATAGAGAAGCTCCTAGTTCAGTTATCAAGTGCTGACATGGCTTGGAAAGTCACAGATGCTAGCTATGTCAAGTTTGATAGATATTTTTCTTCAAGGCTCAGTTTTCTTTTGAAAGGGGATATTCAAAGAATCCCACAACCTTTATTAGAATTGATAAGACCCAAGGACCATGCCAAGGGGTTACTGGTCTGTCATAATTGGTTGATATCATCCCATACCTTTTTTCCACTATGACCAAATTTTATGGCCTTTTGGTAAAACCTCATGTATTACCTTTTCATGTGCCATTGAAGATAGGAATTGCAGAGTTGCAATGACAGATTGGAACAATTGAGTTAAGGGATATATCGAGCAAAGGTAAATGTTCTTTTTTCTCTATTGTGATTATTATACATGATTTTATTTTTGTTAACAAAGGATGGAGAAATTTGAGTTTATTTTTGGATAGATATCACATGGCCCAATCCCATGCTAGATACATTGATCCAGAGGGATTTTATGACTTGCTTAAGGAGAGAACTAAAGCTAAGGCTCTTGTATAGAATTCATATTTCGTGGAGGATATTATTAGAAATAGATTTCCATTATAGGAACTAAAGGTTACAAAAGAAAAATGGTTAGTTTTCTATAAAGCTTATGAATTTATCAATTCTTTGGATCCCAACTATAACCTCTTGGTAGATAAAAAATACAGGGGAGCTAAAATGAACATGTTGATGAATAATTTTGTTGCAATATTGAAAAATTTGAATGAGAAGAAGGGCATCTTATTTATAGCATATATAGATTAATATCAAAGGTGGAAAAATAATAAATAGTAGAATGGTGGTGACTCTAGGCCAATATACACTATAGAGGAGGGTTGGATACATTGTGGCTCAAAATATGCAACACATTCCCCCTTACAAAAGACATAGATTAGAGAGTCCACCTGAGACAAGTGCCCCCAAGAGACAAAGGTTAGAACAAGGATCCTCTTCTTAGGAAAGAGAGTATTCACCATCCCAAACCCCACTCAGAATAGATGATGAAACATCTCTTTGAGAGTGGTTCAGGCAAATTTGAGGGGAGAGAGACATCATTGTCACTATTGTTGATATAGAAAGGGGAGTGCCTAAGGAGCCTCCTATGCCATCCTTTGACCTCACTATTTCTGATTACAGAGGTAAGGAGATGGATCCCATCATTGCACATGCATCCCAAAATTTCATAATTGATGAAAATTTTGTTAAATGTAGGGCTTTTTGACAATTTTTGTGGAGGAGAAATATAGACAATTTTGAGGAAAAGTGTAAAACAATAAAAGCCAAGAAACCAAACAAGTTGCACTCTAAAATTGTAGAAGAGAAGAAAGAAAATTTTTTAGAGGACTTTGTCCATCTAACACATGAGGCTAGGAGATAATTGGTCAAAGAATCATGAGTTTTGGTTCTTATTGATTGGGACATAGCCAATGCTATGATTTTTTATCCCATTAGAAAGGAGAAAGATGTGTAGTATAAAACTAAAGAAGAAATATTATAGGTACATAGAGGGGTAATATTTAATAATTATCACCAAGCTCTAGTTATATGATCTAACACAATCAAATAGCATCATATGCATTTAAAAAACTAGACTTTATCAACAATTTCACACTTTATTTAAAACAAATCATAATGTCTTTTTATTGCAATATTGTGATGATAAGAGCATATTAAATAATTGAAATTCCTATGACCACAAAGATTCTATCCCCTTTATTGATCTAATGAATTTATTTAGGCCCAAAAGTGGATCTGGTTAAAAAATTCATTTTCAAACAAATGATATCCTAAATTGACCTGATGAATACTTGGTACTGATTAAGATCAAACTTGACAACTTATTGACCATTAAAAATTGAGCTTACCTTGTTCTTACAAGCTATGATTTTCATGCCAAGGGGTCCTCTGACTAGCCTTAAAAACTCACAGAAAAAGATAACTTGTCTCTAAAACTAACATGTTGATTCTTTTTTCTACATTCATGCACTCCGTTAGAGCTCATCTCATTAAAACTTTCGGGTTGAAAGATACTGACCATCAAAGTTGTTGAGTTAGAACTACCTACAAGTAAACATGTTAGAAAACTATAAAATACATTTGGTTTTGGCTTTAGAAATAGGTTAAACTAATACTTGAGGGCTTTACAATTGGGGTGTTACTTATTGTCATGATGGGAATATGATTCTATAATTAGGGATCATGAGGAATAATAGGGTGCATTTTTTAGGTGGTCAAAGTTAGGTACTTATATTTATAGGACTATAAACAATGGCAGAAAAGAGCTTTTTGCAAGAATGGATCTAGAAAAGTATGTAGATGGATCTCTCAAGATATGGAAACTAGCATACATGAAGTATTTTTGGACTGGAGCACAATGGTATAGACCATTTGATCTCATTGTTGGTGTTTGAAACTACTGAGCAAAAAAATGCTCAATATCATAGTAAAATTACTCACACAATCTAAGGATTAGCCAATTCCTAGTAACAATTACATGAATAAACTACTTTGACCCAAGTTCAACAAAACCTAAAATGGTTTTCTACTCTTTAGGCTCTACTAAACCAAGGCAGGTATACCTAGGGATGGTTCTAATGCAAATTGTGGTATGAAATTATATTAGTTTCATTCTAAAACTCATCTTTTACCCTTAGGCACATACACAATTTATCAATTTTCTCTAAAAGCTTCTCAAATCTATATGCATCCCCTATAAAAAGATCTAGTTTTAAATCTCCTATAGTTTACAAGTATTCTAGGAATTAGTGGTAATCTAAGACTCATAAAACTATATAAAAATGAGTGGTAACCAGCATTTGTAACTTAAAACAAAATGGAATGAAATGGTTTTTTATTTTTTTAAATTGATTTGACATGTACCAGCAGAATTCACCCTTGCTCACTTCTAACTTATGTGACTGGTGCCTTATCCATTTGGCAGAAAATTAACTATTGGTGAGAGATCTAATTCAAATAACTTGTAAATGAATTAATCAAGCCATTTCCATTCTTACGAAGTATCCTTTTTATAAACTCATAAACCTTGCTGATTCATTGAATCATTTCTACAATTCCTTGAATTAAAAGCAATAGTGAAATCAGCATACAACCCATCCAGATTGCATTTAGCCAAGTTAAACCTTATTTAAATGACTTCAAAGTAGACAAACCTATAAAATGGAGACAAAAATTGATGACACAAATATAGTGTAAATACCCCTTTGTATTATCCTTTCAGATGACTAATACAATGACCAACAAAAATCAATTGAAAGCCTAGAACAAATTTCTATTTCTGTCATTTCAATATGTTATCAGAGAGTACAATTGGAAACAAACTCAAAACAACTACATACTATTGGACCAATTGTTTGTACTTTTCTTGAGAGAAAATGAAAATCATACAAGTGTTTATGAACCATCACATTGCCTTAAAAACTAATTTATATAGGCATGAGTTGCAACAAGTAAAGGGCAGATGTGATTGGCAAGTGTCATCTTACAAAGAGATACTTTCACACACCTATCTAAAAAAGACAAAACTAAAAAATGACAGAACGGAATATACATCAAATATTCCTTTGTGGGTCCCTTTTTGTTATTCCACCTAAATAGAAAAAAGTGTTATTATCTAATTCTTTGATTACTCTGATCCCTCAGAGTAAGTGACCATCAAGTTTGAAAGTGATGAGTACTCTTTGATTACCAAAAAACTTACTTTAATCTAAGGATTTTCCTTGTCTTCATCATTAACTATGAGGGTAACTTTTACTTTTGCACCTTCCTCCTCCTCGTCAGCTTTTGCTTAATCATCCTATAGCAACTACTCTTCTTACGTAAATTTATCTTTCCATTCATTATAGGCAGCATCATTAGGCCAATCAAAATTGAGGATAGCTCTTTGTACTATTATCAAAGAATTTCCAATTGCTCTCTATATCAACCAATGCTTTTTTGATGGAATTATAGGATATTTGTACTTTAACCAACTCCTCATTTTTCATAGCCCATAATAGTCTTTAATGCACAAGGGAATAAATCAAACTTTTATACAATATACCTAGAAAAACAAATAATTAATCTTTTTTGAAAAGAATTTTTCTTATCATCAAATCCTTGCAATTTATTCAACAAGTCAAAGATTTTTTCTATTTGATGACAGGGTAGCTGGATAACAGATATAAACATCGTAGTGATATCTTCATTTCTTTCTATCCACTTTAGTGCAAGGGGTCTGAATACAGGTTAATTTATCTTCAATTCATCCTCGATGATTGCAATCCCTGATAATCAATAAAAAAATGATGGCCATTCTATCCTATCCACTAAATACATAACACCCTACCTCAATTTTTCTTGATATTGGTCATTTAGTTCTACATGTAGTGCATGTAATTTTTTCTTCTCCTCTTCAAACTCCTCTACAGTGTAGAACTAAGGCCTTTCAAGGGTGTTTGGTATTTCAATAATTGGATTTAATTTGAAGGGTTCAACAGGTGGCCTTGGGGGGTATGCAATTCTGGGCCCTGTGGGCTTCCTTTTTAGCTTGTCCTCAAGCTCAATTCTCCTTTTTACCTTCTTATTATAGGCCTCAAGAATTTTTTCATATTTACTTTATAGTTAAAACATAGCCTTTTCCTTCTTCTTAGAAATGGCCAAAAGAAATTGGGATGAATCCACATTCCAATGTGTTGCCTGCACATGTGAGGTATTAGCAACTCTTCTCATAATTATGCTCCCCATCAATCCAGACTCATCTGGTTGTGATAGTGTGGCTCTAGATCCTCTTCTCAATGACCAAATGACCAATGGAGCTTGATCTTCAATTAATGCAATGCCTTGGAAGTCCCTTTTATTTTGATCTTGCAAAGTCACTTTATTTGAAACAGAACTGAAAACTAAGGCATCAACAATATCCCAATTTGGTAACAATAAAATGTTAGATGCCTTCATGTTTGCCTTCCATCCTTAGGGCTTATATTCTGAAATTATTTTATCATTTCTTCTTTTCTTTGGTTCTAGATGGAAGCTTCATCCATTTTTGGATGCTCTATTTTCAACCTTTTACATTTTTCCTCAAAAATATTCATGTTCTCCCTCCATGCAAACTATTTGAAAGCACTAGATTTCACAGAGCTATCATCAACCAAAAGTTGATGACTTGCCTATTCTAACACAGGGTCGAATTCCCTACCTCTTTGGTCAGCTATTGTTAGGTCCAAAATTAGTAGAGGAGGTTCTAGAGGGTTACCTTTGAATCCAATTCTACTTGAGTAATAAAGATACCTACTTGTGGTCCCATCTACTCAACTTGCTCACCTATGAGCTATTCTTCTCCAATCCTCAAAAGTGATTGAGTGGGTGAATATTATTCAGTTTGAGGTCTTCCTTTCTTCATTGCCTTATGTCTCTTTGGAATAGGCTCATTAAATCTCTCCTCTTGGGTTGTACTGGTGGATCTCATTATTTTCCTTCCCTTATCACTAGGTTCTCTTTTATTCTGAATCATAGTGTAACCTTGTCTCTTTTGTACAATTATTTGACTAGCTCCTATATTAGGAGTGAAAGCCAATCTCCTCATGACTTCTCTAGCCTTATTAGGATAAGAATCAATAAAAAAATTGTTTCTTCTCATTCATAGCTTCCATTATTTTAGGGAAGTTACTCATGAGCTTATTTATTTTTTTATTCTTTATATTAGCATTATCTAAAGGACTATATTTTTTATCAAAACAATGAATGAATTCTAGGACCTAGCAATAAAGTCTTCATTTTTCTTTTTTAGTTTCCTACTCCTTCAATGAGAATTCATTCCCTATAATGTCCTCTGGATAATAAGAATCATATTTGAATTATCCTAGCTTAATTCTATGCCTCAAGGTCTAATTGAAAAATTCCTTAGAATCACAAAAATGGGGATGAGAAACAGCCATCAGATACTGATCCAAAATTTTATGCAAAAAGAGCCAACCCCCTTTGGTAATCACAAACTAATGGGCCATTATGGAGGTAGGAAAAATTGGCCCTAGTTTCCTTTTCAATAGAAATATTTCTTCTACTCCTCCTAATTGCCACAAAACTTTAGCCATTCCTACCTTGAATTGTCCTTGGTAAAGAAAGACATGAGGACTCCCTTTAAAACCATAGATTTTGAAAACCATAGAAACAAGGTAACGAATGAAATCTCCCCAATTGTGTAAAACTTTAAATTTATGGGGTTTGTCCATATGCCTAAGGAGGTTCATTAATAGCTTAGGAATTTTGGGATTGTCACTCAATATGAGGCATCTCAATTTAGAAGCAAAATACCTATCAAATTTTTAAAAAACTAGCATTATTTACATCCTAGGTCATATTTGCATTCCACAACTAGACTGGCAATGCTTCTCCATTCTCCTCTCTATTCAATTCCATCTCATAACCAAAATATGTCACTCCCTTGAACAAGAACATATGCATTAATAGAGAATAATGGCCAAAAGTTTTCTCCACTTTGCCCTTCGCAATTCCAACTAAACTAGTATTAATTTCTTTACCCAAAAAGGAGGCAAAATCAAAGATAACATCTACACCAAAAGAAGCAATTTGAAAAATCATATACATAACGCCAATGGGCATAAAATCTTGCTCATCTTCACCAAAAACATGTCATAGGGTCTTGTATATCTCTGCAACCCTAGAAGTGAAAAGACTCTTTTTAAAGTGTTCTCTACAGGCTGCAGTAATTACCAATAGAGTTCCTATTGTACCAATGTGTTCCCTCGGTGTGCCTCCCCAAATAATATCCTTCTTTGCTTTGTATTCATTTTCTAGTTCTAGTAGATTGATTGGTACATGGTAATCAGACAATGGTTCTAGGTGAAAAACCTCTCTAATTTCTTCAGGACTAACTGAGATCAGAGGCACACCATCATTTCTTCTCACCACCCTAGTAGCTTGGTTATAATTCTTGGCAATGGCTTCAAGAAAATCATAATCCATGAAAACACTTGGAACTACTAGCTTTCCCAAATCAAAATTCTAGACATTAGCATGCGAGGCAAAGAAATTCCTTTCTGAAAACCACTTTTTAAACAAGACAAGACTAGTTTGCATAGTTGTTGCATCCTTAACCCAGTTCCCCTTGTCATATAGGCCATCAACAATCTTAAGCCCAGGGTTTAAGGAAATTAACCTTTTAACGTATGTAAGCACAGTGGTGGATTCTAGGATTAATTTTAACAAATAGTCACCCACATTCCTATCCATATAATTAACTTGCCTAGAAAATGCTTTCTTAGGAGGCATTTTGATCGTAATGAAAGGAACTAGAATGTTGCAGAGGTTGTAATATGAGAGCTTACTTGATTTGACAAACTTGTTCTTCTCTTAACCTCTATAATTACTCTCAAACAAAAGAAGAATTGCTTCACATCTTTACTAGGCTTAACACAACACAATCAACAGGCTCTTGTACTCAAAAAATGCAAAATCTTTGTTTGAGTAGACTAGATGTGATGAAATATCCTATAGTATACTCTATTTTTCTCACAAGTAAAGCTTTCATTCATCATAAATGCACAAAGTAGGGAAATAGAGTGGCACCATACTTCCTTTTAAATTTGTTTCGTTGATCTTCGAAAACTCCTATGATCACAGAATGAAAACTAGGCTGACTCACATTTCCTCGTAACAAGCTGGTGGTCAACCCAATAGAATAACTCCATTTTTACCTTTCCTCTACTGCTAGAATTTCAAACTTGGCCCACTGATGACTGAGGACATGTGTCATCAACTCGCTACCTCCGTATACATAACTTTTGAGCACCTTTCTATAGCGAGCTAGCGATAACCATTGATTTTTCTTTGATCCTGTGGTAGACATTTGATACAACCCTTAAGAGAACAATGGTGGGTCCCTCACTCGCTACCTTTCTATACATAACTTTCACACATATTTCCATAGCGAGTTAGTGAGTATCATCAATTTATTCTTGATTGGATGATTTAGAATCATTTACATGTTCTATGCATGGGGAGTGGGTCCAAGATACTGCTATCACTGAGTTGGCTTAACATGTTGGAACACATATATATTATTTAATTTCAAATGACATCATTTTCCCTTGAATTTGCTATGTTTGTCATTTTTAGGGATGTCGCTACCTCGCTACCAATGAAAATCAAAAACTTCCCAGTATCAACATAGCGAGCTCCAGCAAAGTCAAAAATTTCAGCCTATAAATGCTAAGTAGGATGCCACCAACGTCATTTAATCTACACAACTCATTTCTAACAAATCACCTTTTCTAGGCCCAACTCTTTTAAAATTTCCATTATATCACAAGCTTCTGACTAGTCGCTACCTCGCTACAAGTGAAAACACCAACTTCCCAGCTAGCGAGATACCAACTTTCGATGGAGTCAAAACTCTGGTGATGGAGAAAAAAAATACATTGATTTAACATTCGTCAATTAATACTGGTGTTAGAGAAGGTGGTCATGAATATTTATGAACTTGCATGGGAATTTCTACAATCACATTAGTTTTAAAAAAGGTCATCGCTTCCTTTAAAATTCGGCTACTCGATATGTAGCTATCGGCAAGTCGCATAGATTTTTCAATAGTGAGTTAGCAAGTCACCAGAGAAACTTCAATTTTGGTGACACCATTTTCAAATTCCTCCTCGTGCATCTTTTCTAACACTGACAATCCTAGGAGATAGCACATGACCATAATGGTTTCATATTAATACAGTTTGTTTGGTGCCAAACTTCACTTTTCAGCACCAGGACATAGTTCTTTGATGGTCGCTAGATTGCTATAGGAAAGAACATCACAACTTTTTATAGCAAGTATGTGACATTTGTTGATTCTAACAAGATCCAATGATGGGATAAGATTTTTCAAAAGGACTCAACAATGACCTTGACATAGGCAGGAAAGAATATTTAGTTGGTGTTAAGACTTTCATGCCAAAATAAGATTTAAAAGGAAAGACCTAAGGTTTTACAAAGATTTTAAAAGATATAAAAATTATGAGACTAAAACCTAAAACCCTAGGACCTAAAAAAAACTCACATCTGATTTTTTCACCATGATTCTAAGAAAAATTAATATGTAAAAAATCAAACCAACAATGGCTTTTTTTGGGGATGATAGACTACTTGAGTCTATGTGAGAATTTAGAATCTTTGGGAGAGCAGACCACATACTTGGTACAGGGATGAAATTTTTTCTAGAGAGCACAAAGCAACACACAAAAACAAGAAACAATAAACCAAATTATACAGAGAGACTATTTACAAGGATTTACAAAATATACAGAATGTACAGGAAAACCAAGAACCCTAAAACTATTGTTCATGGAAAATAGATACTTTTAAGAAAAGTACCTCTTTAAGAATTGTCCATGAACTAGAAATTCAAGAATACCCCTAGTTAAATCCTTCAAAAAATACAAGTCTTCTCCATTTTTATTACAAATGTTATATGGGCCAAGCCAGATTGGGTCAAATTTACCATGCTTTCCTTTATCTTCCAATCTAACATTCCACATCAATACCATGTCACCTATTTCAAATTTCTTGTTACTAGCTCTTTTGTCATATAAATGCTTCATTTGTGATTGTAACTTGGCATTTTGAATAGAAGACTCTCTCCTTGCTTCTTCTAGTTGCAAAATATCATCCATTCTGAGTTGCATCTGATCAATGATGTCATCTTCATATAGTTGAACAAATTTATACATCTCCTTTCAGTTATTTTGTGGAAGTCTAGCATGTATACCATAAACTAGATCAAATGGGGCACATCCAATGGCCTTTTTAATAATAAACCTATTAGCCCATAGAGCTAATGGCAACTTTGAATCCCATGCCTTCTTGTTTTCCCCTAGAATTCTTTTGAGAATCTTTAGTATACTCTTATTGTTTGATTCTGCCTGACCATTCCCTTGAGGATGATAGGGTGATGATGTGTACTCTATAATGCCATATTTCTTGCAAAAAAAAATTATATTCCTCTAATCTGAAACACATAGCATTATCTGGTACAATCTTCTGTAGGCATCCAAATCTGGTCACAATATTATTTAAAATAAAATTAATCACCACCTTACTTGTTGCATTCTTAGTAGGGACTGCCTCAACCCACTTGGTGAAATAATCAGTGGCTACTAAGATTGATGAATGACCACCACTAGATTTATTTGTGATCTCACCTATAAAATCAATTCCCCACAATTGAAAAGCTGCCTGCACTTCAATTGGTCTTAATGGAAAATTCCCAGAGAATTTTAATTTTCCACTAAACCTTTGACAAATATCACAAACTTTTACAAACTCATGAGTATCTCTGAAAATTGTAGGCCGCCAAAAACAAGCTCTAAGAATTTTATGAGTAGTGGTTTTAGCCATATAATGACCTCCACACACACCTTCATGCATATCTTTCAAAATTATTTTAGATTCATTTCCATCTACACATTTCAAAAGTACCCCTTCCATATTTCTCCACCATAATTGACCTTGCATTATAACGTACCTTATAGCCTACAACTTGGGGGATATTTTTTGATTGTTTGTTAATTTTGGTTGGGACTTCATATTCTAAAAATATTAAATAACATCCTTTTACCAATCAGAGATATCCATATCATAAAGATTGTCTTTGCAACTATCATCAAGTTGATTAATTTGGTTTGCCTCTAGATTAGCTTCTGTCATCAACTTAGCCAACCCTTGACCCCTAACTAGTTTAGTAATCTGAATATCAATGTTAAACTCTTGTATCCTATTAATCCATCTACACCTCCCACTAGATACCTCCTATTGTGAAAAGATGTCCTTCACAGTAGTAGTAGTAACAAAAGCAATGACAGTAGCTCCCATTAAGTAACATCTAAAAGCTTTCACCCCTTTTACCAATGCATATGCCTTTTTTTCATTGATGTTATACTTGAGTTCTATTGTTTGCAAAGACTTACTAAAGAATGCAATAGGCTTCTCATAACCCTCCTCATTTTTTTGTAACAATACTATAGCAACAGTGTAAAACAAGGAAAAAGAAAAGATATGCATCAGTTTATCATTATCTAGAGCTCTGAGAATAGGGGCATCCTTAATAGCTTGCTTAATTATTTGAAATGCAATACTAGGTTCACCATCCCATTTTATCTCAAATCTCTTCTTTAGCATTCTTGATATAGGCCTACTAATCTCTACGAAATTTATCACAAATCTCCTAAGAAAATTGATCTTACCAAAGAATGATTGAATGCCTTTAACACTCTTGGGTTTCTAAATCTTATCTATTACTTCTACCCTTTCAGGGTCAATCCTTACTCCATGCTTGCCAACTAGATGTCCTAACAATTTTCCTTCAGTGACACCAAAGTTACATTTCCTTGGATTTAAAGATATTTCATATTTAATGGCTCTGATAAATACCTTTTCTAAGTGCATACAATGATCATTTTCATCCTTGGAATAAGCAGTAAGGTCATTTTGATACACAACCAAAAATTTGTCAATAATATCAACAAAAGCTACATCCATGGCCCTTTGAAAAGTAGCCCCAGCATTAGTAAGCCCAAAAGCCATCCTGACATAAATATAAGTACCCCATGGAGTAGTGAAAGTAGTTTTAAACTATTCTAATTCTTTAACAACCACCTGATTGTAACCTAAAAACCCATCCATCATTGACATAAGCTCTGAGGTAGTGACCCTTTGCAACATGGCTTCCATATTTGGCAATCCATAATTACCTTTTAAGGAAGATATATTGAGATTCCTAAAGTCAATACATAACCTTATGTCTCCATTTTTCTTCCTGATAGGAACTAAATTGGATACCCAAGAAGAATGTTTGATAGGCTTTATGATCCTAGCATCTCTTAACTTAATCGATTCTTCTTGCATTTTGGGAGCCAGGGTTGGATTTAGCGGCCTTTGTTTTTGTCTAAAAGGCTTAGCATCTAGTTTCAAAGGGACTTCATGTTGAAAGAGATCTTCCCTATAGGTCTTTAGATCATCATATGACCATGCAAACACATGTCTATACTTCCTTAGTAGGTCTATTAGATCTTTCCTAATTTTAGGAGGCAATTTCTCACCAATATATACCCTTTTAGGTGTTTCCTGAGTTCCAAAATTCACCTCCTCTAAATCCTTGGCATAATATCCACTAGTGTTCATTTGTGACCTATATTGGTTGTCAAAAATAGTTTCTAAAACAACTAGACCTTTTGTAATTTTATTTATCTTCAATTGTACAACTTCTTGCCCAAAAATTGTATCTTTTCCATCTACATTTTCCACATAGGCTGCACAATCAATTTCTTGTTCTGACAACATATGCTCATAATTCAAAAATCTTAGAATATTCTTATCATCTTCAAAAACTTGCCAATTCTGAACATTATTAGGGATAGAAGGTCTAGCTTGAATCTTAATTTTAGACACACCAAAAAATGTGTTATCATCAAGTTTTATTACTATATTTTCAAGCAAATCTGCCATCTTATTGTTTTTCCTATCTTTTCAAATTATTCCAAATGCATCAAAACATTCAATCATGTCCCACACTGCATTTCTATACTATTTTAATCTTTTATTCTTTGACACATAAGCATTTCTTACTTGGGATATCACCAATTCAGAATCTCCTACAACATGTAAACACTTTATCCCATGCTTATGAGCTAATCTAAGACTTAACAATAAAGCCTCATACTCTGCTATATTGTTAGTACAAGGGAAACTTAAAGTAAAAGAAAATTTATATGTTACCCTTGCTAGAGATATCAAAAAAATGCCTGCACCAGATCCATTGTTGCAACATGCACCATCAAAAAACATAGTCCATAGATCACCCTTGTCTATTTTTGTGTCAAGACCTCAGCTCTAAATGCATTAATATCTATATCCACAAAATTTTTCATATTATCCTCCACATCTTCCTCTATCATGTATATACTTTTAGGCTCCCTATGAAATTTTACCAAATTCCCCTGAATATTAAAAGTAGCAAATGACAAATCACACTGTAGACTCCCACTCATAGCAGCAATCCACTTCCTAGATAATAACATGCCATACTGAGGTGGAATTTCAACAACCAATACACTCATAGTAAGTTCTTTGTTAGGGCAGGCTGTTAATCTATATGGAAAAGAGTTTATAGTGCCCATGATTATCACTTCTCTTTTATCCATAGCACAACATCTTCCTTGAGTTGTATCCACTTTTAAGCCCAATTCCTTCATTATTTCAAAAGGCATCACAGTGTTGGAAGCACTAGAATCAATCATGCAATTTTTTAATGTTTTATAATTTACTAAAATGCTCAAGAAAAATGGTTCGACATTTCCCAAACAATGATTTACAGAATTATCCAAAAACATTTGAGAAATTTGAGAGACAACTCCTTCAACTTCATTGTCCTTTACTTGTTCCTTAGTGCTTTCTTTGGGACTATGATTTTCAATACAATCTTGACTTACCTTTACATTAGTATTTCCCAACCATGCTATAGCTTTATTTCAATGTTTGGGGATTCTTAGCAATTTAGACAATGGAACTTTAACAGTAATCTGAGATAAAATAGCAAGCATATCTATAGAAGAACCAAAAGGATTATCATTAGTCAAATTCCTTTTGTCATCTGGTTTATCCACACTGTTCAGAGTATTTTGATGATTCTTATCATTTTTTGTGATAATCTTTGATACCTTCTCATCTATTTTTCTGGGAACATTATTTGAGAATTCCACATCTTTAGGATTTCCTCCTTTCTTTTATTCCCACCTTCTATTAGTAATTTTAACCTTCACAGTAGGAGCTTCTTTAAGTTTCACAATTTCCCGCTTCTTAGGATCAACCCCCTTTATGAAGATACTAGCTACCTTATTACTTTCATCTTTCTTAGCCATGTTTCTAGTTTGAACCTGAGTTATCATATTGGTAGTAATTTGATCAATTTCTTCCCTAGAAGGTTTTCTTAGTGTTACTTCTTCCTTTTCATTTACCATGTTACACGCATTGTCCTCCACATCACTTTCATCAAAAAATACATGCTATTGTATGACATTATGAAATTGTCTTTGATCATACACATCTCTATCATAATCTTCATAGTCAGAATAATGTGATTCAAATATATTGCATCCTACATCATCATTATTTTCTTCCTACTCATGACACATTTCTACTACAGTTTGATCTCCTAGGAATGACAATGTTGTTGCACAAGATTTAGGGGAATGGGGTAATTGACATGAAAATAACCAAGTAGGTTTAGCAAAAAACATAGGATCATCTACCAAATTTTAAAAAAAATTTGACAAAGGATCAGGGGTCACCTTGTTGTTGTTATTCTTGGGAGGAGGGATACTAGGCTGACCATCCTTCCAAGTAGTGTTTTAAGGGAAAATTTTCAGCCTATTTTATCTATTGAAATTTGATTGATAAGGGACCCTATTATTAGTGGGGTTCCAATAATTCTTTACTTGAGGAATATTTAGACCTTTTATAGCATTTAGAATCTGACTCATTTCACTAGGCTCTTTCTTTTTTTGTACTATGACCTTATTTTCTTCCCTTCTATTTCCCTTATTCCCAAATAACCTAGGATCATCCCTTTTGCTTTCTAATCTCCCTAAAATCCTTAAATTATTTTCTATATTAATGGAAATCCTGAAAGCATCTCTTAAAGTCCTAGGCTCTTTATCCCTAAGTTGGTATGCCATTTTACCATCAAAAGCATTTAGATAAGTGATCAGACATACCTTGTGATCAATTCACATGGGTTGCATTAGCTTGTACATCCTTTTCTAAAATTTAGTGTTAAATTCAGTAATAGATTCATTATGCAACCTCTTGATATTATTGAATTCACTCAAAATATAGCTCTGATTTTTATTGTTAGCATATTGCTCTTTGAAACAATACTCAATATCTTTCCAATCAACAATAGACAATTTAGGAAGTCTCTTGAACCACTCTCTAGCATCTTTAGTTAATGACGGCATGAACAACTTCATAATGACATCTTCAGCTTCAACCTCATAATTGCTCATTATATCAAGAAAACTTCTCAAATGGTCCTCACAAGAAATAGCATTATTTCCATCAAATCTAGGCAATATTTTCCTCATTTCTTGTGGGATATGATTTGGAAAACCAAGGACTCCATCAAAACATATTTTCCTATAGCCTTCTAATTGAATAGGTCTTCTTTGTAGATCAATCTTGGGGTGATTAGCACTACCTTTCTTAATATTATTCACAATATTACTAGTGCTAGTGTCACCAATAGATTTTTTAAGATCTACTTTCTATGAAGATGAAGACAAGAAAGGAACAACTACCTTAGTAGTAGTTTTATTTGCATAATTAGATCCATCATCGTCTTTAGGCATAGCTACAAACTTCTTGTTGGTAATATCCAAGAATTTGATCTTATTGTTCATCTTAGCTATAGCAACCTCACTTTTTGCAATCTCCAATCTCTTGGCTAAACCATCCCTTTCTTTTCTTCTCTTTTCCAATTCAATATCAGAAAGTGACATGCAATCATGGATTTGAACTGTCTTTATTGGCTCATTGATCTTAATACCAATCTCCTTTTGTTTTCCTTTTCCCTTAGCCCCTACAATAGGTTCCACATTTTTACTCTATTATTATCAACTTCTAGAGTAGTATAGTTCTCAATCTACTATATTACAGGTCCCTCTAGATTCATTTTTTGAGTTTCTAAATAATTCTACTCTTGCCTCTTAAGTTGTTCAACTTGTCCCACAATCTCAAGTTGCTAGGTACTAGTTGCTATCTCATTTTTTTTCTTTAGATCAGTGATTTGCCTAAGTAATTATTTATTTTCTTCATAAGCCTTTGTGATCCTTTCTTCCCTTTCCTTTTGAAATCTCCTATTTATAGCTTCTTGCTCAGCAAGGTATGCTTTCAAATTTTCATTTTCATCAGGATTAGGGATAGTGAATTCAGACCCAGATGTTTTCTCATCATTAAAACTTTCAAGTTCTAAGTGTCTAGATCTGACCTTTTTAGGGGAATAAACTAACATGAAAGGGTTTGTACTATGTTAAAAGAGATTGTTACTAGTCCTATCCTTAAGACCAAATGTATTTGGTTGCACAACCTTTTCTTGACATATCATTTCAGGGGTATTATAGAAATCATCATCAGACAAAATTGGATGAGATCTCGAACCTTTGGAGGAAGGCATTTTTTCAATAGTGGAATGGTGAATGTTATCTTTCCCTACTAGTTGCTCCTATGAATAGCTTCCTTTCTACATCTGATTTCCCTTCACAACCCTATTCTATCTTCCTCTAGGAGGGATATCAGTTTGTAATTTGATTCCCAAGCTTTTCCTCATATTTTCCAGTGTATTTCTTTTATTTTCCATAATTTGGGACAATAATTTTCAAAAAACTAACACTGGTTAACCGTTTGAGTCGCCACCCACCCTATCAAAATGGGAATAAATTTTTTGAGTCATTAATCACAATTACTTCACTTAATAGTCTTAAGAAAAATGTAAACAACTTACAAACCCCTGAGAATCTTCTCATGAAATATCTACAACTCTACCGAAGGGGACACAGATCTCTAATAATTCACTATTTATGACAACACTAAGTGTAATTCCCTAGAATTTTTGCCATTTTTTTGGTGTTTGAAACTACTAAGCAACAAAATGCTCAATACCATAGTGAAATTAATCACACAATCTAAGGATTAGCCAATTCCTAGTAGCAATTGCATGAACAAACCACTTTGACCCAACTTCAACAAAACCAAAAATGGTTTTCTACTCTTTAGGCTCTACTAAACCAAGGCTAGTATACCTAGGGATGATTCTAATGCAAACTTTGGCATGAAATTATCTTAGCTTCATTTAGATTCTCATAGTTTACCCTCAGGCACATATACAGTTTATCAATTTTCTCTAAAAGCTTCTCAAATCTATAGGCATCCCCTATAAGTAGATCTGGTTATAAATCTCCTATGGTTTACAAGTATTCCTAGAATTAGTGGCTATCTAAGACTTAGAGAACTATATGCAAATGAGTGGTAACCAGCATTTTAAACTTAAATCAAAATGGAATGAAATGGTTTTTTATTTTTTTAAATTGATTTGACATGAAGTAGCAGAATTCACCCTTGCTCACTTATGACTTATGTGACCAGTGCCTTATCCATTGGGCAAAAAAATAACTATTGGCGGGAGATCTAATTCAAATGACTTATAAATGAATTAATCAATTGCAATCACCCATTTCCATTGTTATGAAGCATCCTTTTTAAAAACTCATAAACCCTACTAATTCATTGAAGAATTTCTATAATTCCTTGAATTAAAAGCAATAGTGAAATCAGAATACAACCCATCCAGATTACATTTAGCCTAGTGAAACCTTATTTAAATGACTTCAAAGTAGACAAACCCATAAAATGGAGACATAAATTGATGACACAAATATAGTGTAAATACCCCTTTTTATTATCCTTTTAGATGACTAATACAATGACCAATAGAAATCAATTGAAAGCCCAAAATAGATTGCTATTTCTATCATTTCAATATGTTATTAGAGAGTACAATTGGAGATGAACTCAAAACAACTGAATACTATTGGACCGACTAACAACACTTTTCTTGAGAGAAAAATAAATCATACAAGTGTTTTTGGACCATCAAATTGCCTTGAAAACTCATTTATATAGGCATGAGTTGCAACAAGAAAAGGGTAGATGTGATTGATAGGTGTCCTTTTACAAAGAGATAATTTCATACACCTATCTCAAAAAGAAAAAAATGTGAAATAATAGAAAGACATATATATCAAACATTCCTTTGTGGGTCCCTTTCTGTTATTCCACCTAAACAAACAAAAGTGTTACCATTTATTCTTTGATTACTCTGATCCCTTGGAGCAAGTGACCATCAAGTTTGAAAGTGATGAGTCATCTCTGATTATCTGCAAACTTACTTTAATCTGTGGATTTTCCTTTTCTTCATCATTAACTATGAGGGTAACTTTTACTTTGCACCTTCCTCCTCATCATCTTCTGCTTCATCATCCTGTAGCAACTGCTCTTCTAACATAAATTTATCTTTCCATTCATTATACGCAATATCATGAGGCCAATCAAAATTGAGGACATCTCTTTGTATTGTTATCAGATAATTTCCAATTGCTTCTATATCAACCAATTCTTTTTTGATGGAGTTATAGAATATTGGCACTTTAACCAACTCCTCATTTGTCATAGTCCATAACAAGTGTCCATTTTCATTTATAACTTTATTTATCCATCCATAAAAAATCTCATCCAACTCCCTCTTCGATTCCTCTTTTTCATTAACTCTATCAATAGTCTTTAATGTACAAGGGAAGAAATGAAACTTTTCTACAATATACATGGAAAAAGAAAAAATTAATCTTTTTTGAAAAGAATTTAGCTTATCATCAAATCCTTACAATTTATTCAACAAGTCAAATATTTTTTTTATTTGATGATAGGGTAGCTGGATAACAGATATACACATAGTAGTGATACCTCCATTTCTTTCTATCCACTTCTACACAAGGGGTCTAAATATAGCTTCATCTCTCTTCAATTCATCCCTAATGATTGCAATCATTGATAATAAATCAAAAAATGATGGCCATTCTATCTTGTCCACTAAATACATAACACCTTGCCTTAATTTTTCTTGATACTAGTCATTTAGTTCTACATGTAGCACATATAATTTTTTCTTCTCCTCTTAAAACTCCTCTCCAATGTAGAACTGAGGAATTTCTAGGGTGTTTGGTGTTTCAATAATTAGAGTTGATTTGAAGGGTTCAATAGGTGGCTTTGGGGGGTATGCAATTCTCAGCCTTGTGGGCTTCCTTTTTAGCTTGTCCTCAAGATCAATTCTCCTTTTTACCTACTTATTATAGGCCAAAAGAATTGTTTTATATTTACTCTGTAGTTCAAACATAGCCCATTCCTCCTTCTTAGTAGTGGCCAAAATAAATTAGGATGAATCCACATTCCAATGTGTTGCCTGCACATGTGAGGTATTAGCCACTCTTCTCACAATTATGCTTCCCATCAATCCATACTCATCTGGTTGTGATGATGTGGATCTAGATCCTCTTCTTAGTGACTAACTAACCAATGTAGCTTGATCTTCAATGAATGCAGTGCCTTGGAAGTCCATTTTATTTTGATCTTGAAAAGTTAGTTTATTTGAAACAGAATTGAAAACTAAGGCATCAATAATATCCCAATTTGGTAACAATAAAATGTTAGATGCCTTCACCATTTGCCTTCCATCCTCAGGGCTTATATTTTGAAATTATTTTATCATTTCTTCTTTTTTTTGGTTTTCAATAGAAGCTTCATCCATTTCTAGGTGCTCTATTTTCAACCTTTTACATTTTTCCTCAAAAATATTCATGTTTTCCCTCCATGCAAACTACTGAAAAGCCCTAGATTTCACAAAGCTATCATCAGCCAAAAATTGATGACTTGCCTATTCTAACATAGAATCTAATTCCCTACCTTTATAGTCAGCTAGTGTTAGGTCCAAACTTGGTAGAGGAGGTTTTGGAGGGTTACCTTCATCCAATTCTGCTTGAGTAATAAAGATACCTCCCTGTGATCCCATCTGCTCAATTTGCTCACCTATGAGTTGTTCTTCTTCAATCCTCATAAGGGATTGAGTGGGTGAATATTCCTTAACTTGAGGTCTTCCCTCCTTCATTACCTTATGTTTCTTGGGAATATGATCATTAGATCTCTCCTCTTGGGCTCTACTGGTGAATCCCATTATTTGCTTGCCCTTATCACTAGGAGCTCTTTTATTCTGAATCACAATGTAACCTTGTCTCTTTTGTACAATTATTTGACCAACTCCTATATTAGGAGTGAAAATTTCAAGTTATGGGGTTTGTCCATAGGCCTGATGAGGTTCATTAATACATTAGGGATTCTGGGATTGTCACTCAATATGAGGCATCTCAATTTAGAAGCAAAATACCTATCAAATCTGACAAAATTGGCATTCTTTGCATCCCAGGTCATATCTTCACTCCACAACTAGACTGACAGTGCTTCTCCATTCTCCTCTCTATTCAATACAATCTCATTACAAAAATATGTCACTCCCTTGAACAAGAACATATGCATTAATAGAGAATAATGGCCAAAAGTTTTCTCCACTTTGGCCTTCACAATTCCAATTAAACCACTATGAATTTCTTCAGCCAAAAAGGAGGCAAAATAAAAGATAACATCTACACCAAAACAAGCAATTTAACCATCATATACATAAGGTCAATGGGCATGAAATTGTGCTCATCTTCACTTAAAACATGGCACAGGGTCCTGTATATCTCTACAACCTAGGAAGTGAAAAGACTCTTCTTAAAAGTTTCTCTAGAGGCTATAGTAATTACCAACAGAGTTCCTATTGTACCAATGTGTGCCCTCAATGCATCTTCCCTAATTAAATCCTTCTTTTCTTTGTATTTATTTTCTAGTTCTGGTAGGTTGATTGGTACATGGTAATCTGGCAATGGTTCTAGGTGAAAAACCTCTCTAATTTCTTTAGGACTAATTGAGATTTGAGGCACACCATCATTTCTTCTCACCACCCTAGTAGCTTGGTCATAATTCTTGGAAATGGCTTCAAGAAAATCATAATCCATGAAAACAATTGGAACTAAAAGCTTTCCCAAATCAAGATTCCAGACAATAGCATGCAGGGCAAACAAATTCCTTTCTGAAAACCACTTTTTAAACAAGACTAGACCAGTTTGCATAGTTGTTGCATCCCTAACCCAGTTCCCCTTGTTATATAGGCAATCAACAATCTTAAGCCTTGGGTTTAAAGAAATTAATCTTTTAACTTGTGTAGGCTCAGTGGTGGATTTTGTGAGTAATTTCATCAAATCATCATGAACATTCCTATCCATATAATTAAGTTGCCCAGAAAATGCTTTCTTAGGATGCATTTTGATCATAATGAAAGCAACTAGAATGCTACAAAGGTTTTAATATGAGTACTTACTTGATTTTCCAAACTTGTTCTTCTATGAACCTCTGCAATTGCTCTCAAAAAAATGAGGAATTGCTTCACATCTTTACTAGGCTTAACACAATACAATCGACAGGCTCTTGTGCTCATAAAATGCAAAATCTTTGTTTGAGTGAGACTAGAAGTGATGAAATATATTGTGTTATACTATTTTTTTCTCACATGTGAAGCTTTCATTCATCATAAATGCACAAAATAGAGAAAACAAGTTTCACCATACTTCCTTTTAAATTTGTGTTGTCGATCTTCAGAAACTCCTACGATCACGGAATGAAAACTGGGCTAACTCACATTTCCTCTTAACATGTTGGCAGTCAACCCAATAAAATAACTCCATTTTTACCTTACCTCTAATGCTGGCATTTCAAACTGGGCCCTCAGATGACTGAGGACATGTTTCATTAACTTGATACCTTGTTGTACATAACTTTCAAGCAGCTTTCTATACCAAGCTAGCAATGACCATTCATTTTGCTTTGATCCTGTGGAAGACATTTGATACAACCCCTATGAGAACAATGGTGGGTCCCTCAATTGCTACCTTTCTATACATAATTTTCACACATCTTTCTATAGTGAGTTAGTGAGTATCATTGATTTATTCTTGATCTGAGATTTAGAATCATTTACATGTTCTATGCATGGGGAGTGGGTCCAAGATATTGTTTTTGTTGAGCTGGCTTAACATGCTGGCACACATATATATTATTTAATTTCCAATGACATAATTTTTCCTTGACTCTTTCCTGTTTGTCATTTTCAGGCATGTAGCTACCTTGCTACTGGAAAAAATCACAAACTTCCCAGTAGCGACATAGAGAGCTTCAACAAAGTCAAAAATTTTGGCCTATAAATGCTAAGTAGGATGCCACCTTGTCATTTAATCTGCACAACTCATTTTTGATGAATCACTTGTTTGGGGTCCATCTCTTTTAAAATTTCCATTACATCACAACCTTTTGACTAGTTGTGACCTCACTACTAGTGAAAACACCAACTTCCCAGCTAGCCAGATAGTGACTTCCTACATAGTCAAAACTCTAGTGATGGAGAACAAAAATAGAAGGTGGTCAGAGAAGGTGGTCCCACATATTTATGAACTTGCATGGGAATTTCCATGATCCCATTATTTTTAAAAAAGGTCTTTGCTTCCTTTAAAATCTAGGCACTCACTATATCACTACTGGCCAGTGGTATAGATTTTTTGATAGCGACTTAATGAGTCACTAAAGAAACTTCAATTTCAGTGACACCATTTGCGAATTCCTCCTTGTGTGTTCTTTTTGATACTAAAAATCTTGGGGGATAGCACATGACCATAATGCCTTCATATTAATATAGTTTTTTTGGCATTGGACTTCACTTTTTAGCACTAGGACATAGTTCTTTGATGGTCGCTACATCACTATAGGAAGCAACCTCACAACTTTTTATAGTGAGTACATGACATCCGTTGATTCTAACAAGATCCAACAGTGGGATAAGATTTTTCAAAAGGACTCAACAATTACCTCGATGTAGGTGTGAAAGAATATTTAGTTGCTATTAACACTTTTGTGCCAAAATAAGATTTATAAGGAAAGACCTAGCGTCTTACACAAATTTTAAAATATATCAAAAATATGAGAACAAAACCTAAAACCCTAGGACCGAAAAAAAGAACTCACATCTAATTTTTTCACCATGATTCTCAGAAAAATTAATATGTAAAAAATTAGACCAACACTCATCATTCATGGATTTTGAGTTACTGCATCCCGAACAAGGGTACTAATCAATCTGCATTTTATGACACCAGTAAAAGTTATAATTTACATTTGGAATCTCATTTGAAAATTGATCAAATAGATTTTTCATAGGCTCAAAACTAGAACATAGAAAGTGTCTAACCCCTAAAATGTAACACAAAAGAAATTTTCTCAGTCTAGTCAAGAAGGTAAAAGTTATATTTGGTCAAATAGGGCCTCCCAAAATTTAAGGCAATTTGCACTAGCATGATAGATATAAGTAACCAAATTCAAGGGATTCAAAGCCTAGACATGATGTATGGAAGTGTCTTGAAAATTAAAATAGAGGCTCATAGATATACATACTAAACAATCCAAAAGTGAAAAGTAATGAAACATAGCTAGGTGCAAGGTATTGAAATGCAAACTAGGCCTTCTGTCATTGTTTGACACTTGGACAAAAATGCAAAACTAAGCATTGCTCAATATGGAACTTCATAGAATAAATTAGAATAATAATTTATCATTATAGAGCATAGAAATATTGAATTCAAGGTTTTAGAAACATTAAACACCTCTTAGGCCTTAAAAGTGTTGAAAACTGTTGAAATATTCAAATTAGAAGAATACTTTTGAGAGAGGGAGGGGGGGTGGTGAATCAGAAGTACCACACTTCAACCTTTTCAAATCCTTTAAAACAAATAACTAAGAGTAAACTGCATATAAACATATTAAATGAACATAAAACAAACACATGCATCAACATGATAACACTCAATTTGGTAATCCAAAAACCCTCTAGGAATAAGAATGAAAAATTGGGGTGGGGATGACACCCACAAAATCACTACATCAATAATTGTTTGACCACTTTTGAAGGTCTACCCTATGAAAGGCCTACCCTATTAAAGGCTTTAAACTATGTCAGTAGTGACATGGTTAAAGGATTTACAAACAATTTACATGAAGTGTCACCCTATAAAGGGATTTAATCACCTCTTCAAAGGATCTAAAAAATAGCTATTAAGCTAACGTATCATCATAGGATTTTCATTATCTAATACAATGGCTACAAAGTATCAAAAATCTTTAACTTGATTTCTTACAATCTTCAATTGCTAATTTTAGAAAGTTAATCTACTCATTCTGATGTGATCCTTTCTTGATTTGATATCTATTTGTATCCCTTGTATTTTTTTAATTAATTTGATGTGTAATTTCTGTGTAATTCTCTAAGTTTGTGATGCCCTTGCTATTTGCCCTATTTTGCAATTTTGCTATCTACTTAGGAACTTCCTTAGCTTCTATTCAAAAACTTAAAATGTAGGGTCTAAGCCTTCTTATGAAGACTTTGTAGACTTTGGGTTAGGTATGGATCTATGATCCATATTGAATCTTGAATTCCTACTCATTCCTTGGATTTTTCTCATTGGTTGCATGCCTTTTCCATTTTTCTAATTGGTTGCATGCTGATTGCATAGGAAATATTAAAGATTCATTCTTATCCTTATTATCCTCTGAAATCCTCCTATGTCAGCTCAAAAAATGGTTTGCATTTGAGTTTTTGAAGGCACAAACTCATATGTTGATTCTATGTTACTCGGCACATACTAGACTACTAGTGCTCGACACATATGCTATCCTACTTTTCTCAGCACCTATTGCATTCTATCTTGCTCAGCACATGTATGATTCTAGCTCACTTAGCATATGAAATTTTCTAACTTTCTCGGCATCAATTGTGACTCGACACCTATATCTCACTCGACACTTGTATAATGGTTAGCAATTGAAGTCACTCAACACTTGTTGGAATTGTGACTCAACACGTACTGTAGCTCTACATACATAGTGTATGCAACTTCAATGTAGAAAGTGGTTAAGTGTATTGACACTCAAATTTCAAAACCATTCTAAGACCAAAAGTCCCCCCCTTTGAAATGAGTGTCAAAAACACTTAACTAAATATTACTGATTTGTCAAAAAAACTTAATTAAATATTACTGATCTGATTTTATGAATACCCTATCCAATCTACTCTATATATGTACAAAATTTCAAAATTTTTTGAAAATACCTTATAACTCCCCCTAAGATAATTGTGCCATTTCATTCTTTGCAACCAAAATTTTGTGTTGAATGTGCCTGATATTCTTTTTTTTCCTATTTCTATAGTTTGTACCTATGTGCTAATTTCTATCTTTTCTATCTTTTATTCATATCACCCCCAAAATGTTATTTTCTTCCCCATACTATTTACACATTAAGTCTTATCTCCCCCTTAATCATATCTTCCTTATTATTATTTCTCCCCCTTTTTGGCACTTACGTCAAAGGGTTCTTAGGAGTAATACCATATTTTACCAAAAATGTGTTGTTTACTTCCATTATCATTTTCAGAGCTACATCCCAATTCTCAAAAGCAATGTCTAGTGACTTATGCTAGATGGTAGTCTCTACAGCAAGATGTACAACCCCATCTAGTGTAGAAAAATTTGGATCTTTCTTTAAGATAGTTTCAGCATAGACATGTTCTTTTTGGAGGACCTCCAAATGTGAGGTTATGGAGGATTGAATCTGCATTAAATTGGCCTTTATATTGGCCTCTTCACTTGTAAGTGTAGTTAATTATCTTTGAGTGTGAAGTGATTGGGAAAAATGCTTCTCACTTTGAGCTAGATCCCTTGGTAATTGCATGCTAGAAATCTTCAAATTTCTCTCCAAGCTCAATATACTTTGGCTTGTTTCTTGTGTGAAGTTGGAAAAATCACACATCTTTTTGTATAGTGAAAAAATGTTCTCAAGTACAATTTTGACCTTGTCAATTTTATTGGCCAATTCTACCTATTAAAGTGTTATACAACTAGATATTTTCTCACTTACCTTCCCTTGAAACTTCCTTTTAGACCATTCCATAAGTTTAACATTTGTATCCTGGTCTTCACTAGTCACATAATCTACTATATCTAATAATTGTTCTATTATAGGTTTTGATTCATCTGGTGACTGCAAGCTAAAGTCATCCATAAGGATGTCCTTAATATCATGTAGTTCTTGCTTATGTTTATGAATATTTCTTGCCTCTTTCTCCTATTTAATGCATCTTGCATCTCAGTAATTTGCTCCATGGTGATAGTCTTTGAGTCATAGATAGGTATTGCAATATCTTCATCTAACTCAAGGTCTCCATAGTGAAGTACCTTGGTCACCTTTGTAGAACTCGAGCCTAGTGTGGAGATTTGAAAGGTATGGATTCTGTGCTCAACTTGTGAAGGGTTTTTGTAGGAGTGCTTGTTTTTGGTAGTTCTACCAATGTCTATATAGTGGACTACTCCTTTTCCTTTGGTGTATCCTCCCTCTCATTAGACTTCCCCTCTCTTGCACTTGGCTTTTGTGTGGTGTCCCTTGTTTCTATTACAATTTTTGGAGATGGTGGTGGAAGCATTAAAATTTGAGTGCCAATAGCTGTATAGGTAAAAGGTGGTTCCTTTGGTTTCACCTTGTCTCTTTTCGGTTCTGCTACTACCTTCTATAGCTCATCTACACTAACCAATATAGGGTTTGTGCATAATTGTGCCTATAAAGTGGATTGGTGAAGGATCTTGGAGAGATCTTCTATAGTTAAGGGATTGATGTTCTAAGCTAAATTGTTAGGAACATCCTTGATAGTCATTGTGTCTGTAGGTGTGATGGCTACATGAGGAGGGCTGGGGGGTGGTATTTGTGCACCTTTCACACTCTGTTCCTCTTGTTGTTGTTGTTCAGCTACTTCCATATCTTCTCCCTTTTGTGTTTCCTCCTCCTCACCTTTTTCTTTATCTTCCTCATCTTTCTTTTCTTCTTCTCTTTTCTTTTCTTGTTCTTTTCTTATTTCTTTATCCTCTTCCTCTTTCTTTCCTTCTTCTCCTTTCTCTTCCTTTCCTTCCACTTTCTTTTCCTTTATCTTCTCCTTGGCACTAGCCTCTACCTTATTTTCTTCCCCATCCTTGTCATCAGTTATCTTGTAGATTGTCCTACAAAATTATGTGGATTATTCACTACATCCTCAATCTTATTTTGTAGGATGTTGAAGGCTCTATATTTAGGTGCAAATTTGCCACCATGTTTCTTATTAGCATTTTTTATTTGACCTCTTGTTAGGTTAGGCATCACTTGTGCTAAGGTAGATTCTCTAATCTTCTTTTCCATTTTTAGACAATAATGCCATTTATTTTTAATTATCTCATATAGCTCTATAGGCATGGTATTGTCTAGCTCTAGAGGTGTATTCTTAAATTTAGTCATCATGGTATGTACAAATTCTTCTATTTTATTTTTCTCTTCTCTACTTAGCTTATTGAAATTAGGAATTTTTAAATCATTTAAATTTGCATTCTTAATATTTTTACAAATCTTATCTGTGATAGATTTGGGAGGATAGCTTACCACTCTCAATTGGTTGATATCCTCTAACTCTTTTTTTTCCTCATCATCAGTGTTTGGCTATGCCACATACTTTTTTCTTTTCTTTGGAACTTCATCAGGCTATTTAGTAGCCTTCTTCTTCTCTTTTTTTCCATCTTTTTCCTTTTGTTTGGATGCCCCTATGCTAGCTCTTGTTGCTGGTGCTAGCTTGGCTTGTGTAGGCTTGGTTACCTTGTTGGGTTTGGGCTGAGCTAGAGGTTAAGCTTTAGCCTTTCTCTTCTTTTGCTGAGCTTGTGTAGGTGCTTCCTTGGCTTCTTCTTCCTCAAAAGCTTCCTCCTTGTCTTCTCCTATGCCTTGTGTCAACTCCATTATTCCTTGCCCTTGCTCTTTTTCTTCTTCAGCACTTGCTTCTCCTTCAATATCTGCACCAACTTTCTTCTTTATCTTCTTCACTAATTTATCTTTCCTCTTAATTAAAAAGCCTATCATCAATTCTGTTTCAACTTTGGATTTGACAACATCATATGTGCCAAAATAAGGAGCCTCCTTATCTATCTCTTCTACAAGAAATGTTGTGATTGCTACTGATGCTTCATCTATATCAAGTTCATATCCTTATGGCCTTAGCCATCTTACCCTTGGAATTGCTACCTAGATATAGGTATAGTCAATGTCAACCAAAAAGAATATGTCATTGATGTGTTTTTCCACTAGGGAAACTGGTATTCTTACCTTTTGCTTCATGAATTTCTTAAAATCCTAAAAATATCTTGTCATTTGGGCCTAAAAATTATCACCCATTTGATCAATGAACTCATTGATTTGTGTGATTATAGATTTTTTTGGATTTTGGGTTCCAATTCACCTTTCCAATAGAAGGAAACTCTTCCATGATACAAAAGAATATGCACATAAGAACTAAGCAAAAATTGCATTGAGCACCTTTTGATCTCCTTATTGCTCCTAGGTCTCATTTATTTGTTGCAACATTAGTTCTGCTAGATCATATGTATGATCTTTCTTCACAAGTTTGTAAGCTACATCAACAGCTATACATGGCACACTGTTCAATCTACTGGATTGGTAGAATTTTTTAGTTATCACTCTCATTGCAAAATCTAGAAGGGGATCTATTATAGTATCAATAATCATACATCTCTTATTCCACTTAGCTCATGTATTCCTTTCAATGATCTCTTTTGAATCACTACGCAGGGTCTTAGGCTAATCTAGGGTTGGGAAACCCATAACCCTATGTACTATCCTCTTGGTAATCTTTACGGGTCATGTTTCTAACCAAAAACATCCATTGTGAATTCTACTAAGGACAATCCATATCCATTCTATTTTGAAGTCGATAGGGTAAACTAGGGCATTTGTTAAACCCTTCTTCTCAACTATCTAAAATTCATCCTTTAGAATTTTGTTTTCACATAGTTTGTCATAGGCTTAAAATATTTCAAGGTCTCCTACTAGTCCTATCTTGTAGTTATAACACTTCCTTACATCTTGCACCATGAAAATTTTTGGTGAAATAATGGACAATGTGCCAACTGCATCATTTTTGTAGGTGACTTCAGGCATTGGCCTAAAATCTTGTTGTTTGACCTCATTACTGACTAGCTAGACCTCATGACCTTCCTTTCCCTTAGGGTTCTTTGAACTAGAATCCATTATACCAAACTAGGGTTTTAATATATTAAAATCTTTAACACTGCATAGCTCAACACTTGATAAATACCTTAAATCAATGAGATTTATGCTAAATCACTATTGAGATCAATGAAAATGCCTTCAAGGTTGCTCTTTGATCATTTCTGTACTCTTCTCATCTTTTCTCTATGTTCAAATGGCATAAAAATGATCAAAATTTGACCTTATACCTTTCAAAACCTAGCTTTAAATGCTTAGTGCATACAACTACAAACTTAGGACTTGAAGGTTTCAACATGAATTGGCTTCCATTGGAGCTTTACTCAACATCTAAGGATAGTTTGGTAGTATTTGCAAAAAACTTCAAATTTTGATTTGGCATCTTTGCTCATGCTAATTTCTTCTTTGTAGTACTTCTTGTCTTGGGACTAATGTATGAGATAACTTTATATAATAGTCCCATACACCTATTCTTGCTTAGTTGGATAATATGTGATCACTTGACCTCTTGGGTGAAGTGATCCCTTCATTTGATGTGTTGCACTCATCTTTCTTCTTCCAAGTCTTATTTATTTTCCCTCTGATTTGTTCAACATCAACCTTCTCTTTTCTTTTGTTGACTTCTATCTTGGGTGCTTTTGACTTTGTTGGGAAATTCCTATTGATATGACCAGTCCTCAAGCAACTAAAACATGTAGTTTGACTTAACCATCTACTGCAATTCCCTCTAAAATGTGTCCTTATGCAATTTTCAGGGACATGTCCATATTCCTAATAGTGGTGATAGCTATACCTAGTGTTATAGTCCCAATTATAGTGATGAGTGTCCACATAGGCTTTGATCTACACTCCAATGCTCTATGTCCATACTTCTTACGATTGTAGCTGTGACCCTCAAATCTTAGTGTCCTCATGGTCTTGGTTCTACATTCATGTGCTTGATGTCCTTTCTTTTTGCACTTGTGATAAAAGCTTGCATTTTTAGGCTTATCATGTGGATGACTATCCTTTCTCCTATATACATTAGAGGTATGTCCCTTTTTACCACAGTAATGACAAGTAGGTTTAGTTTTCTTCCCTTTATTACTCTTTTCTTCTGCAATCTTGGATGATTCTCCTTGTTAAGTGGTAGTGTAACCAAGTCCTATAGTATCATTACTAGGTTGCTCAAAGTACTTGATAGCCTCATTGGGTTTTTTGAAGCTTTATTCTATCTCCTTCTCTCTTTTTAGCTCACTTTCCAATTGATCATTTTGTATCTTCAATGTAGTGATCTCAATGTCCTTCATATTCAGTTCATGATGAGCATTCATCATCTGGCTTAAGGTGTCAAGCTGCATGTTTGAGATTTTGTCAAACTCAATTGTCTTCTCATCTAGTCTATTGGTAAGATTTCTCTTGTCATCTTCTATCATGGCCTTGTCTTCAATGACTTTCTTCTTTTGTTCAGTCACTTTACAAGGCATTATGGCTTGTGACTCTTGTTCAAGATTGAGTATTCTAATCTCTTCAACTTGTGCTCTATTTTTCTCCATCAATTCAGCTATTGTTACATCAAATTCCTTGGAATCTCCATTGGAAAATACCTGTGTGGCATAAATATCCTTGTAGTGTATGTTATTTTCAGCTATGGCTATATCCTTCCTTCTTTTTAAGAACTTTCTCAATTCTTCTTTGGCATCCTCCAATTTGTGTAGAGTGAGATGCATATCAATCACCTGATTGTCTATGATCTAACCAAGTTTGAAGACTTCCATCTTCAAATCTTTTCTCTAAGTTGTTAGACTTCTCCTTGTGAGAACCTTTTCTTTGATACCAATTTTTGTAAATTGTTGGAATATTCAAATGGGAATAATACTTTTGAGAGGGGGGGTGAATCAAAAGTACCACACTTTAAACTTTTCAAATCTTTTAAAACAAATAATTGAGAGTAAACTACATGTAAACACATTAAATGAACATAAAATAAACACATGCATCAACACACATAACACCAGATTCAGTAACCTAGAAATCCTCTAGGTATAAGAAGGTAAAATATGGGTAGGGATGATACCCACGAAATCACTGCAACAATAATTGTTTGACCACTTCTGATGGTTTACCCTATGAAAGGCCTACCCTATTAAAGGCTTTACACTATGTCAATAGTGACCTAGTTAAAAGATTTACAAACACTTTACATGAAGTGTCACCCTGTTAAAGGATTTAGTCACCTCTTCATAGGATCTACAAAATAGCTATTAAGCTAACCTATCATCATAGGATTTTCACTGTCTAATACAATGGCTAGAGAGTATTAAAAATCTTTGACCTGATTGCTTACAATCTTCAATTGTTAATTTTAGGCACTTGATCTACTCATTTTGATGTGATCCTTTCTTGAACTAATATCTATCGATATCTCTTGTACTATTCTAATTGACTGGATGTGTAATTTCTGCTCAATTCACTAAGTCTGTGTTGCCCTTGTTTGACTTGTTCTACAATTTTGCTATCTACTTAGCAACTTAACTTCTATTCAACAGCTTAAAATCATGGGGTTTAAGCCTTCTTATAAAGACTTCATAGACTTATGGTTAGGTATGGATCTACAATCCATATTGAATCTTGAATTCTCACTCATTCCAATCCATATTGAATCTTGAATTTTCACTCATTCCTTGCATTTTTCTCATTAGTTGCATGCCTTCTACATTTTTGTAATTGTTTGAATGTTTATTGCATAGGAAATATAAAAGATTCATTCTTATCCTTATTATCCTTTTAAGTCCTCCTATGTCGACTGAAAAAATGGTTTACATATGAGTTTGTGAAGGCACAAACTCATATGTTCATTCTATGTTACTTAGCACATACTAGACTATTGGTGCTCAACCCATAGACTATCCTACTTTTCTTGGCACCTATTGCATTATATCTTGCTTGGCACATGTATTATTTTGGCTCAATTGGCATATGAAGTGTTCTAACTTTCTCAGCATCGACTGTGAGTCATCACCAATATACAACTTGGCACCTGTATAATGCTTGGCACCTGAAGTCACTTGGCACCTATTGGAATTTTGGCTCAGCACATACTGTAGCTTGACATACATAGTGTCCTTGACTTTAATATAGAATGTGGTTAAGTGTATTGACACTCAAATGTCAAAACCATTCTAAGAAAAACAAAAAGAATATTTGAGTACATGAGCAAGAGAATTCATTTATAGGGCTCAATTTTGACTCAAAAGTTTGGAATGGTAATGAAAATGAGAATGCAGTTTTGAGTGCCATTAGTGGCTCTATTTGGGGATGCATGTCCCCTGGCAAGCATGGAAAGGATTTAGATCTCTAGAGGAAGAAGACCAATCAAATAAAAAATCTCTTGGACAACTTATTGAAAGCCAAAAATCTATACTAATTTTACAACACCTCTCAAAACTTCTTACCTCTGTCGAAAACATGATTCTCATTTACATTTCTCTAAGTTAAGCTATAAGTATCATTTCTATTAGTTTCATCGTACAAATTATAATTTTTCATTAGTGGATTAGATGAAACAAAATCATTCTCAAAGTGAATGTAAAAACTTGAATCACTTTTTTCATCTGTCTCACTATGAAAACTCATATCAACATGCTCACATAGACTAACATGAAACAACCATCATGGAAATATGATGGGTGCATGCAATGAAGAGGAAAAAAAAAGTAATCATATTCCACTTTGTTCAAAAAGTTACTATAAGAATTTAGTATAGCTCTAATACCATGTAAGAATTTTTCTTATGGAAGAATTTACCTAAGATCAAAGAACTCAAGAATAAGCACAATAGTAAACCAGAAAGAGTATGATAAAAATATTGATATGTATTTGATTCAATGTGAAGGTACATACTAGGAGTTCCTGTATATAAAGGCCTCTGGAATGCTTCTAAAATGCATATGAATCAATAACATGATAAGTCATATAGGCAAGAATATATCCACTAGGTACGGTTTATCCTCCCTGAAGCACAAGAGTAAGTACGATGATGAGAGGATAAGCCTACAAAGGTGTAGCATGAAAAATAATGTTTTAGACACCATGTGATAAATTAGAGTTTCTTACTTTTGTGTTGTCAACATGAAAACTCATTTGAGTATGCAAACTCCTAAATGTCTCACCTAAGAAATAATAAAATGATAAAATAATTCATTAACCTAAGTAAACTTAAGTAATGTGTAAATAGTAAATATGTATTTACACCAACATCCCCCCTTAAGTGCAACTTAGGGGAATGAACTTAAGCTTGAAAAAGTTGGATGAAATACATAATGGGTCCTGGCTACTAGACCATGTTAGTTACCCATGTACATAATGAAATGCAATCTCTCATAAAGTGGAGAAAGAGGGAAAAACTCGTGCAAAACCCTCTCCCAAAAAGAGAGATGAAAAAAAAGGATGCATGGATGGATGGAGTATCAAGACCCCCCCATTATGACATACATCGGGTATATACAAAAGTGAAGTATGAGAAGGACAAAACTCCATAAGAGGAAAAAGTTCCCCCATAAAAAAGAATAAGAAGGAGACAAGGTATCCCCCCCCCCAAATTGTAGTGTGCCACATAGTGATAGCTACTCATATGTAGAATTTGATCCATGACTGCTAAATGATGTTCCCCCCCTTTGGAACAAACAATAGTAGAGGTACAGGTGAGATGGTTTCCCTATGTGTAGAAAGTATCTCAATGATGAAAGGTGTCTTTCAAACCTTCTTAATTGTCCCTATGTCGATATTAATGGTGGCACCTTCCAAGAATGGGGATAAGAACAAGTGTAGATCTAATAAGGATGGATGTAGAACTTGTTCAAAAGAACCATCTATCTCCTCAAATGATAAAGAGACCTGCTATAATTGTTGTACATAAGGATCCACAATCATATCAACTTGTGAGGATCGATCATGAAGAGAATGGACATGAGGATTAGAGTGAGCCCTTGCAATAACTAAAGAAGGATCTGCCTCATCAAAGAGAAGTTTTATATCATCAAAGAAGTCTCCCAAATCTATAATGTGTGACTCCACAAATAGACCTAAAATACATGTCAAGAAGTCATCCACTAATGCTGGAATGAGAAGACAATGTCTACCCTAGTGTTTTGGATCTATCAACATGTAAATGGATGAATTATTCATCTCAACAAAAATAAGATGAATATCATCGAGGATGTAACCCACATCTTCAATGTGATACTCCACAAATAGACCTATAATGTCTGGTAGGAAGTCATCCCATGAAGCTAAAGTAGGAAGATATGGTGTTTCTTATTGCACTGAATCAGAAGCAACTATGGTTGGAACTAGATCAGGAGTAGTAACAGAAGCATCTAGAGGTGTGATCTCATCTGTAGAGAATGTAGCTACAACTGGAGGTAAAAAATCTTTTGGGAATGGAGGAAATTGTGGATCTCCATATAGCTCCCAAAAATGAATCCAAAAAACATATGGATTAGTTCACTTTATGTTATCAAGTGAATCCATAACCTCCATATCCATAAATAGAAAGAGTGTATGAAAAATGAGGGAAAATTTATCACCATCATAAGGAAGTCCTTTTCATATGGTAGTGCATTGTGCTAACTAAGATATGTGATAACCAATTGGCTCCATTGCTAATTGTCTTGTGGTGTCAAAGTAATTAAATCTTCTTCTTCCATGATGGACTAGTCAATGTACACCCCAAAGATGCATGGAAAGTGAATCAAAGAAACCCCCCCCTATTGCATGATTTGGAAGTTTATAAGTAGTGTGATTACAATGGGAAATTTGGGGCCTATTTCTAAAAGAAGTATTTCTATCCATAGAACCTATAATCTTGATGGGGACACAACCCAACAACCAGAATAGACACAATAGAAAGGGGAAATTATATTAACTGAGAAAATAAGCTGGTACAAATAGTGCAGAGAAAATAAACTCAAAACATGCCCTGCAGGCTTACAATAGCATAAATCTGGAGAATATTTCTCCTTTTAGCACCTCCTCTCAAGCTCCAATCCGAACTGCCTTTTACAATGCCAAAAATCTCCTTAAATAGACGCCGGAGGGTTAAGGACTAGGAGTACATTCTAGAAAGTGCTAGTAGGCATCCACCGACAAAATAGAAGGTTCCAGAAGCTGTGTTAGAAGTCGGTGCAATTTTAGAAGAATCCAAAAACAGTAGCCGAACTTCCGGGAGGCATAACTTTTGAACCGTAACTCCGATTGACGAACCGTTTACATTTTCGGAAAGCTCTATGATGAATTGTTGGGTCTATAAGTTGTGCAATGTTGTAAGAAGTCTATACTTATAGGTTGCATTTATAGCTAACCAATGCTTCTCCTATCAACAACTTTTCCTACATGTCTTACAGAAATATGATCTTCGTATGATGTGTAAAGCTTGAACTAGAGTCAAGCTATAATTGTTTTGCACTAGCTTTCAGATCCTCATCAATATTTGTCAATTTTCTCTTTATTTCCTTTATAGACTTGGTAACATCACATAAATTCACAAAAAGTGATGTCACATTGGTGCAAGAGATTTCAAGATTGGTCAAAATTGAGGAGAGCTCAACTTGTTGAATGGCAATTTTCTAAGCAATGTGCTTGAGCAATCAAATTTCTTTTTCACTTTCTCATTTAACTTATCATGACCAATAGAGTCCTCATTAAAATTTTGGACTACCCCTACTAATTGCAACAAAATAGGTTGAGAAGAATCTATCTCAATACCTATTGCCTTAAACAAAATGTTCTTGGCATCATCTATAATTTTATATTCTCTATCTCTTTCTTCACTCAATTTATTTTTCTTTGTCTTCTTTTGGAGGAGTTCATGTGTTATATGCATTTGATCTACAGTGAGATTATCAAAGTCCCATTGGGTATTTCTATTTTCTCTTCTAGGTCTATATCCTCTTCTATCTCCTTTCCTTTACTCAAAAATCTTGTACTCAGTCGAACCTTAGGTTAAACTATCCTTGTACTTAATGTCTTTGTATCTGGGATGGAAAAAAATGTAGATATAATAGGACTTGCTATAAAAATTGATATAGTACCAATGGATTGAATACTAATAAGAATGCTTGATGAATCTTAAACTAAAGAAATCATAACTCAAGTATCTATTTTTAAAATAGACAAAATTGTAGTATTCAAAAATGAACTACTTACTACTAAAGAGCTCAAAATTGTAGAAGTCACTATATCCATTGCTGATGACTTCAACTCAGAAGCTAAAGAAGAGGGAGGCTACAGCTTGGTAGATGAAGTGGTAGTCACTTCTATCAGTGATGTGCTGAGTTGTGTGGGGGCAAAGAGTGATTGGCCATTTGAAGTATCTGTGGTTGTCAAAATCAAACTTGTTGAAGCTATCTACGAGATTGATATGGTTGCTAGTTTTCTTAGAGAGTGAGGAAGTGAGGAAATGACTACAACTGCTATCGTCATAGGGTTAGTCTACTCATCATCATATTTGTCTTCCTTGGTAGCTTCCTCCTCTTTATCTTCTTCAACTTCCTCATTGTCAAAATGTGTGGGCTCACTGTACGTTTCTTCTTCATCATTATCCTTCAAATCTATTGTGAAGTCACTTTGTTTATGCAAATGATAAATATTCTTCCACATGCTTGTGGCATTCTTAACCACATGCTCTATATCATTGATCAAAATTAAACAAGTATTAAATATAAGAGTCATCTTATCTTCATTTTTCTTCAAGGACTCTTTTACCTCAACATCTATGATGCTAGGTAGCAATTGCTTTAGGGTTTATCCATAAATATCTTTTTCTATTTGCATTTCAAAGTCCCATCTTGGCTTTATTTTCTCTAATAATTCATTAGAGATTTAGGAGGCTATTTTATTTGGTGAATACTTCCATTTTCCCATTTTGGTTAACATTAGTTCTTCCACCTTTTTCTTCTCTACCTCTAATCTAATTTCATACCTCAAGGATTTTAAGTTTGTTATGCCTACATGTTCTTCCATTTATTTCATTTTTTCTTAGAAGGTGGGAGGAGGTTTTCTAAAGACAATTTCACTACCTTTCTTCCTAGACCTCCTTATGAAGACTACAATGGATGGCTTTGGTGGCTTGGTGGTGATCACCTTGCCTTTTTTCTTCAAGGGTTCTTCTTCATTTTTTGACTCAGCCTCATCCTCTACTTCTTCACTATATCTTCTCCTTTTCCCTCAATTAACATAAGTAGTGTGCTTGATTTTAGTTTTTCTATTCTCCTCTTGCCTTTGTTAACCACTTGTTAGAGCTTTATCTCTAGCTCTATCCTTGCCTTTGCCTCATCATATGTTCCAAAGTGTCATGCCTTTGGATCAAAAAGTTCATTAATCAAAGCCTCAATAATTTTTTTTTGTTTCATCAATGTTTACCTCATAGGGAAGAGGTTTACCCATATAATTCTAGGCTTTACTACCTAAATGTAGACTTTTTCATAGTCTGCCATGAAACAAACATCATCTTTGTCATCTTCTACTAGCTTCTTAGGTATATTGAATTTCTTATTCATTTTATCTTTGAAAACTTCAAAGTAGTTTTCCATAAGGCTAACAAAATTTCCTCCCATTTATACAATATATTCATTTATTTGATACAATATAGGCACATCTTTCATCCATACTACCATGCCTTTGGTAGGGAAGAACTTCTAAACATGGAAGAACAAACAAGTTAATAGACAGCCAAATTTGTAGGGGTTGTTCTTAAAAGTATGAATACTTTCCACGTTCTTGTTGAATTATTTCAACAATAGATCTACCAAGTCATAGGCAAATTGTTCTTCTAAACTTTGTAGGCTAAGTCTATAGCTTCACATGATACACCATTGAGGTGACTCAAACTATATATCTTGTGAGATATCACATGTATCTTGAATTTTAGTTTTGCATCAATTACACTATTGATTTTCATCCCTCTACCATCCCACTTGGCTAGGGTTTTCTTTTCTAGCTCAGCCTAACCTAGGGTTTTGGTGGTTTTAGCTTTAGTGAGCATGTGAAGGTTGGTGATGCAATGAATCATTTTCTTTGCAATTACAACTAGTTGCTCAAGCCATAGCTGATCATTATGCACCCAACTTAAAATGTATCTAATCCATTTGATTTGAAAACATTGGAGCATGTGAGGAATGTGGGTCAAACCTTTATCTTCCAAATGTTTATGTTCGAGTTTGAGAACTCTATTAACACGTAATTCTCCTAAGGCATCATCCATTTCTAGGGTTCTAATTTTCTAAATAGAACACTTGAAATAAGTTCAAGTATCATTAATAAGGAGTACCTTAGGTGGGATTTGTGATTGAGCTTTGCTTGGGTCAAGGGTTTCTATGATCATGGGCACAAGTTTGAAGTTTGATGTTTTCCACTTGACTCCTTGAACCAACATCTTAGACCCTTTCTTTTCTTTGCTACTACAACAATCGGATGCTATGATTACTTGGTAAACTATGAAAACCTTGATATCTTTTTGCAAATTATCTTGAAGTCACTTGATCACATTGGAATTCAATTTCTTCGCAATAGCACTTAGATTTCATAGTGAAAAATGAACAATTTCATGCTTTTTGTTAAAACTTTTCCAATAATGCTTGGTATGAAGGTAGCTAGGCTGACATCATGCTTGATATTATGCTCGACAAGTTGTCATCCACTATTCTATTGATTACTCAATGAAGGTTTCATGACTCAGTAACCATGTGTGTCTTGTTACTCCTGACCTTGCTTAGTAGAGTCTGTGACCTGACCTTACTTAGTAGATAAGGTAACTTGGTGATAATTGATATCATTCTTTCTTAGTGATCATTTTGTATCTTGAATACTAATTTGGATCTTTGTCACCCTTCGATTTGGAACTATTTGAATGTGATCATGATAACACAATTCTAGTTCTCCTTTGGAATCCTAGTTGAAAATGGTGGATTCACCCACTTCTTGAGTGACATGACCATCATTACTTGAACTAGCTTCCTTACTATATTTAGGAATCCATTGTTGCCTCATCTGGTTATGAATGTTATCTACTTTAGCTTTCCTTTCATCTTCTACTCTACCTATATTCATGCAATTTTTGGCTAGATGACTAAGTTCAGTACAAATAAAACATCTTATAGTGGTATCTCTCTTCCTTGTGTAATTTTTAACACAATTCATGCCAATGTGTCCATATTCTCAATAGTAATGACATCTACACCAAGTGCTGTAGTCCCAACTGAATATATTTTTCACAACTTTCTCTGCTAGATTGAATGACTTAGTTTTGCAATGTGATGCCTTGTGACCTTGTTTATTGCACTTTTGATAGTTGCCCTAAAATTTTGGTTTCTCCTTGCATTGATTAGCCTTATGTCCATGTTGATTGCAATTGTAGCATTTTCCATTAAATTTTTTGTTTTCCATTACTCCAACATTTGTTTGATGTATGACCTAACTTACCATAGTGATTGCAAGTAGGTCTTTGATTCCTTTGAGCACCTTGTTGGGAGGATTCACCTTCTTCTTTGTATCCATTTTTTCCTTTACCCTTTTGTCCATAGAGATTTTTCTCATTCAGTTGATTTAATTGATTCATGCTAGCTTGGGATTTCATCATTGTTTCATTGATTTTTTTTTCAAGGTTTAGGTCATTTTTCAATCTTTCACTAATTTTCTTTTTAGATCTCATCTCATTTCTTATTCTTTCATTTATTTGTCTTTCCAAATTTAGATAATTTCTTAATCTTTCATTGATCTATCTTTGTCTCATGATTTCCTCATTTGCATTGGAGATTTGGTCCATAAGATCTGCATGTTATAGGGATTGGTTTTGGATCTCATTATTTCTTCCATTCATTTCTTATTTCATCTTGTTCCTCTATTCCAAGATTTCACATAGCCTTATTGACTAAATCTCTTCTCTTTTTAGCTTTCTTACTTCTTCTTGTAGGGAACTATTCTTCTCTAGGAGTTGTTTGATTAAATCATTTGCTTCATCTGAACTACTTGAAGACAAAAAGTCTTCAATTCTTTCTTCAGTGTACTAATGATCATTCATTTGATATGAAAGTTCCTTCCTTATTTTCAAGGATTGGGAAAGTTGCTCCTTAGCTTTCTTGAGTTATGTAATGGCCATTTCTAGATCCAAATTTTCATTAAACTTTCTCTTGAGAATCACAAAGCTTCAACACCAATTATTGGAAATATTCAAGAATAAAATAGGTTATTGAGAGGGGAGGGGTGAATTAGTAACCTCTAAAACTTTATCAAATTTGACAATTTATAGCAATATATCAATTATCAATTATTGATCTAACTGCATGCATGAGAAACTAAAAACATAAAATTATCCACAAAACTTGAAAACAATAATTTGGTGACACAAAAACCTTCCAAATAGAAAGTAAAACTGGGGCAGGGATGATTCCTGAAAAACTTCAATACAATAGCATAGAGTTGGCCTATTAAGGCTTACAATGATCACTTCTAATGATCTTCCCTATTAGGAGCAATTAAGACTACTAGGTCCACCTTGTTAGAGGTTTTTACAAATACACAATAAAGTATGCACTCTGCTAAAAGATTTAAGAAAGAATTTTAAGTCTACCTTATGAATGGATTTAGACTGATTCACTTGTTAGAATGAAATAGTAGATCTCTAACTTACAACTAAATTAATGATAGAGATTCCTTGAAATATGTCTCTACTACTCTTTTTCTAATATAACCTTCAAAATATACTTTATCTACTGCTTGATCACATTCACATTCTTACATACTTATGTTCATTATCTTACATACTATATTTTCACATACATTGGATATGATACAATACATTACATATATATACCAATCTAATTTACAAAATTACAATGTCGGCCAATATACAAGTTAACAACAATATTACAAAGTTGGCCCATATTTAGACACTTAGGTTCTAAATACTAACTTGGTGAAGTTCTTATACTGGAAACCCACTATCATTACTTGGCATCATCATGTATTTTGTAGAAGTAGAAGCTCAATCAATACTAATCACCTTAAAATAGTCTCAAACTTGGTCTGCACTAGTGACTTAGTAGATACTATGTCACTTGGCATAAACTAAATCACTAGTTTACCATGACTTCACTTTGTAAACACTATCTTTACATATGGCTTGATTAACACTAGCTTCATATATGCCTCAGTTAACACTAGCTTTGCATCACATGAACTACTAACTCGATAGATAATACAAAGCTCAGTAACCACTAGAGTCCTTGGGTTAAACTACTAGACTTGACACTACCTAATTCTACTTGGTTTGAACTATTGCACTGCACACTAACTAAATTTCTTTTGCAATCACTAGAATGCTTGGTAGCCATTGGAATTAGTCCAAAAGATTTGGTAGCAACTGTAGAGCTTAGTGGCTATAGAATTACACAGAAAATACTATAGATTGTTCAATGAGCTTGGTAGCCATACAAAATTTAAATAAGTGTTGTCACTAATAACAAACTTGACTGATATATCAACAGTGCACTTTCTATGATTTTGTGAGTAGATAAATTCAAACATTTGTATTCTTTGTTTCTATGAGAGTATCCTAGAAATATGCCTTCATCACCTTTGACATCAAATTTTCCTTTTCTAGATTCTTTCAATATGTAACATTTGTTGCCAAATACCTTCAAATAACTTACATTAGGTTTGTAGCCATACCATAGTTGATAAGGTGTCTTGTTTGAATCTTTATTCAACTAAACTCAATTCAAGGTATGAATTGCAATGCTAATAGCTTCCTTCTAGTATCTAAGATAAACATTCTTTTCAATCATTAGGGTTCTTGTACAGTCCATAATAGATCTATTTCTTCTTTTTTCTATACCATTCTACTATGGTGTACCAAGAGTAGATACTTATCTTTTAATTCCTCTTTCAATGCATAAATTGTTGAATTCATGGGAAATGAATTTACCTCCTCTATCTGATCATAGGCATTTCCACATCTTTCCACTTTCTTTTTCTACTCTTGCCAGATACCACTTGCATTTTTGAAAAGCTACCAAATTTTTTTAGGTACATTACTTCCATCATCATAGAGTAGTCATTAGAAAAGAGAATGAAATTTTTTTTCCACTATAACTCTCTATTCCAATAGGTCCACATAAGTTTGTATGAACAATTTCCAAGACTTATTCTAACTGATAGTCTTTGCTTTTGAAGCTTGTCTTTCCCATCTTACCAATTTGGCAATTCTTGCATAGATCCATGTTAGGCTTCTTAAAACTAGAAATACCACTTATTCTTTTATGTTTTCTTATCTTAACTAGATTATAAAAGTTCACATCACATAGTCTTTTGTACCATCACCAACTTTCTTCTATTTGAGTGATAAAATATGAACAATCACTAAGATCAAGATAAAATAGACTACCTTTTCTTTGCTTGCTAGAACGAACAAAATTTCCTTTCCCATCCACTAGTTTGGCCTCCTCATTCATCAATTCTCCCTTGAATCCAATGTTATTTAGGTATTCCATACTTAGTAGATGATTCTTTATTCCTTTAACCCAATAGGCATTATCACACACAAGTTCTTTAGTTAATAGGATACATCTTTTTCCTTTTATATTACAATGTTCATTGTTTCCAAATCTTACACTACCTCCATCATAATATTCCATAAGCTCAAATTTTGTTTTGCAACTAGTCATATGATGTGATTAGCTGCTGTCAATAATCCATATATCATTTTTGCTAACATGAGAGATAAGTGTCATCTTATCTCCTTCATCATTAGATTCATCTTTCACAACAATATAAACCATTCCATCTTCACTGTTATCAGAATCTTTAGCTATGAAGCAAAGTTTCTTACCTTTGTCCTTTAAGTTCTTAGAGTTCTTGGATTCCTTTCCCTTATGCTTATTGCTTTTCTTTTCATCCTTTGTTTCCTTATTTGGAAACCTAGCAACAATGTGACCAATTTCTTCACAAGAAAAGTAGATCAGAGGAACTTTACATTTGTACTTCCCTCTTCCTTTGGAATACTTTCTTGAAAGTAGGTCTTCAAAAACTTGAAGATCACTATCTAAACTTTCTTCTAATGATCCATCTTCTTCACTTCCTAATTAACTAGATTTCTACTTTTAACCCTTTTCTTTGAGTGAGATTTTATCTTTAAATGTAGATTTAATATTCTTTGAAGCAGGAACATAGTTATCATAATTGTCTATCTCAAAAGTTGTTAATCTTCCAACTAGAGCATCCAACCTTATCTTTTAAGTTGGATCACATCTCATTTCTTAAATAGTAGATACACTAATTGTATAAATAGGAAGAAGAGTTGTAAGAACTTTATTTACAATAGTTTCCTCCTTGATACCTCATCAAATGTAGCATAACTGAGAGCATATGCAATATCAATCATCATGATATAATGATTTTTTCTTTTCAACAATATCTTCAACTAATAATGTTTGAGTGAGAGTATTCTATTTAAAATCAAGATACTTGCAACTTCAATCACTGATGGTAGCTAGATGCAATCTCATTAGTCCTTTCCATGCTATAAAATTGTCTTTGTTCAACTTTGGAATCTCTCTTTTGCAAGACATCCTAATCTTTAGGTTAGGTCCTTTAAACCTTCTTTGCAATCACCAAAATCTATGATACCATTTTTTGGAAATATAAGAGGAGTAACTAAGAGGGAAGGGGTGAATTAGTTACCACATAAATAAATCCTAGATCCATTTTGATGTTAGTACATAATGCAAACAAATAATTGAATACTACTAAAGCTTGGTAAACACACATGATGTTATAACTTAGTAGTAACTAAATTAACTTGGTAAAAGATTAACTTAAGAACCATGAAATTTTATCTAAGATTACCATTACTTTAACTTATTTGGAAGCACATAAAGAAAATAGCATGAACACATTCGACACTAGGATTTAATGTGGAGACCCAATTTGAGAAAAACCACCAATAGCAATTAGTTACTGATTTTCACTCTTCTGAAGTGAGCCCTATTAGGATCAACCTTGTTAAAGGTTAAAAAAAACACTATTAAGCATGACCCTATTAAATGATTTAATCACCCTATTAGAAGTGGCCTAGTTAGAGGTCTTGAGAATATTTCAATACAATTGCCACCTTGTTAGAGGATTTGCAAATAGTTATTAAGCCAACTCTATGAAGAGATTTAGATCACTGCTACAATGGTTAGATAGTAACAATGAAATGACCTGATTTGAATGCAAATTAATTGATTATTTTAGATCTCTATTCTAGCTTGTACTTAATCCTTCCTGATCAAATATGACTTTGTTGTACAAGGATATTCTACTTATTCTTTATATTTGCTTCTTTTGCTTAACAATAGATCTTTAGTCATGTCACCATAATTTGCACATTCTCTTGCACTCACTTGCACAATTTCTTCCACATTGAAATCAAAACTTGACCTTATACCTTTCACTTTGTAAAGTCAGCTCAAAGACAACATACAATTAATCAATTGTATCCAAAAATCTCCCTCTTTGGCATTGATGGCAACACGACATGTCATAGCACAATAAAATTTTGGATTAGAGAACTTCCTCTTCTAGTATGAGCTTTTCCTTTCATTGAATTATGTCTATAATAGTTTTTACCAAGTTCATTTAGAATATTCTCCCTCTTTCATAATACTTCATCATTTTAGATAACTACTCCCTCTTTGGTTCTTCATTTTTTTTTAATTCCAATTTTTTTTTAGTGATATGATATTAAACTTGGGTTTGTATGTTGTCTTTGATGTTACGAAAATGTCATGATCATTATCAGTTAGTATATACCAAGCTAAGTCAAGAAATGAAGAGAGTTCTCAGTATCTACTGAGTATTCTCATGTTTGCCTAGTTTAGAAGTTAGTGTCTACTGAGTTCACTCAGGCATTGAAGGAAAAGTTGTAGAAAGAGAGTGTTAACTGAGCTCAATTGGCTGACAAAGGAAATTTGGAAGGAACCAATGATAACTGAGCTCACTTGGTTGCCAAAATATTTTTAAAATTTTTTAGTGTTAACCAAGCTTCTATCTGTTACCAAAGGAAATCACTTCAGAGTCAATTTCTACTGAGGAGGGTCAGCTAGCGAAGGATTTTACTATTTTTTTATCTATTGATTCTAGTCCATTGAGGTAATGAATATTGATTATTATAAGTTGTATTTGACCTGACTTGACAAAGTGAAAGGTATAAGTCTAAGGTCAAGTTTTGATTTCAATGTGTGGAACAAAGTGTACAAATGAGTGGAAGAGAATGTGTGAATTATGGTGATGTGATTGATGATCTATTGGTAAGCAGAAGAAGTGAATTTGAAGGATAAGAAAAATATCCTTGTGGTGTAGCAAAGTAATATTAAATTAGGAAGGATCAAGTACAAGCTAGAATAGAGATCTAAAATCATCAATTAAGTTGCATTCAAACTAGGTAATTTCATTACTACTCTCTAACCAATGTAGGAGTGATTTAAATCTCTTAAGAGAGTTGGCTTAACAACTATTTGTAAATCCTCTAACGAGGTGTCAATTCTATTGAATTGTTCTTAAGACTTCTAACCAAACCAATCCTAATAGGGTAACACATAATGATGTGTTTTGTAACCTTTAATAGGGTTGGCTCCTAATAGGGCTCACTTCAGAAGAGTGAAAATCAATAACTAGTTGTTATTGGTGGTTTTTCCCAAATTGGGTTTCCATGTTAAATCCTAGTGTCAAATGTGTTCATGCTATTCTATTTATGTGTTTGAAACTAAGTTAAAGTAATGGTAATCTTAGATAACATCTAATGGTTCTTAAATTCATCTTTTACCAAGCTAATCTAGTTACTACTGAGTTACAACATTCTACATGTTTACTGAGGTTTAGTTGTAGTCAATTATTTGTTTACATTTTTTACTGACATCTAAAGGGATCTGGGATTTATTTTTGTAGTTACTTATTCACCCCTCCCCTCTCAATTTGATTTCTTCTAGAAGTTCAATTGTTACATTGTTGGCACTAGACCCCAAATCCTTCCTTATCATATCACTTTAAATTCCTCCCTTGTCCATCTCCTACTTCTATTCCTCTAGTTAAAATATTCATTGGAGAATTTTCTCCTTCTTCTCCATGCTCTGTTCCTCTCCATCTTCCCCAACCAAAAGTAGTACATAGAAAACTAGGTAAAATATTGATTACAACTAATAAAATTTGGGAAGTCTTAGAATCTATTAATGAAGGTGATAAGAATACCAAAAATAGTAGATTACAGAATTGGATACATTTATTTCAAGAAGATACAATGATGGAAGATGAATGTGTTAGAACAAACATTGGTAAAATATCAGAGATTATTGTAGGAATCAAGGCTTGTGGAGGAACTAAGCATGAAGGTGAGATTATATGGAAGATCTTGAAGACTTTGACACCATAATTCAAATAGATAGTAATGATGATTGTACAAGTGATATCTTGCGTGAAAAGTTTTCTAAAGAAAAACTATGTACAAGATTGGACATAGAAAGAGTAAGTCTAAAACAAAGTTGACATCTACCTAAGATGTATTCAGTACATTGAACATAAGACCTAAGCTATCCAAAAGTGAAAGCACTAGTAGAAACTTTGCAAGCTGTAATACAAGCAAATAAGAAGAAGAATAGAAGATTAAGGAAGGTATTTTGTTACTTGTGAGAAGAGAAACTGATGGTGAGATAATTATTAAATGTTGGAATTGTAAAGAATATGTTCATTTTGCATCTAAATGTCCGAAGAGAGTTAAGAAGTTTAAAAGAAATTTTTAGTCTAGAGAAAAACTAGAAACTATTGTTTGCAAATGATGATGAATAAGAATCTAAAGAAAAAAGTTAAAGTGATGATGAACTAGGATTTTTTTCTATAAAATAAGTAATTCCTAGCAAATAAGTAATAGAAGAAAGAAATTTAGTATCACACATTCAAAAGACAGAAGATTGGATCATAAACAATGGACATTCACATCATATGATAGGTGATATGAACAAGTTTCTTAAGTTTAACAATTGTAATGGATGAATATTGAGATTTGGGAACAATGTAGCTTACCACATTAAGGGAATGAGATCTATTACTCTTGATGGTAAAACTAACATTGATGATGTTTACCTTGTTGATGGTTTGAACTATAATCTTTTGAGTGTTGGATAGCTAATGGACAAAGGATATCAGTTATAGTTCTCTATAATAATACATGCACTAATAAAGATAAATATGGTAATATTATTGGTATTGGCACAAGGTATAGTTGTAATGTATTTCAGTTGAATTCTACTTAGGTTACATTTTTGGTTACAAAAGTTTATAACAATTGGCTTTAGCATAAAAGGTTTTATCATATAAATTTGATAATATTATGAAAGCAAGTGCTACATTTTTAGTAAGAGATTTTCCTAAGATTGTGAAGGCCACTAATGTTATATACAAGGAATGTGTGATGGCTAAGAAGAAAAATATTTCTTTTCCAAGAAAGAAGTTCTCTACTACAACAACATTCGAGATTGTTCTCACAAATTAGAGTGGTCCTATAAAGACAACAAAATTCTATGGTAAAAGGTATTTTTTGATTCTTGTTGATGACTTTATGAGAATGATGTGAGTAGCATTTCTTAATGAAAAGTTTGAGGAATTTGAAAAGTTTACAATATTCAAGAACATAGTTGATAGTGAACTAGGTTTGAAGATAAAATGTTTGATACCTCATAGAGATGTAGAGTTTACAACAAATGACTTTAACAATTCTTCTGAAGCACATGGTATTATGAGATAACTTACAGCCCCTAAGACAACAAAGAAAATGGAATATCAGAAAGGAGAAATAGATTAGTAGCTAAAGAAACAAGAGAAATGAAGCTTGAGAATAATGTATCAAAGATATTTTAAAGAGAAGCATTGAATACAATAGTATACACAATAAATAGAGTGTAGATCAGATAAGGTACAAATAAGACACCTTATGAGTTATGGCTTGGACATGCACCATTCATTAAATACTTCATAGTTTTTTGGATTTAATTTTTAATAAAGAGAGATTATGATATTGGTAAGTTTTATGGAAATAGTGATGAGGGTGTGTTCCTTAGTTATTCATTAAAAAGAAAATATTATAGATGCTAGAATCATATAAATAAGAGTATTTTTTAGAGTGCAAATATTAAAGTGGATGAAATGTTTGGCATTCGTGAAATGATCCTTGGTCATGATTCTGATGAGGAAACTAAGCATAGGTCTAATCATAGAATTGGTGAACTTATCATCACAACTAACAATGATCTCAGAATGGAAATCAGATTGAAGAGTAGAGATCTAGGCCTAGAGAAAATGAAAGAGTTGAGTTGTTAACTCCTAACAAAAGTGTATCAAATAATAACCCTCCTGAAGATATCATTAGGAGAGGAAATAGAGGATTTTAGAAAAGAAATCAGGTAAATGAAGAAATGTGTGAATTATGTTTTCTTTCTCATGTTGAACCTAATAGTGTAGATGAATCATGTAAAGATGAGCATTGGATTTAGGTAATGAAAGAATAATTGGATCAGATTTTATAGAATGAAAAATAGGAGTTATTATCTAGACCTAAAAACAAGCATGTGATTGCAATTAAGTAGGTATTCAGAAACAATATGAGTAAGCATGGAGAGGTAGTAAGAAACCAAACAAGGCTATTATGCAAAGGGTATTCATAACAATAAGGCATAGACCATGATGAGACATTTTTTCTTGTTTCTAAGATTAAAGTAGTAAGGATGTTCTTGGCTTATGCAACAAAAAAGAAATTCAAATTGTATCAGATGGATGTAAAATCAATGTTTCTAATTGGAGAATTAGAAAAGGAAGTCTACATTGAACAACCTGAAGGATATCCTTTAACAAAAGAAAAGGAGATGGCATGCAAATTGAAGAAGGAATTGTATGGATTGAAGCACGCACCTAGAACCTAGTATGCACGTATGGGTAGGTATTTGGAACAATTGGGATTTATCAAAGGTACTATAGATAGTAATATTTATTTGAAGGAAATAAAAGAAGGATTGTTGATCATTATAGTATTTTTTGATGATATAACCTTTGGAGGAGACGATGAAGCAATTGATAAGTTTTTTGATGAAATGAAGAAAGAATTTGAGATGAGCATGATTGGAGAAATGAATTTTTTAATGGTTTTGTATATTGTGCAAAATAATGAAGATATTTTAGTTTCTCAAACCAAATACTTGAAAGATTTGTTAAAAAGATTTGGATTAGATAATTGTAAACCTATTGCTACACTAAAAATAATTGGTCACAATTTATCTAGAAAATATGAGATGCCTACACTAAAGAAAAAGAACTACATATATATTATTGGTAGATGATAATATTTGACTCACATTAAGGTAGATATAGTAGATTTGATTGGAATAGTTGAAATTTTTTATGCAAATCCTGGAGTGGCACGTAATGCAACTGTTAAAAGAATTTTTAGATATTTAAAGGGAACATCTAACTTTAGTCTATGGTATGATCAATCAAATCAATTTATCTTGTACACATATACTAATAAAGATTGGGCAAGTAGTATGGGTGACAAAACATGTTCTTCTAGCGTAGTATTTTTCATTGGAGGAAGATTGGTTTCTTGGTCAAGAAAGAAAGAAAACTATATCTCACAAAGTACATTAGGAGTAGAGTATGTTATAGTAAAAAAAAAACTTTAATCAAGTTATATGGATGAAACAAATATTGAAAGATATCAAGATTGAGTTTACTGAATGTGTTGGTATATATTCTGACAAAAAAAGTATAATGAAGTATATCAAAGAATCTAGTACTGCATTCTAAGACTAAGTATATATCTATTAAGTATTAGGTACTGACAGAAAAGGTTGTAGAGAAAGAAATCAAATTAGAGTATATGAGTACAAAGGACCAGATTGTATATATTTTCCCTAATCCCCTACCAAAGGATTATTTTGATCATTTGTGTGGTATGATTGGGGTTATGCCCCTACCTACCTTTGAGTAGATGATGTAGAGATTGTATCAGTCTAGTGGTACATAATACTATTGAATACAATGGTGAGTCCTCTTATATGGGGGACTATCTATTGTTGGACAGAGTTAGCAAGAATTCTTGGTAGTTGATTTAAAAATATCTTTGGACACTCAAGATGATTGAAAAATTTGATGTTGTAGATTGACATAATGATACCTTTATCACTGATGTCATCAAGGGAAAATTGCCAATGAAATACTTCCTTTGGTTAAATGAGGGAGAGATAGTTGAATGGGGAGGAGAGATGAGCACATCTCTACTAGGGAGATTTAGAAAGATTCATGTAAATAAGAAGAGGAGATATCTCTATGTGTGAGATACACACCATGAAGAGGTATCAATGCCAAAGAGGAATATAAGTAAAAATAGATTTAAATGGGAGAACCATTGGAAGTAAATTGAGCTATATCAATGGTAGAGAAGTGTGAAAAATTAATATTTATTAGTGAAAGTTGAGGAAGAAAAGACAGAGAGTTATTCCAGTGAGTTTTAGATTTGATTAATGAAAAGGAATTGAAAAGATGACTACAATAAAAATGACTAATTTGGTATTCATAGACTCAAATGTTTCTTATCTATCTTTCCATCAATTCTAAAGTGGGTGATTATTAGCAATGAATGATATTGATATTTCTTTGGGGAGTATCTGAAGTAGTTCATGAGATTCTATGCTTTATTCATGACTATGTTTGTATTTGATTTCAACATAGTATTAATTTTCCATAGTCTATCAAAATAATAGATAGAGATTGAGACATTTTATTTTTATGGTATCAAATGAGTAATTTCAAGGTTAACAACATTTTATATAGTGTGTCCTTGGTACATAGTTAAGCATGCAAGAAGAGATATGAAGACAGACTAAAGATATGCAATGTTTTACAAAGATAATTTCTAGAACACAACATTGAAGAAGTGAAATATGATTACTGAGTTATATCTTCTAACATGCATATAAGATATACATGTGAAGTTAGCTATAGGAAGAAGATGAAGTCATGGTAATTTGGTTAAGTGTGCAAGGTCTAAGATTGCATGCATGATAAGTTGTAAAGACTATGAACCAACAATGTTATATGGTTGTGATATAATTATTTATCTTAATGTGGTCATATTATAAATAATTGGGAAAGCCTCTAGGCTAACTCAAGGAATTTCTCTTAGGAAATTGTGTAAAGCAAAATTTTTTTCCTAGTTTGAGAGATGAAATGAGTAGGAAGTGTGCAAACAAAAATGGAGTATTTGGAAAAAATGTGTAAGGGATCCAAGGGATTTTTGGATGTGAAGTTGGTCATCTAGTATCAAGATAAGCAGAAGAAGAGTAATTCAATTGACAAGATAAAGGAACACGGATTAAAAATACAGTTCATTCTATTATTCTACAAGGAATAATACAGAGATCAATTGAACAATGACTTCAGTGATCTTGGCCTTGAAGTTGTATGGATAGTGGGTCCTTCTACCTTCTACAACTCCTAACAGGGTTGGCATAGCTCCTAATAGGATTGGAATCTCCTTACAGGGATTCAAAGTCTCATAATAGGGACTGATATGTATAAATATATTTCAAACATTACTAATAGGGTCTATTCTCTTATGAGGAATTTTTATATTAGTACATCATTTTGTGGGTACCATACATACTATGGTTTTCCCTCTAATCAAGGATTTCCTTAGTTAACATATCGAATTAACATTATTCACATGGTTAAAGATTATTAAGGTTGATAAATTCTTTAATAGTTGGATAAAATATTCACCCCCCTACTCTCAATTATCTTGGTGGACTTTATATTTCTAATGTTGTATTCACTCTAAATTTGAAACTCTAGGAGAATATAGAATTCCCAAAGAATTTAGTAGAATTGACAAATAGAACATGAAATTTAATGAAGGTTTTGAACACATGAGTTTGACAATAAGGAGTACATCAGTAGAATCATTTTGAGCAGAATTCATGATCCAAAAATTTTGATGGTTAAAAGTTGAGTTTATATCTACTCAAACTAATTAATGTTGTGACCAGTTTATGTAATCAAGGTTCAATATCACTCAATCAAAAGATTGTAAAGGAGATTTTGATATAAAATACTAAAACAACTTACAATGGTAGAGGTGTAGTGATGTAAGTCAAATCAAAGAAGCTAGTGTAAGGCATGTAATCAAGATCCTAGCTACTAAGATTTGTCTCATCTCTAGAGAATAAAACATTCTAATTGGTTTTATACATGCAACATACAAATAATGTGTTGAGAAAGTACAAGTGAACTTATATGAGATTTTTAGAATTCAGTTTATTAACAATCTTGAAAAGATAAAGAAGATTAAGAATTCTCAATTAATATTTCAATTACTAATGACCTATATATTTTTCCACCTTTCAATAATATTTGTAGTGACAAATGTATGATCTAGAAGATCACCAATTTCTAAAAAATACATCATTTTGACAAGATTCACAGTAGTGCAACTTTAATAATTAAAAGATTTTAGTCTAAGATGAGGTAGAGAATAAGAATTCCAATGGCTATGATTGATAAGTACAAGGATAAATTATTTTTCATGGTTGACATAAATAAAACAAGCATGGAGGTGGACACTCCTACAAAAGTGTATGTAGAACCTCTAGGATATGAGATAACAAAGTATATGATAGAAGGATATGTACCTAGAATCTTGGACTCTTATATGAAATAAACAAGATTTTGCACTTATGAAGAAAATATGAAGGAGGCCTATCAAATTAAGATTGAAAAGGAAGATGGAAAAAGATGAAATTTAAATAAAAGAGAAAAAGAAAGAAATTAATATGAATCTTGAGGAAATTTTTAAGGAAAAATAGATAACAATAGAGGTACAAACATGTGACCAGTCAAGTGTATCATTAGTTTAGGCCTTCTCTATAGAAGTAGGATCCAACACACCTACCATAGTAAAATCAACATGTACAACATCCATGACAACACATTTGGATATAAAACCTCTTGCACCATCAACCACATTTGCTCATCCAAAAAAATCAAATGAAGGGATTGATTATGAAACTCGGCATTTCTACAAGGATATCATCAGTATTGACACACACATAGTTAGCCTAACCATGGTTTAAAAAATTATAAAACTCTCCTAAGCCTAAGAGACTAAAGTAGCATCCTAATGGATCTAGAAAGAAGTAGATTTTTTTATAATCAAGTAAGTTAGAAGTAGGGAATTCAAGAAGAGAAAGTAAGAGTAAAAAATAAAATTAGAGGTTAGATAAAACCCCCACAAGCTTAGACACATAGAGAAGAGGAAAGTAGTTATGAAACAAAAATTAATTAGAATCCAAAGATAGAGAGAATAAATGAATTTATCTTGAAAGAAGGTATTGGCTATGCACAGGACGATGGTCAACCAAACTATTCTCTTAAGTGGCAATAAAAAATTATCATATCATGGTTATGTTAGCTTGATGTGTAATTTTCTACTTGTTATAAACATTATATTAAAGTGTTGATAGAAAATAATCTCTAGGAAATTGAATTTAGTTCCTAAACTACTAGGCCTTATCTAAACGAGAACAAAAATTGATTGGTCAAAACTTTGAATTTTAATGCAATAGCACAAAAGTTTGACGACAAAAATAAGAAGTGGACATATGTGTGACCACTATAATCAAAATCAAATTATAATATTTTTTAATAATATTCTATATACAAGAAGTAGAGTCATGCTTGGATGTGACACATAATTTTGGGTATTTTTATTATAAATTGTAAGAATTTTTGTTAGGGAAAAATTCACCCAAGATCAGGGAACTCAAGCACAAGAATAACAACAAACCAAAAGAGTATGATCAGAATATTGATATATATTCAGTTCAATGTGAAATTACACTAGGAGTGATTTTATATAAAGGCCTCTAGAATGTTTTTAGAATGCATAGGAATCAACAACATGATAATTCATCCAACCAGGCACATGTCCTCTAGGTATAGATTATCATCCATTAAGCACTAGAGTAAGTGTGATGATGCAAGGATAATCCTACAAAGGAGTAGCATGAAAATTTATGTCATAGACACCATTTGCTAAATTAGGAGTGTGAATAAATATGTTTTCTACATGACCACTCAGTTAATTATGCAAACTCCAATGTTGTAGACACCATGTGCTAAATTAGAGTTTCTTACTCCAATGTTCTCAACATGATAACTCATAAGAGTACACAAACTCCTAAGTGTCTCACTAATAAATAATAAAATAATGCATTGACCTAAGTAAAATTAAGTAAGTGTAAGTAGTGAATAATGTTTTACACTAGTAACCACCCTTAAGTGCAATTTAGGGGAATGCACTTAACCTTATGAAAGCTAGGATGAAATACAAGATGTATCTGAGCTACTAGGCCAAGTTAGGTACCCATGTACATAATGAAATGCAATCTCTCATAAAGTGAAGAAAGAGGGAAAACCTCATGGGAAAAACCCTCTGCCAAAAAGAGAGATGAAAAGAAAAGATACATGGATGGATGGAGTAATCAAGACCCCCCTATTACAACATACATCAAGTATATACAAAAGAGAAGTATGAGAAGAACAAGACCCCATAAGAGGAAAAAATTTCCCCCATAACAGAAAAGAAGGAGAGAAACAAGATAGAACCCCCCCCCCCCAACTATAAAGTGTCGATCAATGATAGAAACTCCAAGGAAGAAGCTAGTCCACGAGTGCTGAATAATGTTAATCCCCTTTGGAAGAAAAAATGAAAAGTGTAAAAGTGAGATGCTTCCCCTATGTGTAGAAATAATCACAATGATGAATAGTGTCTTTGAAACCTACTCAATTATCATTATGTCAATGTTGATGGCTTCCCCTTCCAAGACTGCTGAAAACAACAAGAGAAAATCTAGCAAGGATGGATGTAAAACCTATCCCAAAGAACCAAATATCTCCTTAAATGATAAAGAGACCTCCTACAACTATTGTAGATAAGGATCCATAATCATATCAACCTATGAAGACTGATCATGTAGAGAATGGACAAGAGGGTCAGAGTGAGCCCTCACAACAACTAAAGAAGTATCATCATCATCAAAGAGAAGATGTATATCATCAATGATATCTCCCAAATTTGCTATGTATGACTCCACAAATAAACGTAAAATATATGCTATGTAGTCATCCCCTATTATTGGAGCTAAAAGATAAGGTGTACCCCATTGTGCTAGACCTATCACTATGGAAATATATGCATGTGGAAAGTGTCGATGTCATGACCTCTCTATGCATCTATCAATAGGATGCCACATATCTAAGTTTGTTGAATCACTATCGCTAGTGTCACTATCAGTTTCCACAATATATGAAGTGTGGAGAGGATTAGAAGATAAGCTAGGTGAACTTTCCTCAAAGTGTATATTCCTCTCGACAAAAGACTCATGTGTTTTAGGATCCGTAAGTTTATATGCCTTAACATTGTCTTCATATCCAATGAAAGTACAAGGCCTAGGTGGTGGTGCCTTGCATCCTTTGGAAGAATTTTTTGCTCATGTTAGACAACTGAAAATGCTAAAGTGTTTCACAACTAGTTTTTTGATGCACCATCCCTCAAAAGGAGTCCTACCATCTAAGGCATTATGAGGAGACCTATTAAGTATGTGATTGGAAATGCTAATAGCTTCAACTTTATGTGTAGGATAAAGAGACTTGGCTTACATCATGCAACTTTCCATAGACTTAAGAGTACTAGTCCTCATAGTTGCAAAATTTTTCTTGTACAGATTGAATGCCAGTGGATTATGAAGATCAATACCCTCAAATTTGCAAAAGTATTTAAGTCTTCTGTTCACATATCTAATTTCATTGTCCATTCATAGAACCTTGATGGATTTCCTTGATTGTTGTTCAACATGACTCTTGAAGGCTTGAAGCTTGTCAACCACTTCATTCTTGTGATGAAGAAAGTAGACCCATGTGTAGCATGAAAAGTAATCAATGAAAGTGAATGTGTAGTGACCCTAGCTCACTGATTTCACTGCAAAAGGACCTATTAAAACCATGTGAATCAACTAGAGCATAAATGGTGCTCTTGAACACTTCCTTTTATCAAACTTCTCCTCTATATGCATGTCCACTAAACATGTTGAACATTCACCCTTAGAAAAGTTGATTGTAGGTAGACCTTTGACCATATTTTTTGATCAAAGTGGATAAAGATAGTAAAAGGCAAGATGACCATACCACTCATGCCATAATTTTATTTTTAGATGAGATAGAGATAATAAGGCATGTGAAGGAGACTTAGGCACAAAGTGGGAGAAATAATAAAGCCTTTTATGATGATTGATTTACCCACTACAACCAATGAATCATCTTTGAGACTTCACACCATTACAGAATTAAGAAGGAACTCAACTTTGTTCCCATCTCCAAGGTGAGTGATTTGGTAAATTTAGAGGAGATTAGAGCTAAGGTTTGGAACATAGAAATTTCCCATTTTCCACCTCCACATGTCATTTCCCTTTAACTTCAATTTTTGTATCATCTCCTACAAAGATGTTTGGTACCTATGACTACTTTAATGAAGAAAAATCTCCCTTCAAATAACCCATATTATATGAGGCACCTAAGTCAAGAATCCATTTCTATGAAGAACTTGTATTTGCCATAAGTGCTTGCCCTATTCCCTTTGAACTAGTTGGAGTTGAATCTTTTGAAGAATTTGGCACATTGATTTCATTTTTCTTGAATAAGTTTTCCAACTCATTGATTATCTTAGTCTTGCAATGATGCTCATCATGATTTGTTTTCTTGCAATATGCACAAAAAATATTATCCTTCTTTTCATTGTTTCCCTTATTGTTGGAAGAAGGACCACCTTGTTTTGAGGAGGAAGATTGTTGTGTCTCAGATTGTGATTTTTGCTTCAACTACTTTTTCTTTTTCTTTTTAGTACATTTTCCACTTTAACTTGATTGGTTCTCATCACTAGCCACCAATGCTTTGGTCTTTGATGATGTGAGAAATCTCATAATCAACATTTCTACAAATGCATCAAAAGTAGCCTTTTAGAAAGCACTTCCCATGGTCATCCAGTGAGTGTTATAACTCAGAACAAAGGAAGCATACTCTAAAGGTAGCCTCTTCAGGATGTGATGAATAAACCTATCATCCTTCATGGGATTACCACAACTTTAAGTAGTGCTCTAAACTCATTGTCTTTGTTGATATAATCTTGAATTGTGTCAAAATTCTTTGGATCTAGTAGAAGTAGATCATCCTCAATCTAGAATCCTTTTTCCTCATCCACCATACCATACAATGCTTCAAGCTTTTCCCAAGAAAGTTTGGCTTCCTTGAAACTAGAAATGTGGAAGAAGAGATCTCTATGTACATAATTCCTAAAGCCTATTGGTCTTCAATTTGCCAATCAAAGAGTATTTCAGTATTAGTGGCTTTGACAATTGTACCATCAACATAAAGATTTAGACCCTTTTCCATTAATCTACTCCATACAATATCTTTCCATGTAGAATAATTGTGTGAAGTTAGAAGTGGACCTTTAGGTGAACCCATGATGTAGAAAATGAAAAGAGCACAAGAGAAAGACACAAAAAACACAATACCCCCTCCCCCCCAAGTCACTCAATCAAAGAACCCATCCCCCCCACAAAAAAAAAGATGCTTTGGGCACTTTATATGTAGTGTGTGTACAATAGGCAACTTGTCAAAATGTACAAAGTGAAATTCTGATTTTGCTATTTACAACTACCTTTTGAGGCTTAAATCTATCACTAAGAACTGTAGCTTAGATATACAACAATTTTGGAAAGTAATCAAAGCAATACAATGCAAAAAAAGCTCTAAGTCTAAAAGTGAGATTTTTGTTAGCACAACCCTATAATCTGATTAGAAAAGGCCCTAAGTCTGAAAGTGAAATTTTTGTTAGCACTTTCAAGAAAAACAAAACCCAAAAATGTGCCTAGATGAGCCTGTATGGAGTGTTTCAAGTTTAAAAATGTAGGATTGGATAGGCGTAGTTGCTAAAAAATACAATTTCTAAAAAATCCATACATCAAAACTAGAAAATAACAACACCATTAAAGAGTTCAAGAAATTCTACCAAAAAAAAAATGCACCTGATTTGGAGTCCAGATAATTGAGTTATGGCCTCCCAAAGTTGGCTTGTCAAATCAAAACAATACTCAAGGTAACAAACTACAAGGTTAAATTTAACAGTCACATTGATGTCATAGTAGTTCAAATTTTCCTAGAAATGATAGTCAGATGGCCATTAAATCTAGTGTAATGAAATGCTAATGTCAATGAAAATGTGTGTGCCTTATAGATATGGCAGTGACATCAACATGGCATTAGCTATATAGAAATGACATTAGTGGTGTATGATAGTGTATGATATGGTCTAATGTGTCTTAGTATGGCTAGTTGACTTGTCTACCAAGCTATCATTTACCTGGCACCTACTAAGGTGTTACAATATAGTCTTCATACTTAGGAGGAGGACATGTGGTTGTCGATAAGTCTGTGACTATGCAGGTGTATGCTGAGGTGGCCATGCAACTTGTCACTAAGCTAGCAAATTTTTTTGATGTGGCATGTTGTGAGTAGATGCCAACTCTATTAGGAGATTTAGAAATCACTGGTACAATTGTGAGAAAGTAACAATGAGTTACCTAAATGAGATGCAACTGATCTTTGCTAATACCGATCTCTATTTTGGTTCACTAGATCCTCCTTGATTGAATACAACTTTGCTACTCCTCAAGGATATTTGATCCTTCTTCAAAATTTTCTCACACTTTCTTCACACAATCAAATAGCTTGCATGCTCGCTCATTCATTCATACATTTAGAATTCACAATTTTGACCTTTTATTTATAACTTACAAATTGTCAGGTTGGCTCAATTAAAAGTTACATTTACCAATAAACATTATACCAATTGGCTGCAAACATTGCATGAACAATTAAACTTTATTTCCCAAAATAATGAAATCCTTTATTGGCCAACCCTACTCAGTAAACACTGCTCTAGAAATAATTTCTAGTCTTAACTAAGTGAAGCTTGGTAAACACTATGAACTCTGCAAAATCCTTTGGAGACTGAGTGAACTTAGTAGACACTAAATTTCCTTCATTGACGTTGTGAGCTCAGTAGAAACTGACTTCTTCCACAAAATCCTTTAATGCTCAAGTGAGCTTTGTATAAACTATTTTCTCAGTATAACCTCCAAAAATGCTTAGTAGACTCTATAATTCACTTAGCTAACGTTTTGAGCTCAGTAGACTCTATCATTTCCTTTGCTGACCAACTGAGCTCGGTGGCCTCTGTCTTTTTCTTTTTTTGACCAATTGAGCTTGGTAGACTCTGTCCTTTGCTTTGCTAACCAACTAAGCTTGGTAGACTCTGTGTAATGACTGATATGATATTTGTGTAACATCAAAGACAAAATAGAATTGAATAATTGTATCGAACAATCTCCCTCTTTGGAATTGATTGCAACACAACATGTCATAGCATAATGAAATTTGAGAGCAAGTCCTTTTTTGACAAAATTTTTCTCCCTCTTAGATTTTATTCTACAAACTTCTCAAATAAAAAAATCTCCCTTTATGAAGGAATTACATAGCTTCTTATCAAACATCAAATTCTCCATAAACAATTCAAATTTCAGAAAGATATGACAACATACTCTCCCTCTTTGATAGCACATGCCAAAGACAACTCAAACCAAATGAATAGCAATGTACCTTTTGTATTGTTTCATATGCAATGTTTTTATTACTATACTACATCAACTGGAAGATCTTCAACTTGATACCTACTAATGCATTAGTAAAACTTCATTTAAGTGAGCTTCAGATAGGGGAATGACCCCTAGCTTACCTCTTAAATACAAGAATGCATCCTTAGGTAAAGGCATGGTGAATATGTTAGAAATTTGTTCTTTTTCTATGAACATATTCCAATCTAATTTCCTTATCCTGCACCAATTATCTGACAAAGTGATACTTTATTTCAATGTGCTTCATTTTTTGATGCATCACTAGATTTTTAGATATGTTGATTGCACTTGTATTCTCACAAAACATAACCATAGGTTCTTTGATCTCCATCTTCATGCCTTCCAATAATTGTTTGAACCAAACAATATTAGAATAGTTTACTACTACTGTAATATACTCTACTTTAGCTATAGATTGGGATGTACAATTTTTCTTTTTTCTTGTCCAAGAAACCAACCTCTTTCCAAGAAAGAATGTTCCTCCACTTGTACTTTTCCTATCATCAATGTTTACTACCCAATCTGCATTAGTAAACACTTTCAAATCCAAATTACCTCCGAATTTGTACCATAATCCATATTCTTTAGTGCCTTTCAAGTATCTCATGATCCTTTTGATTGCCATCATGTGATTTTCTCTTGGTTTTGCTGAAAATATTTCTACAATACCAACTACAAGAGCAATGTCTTGCCTTGTATGAACTACATACTGAAACTGACAAATCATTGATCTATATAATGTCTGATCTACCTTCTTTGATTCAGCATCCTTGGTAGTTTTAGTCCAATACACATGGGTGTCCCAACTAGTTTACAATCCTCCATGCCAAATTTTTTGAGTATCTCCTTCATGTATTTAGACTAAGTGATGTAGATACCATTCTTACTTTGCTGAATTTGAAGACCACTAAAGAATTTTATCTCACCAAACATTAATATTTCAAATTCCTTGTTCACTTGTTCTAAAAATTATTGGCACAGATCATCATTTCTTGTAAACAAAGTATCATCTACAAATATTTCTGCCAAAATAATCTTGTTGTCTGGCCCTTCTTTGATATAAAAGCTACTATTATCATTAGTTCTCTAAAAGCTAATCTAAATAAGATAGTTATGCAATCTTTCATACCATGCTCTTGATGAGTCTGAAAAATGCCTTTATTTTGTTATGTTTAAGATGCTTTGTGATACTCCATTTATCCTTGTTTTAACACTTATAAGCCTATGTTCGATAAACCTTTGATGATTTATGGGGTAGAAAAACTATGTCATCTTTTTCCTAAATTATATCTAATATGCAGTATTTCATATAAATATCCAAATGTGCATTCTTATGCTTGAATTTAGTTTGATGGATGTTTATTTGCAAATGTGCCTTATATCATAACTAACTCAATGATAAGGATTAAAGGATGAGCGGAGGAATACAAAAGTTGGTTGCCGACAGAATTCAAGGAGAAACAAGCATCAACAAACAACCACGAAAAGGAAGTTATAACCACTCCAAGAAACATGGTAGTGAATAAGGAGGAGCTTTTTACGAGCCATTTCCTTCTTTGCATTTATGTTGTAACAAGCAGATGCTAAGACTTCATTGCTCCCTCCTCAATTTTGTTATCCTTCCTTTTCGCTTTCAGTTGTTCTCCTATATTCTCTCCTACAGACTTAACTTAGGACAATTACTTTTTTGTTATGTAATAAAGAGTAGATTCCCTATATATGTTGGGATCGACTCCTATGTGTGAAGTTTTGGTTTTTGATAAGTTTTATCGAGTAAGAGAGAACACTGATTCACAGTTTGTTGTAGTTGTGTTTTACAATTCTGAATCATGTAATGACTGATTAATGAAATGAATTAGTTCTCTTTAGCTTCTATCCTGCATTGGTAGATTAAAGAAGCCAACCAAGGGGGCCCACTTGGAACGTGGATTAGATTAGGATAGAATATATTCATTCTACTAGAATTAGTAGTATTTTAAGTAAGACATAGCTAGTTAATTCCTTCCTCTAGCATCACACTTCATAAATGTTCCTGCAACATCTGCAAGAACAGACTAGTGGATGAGTCAAGATGGAATCTCTATTATCTTTTCATTGTGTTTTCAACATTCATAGATTCAGTGTTTTCCTTTTCACAATAGTAGTGTAGTTTCCTTCCTTTGCATTTTTACTTTCCTACAACACAAGCATAATGACTCATCAAGGTACCTAGTGCACATACTGTGTCGACCATTTTAAGTATACATCCTTGGGTTGACAATCTAAATGCACCTCATGGTAAGGGAAAAGTAGTCCTTAGCTTGAATAGATTATTCCTAAGCCAGGCCTAGCACATGACTGTGGAACACTTATTGTGAGGCAGTTCATTTTTGGCACCATTGCTGGGGATGGTGTTAAGCTAGGAGCATTTTTGAGTCATAGTTTTTAGATTAAGTTCTTTTTACCAATGTGAAAATTTTAGTTGCATGCATTAAAGAGGAAGACGACGAGATGAATATGGAAAATTTCTTCCACAAGGATCTGTTAATTTGAATGAAGAAGTTGAAGAAGAAGTTGAGTTGTCCTTTGAAGATGCAAGTCCTATTTTTTCCACAATATCATCATCAAGAGCTGAATCCCTAGATATATTTGGTCTCCAACCTTTCACTAAAATAGTGATCAATCTTCTTGATAACACTACCTTGAGTCCACCAGTTGTTAATCAGCCAGTGCCTAACATTCCTTTTCAGCAGCAACCTCATAATCTAGTCCCACCAGTCATGGCACAACCCACTTTTCCATTTCCACTTCCAAGTCTTATAACCAATGCCAATCTCAAGAATATACCTCCCACTGCTCTTCCAAAGTTCTATGGCCTTGCAACTGAAGACCCTGATACCTTCTTGTTTGAGTTTGACATCCTTTGTCATAGTTTTGACTACAAAACCGATTCCCATAAGCTTAAATTATTTCCAAGCACATTGAAAGAATCAGCTTTATGATGGTTCATGAGCTTAGGAGCCAATGCAGTTGCGAATTGGGATGAAATGCAAGCCTTGTTTTTGGAAAAATATAAAGAATATTGCAAAGCATCTAGCACAAGAGGAGATGATATCTTTAGGATGTCATAGAAGGAGAAAGAGACATTAGAAGACTATGTTTCTTGATTTTTATATACACTACAAAAGAATCCTCAGCACACATTGTCTGAAGATTCCCAAAAACTAGTCTTTCTAAGAGGAGTGAATGAAGACTATTTGGAAGCATTAGACCTGATGGCCAGTGGAGATGTATATCAAGCTCAATGGGATGACCTCAAAAAGATATGTCAGAACTACTCGAGGTCAACTATGAAGAAAGGTCGAGGACCCCGTTCTACAGTTACAAAAGGAATTAGTCAAGGCATTTCAAAACTTGAAATATCTAATTTGTTGTCAAATTTCAAACAAGACATCATTAATGATGTCACTACATAGTTGGATACAATGACTGCAAAGAAGAAGCAAGCAGAGGCTGAGTTACAACTAGCTAACACCTGTCCTCATTGCTAGAAGAAAAAGAAGGATTGCCATTATAAATTGGTTGCAAGCATGGAGAACCAGCATCTTCCAACTAAATATGTAAAGATAGATGGGGATGATGAGCAAGTATTCTTTGTTGCTCAACACCGACCATGGGCTCAATGTCAAGGTATGCCTCAAGACCCCTTGAAAAATTCAAATTCATATGGTAATCAATGGCAAAACCGCAATACCCAAGGTCCTCCACAAAACCAAACCAATTGGAATAATACTGGGTAAAATAACCCACAATAGTCTCAATGGTCTCAAAATTTCCAACAACCTTGGCATAACCACCAGAATAACCAATGGCCCTAGAACCAGCAGAACCAATGGCAACCACCCCAAGGGAATTGGCAATCTCCAAACCAATGGAAGGGATCTCAACAATGGCCTAACCAAAATACTGGTGCTCCACAATTACCCCCTCCAGCTCAATAACCTGCTTTAATGCAACCACCTACAAATAGTGGACCTCAAAAGAAAACACAACTACCTACACAGCCTTGGCCAAATCCAAATAGCCAACCATAGCAGCCCATGTATAGTGCTAATACCTAGCAGTACCCTGCTTATGCCCTAGATGTCACAGATATATATTTGAGATCTAGAATGACCTTACCAGCACCAAAACCACCTCTTATAGCTAAAGTATTAGACTCTCTTGTAGCATTAGAACCTTTGGTTGATGAACCTGTTGACCCAACTACTAAACTACCATACCAATACCAGTTCAACAAGTAGTAGAGCCTCATTTTCTAGACCAACTAATACAAAAGAAACCTGAACAAAGCAAGGAACAACCCTTTGACATTGTTAATCAGTTGAAGAATATGCATGTCCAAATACCTTTGTTTCAAGCTATTAAGGACATTCATGCTTATGAAAAAGCTATAAGGGAAGCTTGTCTAAAGAAACCTGGAAGGAAGAAGAAGGAACCTACCACAGTTCATGTTGTTGGACACTTAGTTGATATCATGTTAGGAAGAGTGATTTCACCAAAATATTATGACCCAGGGAGTCCAGTAGTAAGTGTCAACATAAATGGTCAATTTTTTAAAAATTCCTTAATAGATTTGGGAGTTTCTTTAAATGTGATGACCAAAGAAACCATGAAGAAGTTACAAATAGAAGGATTAAGGCCCACACCAACTATTCTGGAGCTTGCAGATAGTTCCACTATCATTCCTAATGGAATGATAGAAAATATTGTTGTGACCTTAGATTCCCTAGAATATCCTACAGAATTCATGATTTTGTCCCCTAAAGTAAACCTATCTAGCTATCCTATCATTATAGGTAGACCATGGTTGGCCACAACTGATGCAAACATAAATTGCAGATCAGGGAATATGACCATATCAAATGGCCAAGCAACCAAGCAATTTGATCTATATCCTCCTACACAACTATTACTAGATTTGAGTACATCTTTTTGGCTAGATTTAGGAGATGAAGAAAAAGATATAAATTCCATAGTACAACTTATGATGTTACATAGGTAATATTTTCTAAAAATGCAAGAAGAAGATTTAGTAATCTAGAGCATCCTTACCAACACTTGTGTGGTAGGAAAGGATGTGTCTGAAAGCTCTGTATTAGAATTGATTACATATGAGGAGTGTGATACAAGTTGTACATTACTTAAGGAACCTAAAAATATTTTTTCACTACTTCCCTATGAATTAGAAGGAAGCCCAATCTCTGAAATTGCTATGGTAGAATCCACTGTTCCTGTTGAACTGAGTATAGGCCATAAACAACATGTTAACCCCAAATTGACATCTGTACAGATGGAACAATTAAAAGAATTGCTTCAAAAGCATGAGAAGACTTTTTCTTGGGATTATGGTGATATGAAAGGATTAAGCCCTACACTGTGTACCCATAGGATATACATTAATGAAATTTGTCTACCACTTTTTCAACCTTAGAGGAGGATAAATCCAAGCCTTAGAGAAATAGTCAAAACAGAATTGCAGAAACTACTTGATGTTGGCTTTATCTATCTTATATCTAATAGTAAATGGATATCATCGCTGGTTATAGTACCTAAGAAAGGAGGAAAATGCGGAATATGTGTAGATTATAGAGAGTTGAATAAGGCTACTAAAAAGGATCATTTTCTTTTACCCTTCATAGATCAAGTTTTGGATACACTAGCTAGAAAGAAGTATTTCTCCTTTTTAGATTGATATAGTGGCTATAATCAAATCAGTATTGCTCCTGAAGACCAAGGCAAAACTACATTTACCTATCCATGGGGTACTTTTGCATACTCTATTTTACCATTTGGTCTTTGTAACACTCATGCAACATTTCAATGGGCTGCAATTAGTATTTTTGCTGATATATCACATGATTATATGGAAATCTATATGGATGACTTTACAACATTTGGAGTTACTTTTGAAGAAGCAATGATAAATCTTGAAAAAATTTTGGTAAGATGTCAACAACATAATTTGGCACTAAATAGTGAAAAGTGTTTCATGCTCATGCAAGAGGGTGTGGTACTCAGTCATTTCATATATACTGCAGGTATACAAGTAGACCCAGCAAAAATTGAGGTAATTCAAACATTACCCATACCCAATAAATTAAAAGATATCAGATTTTTTTTGGGACATGTTGGATATTACAGGCATTTTATAAAAGACTTCCGTAAAATAGCTAGTTCCTTGTACAAATTGCTCACCAAAGAAGCTGAATTCAACTGGACACTTGAGTGTGATAAAGCTTTCCTGCAGCTTAAGCAACTTTTGACCACAACCCCAATTTTACAAGTCCCTAATTGGAACCTACCTTTTCACATATATACAGATGCTTCTGATTATGCCATAGGTGCAGTTTTAGCACAGAAACACTCAAATCTTGAAAATGCCATTTATTATATCAGTAAGAATCTTCATGGCCCAGAACTAAATTACACAGTGATTGAAAAAGAATTGTTAGTAGTAGTCTATGCTCTGAATAAATTTTGGCATTACATCACAGGTTATCCTATCTATGTTCATACTGATCATGCAGCAATCAAATATCTCATGAACAAACCTACTATAACTGGTAGGTTAGCAAGATGGTTACTATTGCTACAAGAATTTGATATAACCATAGTGGATAAGATTGGAAAAATAAATGTCATAGCTGATTATTTGTCAAGAATCAATCATCATGATACTGATACTACTTTGGTAGATAATGCATTTCCAGATGAACATTTGTTTCATATTGCTATTAAAGTTCCATGGTATGCAGATATTGCTAACTACATTGTAGCTAGTAAGACACCAACACATTTTTCTTATCAGGAGAGAAAGCTGCTCATACAAAAAAGCTTTCGTTTCTCATGGATAGATAATTTTCTATTCTATACTAGACCTGATCAAGTTATGGGTAGATGTGTAAGAGAAGATGAGACATATGACATTTTGCATGCATGTCATAATGAGCGTTGCGGAGGACATTTTGCAGCCAAAAGAATAGCTTTCAAAATCTTAGCCACTAGTTACTAGTGGCCTACCCTTCATAAAAATGTAATTAATTATACAAGGAAGTGTGACCAATGCCAAAGAATGGGTTGCCCAACCAAAATAGATGAAATGCCTCTGAATCCTCAAGTGGTGTTAACACCATTTGACAAATGGGGAATGGACTTCATCCATCCTATTGATCCTCCATCCAATGGGAAGTCTTATATTTTGGTTTGTACTGACTACCTAACCAAATGGGTTGAAGTTAAGGCTATGAAGCATGCCCATGATGAAAAATTTTCCGAATTCCTATATGAAGAGATTTTTACATGCTATGGAGTTCCTAAAGAATTGATTACTGATCAAGGAACACAGTTTACTTCCAACCTAAATTCAGAGTTGATGAAACAATATAACATCAGACATCGCAGATCCAGTCCTTATCATCCACAAGCCAATGGACAAGAAGAAGTTACCAACCGTGAGCTGAAAAATATTCTAACTAAAACAATCCATTTGCATCGTTGGGATTGGACCAGCCAGTTATAAGAAGGTGTTTGGGCTTATAGAACAACTTGGAAAACCACTACTAGATTCACACCATTTGAGCTTTTGTATGGGAAAGTGGCAATGATTCCAATTGAATTTGAACACAAAACTTTAAGAAAAACCTTGACCTTAGATATTGATCTTCCTGTAGCACAAAGAGAATGCCTCCTGCATCTTAATTCTTTGGATGAAATGCACAAGACCACTTTAGAACACACTGAATTGGTGCAAAAATAGAGAAAATATTGACATGATTTTCATATCCTCAACAAACAATTCAAAGCTGGTGACTAGGCATTATTATATGATTTTTTTCTTTAAGGATATGCTAGGGAAGTTGCAAACACGATGGTTAGGACCATATCAAATCATCCATGTCTTTGAAAATGGAACAATTCAACTAACCACAATTGATGATGTGCCTTTCAAAATGTTGATCAATGGTCATCGAATTAAGCTTTAAAAATAGCCTCAAACAAAAACCAAATTCATGCAACAATTCGAACAATCGCATCCAACAACAACTCAAGTATCTCTTCCTGCAGCAGAAGGTGAAAACTTTTCGCCTGCTCCTCTTCAACATTAATTCTAATTTGCATGTCCATAATAATAAATTTATGATTTTCATAAATTCCATGTTCTTTTCATGATATTTCTTTCCATTCATATATTAATCTTCCATCCACCCACCCCACTCCATTTCTTAATCTTCCATCCACTCACTTTCTATATAATTAAGTTTTTGTGTTTTTAATCAAATCTGCACATGTTGATGGATGTTTTCATTTACATTATTTTTGCCACCTTTTTTGGAGGATGTGACAATCCACTTGGCAGGTATAAACATTTTCAAACTATTATTCATTTATAAATTTTCAAATTTTGTTAATTATATATAATATTGCATAGTCTCTATAATTACGACGTATTCCAGTCCCTCACCCATACTAGTCTGACAAGTGAGGACACTTGTCATAAAATTAGCAGGGGGCAGGGGAGTGTCATACTATCCAATGACATGCATGATTAATTGTGATGATTTTCTAAAATCTTGGCATTACCCCTTATTAATGATAACTTTTGCCATAAGTATGCCATGTCAAGTGTTGTACTCTGACTTTTTGAATGAATCTAAATTTTTCATGCTAAGCCATGATGTGACCTATTTTTAAAATTTTGGCATTTGAACCATGTTTATAGATTATTTCCATGCAAATTCATGATTTACTTTAACCTGAAGTTTAATTATGGCACATACCAATTGGTTATGGCAATTAATGTTCCCAAAAAGAAGTGGTGAAGCATCTGAGAAATAAAACAGAGTCTTGAAGTTTGCATTCAGAAAGGGAGAGAGAAACAAAGTAGAAGAAGAAGTATCAAGAAATGGGAGGAGGTTTACAAAGAAGAGAGTCGGTTGAGCACATTTTGTTGCTTTCTGACATAGAAGCAGTAAGAAGATTCAATGCATGTGGGTGGTTAGGTTATTGTTTGAATTTAACAGTATATGATGAAGAAGCAATTGTAGAATTCACCAGGACATTTGATGAAGGTGAAGCTTCTGTGTGGGGTTTGACAGTAATTGCAATAGAAGAATGAATTGTAGAAGTAAGAAGGTTACCTTCTATTGGAGAGCATTATCCGAGCTCGCATGACGCTAGGTCAACAAGGGCCTAGTTCAGTACCCCACATTACCCTCAATTGGATGTTACAAAGTAGGAGTGCAAGAGATTATCGTTGCCGCCTCCATACCCTGAGCTAGCAATGCATGTCATAAGGTATTTTACTTGTGAAGGTAGATTTTCTCACTTACATGCACACCATTTTAAGTTTCTTAGTTGTATAAGGCACAATATTGCCGTGAATCTTCCAAATTTTCTATATAATATACTTTGTATTAGTGTGGAAGAGACTCAAAAAGGGAAAGATAATTATATCAGTCACCATGCCTTGATTAATTTGTTAATAGAAAGGTCTCTTAGGGATGTATCCCCTTTGAAATGGGATGAATTTGTGAAATTAAAAACCCTACAACCCCAAGTTGACCTTAGTGAATGACAGGGTGAGGAAAATGTAGTTCCTAGTAGTAAGCCTGTAGAACAAAATATTGAGGGAGTTGAAACAGAAAATGCACAAGGGATTGAATCAAAATTTTCTTCCATTCAAGAGAATGTGCCTCCACATGAGTAGGACATCCCTAAACCCACTACTAGTAAAGCTAAAAGGAAATGAAAGTCACTAGAAGAAACTGCTACTCAACAAAAACCTAGTCCTACAATTAAGCAATAGAAGAAAATAAAGGTTCTTGCAGCAACTAATCCTATAGTAGTGACACCAAAATAGAAAAGTAGGAAAAAGATAGTAGTAAAAGAAGAGACTCCTTTACAGAGAAGCTCTAGAATGAGAGGGCAGATTTTTAAAGATCCTATATTGTCTAAAGCACCTGCTTCAGAGTCTCCTGTGTAGATAATTTCTGACCATTCTCCCCTTCACACTGAGATGACAGAAGCTTTTGGTAATCCTCCTATAGCATGTGAGAAAAAAATTAATGAAACCTTAATGGATTTACCAGGTGTTTCAAGCCATGAGAATGAAGTAGTTTCTGAATGTGATGATTCGAATACTGCCTTAGTCCCATATAAGTCAACATGAATCAATAGTTTGGCAGAACATCTATGGTGGGAATAGAAAAAGAAAAAGGATTATGAAGAGGATAACAGTGCTGTCACCTTGCAAAAAATATTTTTTGAATTATATGGACAACATTTATTTGCTGAAGCACTATGGAAAGAGGAGAAGAAAAGAATGAGCAAGATCATAACATCACAAACTGAGGAGATTGAAGAATTGAAAGAATAGCTAGAAAGACAGAAATAGTGCATGGAACATGCACTTAAATTAGTTGATCAAGCCCTTTCTTACAGACCACCTCCTTGAGTATGTGCTTTTTGTTTGAAAGAACAATATCTTTTGCTTCAGTTGATGTTAACCCATAGAAATGTAAATGCAGAATTCAAAACTGCACAAGAGTTTTATGGGCTGTATCAAACCTTACCACCATGGCAGCAAAATCTATTGTGTGAGTTGTATATTTATAATTTTTTCATTCCTGTAGAAACTAAGTAGAATCCTTTGCTCTATATAGGAGATGTACATTTGAAAGCTTTAATGTCATGGATGTCTAATGAGGTGAATTATGACAGACAACTAGTTAATTACAGAGATGAGGAGAGAACAAAACCTTTACCCTTGAGGGCAGAAAGTAAACAACCAGAAGAAATGCTTCGAGACTAGTTTACATTAACCTATGGGAAGAGTAATCCAAAATTTAGAAAGAAGGTATTTGTTGCTAGAGCCAAAGTGTATGCCGAATATGAAAACTTTCCCTACTTTGCATTCTAGAGAGCTATGATCAGAGTAAGAAGTAGATGGGCACAATTACCTGATTCTCTCAAGAAATTAGAGCTGCACAATCCTATTAATTTGGAAGTAGCACTATATAGAGTTCCAAAATATTCTAAATTGGGAAAGCAACTAAGGCCAAAGCTATGGTATCCTTTGACCATGCAACCTCTAATGCTTTTATGGCCCCTGTATGATATTGATGCTGACAAACTTGATAAGTTGCAGGAAAACCATAGGTGAGAAGTATGGGAGAGGACTAGAGGATTCTATTACACCTTCAAGAGTAGCAAAAAGGGAAAGATAGAAGTTGGGGAGCTTAGATCTTTGACAAAGAAGTGTAATGCTTGAGGACAAGCATTAGTTTAGCAGGGGGCAGATGATGAGTCTACAAATGCTTTTATTTTGTTATGTTTAAGATATTTTGTGATACTCCATTTATCCTTTTTTTAACACTTATAAGCCTATGTTTGATAAACTTTTGATGATTTATGGGGTAGAAAAACTATATCATCTTTTTCCTAAATTATATCTAATATGCAATATTTCATATAAATATCCAAATGTGCATTCTTATGCTTGAATTTAGTTTGATGGATGTTTATTTGCAAATATGTCTTATATCATAACTAACCTGATGATAAGGATTAAAGGATGAGAAGAGGAATCCAAAAGTTGGTTGCCAACAGCATTCAAGGAGAAACGAGCATCAAGGAACAACCACAAAAAGGAAGTTATAACCACTCCAAGAAACATGGTAGTGAATAAGGTGGAGCTTTTACGAGCAATTTCCTTCTCTACATTTATGTTGTAACAAGCGAATGCCGAGACTTCATTTCTCCCTCCTCAATTTTGTTATCCTTCCTTTCCGCTTTCAGTTGTTCTCCTATATTCTCTCGTACAAACTTAACTTAGGACAATTACTTTTCTATTATGTAATAAAGAGTAGATTTCCTATATATGTCGGGATTGACTCCTATGTGTGAAGTTTTGTTATTTGATAAGTTTCATTGAGTAAGAGAGAACACTGATTCACATTTTTTTGTAGTTATGTTTTACAATTCTGAATCATGTAATGACTGATTAATGAAATGAATTAGTTCTCTTTAGCTTCTATCCTGTGTTGGTAGATTAGAGAAGCCAACCAAGGGGGCCCACTTGGAAGGTGGATTAGATTAGGATAGAATAGACTCATTTTACTAGCATTAGTAGTATTTTAAGTAAGATGTAGCTAGTTAATTCCTTCCTATAGCATCACACTTCATAAACGTTCCTGCAGCATCTGTGAGAACAGACTAGGGGATGAGTCAAGATGGAACCTCTATTATCTTTTTATTGTGTTTTCAACATTCATAGATTCATTATTTTCCTTTCAACAGCAGTAGTGTAGTTTCCTTCCTTTGCATTTTTACTTTCCTATAGCACAAGCATAATGACTCATCAAGGTACCTAGTGCACATACTGTGCCTACCATTTCAAGTATATGTCCTTGGGTTGACAATATAAATGCACCTCATGGTAGGGAAAAATTAGTCCTTAGCTTGAATAGATTATTCCTAAGCCAGGCCTAGTGCATGACTATGGAACACTTATTGTGAGGCGGTTCAACTCTAGGGGCTTGTTTTAGACCATATAGTACTTTGTGTAATTTTTAGACCATGTCCTTCTTATTTGGATCAACAAAACCTTTAGGCTACTCAATGTAGACTTCTTCATCTAGTATACCATTGAGAAATTTTGATTTGACATCCATTTGATAAACCTTAAATCCTTTGTATGTAGCATATGCAAGTAAGGTCCTGACACCTTCCAGTCTTGCAATAGGAGAAAAAGTCTCTCCATAGTCTATTCCTTCTTCTTGAGAGTATCCTTTACATACTAGTCTTACTTTATTCCTTGAAACCTTACCATCTTAATTTAACTTATTTCTGAATACCCACTTAGTTCCAATCACATTTTTATCTTTTGGCCTGGGCACAAGAGTCCATGTTTTGTTCTTCTCTATTATCTCTATCTCTTCATTCATAGCCTCAATCTAACTTTTATTTTCTAATGCATCTTTGACATTTTGAGGTTCAAAATCAACAAGTAAACAAGTACCTTTTAGCTTACTTCTTGTCTTAGTACCTTTAGATCATTCTTCAATAATCTGATCTGGTGCATGATGTATCCTAACATACTTGGCTAATACAGGTTCCTTACCTTTTGAATGAATTGCATTGTCATCCTCTTGCACTTCAACTTTAGGTTTTGGCTATTCTGTCTATTGCTTAGGTCCTATAAACTCAGTAGGCATTGGCTCAAAAGCATTTGAATGTGGCTTGGGTTCCTATAGCTCAGTTTGAACTTCCTACAACTTAGTTATTGAAGACTCAAGAGTAGAAGATTCTTGATTGATAGATGTATCTGGCATTATATCAAGTTTAGTGAAGACAAATCTCTTGTAATCTTCTAGTTCCTTCTTGCTTTCTTCTTCAATCCTTTCTACAAACTCATCAACTTTCACATGTGCACTTTCTATGACTTTGTGAGTAGAAAATTAAAACATTTATATGCTTTGCTCTTGTAAGAATATCCCAAAAAATATGCCTTCATCACCCATCACATCAAATTTAGCTTTTCTAGATTCTTTCAAAATATAACATTTTCTTCCAAATACTTTTAGGTAGCTTACATTGGGTTTATAGCCATACCATAACTCATAGGGATTTTTGAATGAGTCCTTTTTTAGCTATAATTTGTTCAAGGTATGAACTATAGTGCTAATAGCTTCCTTCCAGTATTTGATAGCAATGTTCTTTTCAATCATTAAGGTTCTTGCATAGTCCATGATAGATCTATTTCTCCTCTTAGATATTCCATTTTGCTCAGGAGTTTCAGGTGTTGATACCTATCTTTTGATTCCACTTTCAATGCAAAAGTTATTGAACTCATGGGAGATGAATTCACCACCTCTGTCTGACCTCAAGCATTTCAGCCTTTTTCCTTTCTCCTTTTCTACTCTGGCCAAATACCATTTGAACAATTCAAATGCTTCTAATTTCTCTCTCAAATACATGATAGTCATCATTCTTGAGTAATCATCAACAAAAAGAATGAAGAACTTTTCTCTAGTATAGCTCTCAATTCCAATAGTTCCATACAAATCAGTATGCACAATTTCCAATACTTCTTTAGACTGATAGTTCTTACTTTTAAAGGTAGTTTTTCCCATCTTACAAATTTGAAAATTCTTGCATAGACTAACATTAGGTTTCTTTATACTAGGAATGGCTACTACTTTTCTGAATTTGCTTATTTTTATTAGGTTATCAAAGTTCACATGACATAACCTTCTATGCCATAACCAACTTTCTTCAACTTAAGCAATAAAGTATGAACATTCACTAAGTTCAAGATAGAAAAAGTTACCTTTTGTTTATATGCTAGATCCAATTAGATTTCCTTTGTCATCTAGCAATCTTTCCTTTCCATGCATGAATTCCACTTTGAATCCAATATTGATTAGCTATGCCACACTAAATAGATTATTCTTTAGTCCTTCAACCCAATAGCCATTATCGCATACAAGCTCTTTGGTTAATGAGATTCTTCCTCTTCCTTTTATACAACAAGGTTCATTATTACCAAACCTCACATTATCACCATCATAGTCTTCAAAATATTCAAACTTTTTTTAATCACTAGTCATATGATGAGAACAACCACTATCTATGATCCATGTATAGTTTTTATTGACATGAGAGATAAGCACCATTTCCTCATCATTATCAAATTCATCTTTCATAGAAATGTAAACAACTTCATCTTCACCGTCATCAAAATCATTAGAATCCTTAGCCATGAAACATGTTTTCTTACCTCTATCCTTGAATGAGTTGAAGTCTTTCTTGCCATTGCACTTCTGACCTTTCTTCTCATCCTTATTTTTCTTATTTGGGCACCTAGTAGTAATATGACCAATTTCCTCAGAAGAAAAATAGACTAAAGGGACTTTACCTTTGTATTTTCCTTTGCCTCTAGAATATTTCCTTGCTAGTAGAGCTTCAACAGCCTCACGATCACTATAAAAACTCTGTTCTGATTCTTCTACACTTTCTAACTAAGAATATTTTATCTTCTTGCCCTTATCTTTGATTGAAATCTTGACTTCAAATGCTGATTCAATGTTCTTAGAAGCTGGAACATAGTTATGATAGATATCTAGCTCAAATCAGTCAATCTTCCTACTATGACCTCTAAATTTATCTTATAATTTGCTTCACATCTTCTTTCTTGAATTGTAGAAACTCTAATTACATAAATGAGAAGTAATGTTCTAAGAAATTTTCTTACAACTATTTCCTCCTCAATGTCTCCTCTAGGAGCTTTGATTGCACTGACAACTACTTTGACTCTTTCAACATATTTGGCAATGTTTTGATCCTCTCTCATCCTCATCTAATCAAATTGTCCTCTCAGACTTTCTACTTTGACTCTTCTCACATTATCATCACCTCCATAGATATCCTTTAGCTTGTTCCACATTTCAAAGGCAGTTTTGTAGTCCTTGACATCATCAAATTCTTCATAGTTTAGGGCAGATACAATGTCTATTATCATGGTCTTATGAGTCTTCTTCTTAACAATGTCATTAACTAATAGCATACCAGAAGGGGTCACATATGCTTCATCAAAGTATTTCAATCTTGTATCTCCAATGGAAGCTATATGGAGTCTCACGAGACCTTGCCATGATGAAAATTTATCCCTGTTAAGCCTTGGAATTTCCCTCTTGTAAGACATCCTAATCTTTAGCTTAGATCCTTGAAATCCTTCCTGCAAGCACCAAAAGCTCTAATACCAATTATTAGAAATATAGATGGAGAAATTGAGAGGGGGGGGGGGGGGGGGGGGAATCAATAATCAATAAACACAAAAACAAATCCACAAATCCCTTAGATGTCTTATAAAACAAGTTACTACTGTCAATCAATAGCCACACAAAATTTTTTTTAACTCGATAGACGAGTGTTAACTTATTACTGATCTATAAGCATTCAAAAAGATTTAACATGCATTCATAAAAGAAATAACATCAATACAAGAGACACCAGATTTAACATGAAAACTCAATATGAGAAAAACCTCCAAGTAACTAGCTACTAATTTTCACTCTTTTGAAGTGAGCCCTATTAGGAGCCAACTTTGTTAAAGGTTACAAAATACACGATTAGGTGTGACCTTGTTAGAGAATTTATTCACCTTGCTGGGAGTGGCCTTGGTAGAGGACTTTAGAACATTTCAATAGAATTGTCCACCTTGTTAGATGATTTAAAAAATGATTGTTAAACCAACTCTCTTAGGAGATTTACAAATCACTAGTATAATTGTGAGAAAGTAAAAATGACTAACCTGAATGAGATGCAACTGATCCTTGTTGATATCGATCTGTATTCTAGTTCACTAGATCCTCTCTGATCAAATATAACTTTGCTACTCCTCCAGGATATTTGATCATTCTTCAAACTTCGTTCACACTTTCTTCTTCACACAATCAATTCACTTGCATGCGTGCTCATTCATTCATATATTTAGAGTTCACAACTTTGACCTTTTATTTATTCCTTACAAATTGTCAAGTCAACTCAATTACAAGTTACATTTACCAATAAACATTACATCATTTGGCTACAAACATTGCATTCAAAAATTAAACTTTATTTCTCAAAACAATGAAATCCTTCATTGACCGACCCTACTTGGTAAATATTGCTCCAGAAAGGATTTCCAATGTTAACTAAGTGAAGCTTGATATAGACTAAAAACTTTGCAAAATCCTTTGGAGACCAAGTGAACTTGGTAGACACTAACTTTCCTTTGCTGACCTTGTGAGCTCGGTAGAAACTGTCTTCTGCCACAAAATCCTTCAATGCCCAAATAAGCTTGGTAGAAACTGTCTTCTTAGTATAACTTCTAAAAATGCTTGGTAGACTCTATAATTCACTGAGCTAACCTTTTGGGCTTAGTAGACTCTATCCTTTGCTTTGTTAACCAACTGAGCTCAATCAACTCTATCTTTTTCTTTGCTAACCAACTAAGCTTGGTAGACTCTATCCTTTGCTTTGCTAACCAACTGAGCTTGGTAAACTCTATCTAATGACTAATATGACATTTGTGTAACATCAAAGACAACACACAATTGAACAATTGTATACAATAGGACCCTACCAAATATTTTATAGGTGGCTATTTGCCAAAAGGGTATGTAAGCTAGGTTTAAATGTAGATGACCTAATATGGTGTGGCCACTATAAATTGAAGCGCCAAAGAAAAGAATTTTCTATGAATATTTTCTGTAGGGGTTGGGGTGTCACTACCTAGTTCTTGCAAATTGGGCCTTCAAGTGTTGGTTTGCAAAAAAAATTTGCCTGAAAATTAAATTTGGCCCAACATAGGTGAATTTATAGTCAATTTTCACCGAATTCACTTTCTGGATGCAATGGCAAGTCCATTTAGGCTCTAGACACTCCCAATGATAGTGATACTTTAGATCTAGGTCAAGGTGTAGAATCAACAAGATGGTCTTGAATGGCTATGTGAAGAGAAATTCTCCAAGATTTGATACCATGTAATAATTTTCCTTAGGGAAAAATTCACCCAAGATCAAGGAACTCAAGCACAAGCACAACAATAGACCAAAAGAGTATGATGAGAATATTGATATGTATTTGATTCAATGTGGAAGTACACTAGGAGTTCCTATATACAAAGGCCTCTGAAATGCTTCTAGAATGCATAGGAATCAACAACATTTTAAGTCATACAACCAGGTACATGTTCATCAGGTGTAGATTATCCTCCATTAAGCACAGGGGTAAGTGCAACAATGCAAGGATAAGCCTACATAGGTGTAGCATGCAAAATTATGTTGTGGACAACATGTGCTAAATTATAGTTGCTTACTCCAATGTTGTCAACATGACAACTCATAAGAGTATGCAAACTCCTAACTGTCTTACTAATAAATAATAAAATAATGCATTGACCTAAGTAAACTTAAGTGTAAATAGTGAAAAATTATTTACAACAACATAAATAAATAAATAATTATTAATTTTCTACATTAGTATTTTTAGAATAAAATACTCTCGTGTCTAACCACCTTAACTAATTCAAAACTTTGCAAAATTTAATTTTTCTATTTTTTTCCTTATAGAAGAAGAAACATAGAATGTGATGCATCTTTTGGATTTCAAAAATGTTGTACCATTTGAAAGTTATAGTTGTTTTTCAAGTAGTGTGTCAATCAACTCTTTATATGTAACTCCATTAGAAAAAAGTAATAATATCTTACTCAACTTGTAATTTTACAAACCTTACATTTATGGAAAGCTAAGAACATTCTTTAGAACCACTTTTCATTTAATCAAATTTTGGTGAAAAAATTTTTCAACAACATGTTTGAATTAAAAAGCATACAAGAATAGGCCAAAAACACTTTTCTAGAACATTTTAAAAGTTGAACATATGGGGTTGGTATTAAAAAAATTATAGTATGCCTTATAAAGTTATTAATTATTTTTGTTTAGTATCAAGATGGTTGGGAAAAAAGTTGGAATGTATTTTGAAATTCTTTAAGATATTTTAGAACTAGATATTTTGTAGATCGCCACTTTTTGACACACCATGATCTTGCACATATCCTATGATAAAGAAGTTGTTACATTATTATAATAGATATGAAATATGTGAGAACATAAATCTAGATAGAACTATTATTCAATATAGGATTAAGTTTAAAAATTATTGACTTAGCATTCATCAAGAACTTCACAAAGAGATGTGTGAGAGATTGAATAATACTAGATTGGAAACCAAGAAGGAAGAAAAATTAGGAGATGAGATCATTAGGAAATTGTATGATGCAAAGAATATTGCATAGATGGAAAAAATTGTGCATAGACTTTATTCACTTGTGCAAGATAAAATGAGAGTCATAAGACTCATGGAAGGAAATAAACAAGAAGTAATAAGGGAAATAGAAGGGATTGTTAATGTAGTTCTAATTGATCAAATAAAAGAAGGTATATATTGAATAAGTTTCAATAGTACGACTCTATTTATGAGAGACAATGTAAGAAATGAATATTTTTAGGATAATAGTAGAAACACCATTGATAATAATAGAAAAGAAGGTAATTGATACTACCTTTGATGCCCCTAATTATATTTAGATGGATATGTCAGTTCAATAATTTGTATTATATTCCTCTTGGGAGTATCCTATGATAGTAAGAGAGATGATACAACAATCATATGTTGCATTCATGGCAGTGTTTGTCATTGTTATCAACATACATATTATTCTTTGAGAATAATAAGAAGCAAAGATAGATTGAGGTCATGAAGTTCAAGGGTTGAAGATAAATCTATATGTTATTGAGGATGTGTTCTATAGAGTGAGTTGATCATGTGGTTAAGAGAACATACAAAAATATGAAGACAATGGGCAATTATTTGAGATCTATGAAAGATAGTGTTGAGATAGAGTTCTTGTACAATAGCTACTAATGTTTTAATTATATCTCCTAATAGAGATAGAATATGGTTAAACAAAGTTTTACATATCTAGATGACTTGATGTACATACTATGGTCAAACATGGACATCCATAAGAGCATCATGTCAAGAGTTATGAAGATAATGAGTTTGCTTGTATGTGTGAAAAGATGTAGTATTTTAATGTAACGTGTAAATATAATATCTAAAGTTGGTCCTATATTATTATTATAAATTGAGAAAGTTGTAATCCTAACTCTATGACTTCTTTTAGGACTTGGTATAAAAAAAAAAATTATTTCCTTGTGGTAGAGTTTGGAATTGTGGTTGTGAATGTTGTGCAAATATTTGTGTAATGTGAGTATGCAAACTTGTATATAAGATCTAGTAAACTTGACATTGAATATTATGTTGCTATTTTTAAACTACCAAGCAATAAATTACTTGATACCAAGATGATAAGGAAAAAATTAGTCTAAGGGTTAGCTATTTCCTATTCTCAACTAAGGAGTTTTCAAATTTGGGCCCAACTTTAACAAAACCAGAAGGATTTTCTACTCTTTAGGTTCTGTAAAACCAAGGTGGGTGCACCTAAGGGATAAGATGATTCAAAACTAGATACTAATTAAAAATTCATTCATTTACTAATATTATCTTACAATACCCATCCTTTGTAGCAAATATTTCATCATAATTCTTCTTAGATTTACATATAATTCTAGGTAACAACAACTAACCAAAATATTGGAATTAATAGCAACCAAGTACTGACCCACTATGATATTCTTCATACATGCAAGTAAAATTAGATTTATTTTTGAGATTTTTTCTTGATTCTTATCAATGATCTCTTCATATGTAAACTTAAATGATTGATCAATTCCTCATCTATTGGGATTTAGAGTCTACCAAACTATTTTAATGTAATTAATTACATTACAATCAATATTATTAGCAATTTACCCTAAAACTCATTCTTATCCATATCCTTCATACTACCTAGAAATCCTATCATATCATTGAAGCATTTAATTAATTCATTTAATTAAAAGAAATAGCAAATTGATATACAACCCATCCTAGTTGCATTAAATTGAACAAGCTTTGCCCACACAACCTCAAGATAACTAGTCAATAACAGTGAAGACATGATTCAAAGAAATAGATATGGTGATAATTCATCTTTGTATAAGTTTTCTTTGAAAATTATATAACATTAGAGTAAAACTCAAAACAACTCGGGACAAGAAAACATGATCTTTGAATGTTAAATTATTCTTAGATTTACAGAGAAAATACATCACAAAAATTTACATCAAGAAAACTTGACCAAATGTAAACCTAGCCAACACTAAAATTACATAATAGCTCAAACCCTTTCTCTAGCTTTGGGATCTCATTTATATAGCATGAGATGCAACAAGCTTTAGGCTTAGAGAATAATGATAGTTACCCTTAATACAAAAAGATATTTACAAAAAGGGTACTATCAAAAAAGAAAAAAATTTGTGTAACAGAATGATTTACATCATGAATATTCCTTTTTTGGGACCACTTCTACCACAACTTCTTTATTGTTGAGGAGTTTGTAATTGGCTTATAATTTCCATTCATTATAGTGTGTGACCATTGGACTTGCTTGTGATGGACTAGGTTTTTGATTTTTGAAAACTGAGTTTAACTTATGGTTCTCTATCCAAGTCATCATGTACTAAAAAACTAATAGTTACACTTGATTCTCCTAATACATTTTGAACTTCATTACTTTGAACTTCTATACCTATTACTGTAGTTGATTGTTTATCTTTCTCTTCTTCTACTTTAACTAATGCATCAATTATTCATAGCTCATCTTAATCCACCTCATTTTCATCATTTTCACCAAGCATTAATTGTTTTGAATGTACAAAATTTGTCATCCACTTGTCAAAAAGTGTTGCATCTAGCCAATAAAAACTTAATACCTTAGGTTGCTTATTTAAAACAAATTATTCTAATTTATTGACTCAACAAATTTCTCCTTAATAGAATCATATAATATATGAACATTAACAACTTCCTTAGTTGTGTTTTCCCATCATGCATGCCCCTTTTCATTTATGACCCTATTAATTCTAAGGAATAACAAATCATCCAATTCTTTGGCTCATTCTTCCTTGTCTTTTAATTTATCTATTTTCCTAACTACATTGGGGGCAGTTTAAAATTTTCAGCAAGATACTTTGAGAAATAGATGATGATTCTCTTCTACACTACAAACCTCTTATCATCAAAATTAGAGAGATTATTAGTCATATCAAAGGTTTTTTCTATTTGTTCACAAGATAGACTAATAACTGAAAAACATTAAAGACTGGCATCTTTGTCCCTGCTATTTCATTTATTCACAATTGGCTTCAAAGAGTCCTCATTACTTTTTTATCTCATTCAAGATGTCCATTATCATTACTAATTTCTCATAAAATGTAGGTGAGATAATCTTATCTACTAGATACATGATTGTTTTCCTTATTTTTTCCTCATATTGGTCATCAAATTCCACATGTAATGCCTAATGTTTTCTCTTCTCCTCTTCAAACACCTCACCTATTGATGCAGGAGCATCCAGAGGTATAAGGGCAATCCTATGTCACCCAAAAAAATGTACTTAGACTTAGTTTCTATTTCATGTGTTTTCATTTATGGATATCCATTTGGGTCAAATAAAGGTTCCAACTCTCATAGTTCCACTATTAGTGTTCTGGGTTAGAGTTTTTAATCACCTTGGGATACATGCAAATGCCAAAAAAATAGGAGTATATAATTGAGCCATCATTTTGGTGAACTAGAAGGTGTAAATTGGTTGGATGATTGTAATTATAATTTAGAGCATTCTAGAAAAAGAATTAGGTCAAAAGACCCCACAGTTTGAAAGTTATCACAGTTTTTCAATTTTTGGAGACCTCCTAAGAATGATTCAAAGTTAGGTTAGGGGCATTAAATGACCTTAAATAGGGTCAAAAAATGGGGGATGAGCTTTCTAAAAATGTAAATGGTTCGTCAATTAGAGCTACAGTTCAAAAGTTATTCCTCTTGAAAGTTTGGTTACCATTTCTGGATTCTTCTAATTTTGTGTTGACTTCTAATGTGACTTCTAGAGCCTTCTATTTGGTTGGTGGATTCCAACTAGCACTTTCTAGAATGTATTCCTAATCCTTAACCCTCTAGGGTCTATTTAAGAATAGTTTTGGCATTGTAAAAGGCAATTAGGAGTGGAGTTTGAGAGAAGGTATTGGGAGAAGAATTTATCTCTAGATTTATACTATTGTAAGCCCATAGGGCATGTTTTGGAGTTTGTTTCTCTACACTAAGTGTACTAGCATATTTTTATTGCTAATAAAATTTTCCCTTTCTTGTTGTGTCCATTCTGTGCTTGGGTTGTGTCCCCATCACCTATATAAAATTTCCCTCTCTCTGGAGTATCCAGTAGCTCTATGAGGGGAGTTGACTTGAAAGGTTCAATTGGGGAATGAGGAGGATAAGTAAATTCATTTTCCTAGTTTTTTTTCCATTAGGCCACCTGAGCCTCCATTTGATATAACCTATTTCCCTTTTCCTCATATGTATTTGGCATTTCTTCAAATTTAGCATTGAGCTCTAGGAATTTATTCTTGTCTTTTACAGCAACGAAAACTCCAAAATCCCCCATTTCCTTGGTCATGAGAGATACCTTTTCACTATCTACGTCTTTTTCCCTATACATAATGAGGCTACTCGTATGTTTAGTAATTGAGGCTTCTTGCACCCTTACTTTATCCTTCTTCTAAATGGACCATATCATCAATTCTTGAGGATCATTACTATACTTCAATCCTTTATGGGCATAAAAGACCTCTTCTTCAATTTTGAAGTATCTTTTTTCTTTCCTTACAGTACCCAAAACTATGGCACTTGCAATATCCCATTCAGGTAATATCAAAATTCCTGAATCCTTCAACAATTATCTTTCCCTTTAGGGGTTATCTATATAAATTTCTCCATGAAACTAGTTTTATCTTCTTCTTCAATTTTAGGATCCTTTTTGTCAAGTTTCTCTACATTGATCATTTTACACTTGGACTCAAAGTTATCAATTTTTCTTCTCCATAAGAATTTATAAAATGCCCTAGACTTGACAAAAATCTCATCATCAATATTTTTTTTTAGAATCCTATGCTATTATAGGATCTATTTACTTACCTCTATAATCTTCTATAGTAAGAGCTAGTGTTGGCATAATAGGTTCCTTAGGCACTCCTTCTTCTATATTTGTTGTTCTAACTATATTATCCCTCTCCCCTCCCATTTGTCTCAACTATTCTCTCAAGGATACTTCATCATCTATCTTGAGTGGGGTCTAGGTAGGTGATCCATGCTCCAATTTTTGTTTCTTAGGTGCATGTGTAGTAGGTGCGATTTTAGAGCATGGTCTTTTATATTGAGAAACAAGTTGTACACTTTTGACCACTATGTACCTGACTCTTTTTAGCAATGTGTATTACCCTAGGTTCAAAATCATCTTACTTTCTAATCTTTTCTCAACCTTAATGGCCTTATTAGGGTATGCTTGTGTCCAATTTTTCTTCTTTTCATTCAAAGTTTGCATAATCCCAACAAATTTATCAATCAACATATCTACTTTCATACCCAAGTATTTTCTAGCAACTAGGGGATCATAGTTTGGCTCAAAAGAACTTATAAAATATAGAACCTTATTATATACTTTTCACTTCTCCTTCTTAAGTTAATGCTCTTGTAATGAGAACTTATTTCTAACAACATCCTCTAGAAAGTATACCACATGTTTATGAGCTTTGGCTTTAGTTCTTTATCTAAATAGGTCATATATCCCTTTGAGTCTATAAATCATGCTTGGGATTGAGCCATCTAATATTTTTCTAAAAACTTCTCCAACTGCCTCGATCCCTTTTTGACAAATCCAAAGTTGTGCACCATAGTAATTTGGGGAAAGAAAGTACCTTTATATTTTCCCAATAATTCTCTTTCCTCCACTAATCCTATCCACCATAGAACTTCAAAAATTCCTACTTTCAGAGGAACTTGATAGGGTAGAACATGTGGTTTTCCAAGAAAACCATAAACTCTAGAAATAGTAGAAACTACATATGGGATGATGTCTCCCCAATTGTGACTCAGTATCAACTTGGTAGCATGATCATTTGGTCTAATCAATTCTAGTAGAGGCTATGGTATTCTAGGGCTATCCCCTATTAATAATATTCTAATCATCAAGGAAAAATACTTATCAAATCTAACAAAGCTTGCATCATTCACCTCCCATGTCATATCAAAACTCCACAATTGGACAGGGAGCTTTTCTCCATCTCTTTCCAATTCCAACTTCATTTCTTTAGATAAAAAGGTAACTCCCTTATACAATCATATGTACATCAACATGGAGTACTATCATAAGGCCTTATTAATTTTAGCATTTTTAATATCTATTAACCCAATATGAATTTCATCTATCAAGAGAGTAGAAAAGTCAAAAATAGAACTCATACCATACAGAAGGATTTGAGCAATGATGAAGACAATAGAACCTAGGATGTAGTATGGATCATCCATGCCAAAGATATTATAGAGAGAGAAATCAAAAACCTATGCTCTATGGTTGAAATACTTTTATAATAAAGGCTCTAAAGTATTTGGTGTAACCAAGGCCAATGATTATATTCTAACAGAATGCTCTTGTAATGGTCCTTCCCTTAAATATATGCTTTTTGTATCATACTTATCCTGGAGATCTTCTATATCTATCTTCTCGTGGTCTACACGGTTAGGGATTAATTTGAAAACTTCTCTAGTTAATTCTAGTGAAACACTAAAAGGATTGTCACTTGGATGGTTCTTCACAATTATGGTTATTGGATCATATTTATTTGACATTACTGCATAAAAATCATCATCAAAGAAAACTAGACTAGAATAATTAGTTTTCCAATGTCAAATTCACTTACATTAGTTAGGGGAGTATCTAGTCTTCTCTCTACAAAACACTTATAGAAAAGCTCTAATCCTCCAATAGCTACTTTAGAATCTCTCTAGCAGTATGCTTTGTTATAAAAACCATTGCTAACTAATAACCTAGGATTCCTTGGAATAAAATATTTTCCCCTAGCAAGCTCATTCATGAATTATGACAATTGTTGTAAGAAATCATCATGTACAACCATTTTTACATAATCTACCTTCCCTAAAAAATCCCTTCATGGAGGAATGTTTGATAATATCTTACTTGTGAATAAATTTTCTCATGTTTCTAGAAACCCAAGATATTTACCTAATTTTCTTGTTTTTCTCCTCTTAAAATCAGTTAAAAGGAAATCAAAACTCTAAAAAAATTCACTCCCTTAACTCTAAAAATATATGCATGAGAATTTTGTAATCTTAGTGTTTAATAATGGAAAATTAGAATTCTTATTGCCAAATTAACCTCACATGAAATATCATTGATCATAATTAGTGCCCCAACAATCATTTTTCATGTCACACGATGAAATTTGAAATCTTACTGTTGATCTTCAAAAATCAGGTGTCTTAGCTTTAAACATTGAATTACTATGTTACCTCTTTATGAAACTAGCCATGCATTAACAAGAAACTTCCTTGGATTTGATAAAGTTAGAGCAGTTCAAATTTTAGGAAAGATTTGATCATCGATCTTCATGTGATCGACAATCATGAAAACCTTTGCAATGTCTATGTTTACTTTTAATATTATGGACCCACTTACACAGTCAGCCTCCAACTCATTAAACACATAGACTACTCAAAAAATCAACATATGACATCCAAGCATGTGGCCCAACTTAGCATTACTAGGAAAACCTTTGAACAATTGGCCCCACCTGTCCACATGTTAGTCAGGCACTTCTCCACTTTCATTAAACATTAGACATCATCATAAAGTGGGAAAGCACTCTCCATCAATCTTTAAACAACAACCAATCAAAATGAGTTATATTTTCTAGTGTTTCCTGACAACCCTGAACTTGTTCTGACCCATTCAAATTTTGTAGCTCATTAGAGAACCAACATCATCAAGGGCCATGTGTTACATAGGTACTTCCTCACAATTGTTAAATCTTGTACACTTTCATGTTGATGGAAATCTCTAACTATTGATCTTTCTATGATCAATGGTTTATAAGAAAAGACCATGCCATAGTTAGAAAACCTTCAAGAAATATTAGTGGATCAATACAAGGTCAAAACCATGGTCTAAAAAAAAGGTTAATGGCAAAATATTTTTGGGAAAGTATTTAAAATAAACATGGAAAAAGCAAAAAGAATTTCTTCAACCAAAAAGCCTCCCATGTAATTTTTCAAAATAAAATAATACTTTCCTATTTTTTGAAAACTAGGGCATAATGATAAGCATTTGATGAAACCTAAAATTTTCATCTAGGGTTTCTAATGCACCTTATCTCATAAAAACATAGATCCACTAGGTTTTTACTATGAAATGCAACAAAATTATAAAAGGTGAAAAACCAAGCCAATAGTGGCTCTGTTTGAGGATGATGAATATGCAAATTCATGCAAGGGCTCATAACCCCTTGAAGAAGTAGACCACATACTTGGCCAAATTTTTTTTTGACAACTCTAAGAGAGAAACGACACAAGAAGAAACAATATACAAGGTTATACAAGAATTCACAAGAATTTATAGAATACACAAGAATCTCTGAAACTATTATTCATGGAAAATAAGTATTTTTAGAAAAAATACCTCTTCAAGAACTGTTCGTGTATTCGCAGTTCAAGAATATCGCTAGATAATTCTCTGACATAACATGAATCTTCCCGCTTGATAATGCTAACATATCTTAACTTTATTAGTTCTTCTTGCATCTTGGGAGCTATGGTAGGATTTATTGGCCTTTTCTTCTATCTAAAAGGTTTTGCTCCCTATTTTAATGGTACTTCATCCTAAAAGAGGTCCTCTCTAGATGCTTTCAAATCATCATAGGACCAAGAAAATACATGTTTTTATTTTCTCAATAGACTAATAAATTCTTGCCTAATTTTAGGGGCCAAATTCTTTCCAATATAAACTCTTTTGGGTGCTTCATTAGTCCCTAAGTTTATCTCTTCTAGATCCTTGGCACTAGACTCTTTATTGTGCATTTTGGATCTATCATGACTATCAAAGACAATCTCTAAAACTACCAATCCCTTTAAGATCTTATTTGTTTTGAGTTACGCAACCTCCTATCCAAACATAAGATTCTTACCATCAACACTTTCAACATAGGCTGATCAATCCACTTCTTGTCCATGAAACTAGCCTCTACAATTCAAAAGTTTGTCTAGTCCATGTAAGGAAACTTAGGTGCAAAAACAACTTCCTACTCTAATCCCTTAAGGAAATTATTGTGAAAATTCTATTTAATTACTTAAAATTTCAGATTTGATATTATGTAAAGAACAACATTGCACTCAACCATGAATGCAAAAAATAGATAGAGAAAGAAAACACAAACACAAAGATATGTCGATGGGAAAAAACCTTTTAGTAAAACAATCCCACCTGTCCAAAATGTACACAATGTATTATCTTCAACACAAAGGTTACAATACACTTTCAATGAAAATTCTTTTAGGAAATGGAAGATAAATCTAGTCACAACAAAATACTACCAACAATACACTTTTAATCTCTCATATCTATAACCCTAAAGTTTCTTATATCATGTGCTTTCTATTTTAGGGCAACTTCCAAAGAAGAAGCATATTTGGGTTTTACCATTCTCCAAAAAAGTAGGCACCCAAAATGGAGACTCAAGTGTATATTACTCAATGATCAATTGACACATGTCTTCATGTCTTCACCCATCATAATATCTTCTAAAGATAGCTCTTATGCATCATAGGAATCTATCATAACCATTTTAGTCATGATCTCCTTACACACAATTCAAGATGCTGAAACATGCAAGTGGAGTGACACATCAACATGCCAACTAGACATGTACACTTGCACTTAATTATATTATTTGTGAAAATTTAATTTATAAAAAAAATAATAAGAATAGGAAATATCTAAGGTTGGGACACCTTATTCCTAATAGTCCACTCCACTCCACTCTTAGTTATCTAGGTAGACTTTACTTTCGAAAAATTGGTATCAAGCACGAAGTCCACAAAGAAAAATGTTAATATCTTAAGGAGATATATGTAAAATCATTTTAGAATAGAAAGTTCAAATTTTGATAAAGTTAACTATGGCAGTTTGAAGGAGAAGAGGAAGACATATTTTCTATGCAATGGTTAGAGCTATTGTTTAATCACTAAGAACAAGAAGGAAGTGGTTCAAGAAGTGGTGTAGGAGCACCTAAACACAAAGGAATGCACAAAGGATACAAGAGGATAAAATAAATAGCATTAATTTCATAGTCTTTTAAATTTATCATAAGTCTATTTGCATCATATGTAAGGCTATGTGAAGTCATTTGCATGGCAATGTTTATATTGTCTTGTTAAAGTCCTAGTTTGGGTAAGGATGTCAAAATATGAAATCTTAATGCCTAATAAAGGATAAAATTGATGTAAAAGGTCTATTAATTCCATTTTGGGGTGATTCAAGTGTCCATAAAAATATTTACTATGTTTGGAGTTAAAATTGTAAAGTTGTCACATTGACATAAAAGGTTCTATTGCAAAAATGCATAAACTACATAAAATATTGTACAAAATGGAAAATATTGCAAACAAAAGGATTATTTGTTAATCAAAGATTGATTATGAAAATGAGGTGACAAAAGACTTAGTCATTATCTATTAGTAATACAATGTAAGATGATTGATTAGAGCAAGCCAAGCAATTAGTGTGAGCCTAGTGGTCAAAGTATGTCGAGCAAAAGTCACCAAACAATACATGTTAGGCAATATACCTAGTTAGTGTCAAGCACTAGTACATGCGGAGTATATAGTATGTGCCAAGTCACTCATGAGTTGAGTAGTCTATAAAATTTGAGTGATTATGTGCCGAGTAAATAGTGTATGCTAAGCCATTTAGAAGATGAGTTACCACATTGAGAATGTAGTCAATGTTGTTTCTTGGAGTCTTCAGATGTCGAGTGAATAGTTTTGGACATAGTTGTTTGTAATGGAAAAAACTTCTATGTAAACCATTTTTGGGCCAAAACAACTCTTTTTTTACAATTTTAGAAGATAAGTATGGATATATATTATGAATCCCTATGTAGTACATGTAATTAATCAAATTAAGGGGTGGATTAATTGGCAATAGGAATCAACCAACAGCCATTGATTCCTACCTAACCCATTCCACCTAAGTTTATTTAACAAGGAAAACCCTAAAGAGTTTATGTGAATATAAAATGCATAGAAGGAGATGAATTCTAAGTGCATAGAGAGCATTCATGGTGTCTATGGAGGTTATGAAAATATTCTTAATTGTAGAATCAGTTAGATAGAATAGAGGAAAGTAGAGAGAGGATAGAGAAGACATATTTGATGAGAAGGATCAAGATTTATCAGAAAAGAAAGGATGTGACATCTGGCAATAGTGTGTTAATTCAAGGATCATGGCATTGAATCATTTTCATAGGCGATGCAAAGAAATTATCCTAACCAAGTAGTCTTAATAGATTTGTGTAAATCTCTTAACTGAGTTCTTTTTTTTATTGTAAGTTTAAGTCCTCTAACAAGGCACACTTTTAATAAGGTGTTGAAATCCTTTAACAAAGTTAGACCTAATAGTCTTTGCAAGCTTTTATTAGGGAGGACACCTCACAAGGTATATCATAGTTTATTGTCAAGCTCACTATAGCCATAATTAGCTATAATTTATAGCTGAAATAGTGAATATTTGTGGTTGTCATCCCCACCCTAGCTTTACCTTCTCATTGGAGGGTTTTTTGGTTAGTCTTCCTCTCATTGGAGGGTTTCTAGGTAATTTGAGTTGGATTCAGCTCAGGTTGGGACATCTTAATGATTCAGGAGAATCATTTCTTTCAACCCCAGTTCTTTGATGTAGGAGCATCCTAGGTTGCCTTGTTATCCTAGCCATTTTTGTTCATTCTATAGTTGGTGCTGAGTTACTTAGTTGGTGTCGAGTTACTGTAGCACTCTTCATGTGCTAAGTTATTGTAGCATTCCTTCATGTGCTGAGTTACCTAGTGTATGTCGAGTGTTTCTTCATGTGCCGAGTTACTCAATGTATGTCAAGTGTTTCTTCATGTGCCCAGTTACCCAGTGTATGTTGAGTGTTTTTTTATATGCCAAGTTACTCAATGTATGTTGAGTGTTTCTTCATGTGTCGAGTTACCCAGTGTATGCCAAGTGTTTCTTCATGTGCCAAGTTACTCAGTGCATGCTGAGTTTTTCTTCATGTGTCGAGTTACCTAGTGTATGCTAAGTGTTTCTTCATGTGCCAAGTTACTCAATGCATTCCAAGTGTTTCTTCATGAGTCAAGTTACCTAGTGTATGCCGAGTGTCAGTATTTGGACATGATTTTGTGAGTCAACTTGTGGGATTTATTCATTCATGACATTTATGTTAAGATCTTTTCTTGGGATGAATCTAGATGATTTTTTGGTTAGTCTTCCTCTTATGTAATGTTCTAGAATGTTCTATAAGATATTTTTCCAAGTATAAATACAGAGTTTAGGCTTAGAGTTAAGCAAGTTTTGGAAGAGAAGAAGTTTTAGAGAAGCTTTTGGGAAGAAGATTGGAGAGCAGAACTGAAAGTGCAAATTTGTAGTTGGATCTTTGAATGTGAATGTATTTGTAATTGGTCATAACCTAGAAGGTCTTACAGGAGGGCATGTATGAAGATATTTTTTAGAATCAATAAAAGTAATTCACTCTTCTTCCTCTTTTGGTTGATGTTCTTTGTGTATGTTTCCATTGTGTTAACTCTTGCAGGGTGGTTTAAATAGTTGGGTGAGCCATTGGCCCTAGTTATTCATCCTCTTTCCTACATCACTTCCACCCTAGTTTTCTGAGATATGAGCATCCTAGGTTTCACTACTATCCATAATGTTTTTAGTTTTTATCTTGTTGCTAAAACTGGGTTCTGCTGAAGCAATATTTTCTATTTTTTGGGTGCTTGTTGTATACCACATAACTAATTTCCCATAATGAATGAAGGATTGTGTAGTTTAGGGATTGAAGAGGGATATATTACTATCTATAGACCAAGGTGTAAGATCTAAATCCTTATGAGTTGGGAGATATTGCAATTCTCCCGAAACATTGATTTATGGCAATTCTGCATGACAATTTTTTGTGCTCAAATTTAAGGTTGGATGCACACTTTCCCTTGAAGAATTAGACCTTGTGGACTTAAATTATTGTAGAGGACCTAGATATCTTCCCAAATTTTGAATCATGAGTTCTAATTCTATCAAAGCTACGAGATATATCAATTTTTTTCGGACATCAATTTTTGGACATTTAATTGTTGATGCAAGCAAACTTGTGTATTTAATTTAGGTTTATTTTCATTTAATATTTTTTGAGAGCTGACTTGTTGCTTTTCTATGTTATAAAATGATCTATAAGCCATTTTTTCTAGTATAAATAGAGTGTTTAGGCTAGGAGCTAGGGAAGTGAAGAGTTTTTAGAGAGTTTTGGGTAGAGGATTGCTGAGCAGAACTAGAAAGTGTGAATCTTCTACCGATCTATGTGTATGAATTTATTTTGCATTTGGCTATAAGTTAGAAGGCCTTATAGCTAGGATTGTATATTGAATATTTGAAGAATCAATGAAAGTATTTTATTCTTCTTCCTCCTTTGGTTGTTGTTCTTTGTGCTAGCTTCCATCGTATTAACTCTTGCATTGTGGTTCAGAAAGCTAGGTGTGCCATTGGCCCTAGTTTTCCCTATCCTTCCCTGAATCATTAAAGGGATGTTTATGAACTGAATGATTTTATTTACTCCTAAAAAGGTCCATCCTCTAACAAGGAATATTTATCTATGTGCATCATCTTGTGGGTACCTTCCCCACTAGGGTTCTCCTAGTTAACATATCAAGTGTTATTGTGTACAAGTATCTTGTTGTGGTTTCTTATTATATTGCTCATATTATAAAAATTTAATAAGTTTGATAATTTTTATATTAGTTGAATAATTGGTTCATCCCTCACCCTCTCAATAATATTGGTCAACTATATATTCTAACAATTGTTATTAGAGCGTTAGATCCTTGAAGGAAAAGGTTAATAGCTTTTAGAGATCGATGGCAAATATTTTCAAAAAGGGTAGTCCTAGATTTGTTGGCACTAACTATGATAGTTTGAAGGAGAAGATGAAGTATCATCTAGTATGTATGGGTTTAGGTTATTGACCCTTGATAAAGAGTGAAAAGGCAATTGTCAAAGAAAAGAAACTTGAAGAATGGAGTGAAGTAGAGAGATCTATTCATTTACAACATGAGAGATAGTGAAGCTTTAGTATTAGCTCTTCTAGAGAATGAATATAGTCAGGTAAAATATCTAGAAATGTCTCATAAGATTTGGAAAATATAAGAATTATTTTTTAAGGTGATACACATAGAAAAAGAGTAAGATTATAGAATTAGATATGTGCATTTTAAGATGCTAACATGATGAAAGATGAATCTAAAAGAAGCTATATTGGTAGCATATTTGAGATTATTGCAGAAATCAATACATAGGGTAAAATGAACAAAGAAGATAAGATTCTATGGAAGATCTTGAAGAATTTGACACCTCCATTCAAGCAAGTAGCTTAGATAATTCAACTATTTTTACATTATACTAATGAGTTTACAATGGAAATATTGCTTGAAAGATTGGAAGCAACTGAAGTATGTGTGAGACAAGCAAGAGAGCTAAAAAGAGTAGAGACATCTTTCAATGCCATAAATGTTTGGCCCAATCTATATAGAAGCATAAATACACATTGAGCTTTTTCTAGTGGCAACAAAACCAAATCTTATGAAGACAAGAAGATTGAAGAAGTTATAACACTTTTTGTGAGAAAAGAAATAGATGGTAAGCATATCTTTCAGTATTGGACATGTAACGAGTTTTAGCATTATGCATCTAAATTTCCTAAAAGAAAGAAAAATTATCAGAAAAATTTTAATCCTAGAAGACCTAGCAATTTATTGCATGCTAATGAAGAAGAAGAATCTAGTGAGAAAGGTCAGAGTAAAAGTGATGACGAGCAAGGATTTGTAGCCATTAAGGAAGTTGATCTTGCTAGGGAAATTAGAGAAGAAAAGGCTCTAGTTTCCCAAGTTAGAAAGAAATTTGATTGGATAATAGATAGTGATTGTTCACATCACATGACTAGTTTTATGAATAAATTTGTTGAATTCAAAAACTGTGATTGATGTAGTAGCATCCTGGGTTGCCTTGTTATCCTACTCATTTTTGTTCATTCTGCATGGGAGCCAAGTTACTGTAGCACTCAGTTGGAGTTGAGTTACTATAGCACTCAGTTCGAGCTGAGTTAATATAGCACTCAATGGGAATTGAGTTATTGCAGCACTTAGTTGGAGCTAATTTATTGTAGCAGTTAGTTGGGGCTGAGTTACTGTAGCACTCAATTGGGGGCAAGTTACTATAACACTTAGTTGGAGCCGAGTTATTGTAGCACTCATTGGGAGCCGAGTTACTGTAGCACTCAATGGGAGCTAAGTTACTATAGCACCTAGTTGGATCCAAGTTACTATAGCACTTAGTTGGTGCCGAGTTACTATAGCACTTGGTTGGTGCCAAGTTACTATAGCACTTAGTTGGTGTTGAGTTACCCAATGTATGCCAAGTGATTCTTCATGTGCTAAGTTATATAGTGTATGTCGAGTGACTCTTCATGTGCTAAGTTATCCAGTGTATATCGAGTGTTAGTATTTGGATGTGATTTTTGCAAGCTGACTTGCAAAATTTATTTCAATTGCGACATTTATGTTAAGATCATTTCTTGAGATGTGTCCAAATTATTGTTGGGTTGGCTCTCCTCTTATGTAATGTTCTAGAATAATTTGTAAGAAATTTTGGCAAGTATATATAGACTGTTAGGCTTAGAGTTAGGCAAGTTTTAAGAAGAATTTTTTGGGGAGAAGAGGAATTGGGAGAGTTGGATCTTTGAATGTGAATGTATTTGTAATTAGCCATAACCTAGAAGGCCTTACAGCTAGGCATGTATGAAGATGTTTTGATGAATCAATAGAAGTATTTCTCTCTTCTTCCTCCTTTGGTTGTTGTTCCTTGTGTTTTCTTTTGTTGTGTTAACTCTTGTAGGGTGGTTTGGATAGCTAGGTGACCCTTTGGCCCTAGTTATTCTTCCTTTTCCTACATCAATTGTTATTAGAGCCTGAGGTTTTTCCTTATGGAGATTGGATCATGTAGAACCCTGATTTGGATTTAATTGTAGGGTGGAAGATCTAGGGATTTGACCTATAACTTGCAGAGGGTCATGACCTTTTAGGATTTTGATTTGTAAAGATGGTTCATGGTAGAAGGAATGTTGATGATGCTATATTGTATCAATTGAGACAAATTGCAACTAGATTAGATGCTATAGAGATAGCCCAAAGGAGATGAGCACATCTTGATGATGTAAGTGATGATGAAGAAACAACACCAAACCATAATCTAGAACTTGAAGAAGATCAAGATGAGGAAAGATTGTTGTGAGTGTTGTCTAGGGAAAATTCAAAGCTTGATATTGTAGTCACTAGGTTTAAAGGTCATGCATTGCTATGGTGGGAACATTTGCAAACTAATAGACAAAGGAGAAGAAAGGAGAAGATTAGAACTTAGCCAAAGATGGTGAATAGGTTAAAGAAAAAATTTGTCCCTTCTGATTACCAAGTTAACTTGTTGAGAAAGATGCAAAATTTGAAACAAAAAGATATGACTATAAAAGAATATACCAAAGAATTCTATAGATTGGACACTAGATTCAGACATGTGGATGATGATGTTGAGAAAATTGCAAGGTTGGAAAGTGTAGAAGAAGCATATAAATATGCCTTGAAAGTTGAGGAGATCTAAACAAAGAAGCATGAACAAAGAAAATTAGGTAGAGGTGGTAGATTCCAAAGAGGAAGAGGTAGATATTATGAAGAAAGTGGTAGATTTGATAGTTCTATGTAGGGTAAAGGCAAATCTAGTTACCACGTTGCAGTTGTAGAGGCTAAAACATGCCAAACCTTTTCATGCTTCACAGATCAAAGATGAGTATAAGATATTGGTAAGTGAGCAATGCCTTCTGAAGTTCAAAATTGGACATTACTTTGATGAAGTTTTGTGTGATATTATGCCCATGGATTGTTGTCATATTTTTTTTGAGTAGACCTTGGCAATATGATAGATATGTTGTACATAATGGAAGATTGAATCAATATACTCATTGGGTAAATGGGAAGAAACAAACATTGCTACCTTTGATTGAAAGTCTAGATGAGGTTAATTATATTGCTATAAAAATTTGCATGGTTAATGGGAAACAATTTGAAAAGGAAATGAAAAGGAATCAAGTTTGTTTTTTCATATTTCCTAGAGGATTGAGTGTTGGTAGTAATGGCTAAGCAGCAGAAGCTAGTAATGATCAAGTGACAGTACATAGTGACAGCCAAGTACTAGTAGAAATTATAGAATTGTTAAATGAGTATAAAAACATTATTATTGATGATATTATTGATGGTTTACCTCTAGTAAGAAGCATAAATCATTGTATGGATTTGATTTCTGGAGCTAGTTTGCCAAACAAAGCACCATATAGATTAACACCTACAAAGAATGAAGAACATAAAAGACAACTGCATGAGTTGTTGTAGAAAGGTTTCATCAGAGAAAACTTGAGTCCATGAATTGTACCTACTATATGAGCACCTAAAAAGAATGGAGAATTGAGAATGTGAATTAATTCCAAAGCTATTAACAAGATCATAGTGAAATATAAGTTTCCTATGCCAATGATGGATGGCATAATGGATTATTTGAGTTGAGAAAAGTATTTTACCAAGATTGATTTGAAGAGTGGCTACCATCAGATTAGAATCAAAGAAGGTGATGAATGGAAGACTACTTTCAAGACAAAGAATGGTTTGTATGAATGGTTGGTTATGCCTTTTGGTGTGACTAATGCACCTAGTACTTTCATGAGATTGATGAATGAAGTTCTAAAAAGATTTTTTGGTAAGTTTGTGATTGTTTATTTGGATGACATTTTGATATTCAATAAGACTAAGAAAGATCATCTTGGGCATATTAGACAAGTATTACAAAGATTGAAAGAGGAAAAGTTGTTGATTAATCTAAAAAAGTGTTTTTTTATGCAAGAGGAGATTGTGTATTTGGGATTTGTGATTTTAGCTAATGGATTGATGATGGATTCCGAGAAGGTTAAAGAAATTTTGGAATGGCCTACACCTAAGAATGTGGGTGAGGTAAGATCATTTCATGCTTTGGCTTGTTTTTATAGAAAGTTTATAAAGATTTTTAGTGCTATTTGTAATGCTATGACTAAGACAATGAGGGGGGATAAAATGTAATTCAAGTGGACACATGGTGCTAATAAGAGTTTTGAGAATTTGAAACAAAAGGTTGCTGAATTACCTATATTAGCTTTACCAAATTTTAACAAAGTATTTCAAGTTGAATGTGGTGCAAGTGGTAATGCAATAGGAGCTATATTAAGTCAAGAAGGTAAACCCGTTGCTTTCTTTAGTGAAAAGTTGAATGATGCTAAAAGGAAATATTCTATGTATGATTAAGAATTATGAGCTATTGTTCAAGCATTGAAGAAGTAGAGACATTATTTGATTCCTAAGGTATTTGTGTTGTATACTGATCATAAAGCTTTACAATACTTGGGAAGTCAACATAAATTGAATCAGAGACATATGAAGTGGTTTGATTACTTGTAAAGTTTCACATTTGTTATTAAGCATAATAGTGGAGTTACTAATAGAGTTAGTGATGCATTAAGTAGAAGATGTTCTTTGTTGATTGAAAGGAAGGTTGAAGTTCTTGGTTTTGATGAAACAAAAGAGTTGTATGATGTTGATCTTGATTTTTCGGAGGTGTGGAGAGAGTGCAGAGCACCAAATATGATAGATCACATAAGTAAGTATGATGAATATTTCATTCAAGAAGGTATATTGTTCAAAGGCATTCAGTTGTGTATTCCTAGAAGTTTTATGAGGTTGAATCTAATTAAGAAAAAGCATAGTGGTGGATTAGTTAGTCATTTTGGAATTGATAAGACATTGAGTTTTATGGAAGAGAAGTATGGCTGGCCAAAAATGTATAAGGATGTTCAAAAATTTGTAAAGAGTTATGGAGTTTGTCAAGTTGTAAAAGGATTGATTAAAAATACTAGTTTATATACACCTATTACTATTCTTGAGAAATGTTGGACTAAAATTAGTTTGGATTTTGTTCTTGGATTGCCTAAGATAGTGAAAGGGTATGATTTCATGTTTGTTGTAGTGGATAGATTTCTAAGATGGCTCAATTCATACCATGTAAGAAGAAGTCCAACACAGAGTATATTGCTGAACTTTTGTTTAAAGAGATTGTGAGATTGAATGGATTACCAAGAAGTATTATTTTTGACAGAGATAGTAAGTTTGTTGGTTATTTTTGGAAGACTTTGTGGAAGAAGATGGGTACTAAGATGAATTTTAGTTCTACATTCCATCCACAAATAGATGGATAGATAGAGGTTATGAATAGAAGCTTGGGTAATTTGCTAAGATGTTTAGTTTTGAATAAGCCAAGTAATTGGGAGATGGTATTGGCATAAGCTAAATTTGGATATAATAATTTAGTGAATAGGAGTATAGGGAAGACACCTTTTAGGGTTTTTACTTGAATGCATCCTAGAAGTATATTAGATTTGAGAGATGTTGCTGGTGAAGAAAAGAAAAGCGTTGCAGGAGAAGAATTTACTAATTTTATGGAGTCTTTGAATAAGGAAGTAAAATTGAGGTTGGAACAAAGTAATCAAAAGTACAAGGAGAATGCTAATTAGTCTAGAACACACCATGATTTCCAAGTTGATAATGAGGTGATGGTTCATTTGAAGAAAGGAAGATACCTAGTTGGAACATATAGTAAGCTCAACATGAAAAAATATGGACTATGTAAGATCTTGAAGAATTTTGATAGTGGTAATTCTTCTGAAATTGAGTTACCTGATGACATGGATATATCTCTTATATTCAATATTTCTTATTTGTATAAGTATTATAAGTTAGAGGATGAAGTTGTTGTATTAGAAGATTATCCTAAGAAGCAAATTGAACAAGTTGAGTAGATATTAGATCAGAGAGTTGGCAAGAGCACAAGAAGAAAAAATTATTATGAGTGAAGTGGAAGAACATGCCTATTGAAGATGCTTCATGGATTTCTCAATTTGAATTAGAGTCAACTCAAATTGCAAACTCTCAATGATTTAGGAGAATCATTTCTTTCAACCCCAGTTGTTTGATGTGGGAGCATCTTGGGTTGCCTTATTATCTTGCTCACTTTTGTTCATTCTATATGGGAGCTGAGTTACTGTAGCACTGAGTTGGAGTAGAGTTACTATAGCACTCAATTAGAGCCAAGTTACTATAGCACTCAATGGGAGCCAAGTTATTGTAGCACTCAATTGGAGCCAAGTTACTGTAGCACTCTGGAGCCAAGTTACTGTAGCACTCAGTGGGAGCCAAGTTACTATAGCACTCAATGGGAGGTGAGTTATTGTAGCACTCAATTGGAACTGAGTTACTATAGCACTCAGTTGGAGCTGAGTTACTATAGCACTTAGTTGGTGTCGAGTTACTGTAGCACTCAGTTGGTACTAAGTTACTATAGAACTTAGTTGGTACCGAGTTACTATAGCAATTCCTTCATGTGCTAAGTTACCTAGTGTATACCGAGTGATTCTTCATGTGCCAAGTTATCTAGTGTATACTAAGTGACTCTTCATATGCTAATTTATCTAGTGTATGCTGAGTGACTCTTCATGTGTTAAGTTATCTAGTGTATGCCGAGTGTTAGTATTTGGACATGATTTCTATGAATTGATTTGCATTATTTATTTTGATTACGACATTTATGTTAAGATCTTTTCTTGGGATGTGTCTAGACCATTGTTGGGTTGGGCCTCCTCTTATTTAATGTTGTAGAATAATCTATCAACCATTTTGGCAAGTATATATAAAGTGGTTAAGCTTAGAGTTAGGCAAGTTTTAAGAAGAATTTTTTTGGGAGAAGAGGAATTGGGAGAGTAGAACTAAAAGTGGGAATTCACAGTTGGATCTTTGAATGTGAATGTATTTGTAATTGGCCATAACCTAGAAGGCCTTATAGCTAAGCATGTATGAAGATATTTTGATGAATCAATAAAAGTATTTCTCTCTTCCTCCTCCTTGGATTGTTGTTCCTTGTGTTTTCTTCTATTGTGTTGACTCTTGTAGGGTGGTTTGGATAGTTGGGTGAACCTTTGGCCCTAGTTATTCTTTCTTTGCCTGCATCAATGATGGAAGTATTGTTAGAGTTGGTAACAATGTAGCCTATCATATTACATGGATTGGATCCATTACTTTAGATGAAAGATCAAACACTAATTATGTTTACTTTTTTTATATATTAAAACACAATTTGTGGAGTGTTGGATAGTTGGTGGACAAAAGTTATCAATTGAAATTCATAGAAAAGACTTCCACAATCAATATAGTGTAATGATTGGAACTTAAACTAGATCCAAAAATAATGTATTTCAGTTGAATTCCACTAAAATAACATGTTTAATTGCTAAAGTGGATAAAAGTTTGTTAAGGCATAGGAGATTGTCTTATAGACTTTGATAATATTATAAAAGTTAGTAGAAAGTTTGTAGTTAGAGATTTGCCTAAGATAATAAAGTATACTAATGATATTTGCAAAGAATGTATTTTGGGTAAGAAAAGAAGGTATCATTTCCCAAAAAGAAATTCATAACTACATAGAAGCTGAATATTGTTTAGACATATCTAAGTGGTCCCTCTAGAACAAGAGGAGTCTATGGTGAAATCTATGTATTTCACAATTTTTGTTGATGATTTTATTAGAATGATATGGGTAGCATTTCCTAAAGAGAAGTCTTAAGCTTTTGAGATGTTTAAGATATTTAGGAATAGAGTTGATAATGAATCTATTGTTAAGATAAAAAGTTTGAGATCATACAGAGGAGAAGAATTCACTTCTAGAGAGTTTAATATTTTTTGTGAAGATAATAGAATCAAGAGATAATTATCTTCGCCTACAATTAGTGAACAGAATGGGATTGTGGAAAGAAGAAATATATCAGTAGTAGAGGTAATAAGAGAATTTTTTTGAGAATGATTCATCTATAAAATTTTGTAGAGAAGCAATCAATATAGCAGTGTACAATATGAACAAAGTTCAGACCAAAAAAGTTATAAGAAAGACCCTTTATGAATTACAATTTGGTCATTTACTATCAGTTAATTATTTTAAAATATTTGGGAGCAAGTTTTATATTAAGAGACATGATGATACTAGTAATTTTGATCCAAGAAGTGATGAAGGTATGTGTCTTGACTATTCATTGAAAAGAAAGGCATACAAATGTTTTAATCATAGAACTAAGACAATAGTTGAGTGTACAAATGTAGAGATTGATGAAAAGTTTGAAACTAAGGAAAATATGTTAGATTACAATTCAGATGTAGAAGAAGATAATTGTGGAATGGATATAAATAATGTAGATGTTTCCCTTGAGACTAAAAATGATATACAAAATGATGTACAAATTGTTGAGCAAATAGGGAAAGAAAGGTCTAAACATGGAAATTAGATAAGAGTTGAAATGGAAACTCCTTCCTCTAACAAGAATATGACAAAGAATCACCCTCTAGAGAAGATAAGTAGAAGTAAAGACAAATGTGTGATGACAAGAAATAGTGTTAATGAGGAGATATGTCTAATTTATTAAGTTGAACCTAAAAGTATAGATGAATCACATAAAGATGATCATTGGATTCAAGAAATCAAGGAAGAATAAGATTAGATTGTGAAGAATTAAGCATGGGAGTTAGTTCCTAAACCTAAAGACAATAATGTTATAAGTTAGGTGTTAGATTTAAAGACAATGATGTGTAGGAACCAACTAGATATTTATAAATAAGATGAATGAACTAGGTGAAGTTGTGAGAAACAAAGCCAGACCTGTATGAAAAAGGTTACTACTGAAAAGAAGGCATAGACTATGAGGAGACATATGCCCATATAGCCATAATGGAAGTAGTAAAAATGTTCTTGGCTTATGTAGTGACTAAGATTTTCAAAGTATATCAGATAGATGTTAAATCAACTTTCCTAAATGGATAACTTGAAGAAGGGGTATATATTGAGAAGCATGAAGGTTTTCCTCTAACAAAAGAAAAATATATGGTATGAAGATTAAAGAATGCTCTATATGGACTAAACCAAGAACCTAGAACCTAGTATGCAAGGTTTGATAGTTATTTGGAAAAACTTGGATTTGCTAAAGGTATAACAAATAGTAACTTATATTTGAAGGAAATTGAGAATGGTTTTCCAATAATAGTAATATTTTTTGATGGTATCATATTTGGTGGTAATGATGAAGCTAGTAAGTGTGTTGAAGAGATGAAGAATGAGTTTCAAATGAGGATGATAGGAGAAATTAAGTTTTTTCCTAAGATTAAAGATTGCGTAGAATGGTGATGGTATTTTCTTTTCACAAGATAAATAATTGAAAGATTTGATGAAAAGGTTTGAATTAGAAAGTTTTAAGCATGTTTGTACATCTATGATAACTAGTCACACGTTATCTAGTAAAGGTGAGACACCCATAGTTGAGAAGAAGAATTATAGATCTATGAATGGATGTTTGCAATATTTGACTCACACCAGACCAAATATAGAAAATGTAGTTGAGGTTGACACTAGATTTCAAGCTTATCATAAGGAGTATCATTATGCAAATGTAAAGAGAATATTCTAAATTTTTTCTTGTAGGAAGATAATTTTCTTGGCAGAGCAAGAAATGAGATTGTATTTGACAAACTATGGCTAAGGTAGAGTATGTTGCAGCAACAAACAATTATAATTAAGTTATTTGGATAAAACAAATCCTAAAGGATATCAAGATTGATTTTGTAGAACCTATTATCATATACTTTGATAACACAAGAAGAGTAAGTATGTCTAAGAATCCTATATTGCATTCCATGACTAAGAATATATATATTAAGTACTGTATCTTGAGAGAGAAGGAACTAGAAAATGAGATTAAATTGGAATATGTGAGTACTAAAGATTAGATTGCAAATATCTTTACAAAGCCCTTACTTAAAGATGTATTTGAGTACTAGAGAGATATGCTTGGATTTATGCCCATGCCTAATTCTGAGTAGATGATACAGAGATTGCATCAGTCTAGTGGTACAAAGCACTATTGTTAGACTAGATTGAATGTTGATGCTTCTTGTATGGGGTAGTATCTATGATGAGCTAAGTCATTGAGGACTCTTGGTATTTGGTCTTGAATAGTCTCTTTGGTTACTTGAGCTGATTGAAGAATTAGAGCAATTAATTTATATAATGAGGCCTTTCTCATTGATGTCAATGTGGGAGAATATGCATGAAAAAAATCTCCTAAGTATTTATGGGGAGAAGAGTGCATGAAAATGTCTAGTTTATTAGTGAGATTTAGAAAGAATCATGAAAGAAAGATGAATATCTCTATGGTGTAGATATGCAGCATAAGGAATTCTGATGTATGGTGAGTTTTTTAGTGTGAACAACTATTGTCAATCCTAAAGAAGAAGAAGAACAAAGTAGTGTTCTAGAAGATTTCAGATTTGATTGATGAAGATGATTTGATAAGATGAGAACAAAAATAACAACAATAGAGTACTATATGGATTCTTGGAGCTTAGATGTTCTTTTATCTATGTTTCCATCAATGCCAAAGAGGGAGATTGTTAGCATGAATGCTGATGATACTACTTTGGGGGAGTATCCTAAGCATTGGAGAGTATTGATATGTTGTATTCATGATTATGTTTTTCATTGATTTCAGCATAGTAGTATGTTTGTGAAGACTAACAAAGTAGAAGATAGAGATCTTAGTTATAAGAACAACATTTTGATTTTCTGGTGATGCACATTGATGGAAAAGTTTAGTACAATGCTTGATGTCAAGATTCAATGAAAATCAAGTAAGTCAAAGACATACAAAATTTGTACCTTATTTATACATAGTAGTATAGAGATAGAGTACCTCAGAAGTGATTTTCTAATGTTTGCATTATATATTTTAGTAGTGATATAATATGTTTATGTACAATCATCGATTGACTAATGATAGTTTGTTAATGACATCAACAAATGTGCAAGCCCTAGTGTTGCATGTGTGAGAAGTTGTATAGATTCTGAGCTGATAGTACAATTTTAATTTTAAATTAGTTAATTATCTTATTATAATTAATTGGGAAAGCTTTGAGGCTGACTGAAAGATTTATTTTAAAGATATAGTATAAAGGAAATGTGTTTTCTTTGTTTGTAAGATAAGCATGGATGCAGTGATCATTGTATTGAGTTTGAAGTGAAAAAAGGACAAGAGTGTTTATTGAATGTGAGTAAGTGATCAAAGAGATTATTGGATGTGAGGTTTATGATCTAGTTACAAGATTGGAAGGAGCTAGTTCTTTTTTATATGATAGAAAGTTGAAGGAGCATTACTATTTATTTCTATTATTCTCTAAGGAGCAATGCAAAGACCATTTAGAGAGTGGGTTCATTGATCTTTTCCTTGAATCTATTTGGGAAATGGGTCAAGTATTCTTCCACAAGTACTAATAATAGGGACTAATATGTTCTAAATGTTGTTCTAGACTCCTAAAAAGGTCCATCCTTTAATAAAGAATATTTATATTAATACATAATCTTTTGGGTACCATTCCCACTAGGGTTCTCCCTCTAGTCTAGGGCTTTCCTAGTTAATGTATCAAGTGTTATTGTGCATGAGTATCTTGTTGTGGTTTTTGATTATATTTCTCATATGGTCAAATTTGAATAATGTTGATAATTGGGATATTAGTTAGATAATTGATTCACCCCCCCCCCCCCCAACCTACCTCTTAGTTATACTGATAGAGAAAATACTCTAACACCTAAATTTACCACTATTTCATCTTTGATTTATCCATTTGTACCTTGAATAACATTAACAAGCTATTTAAATATTATGTAGTAGTATAATAGGTTCTCACCTTCCATCATTCTCATGTCATCATATTTTCCTCTTATGTTTTTTAATTTAGCTCTTAACACATTATCATCACCTCCATATATGGTCTTCAATCTCTCCCACATCTTCTTTCTAGTATTGTAATATTTTAGGTTATCAAACTTGACATAGGTTAATGCTAAGGAAATATCCAACATTAATTAGTTGTAATCTAACTTCTATGTTAGTTCATCAGTAGTTAAAGGAATAGTTGTTACTTCTACATATTGATTTTCTAGAAACTTGACAATAGCATCACCAATACTAGATATGCATAGCTTCATTAAGGTCTATCCTATAGGAAAGTTCTTCTTGTTTAGGTTGGGTACATCTCTCTTGTTCATCATGATCTTTAGGTGTAAGTACATTCAAAATTTTATTTGTGAGAACTAAGATCTGATACCAATTGATAGAAATGTTTAGAATAACTAAGATGAGGGAGGTGAATTAGGTACTCAAGATTGATATGTGAAATTTGAACCATTAAACATTAATCACTTAATTGTTCCTTTTATCTTGCTATTGCTCAATTACTATATTAAAACTATCATAAACATAACTTGCATTGCATAATGAAAACATTATCAAATGTGAAAATTCATTAAAAAAATCATCATAGTTTGACACTAGGATTTTATGTGCAAATGAATTTAGGAAAACTAGCCAGCAACATGTCACTCTTTTTCACTCTTTTGAAGTGAGATCTATTAGGAGCCAACCTTGTCAAAGGCTCCAACACACACTATTAAATATGACCTAGTTAGAGGACTTATTCAACTTGTTAGGAGTGTCCTTGTAAAAGGAATTTGATCATTCCATTTAGAATGCCACCTAGTTAAAGGATTTACATAGATTGTTAAGTCTTCAAATGATTATTAGATCAACCTCTATTAAAAGGATTTCAATACAAATTGTCTATAATGATAAGAAAGAAATAGTAGGTTTGATCTATATGATTAGAACTCACTTTTTTTGGTTAAGATCTTTGTTTGGTTCTTATGTTGGTTTACTGATAAGTCATTCACTATCATCTTTGATCTCGATCTACTTGGTCTCCCTTCAAGCATTTAGTCCACTCTTCTCATTAACACTTAAGCCTTCTTCTCTAATTTTCTTATCAATGACAACATCATATCCACAATATTTCTCCTTTCGCTTTGCATTCACACAGTTTTATGCTTTAGATCAACCTTTCTCTATACGTCTCTCTTCAGATGCAAACTTTCTCATACACACATTGGCTAGGCTCAGCTTGGCTTGACTAGACACAACTATACATACTACTTAATGATCAATTTATGTATGTCTTTAAATAAGAAATTCATGATTTACTATTTTCTACGTGCACCATAGATCTTAAGGGGTATGATCAAATTTAGCTTGATTCAATTTATCTATTGATCTTCTTGATCCTCCTCTAGAAATGTCTCTAGAATCATTCTGTTAGGTCTTTACATAATCACCTACTTGACTTTAATGACCCAACTCATCAATCTTATTTTCAACATGTTTTGCATCTCCCAAAAAATCAACTAACTTAGCTTGATCTTACAATTTCTTTGAATTTTGTTCTCTTACTATCACTTGGCAATCTCTAAATACTAATAATTATTGGTTTCTATAAAGATTATTTCTTGATATCAACTAAATTTCTTGTATGATGCTAATGCTTGGTCAGCACTAGATTTTCTCAACACTAACTATAGCTTGGTTGACACTAGAATTACTCTACATTCCTTCTTATCTTTCTCTTATGCTTGGCTCAGCCTATCTTGACATAAATAATTACTTTTCTTTATCAAAGTATATCTAATCAAATGTCCATTGTGACTTAATTTTCATAACTTCAACCTTTCTTCTAGGTGCTTTAGTTATGAGTAACTTCGCAAATCATCTTCATCAATCAAATATATATGACATTTAGATTAGGTAGAAATATGTCTCATCCATAGATTTGGCATCAATGAAAAAAGAAATCGTTCCAATTGTAAGTTTCTAACACATTAATAGTGGGTTTTCTCATTATATGACTTGAGATGTAAACAAATTCATTGAATTAAATATCTATATTGGTGAATTAGTTATGGTTGGAAACAATGCAACCAATCATATTAAGGTAAAAAGGATAAATTACTCTTAATGGAAAGACTAAAACTAATTATTTTTACATTGTTAATCATTTGAAACATAATCTATTGAGTGTCCGATAACTAGGTGACAAGAGATATTAGTCTTAATTCAAAGAGAAGACATGCATTATATAAGATAAAGATGGTAAGCTAATTTGTATTTGTACAAGGAGAAGATGTAAATTTTTTAAACAATCTATTGAATACCACTCAAATGATATGCTTAGTATCTAAAGTTGATGACAGTTGGTTGTGGCATAAGAGATTTTTTCATATTAACTTTGACAACATTGTGAACATCAATAATACATTTTTTGTTAGAGATTTCCTAGAATTATGAATCCTATTAACATGGTATGTTTGAATAGAATTTTGAACTTGCTTCTCTTATTTTTTAATTCTTTGGAAAGATTATCAAATAGGAAATTTAAACCTTGAACTATAATCAAGAGTTCAAAGTTCAAAGTTTTAAAAATTTAGAGTCTCCTTTCTAGTGTCAAGATGCCTTTCTTAAGCTTAGCCTTTATCAAGTTAGAACCTTGAACTTGAACCCTAAATCTATCAATTCAAAGTTAAAATTTCATTGGTTCATCATTTTATTCTTAGATACCCAACATGAGGTGTTGTCTTTTATAGTGGATTTTAGTGTTCTACTAAACTTGAACCTTTACCCACTTGAAGTTAGTTTAAGTTCATAGTTTTGTGTGTTAGTAGTCCTTTTCTTAATCATTTTTTGTATTTTTAAAATGTTCAAAGTTCAAAGGCTCAAAGTGTTAGATGTACATAGACATGTGGCACTATAGATCTTCTCAATATTTCCATGAAAGATGAAAACACATGCATTTAATGATGACTAGTTGAGGTGATGGTAGAATAAAGTTTAGTATGAGTGGAAGTAAATATGCTTATTAGTTAGCAAGAATTCTTGACCTACCAATACTTTCCTTGATCATTTAGTGCACTTGTTGTCTTGGTATGGAATATTAAAAAGCTATTTTTTCTAGTAAAAACAATAATTTTTTGAAAAAAGATAGTCTAACATGTCTCCTTAGAGCTGAGGGTGAATAGAAAGTTATTTCCACATTAGGAGAATTTTTTGAAACTCAAACATAGTTATTCTACATTCTCTACCTAGATCCTCTTCTTTCATTTCTTTTTGTAATTTTAAAATATTCTCTAGTTTCTTTCTATATCCTATTGGGTCTTTCTTAGTTGAAACCTATACATTCTCATGGCTACCCTATGTCCTAAATTACTTAGAGAAAAGAAACTTTGCCCTTTAATGAGACTTTTACTAGAGTTAGGAGACACTACACTATTAGATGAAAAAAATTTAAAAGTAGGTGCTAGATTAAAGAATGTATGCCTTGGTTCTATGACCAAATGTGTGTCTAAAAGTGGTCTTATCGAGGGTGCCAATTTTTCTAAATATATTCCTTTTCTAGCGTTGGTAGAGTCTACAAAAATGTAAGATGTGACTAGGAGATTCATCAAAAATTATAATGGAGAAGTCATGTTCCAAACTTGTTCCAAAATTATAACCTTTATTTAATCTTTCCTAAACTTGTTCCAAAATTTGAAACTAAATCTCCAACTCAATAGCATAATCAATGAATCCTTATACATGTAAAAATTGTGTATATTTCTTCAAAATGTCTTTGGCAACAAATATTACCTTCCAAATAATCTCAATATGTGGTAATAACTATAGTTGAATCAACATCAACTTACACTTGATCTTTGTATCTTTAGCTATGGATCGAATAACCTCTTTTGACTAATGTAAATTCATTATAAGTGGATGACCTTGAAATTTCATTCCTGCCAAATGTACTAACACTCACTCTAATGTCTTCATGTAATAGCTCAAATGAATGTTTAGTATCTGTTGTAGACAAATCAATATCATGCAATTTCAAATAGAATGAATTAACAACTTACAAAATTATTTCCTAATCTATGACTAATGTAGAAATCAACTTCTCTATGTAGAAGTTCCTACAAGAATTTCTATTACACTTTATGCTCCATTCTTCTATCAGACCACTATAATAATTCTTCATTGGTGTCTATGAATTCTATCTAAATGTTATCAACTAAATGTACTAGCTAATCCAAAAAAATTTATTGATTATTAAAATATATGATCCCAAATACATTTACAAAAATATCTTTGTTAGTTGTTCTAGCTTTACCTTATGACTCAACAAGGTTTGTAGCTCTTGCATCTGCTCTAGTGTAAGATTGTTTAAATCATACATAGGTAATGCAATTAACTCATCAAGGCTCACTGATTTATCATCTTCATCACCTAAATGAGTCACATCTAGAGATCATAAATGTGTATCACTTGGTAGTAATAATTGCAACTATTTCCCCTTTTCACTCAATCTCGACTTTTGGTGTTGTGCTTTTATAGAAATTACCTATTGTATAGGTGTTACATTTATTTATTTTGTAGCCTTTGTACTTAGCAACTAAATAAGAGCTCAAGTAGCATCTTTCTCTTTCTGTTTTACTTCTATTTCTACCAATTTAGTGCACGAGTCTCCTTCAAAATTTATCTCCTTTTCAAAATTTGGTATATAAGTTAATGGTGTATATACAATTAAAGCCTCACCAAGTTTCTTGACACTTGTATCCTCTATAATTGATGTCACATTAATATCTTTAGTATTCTTATTTTCAATCTTTAGATAGTCAAATATATGTAAGAAAATTGAGTTAGTATAGATTTTTCTTGAATATATTTTATTAAGCTTTGAATTTCCTCTTCAATTAGTATATTTGAATTAGGTGGAGGGGTTTCAATGTGATCTTCAATTGTGACTAGATCTTATTTTTCATACTAACTGACTAGGAAATTCCATTGCATCTTTGTCTTCCCTCAGTTCCATAGATGGAGTAAGAAATCCAAATGCTTCTTTTCATATCTGGATATTGTAATGCTCAACTTCATGACCTTTATTTTTCAAAACCTTATAGGCCCTATCTCTTGGCATAAACTACTTGACAAAATATCTAAGGGCTATAGACATATGGATCTTCCCTAAATCAAGCACAACTTGTGTTATTGTTTCTTCTTAATGGATAATGGCCATTTACAATTTGCATCCACTCTTTTGTACAATCCTAGTGGAAATCTAGTTGCAGATTCCAAGGGTGTGTGTCTAAACTTGATCATCATGTTAATCATGGCATCATCAATCTTATCTTGATCAACATTATTCAAATAATCATACTAAATATCTTTGAATCCCATAATAATTTCAGATTCTATCAATTTTAGACATGCATGATCCACAATCATTTGAGGGATTCTTTTCACTATTTGAAGTTTCTTGCATTCATTAGACTCAGTTTTTTCATCATCTTCCTCCTCCTCTTGTTCTACAATAAGTTTTCCCTTCATCTTTGCTTGTGTTGGTTTTTTTTCAGTCAATTTCCTCTTGTTGGATGGATTTCTTGTTAATTTCTTGGTAGGGGGTTATGTTTTTTTTTCTTGTTGATGATCACCTTTCCCTTAGGTCTTTGAGGTGACACCATTTCTTGCACATCTTTATTTTGGTCAATCTTTACCTTAGGCTAAATTACAACCTCTTTCTATTTGGTGACCTTTGGCTTCATAATAGAAATTCCTTTTCCTTTTCCTTCCTTGGAAACTATAGGTTGTCTAGACCCTTCTCCTTGTTCCTTATTTCCACCCTCAACAACCTTTCTCCTTCTTTTGTTCCCTACTTTGGGTGTGCCAAGTTCAATAGTTATCTTAGTAATTACAATTTTATATGTGCCAAATTTATCAATACTCACATCTATATCTTCTACCAAAAGTGTAGCAACTTCTATAGTTACCTCATCTAAATTTACTTCATAGTGTATTGGCCTTAGCTATTCTATCCTTAGAAAAATTGTTTGTGTATATACAAAATTTGTATCTACAATGAAGCATACTTCATCATAGTATTTATCCATAGCTGACTTAGGAATTCTCATTCTATTCCTAGTCTTTACCTTGAAATTCTTCAAATTAGTTTTACATTATTTCTTCAAAGTTTACTCTCAATCTATTGATTAAATCACCTATCTATTCCATAGTTGTTCTATTAATATCCCATTCAAGTCCTCTAATGGCAGCAAAATAATTTTTTGCATAGAAAATATACAAACTATTAAGGATTTGAACTTACAAGATGCATTCTTTGATATCCTTACTCTCTATAAGTTCATTGTAATTTTGTGAAGTTGTAGCTCAGCAAGATCATATGAATGATACTTCACAATTTTGTAGTGAAAATCCACTACTACATAAGGTATGCTATTCAATCTACTAGATTGATAAAAATTGTGTGTAATCACATGAACAAAAAATTCAATTAATGGATCCTCTGTTCCATTAATTGAAATACCATGACCATTCCACTTTTCCTTGGTCAAATTTTCAATTTCATTCTTCATTCCACTTCTTATGATCATTGGTCAATCTAAGGTAGGGTACATAGTTACCTCATGAATGATATCCTTGCTAATCTTGATCAACCAACCTTATAACTACATTTTCATATCATGAATGTGGCTTACCATAATCTTCATTTGATTCAACTTTAAATAGCTTAAGAAATGCTAGGGCATAGGTAAGCCCTTTCTTAGCAACAATCTCATATTCATCCTTCATGAATCTATCAATGCATAGCTTATCATAAGCTACCCTAATCTTAAAATATTTTATAACTCCATCTTTTCATAAATAACATGATCCTAAATCTTCAACAGTCAAGACTCTTGGAAAAATTGATGATAAAGATCCAATATCATCAACATTTCTTTTGAGGTTAAATGAATTTATGAATCTAGAGGACTTTGATCATTTCTTATGATTTGTGTGGTATTGTCCTTCATCATCTCACTTCTAGACACCATTTCAAATGAGGGTTTTGAAAAGTTTCTATTGCAAATGTATTCACTAAATATTTAACTCAACAATTAGTATTATACTTACTTTGTTCCACAAATATGCTAATAAGATGTTGTGATTCTTTCGTTCTCATTGCTAGAACTTATTTATTTTCCTTCAAATATTCTCATAAGCTCTTTGATGAAAATGGATGTAGAAATTTTATAAATAGCTTCAAACATTCATTTTAGGTCTAGAATTAATGTCTTTGTACTTGGTGTATGATACCTAGCTCAACCATCACTCCATCTTAGTCAAGGTTACTCACTTGATCATAACTAATTTATTTGGGAAATGCATTATGTTCCTTGATCACTCAACCTATATTATGAACCTTGATGAGTATAGACTATACCATTGTTGCTTGTTACTCTATGATTTTTACTTATGCAAATATGAACTTTTGTCACTTCTATACTAGGAACTGATGTAAAATATAACACTGATAATATAGTTCCTACATACCTTATTTCTTTAGTAAGATGTGGTATGATCACCTAATCCATCTGATTGGATCATCACAATTTCATCTACTTTAGTGCTTCCAGCTCTTAATATCTCTATCCATGATTTCTTTCCTTTTGGTTTGTCACTTTCATTACTTGGTGTTGGTGCTAGCATTCTTGTTTTGAAATTTCTACTATTGTGTCCATCTTTGAGACAACTAAAACATAATATATTTCTATTTTGTCATTTCTTGTAATTTCCTCTAAAATGAGTTTTGATGCAATTCTCTAGAATGTGTCCATATTCTCCATAATAGTGACAATTGTACCATGTATTCTAAATCTAATTTTAGGAACTCCCATGCTTGATGTATAAGTTGGTTTTTAAGGTATCCAATTTGACATTTTCTTGAATCTAAACTCATGAGGTATATGTCCATAATTCTAAAAATTGTAACAATAACCTTGGAATTTTATATACCTTTCTGGTTGAGTCATTGTTCTTTGATCTACATTCATGTGCTTGATGTATAGCTTGCTTGCAATTAAAATAATTACCACTCAGTTTAAGTTTAAGAGCTTTCTTAACATTTTTTCTTCTGTAAATGGTGTCTCTATGAAAATTTTTCCCACAGTGATGACATGTATGTTTTCCTTTGAATTTTGCATTCCTTTGTCCTCTATTTTTGGATAATTCTCCTTCTTTAGTAGATGAAGAGTGATTGTTGTATCCAAATGTAGAGGTGTCTTTTGTTATAGGTGATCTCATCATTTCATCAAAGTGTTGGATTGCTTCAATTGGTTTTTTCAATCATTCCATGAGATCATTTTCATGCCTTCACTGAGTTTTAAATTACTCATTTTGTAGCCTTAAATTTGTAATCTCCAAATCCTTTCTATTTGCTTCTTGATTTGTAATTAGTAATTGATTTATCATAGCTAGTTGATTGTTTATAAGATTTTTTACTTCAAGTAATCTCTCTTCAAGTGTTCTAGCCATCTATCTTTTGTCTTCTTCTATCATGAGCTTGTCTTCCATTGCTTTCTTATTTTGTTTTATTTCTTCACATAGTGTAACCGATTGAATTCATATTGTAACTGATTGGATTTCTTAATCAGTTTTTAGATCTTTGGCTTCTTTTGCTAGATCACTATTTTTCTCTAGAAATTATGCCTATGCTATATCATTGTTACCAATCTTTACACTATCAAGTAGTCCTTTTGTGCCAGCTTCTTTATATTGAATGTCATTTAGCTGAATAGATATCTATTTTCTTCCTTTTAGGGTTTTCCTGAACTCCCCTTTTTCTACTTCTAATTGTTGCATTATGATATGGATTTCAATAATTTAATTCATAATGATTATTCCCATGTTATACACTTCCACCTCCATGATCTGATCCTTTAAAGTTGTTAAGTTTCCTAATAAGAGAAATGAGATCTAATAACAAATGGTAGAATGAGTATATGTGACACAATATATTGAGAGGGGGAGGGGGGTTGAATTAGGATCATAAACTTTAAATTTCAAAGAAAATTTCATGAATCCATGCTAGATTCATCTCATGTAATAGATCCATAATTTAAACTATAATTTTGAAACATAAATAAAATACATAACATCCATAACGAGTTCAATAGATAATACAATAATTTGGTTACCTAGAAACACTTCAAGATGAATGAGAAAATTGGATGGGGATAAAACCTACAATTATTCAATGTTGTAACAATAAATTTAACCTATTAGTGGTACAATGTTTTACCATAAGATATGATCTACCTTATGAGGGGTCTACCATGTTCAAAGTTTAAGATAGTATTAGGTCTGACCTTGTTAAAGTAGTTTACACTCATAATGAAGTAAGGACTGTATTAGGAAGTTTACATAGGTAAGTTAAGACCACTCTATTAAGATATTTATGTTGTCTCAATTAACAATAATGGATTTAGCACTTGACCCTCAGTTTTCTTTGTAAGCTAATTTTGGGTCTCCTCTTTATTGTATCTCTGATCTAATCTCCTAATTTGGTAACTTCGTTTAGTCCTTCACTACTTTGATTTCTCTCTTGTTTTTGTGTGTGTCATGGTTTTGTGTGTCAATAGTTCATTTCTTACGCATTTTGTGTTTCTTTAAAAAGTTCAAAGTTCAAAGGCTCAAATAGCTTGATGTACATAGAAATGTGGTACTATAAATATTGGAGTGATCTTTCCACGGAAGATGAAAAAATAGGCATTTAATAATGATTAGTTGAGGTGATGGTAGAATAAATTTTACTATCTATGGAAGTGATGATGTTTACCAATGAGTAAGGAGTCCTTGCATACAAATACTTTCCATGATCATGGAAACTATTTTTCTAGTAATTAATGTATTTGTTTGAAAAAAGAAATTCTAACATGTTTCCTTAGAGTCAAGTATAAATAGAAAGTTATTTCCACATTAGGATACTTTTGTGAAACTCAAACATAGTGAGTGTGCATTCTCAACATAAATACTCTTCGTTTGTTTCTTTTTGTAATTTGAAAAGATTGTCTAGTTTCTTTCTATATCCTATTGGGTTTTTATGGGTTGAAACTTTTACATTCCCATGGCTACCCCATGTCCTAAATTACCTAAAGTAAAGAAACTTGGCCCTTTAATGAAGGTTTTACTATAGTTAGAAGAAAAAACACTACTAGATGAAGAAATTTAAGCAGGGACTAGATTAAAGAATGCATGCCTTGGTTCTATAACCAAATGTGTGAGTAAAAGTAGTCTTATCAAGGCTGCAAATTTTCCTAAAGATATGTCTTTCCTTGAGCTAGTTTTAGAGTGTAGAAACAAGTACGATATGACAGAGAGATGTGTCCAAAATTATAATGGAGAATTCTCTATATATGTAACTTGTATTACCATCATGGGAGCCTTATAGATTCCACCCAAAAAACATTTATTAGGACTTGACTATTCATTTTTCATACTTCTAGTTAATAACCAATTTTAAACATGTAAAAACATGATATCACTAAGAAATGGTTATTAAAAATGTCAAACACTTAACTAGAGAACATATGATAGTGGAGATCAAAGATATAATCAAATTCTTCGATTGGATGTCTATCAGCTAATTTTGTAGTGTAATAACAAAAGCATATACAAAAATAAAATAGTTAATACTTATGATAGGACGAGGTTATCACCAAAAGGAAACAAAACAAAGAATGGTGAGTTCCTTGGGTGTAACCTATGATGATGTAGATATGTCCCTAATGGATAGGGGATGTATTCTCATAGTTTACTCAAGCTTCCAATTGGTACGTGTTTTTACCAAGTATGTAGATGGGTGAGGGTTTCAACAATGGAGGTGTCAATGTCTTTCAACATGGTGATAGCATAAAATGGTTGTGATGTAGTGGTCGTTAGGGCATTATAAGTTTGCACAAAAGTTGATGATGGATTGTGAGAGGGAAGGTCTTTATTTATAGACTAAGGGGTACTAAAATGGAGGGTTACGATGCAAGGATGGAAGAAAGGTGAGGGAGGGCTAAGTGTTGTATATAATTATTCAATTATGTGTTGTCTTTGATGTTACAAAAATGTCATATTAGTTATCAAATAGAGTCTACCAAGGTCAGTTGGTCAGCAAAGCGAAAGATAGAGGCTATCAAGCTTAGTTGGTCAGCAAAGCAAATTATAGAGTCTACCAAGTGTTATTGAAAGTTACACTATGGAAACAGTTTCTACTATGATCAATCAGTCGTCAAAGAATTTTGTGGTAGAAGTCAGTGGTAACTAAGCTCACAAGGTTATTGAAGGAAAGTTAGTGGTTACTGAGTTCACTCAGTCTCAAAAGGATTTTGCAAAATTCATAGTGTTTATTGAGCTTTAGTTGGTTAACACTAGAAATCATTTTTGGAGTAGTGTTTACTAAGTTGGGTCAGCCAATGAAGGATTTCATTGTTTTTGGAAATAAAGTTTAATTATTTTATGTAATGAGCATAGCCTACTGATGTAATGATTATTAGTAATTGTAACTTGTAAATGAGCCATCTTGACAATCTGTAAGGTATCAATAAAAGGTCAAGTTGTGAATTCTAAATTGTAATGAGTGAGCATGCAAGTGAGTTGATTGTCTAAACAAGAAAGTGTGAGCAAATTTTGAAGAAGGATTAGATATCTTTGAGGAGTAGCAAAGTTGTATTTGATTAGAAAGGATCTAGCGAACTAGAATTGAGATTTGTATCAGTAAAGATTAGTTGCATATCATTCAAGTCACTTCATTGTTACTTTCTCATCATTGTAGCAGTGACTCTTAAATTTCTTAACAGAGTTGGTCTAACAGTCATTTTGTAAATCCTCTAACAAGGCGGATAGCTCTATTGAATTTTTCTAAAGTCCTCTAGCAAGGCCACTCCTATCAAGGTGATTAAACCCTCTAACAAAGTCACACCTAACAGTGTGTTTTGTAACCTTTAATAGGGTTGGCTCCTAACAGGGCTCACTTTAGAAGAGTGAAATTTAGTAGCTAGTTACTTGGTGGTTTTAACCATATTGGGTTTCTATGTTAAATTTTGTGTCTCTTGTGTTCATGTTATTTATTTTATGCATGCATGTTAAATCTTTGTGAATTCTTAAAAATTAGTAATAAATTAATACACAGTACATCTACCGAGTTACAAGATTTTTCTATGTGGCTATCGAGTGATAGTAGTAACTAGTTTTATAAGACATCTAAGGGATCTGTGGATTTATTTTTGTGGTAACTGATTCACCCCCCTTCTCAATTAGTCCACCTATATTTACAACAATTGGTATCAAAGCTTTTGGTGCTTTTAGGAAGGATTTCAAGGATCTAAGCTAAAGATCAAGATGTCTTACAAGAGGGAAATTCCAAGGCTTAACAAGATAACTTTTTAACATGGCAAGGTCTCATGAGACTCTATCTAGGTTCTATTGGAGATTCAAGATTGAAATATCTTGATGAAGCATATTCAGCTCCTACTATTACATTATCAGTCATTGACATTGTTGAGAAGAAGACTCATAACACCATGATGATGGATATTGCATCTACCCTAAGCTATGAAGAATTTGATGATTTCAAGCACTGCAAAACTACCTTTGAAATTTGGAACAAGCTGAAGGATATCTATGGAGATGATGACAATGTGAGAAGAGCTAAAGTAGAAAGTTTAAGAGGAAAATTTGATCAGATGAGGATGAGAGAGGATGAAAACATTGCCAAAAATGTTGAAAGAGTCAAAGTAGTCATCAATGAAATCAAGGCTTTTGGAGGAGATATCAAGGAGGAAATAGTTGTAAGTAAATTTCTTAGAACATTACTTTCCATTTATGCAATTAGAGTTTCTACAATTCAAGAAAGAAGATGAGAAGAAAATCATAAGATAAATTTAGAGGCCATAGAAGGAAGATTGACTGCATTTGAGCTAGATAACTATGACAACTATGTTCTAGCTTCCAAGAACATTGAATCAAAATTTGTAGCTAATATTACACTCAAAGAAAAAGGAAAGAAGACAAAAGATTCTCATTCAAAAAGTGAAGAAGAATTAGAACAATTTTTTGATAGTGATCTTGAGGTGGTTGAAGCTCTACTAGCAAGGAAATATTATAGAGGCAAAGGGAAATACAAAGGTAAGGATCCTCTAATCTATTTTTCATGTGAGTAAATTTTTCACATTGCTACTAAGTGCCAAATCAAGAAAAATAAGGATAAGAAGAAATGTCACAAGTGCAATGGAAAGAAAGATTTCAAATTATTCAAGGACAAAGGTAAGAAAACATGTTTCATGGCTAAGGATTCTAATGATTCTACTGATGGTGAAGATGAAATTGTTTACATTGCTATGAAAGATGAATCTAATAATGATGAGGAAGATAAGATGGCACTTATCTCTCATGTGAGCAAAAATGATACATGGATCATAGATAGTGGTTATTCACATCATATGACTAGTGATAAAACAAAGTTTGAACAATTTGAAGACTATGATGGTGGTAGTGTGAGGTTTTGAAATAATAAACCTTGTTGCATAAAAGGAAGAGGAAGAATCTCACTAACCAAAGAGCTTGTATGTGATAATGCCTATCGATTTGAAGTACTAAAACACAATCTATTGAGTGTGGCACAGCCAATCAATATTGGATTCAAGGTGGAATTTATGCATGGAAAAGCAAGACTATTGGATGACAAAGGAAAGCTGATTGGATCTAGCATACAAAAAAAAGGTAACTTATTCTATCTTGAACTTGGTGAATGTTCATGTTTTATTGCTCAAGCTTAAGAAATTTGGTTATGGCACAGAAGGTTATGTCATGTGAACTTTGATAACCTAGTGAAAATAATAAAATTTAGGAAGGTAAGAGCCATTCGTAGTATAAAGAAACCTAATGTTGGCCTATGCAAGAATTGTTAGATCGGTAAGATGGGAAAGACTAACTTTAAATGTAAAAACTATCAGTCTAAAGAAATTTTGGAAATTGTACACACTAATTTGTGTGGACCTATTGGAATTGAGAGCTATACTGGAGAAAAGTTCTTCATTCTTTTTGTTGATGATTACTCAAGAATGATGATAGTCATTTATCTAAGAGAGAAGTTAGAAGCATTTGAGATGTTCAAGTGGTATTTTGCCAGAGAAAACAAGAAACAAGGAAAATACTAAAATGCTTGAGGTTAGATAGAGGTGGTGAATTCATCTCCCATGAATTCAAAAACTTTTGCATTGAAATAAGAATGAAAAGATAGATATCACCCCCTAGAACTCTCGAGAAAATGGAATAGTTGAAAGGAAGAATAGATCTATCATGGATTGTACAAGAACTTTAATGATTGAAAATAATATTGCTATTAAATACTAGAAGGAAGAAGGAACTTTAATGATTGAAAATAATATTGCTATTAAATACTAGAAGGAAGCTATCAGCACTGCAGTTCATACCTTGAACCAAGTATAATTGAAGAAGGACTCATTCAAAACCCCGTATGACTTATGCTATGGCTACAAACCCAATGTACATTACCTAAAATTATTTGGAAGTAAATGTTATATTCTGAAAGAATCTAGAAATGATAAACTTGATGTGAATGGTGATGAAGGCATATTTTTGGGATATACTTTCAAGAGTAAGGCATATAGATGTTTGAATTTGTCTACTCACAAAGTCATAGAAAGTGCACCTGTAAAAGTTGATGAGTTTCCAGAAAGAACTCAAGAAGAAAGCAAAAAGGAGCCAGAAGATTACAAGAAATTTATTTTCATTGAACTTGATACAGTGCCAGATACATCTATCAACCAAGAAAATTCTACTCTCGAGTCTTTCGTCAACGAGTTGCAAGAACCCAAGTCACATTCAGATGCTACTAAGCCAATTCCTACTAAGTCAGCAGGACCTGAGCATTAGATAAAGCAACCAAAAATTGAAGTTGAAATGCAAGAGGATGTCAATACAATTCATTTGAAAGGAAAGTAACCTATATTAGCCAAGTATGTCAAGAGACATCATGCACCAGATTAGATTATTGGAGACAAATCTGAAGGTACTATGACAAGAAGTAAGCTAAAAGGTACTTTTTTACTTGCTAATTTTGAACTTAGAAATGTCAAAGATGCCTTAGAAAATGAAAGTTGAATTGAGGCTATGAATGAAGAGATAGAGCAAATAGAGAAGAGCAAAGCATGGATTCTTGTACGTAGGCCTAAAGATAAAAATGTGATTGGAACTAAGTGGGTATTCATGAATAAGTTGAATGAAGATGGTAAGGTATCAAGAAATAAAGATAGACTGGTATGTAAAGGATACTCTCAAGAAGAAGGAAAAGACTATGGAGAGACTTTTGCTCCTGTTGCAAGACTAGAAGGTGTCAGGACCCTACTTGCATATGCTACACACAAAGGATTTAAGTTTTATCAAATGGATGTCGAATCATCATTTCTCAATGATATTCTAGATGAAGAAGTTTACATTGAGCAGCCTAGAGGTTTTGTTGATCTAGACAAGAAGGACATGTTTTGCAAATTACACAAATCATTGTATGGTATGAAACAAGCACCTAGTGCACGGTATGAACAATTGCATAACTATCTTATTCAGATTGATTTTCAAAGAACTAATGATAATAGTAGCTTGTATATCAAGGAAGGACTAGATAACAAGATTGTTTTGGAAGAAATATTTGTGGATGACACTTTGTTTATAGGAAATGATGATCTATGTAAATAATTTTTAGAAAAAATGAACAAGGAATTTGAGATGTCAATGTTTGGTGAAACAAAATTCTTTGTTGGTCTTCAAATTTAGTAAAGAAAGAATGGCATTTACATCACTCAGTCTAAATACATCAAGGAGATACTCAAAAAGTTTGGTATGGAGGATTGTGAACTAGTTGGGACTCAAATGTGCATTGGACTAAAACTTACCAAGGATGATGAATCAAAAGAGGTAGATCAAACATTATATAGATCAATGATTGAAAAATTATAGTATGTAGTTCATACATTGCTTGATATTGCTCTTGCAGTAGGTATTGTAGCAAGATTTTCTACAAAACCAAGAGAAAATCACATGATGAAAATCAAAAGGATCATGAGATACTTAAAAGGCACTAAAGATTATGGATTATGGTACAAATTTGGAGGTGATCTAGACTTAAAAGTGTTTACTGATGCTAATTGGGTAGGAAACATTGATGATAGCAACAATACAAGTGGAGGAGCATTTTTTCTTGGAAAAAGGTTGGTTTCTTGGACAAGCAAAAAGCAAAATTGTGCATCCCAATCTACAATAGAAGCAGAGTATGTTGCAATAGTAGTGAACTATTCTAATATTGCTTGGTTTAAGTAGTTATTGGAAGGCATGGAGGTTGAAATTAAAGAACATGTTGTTACGTTTTGTAACAATACAAGTGCAATTAACATATCTAAGAATCTAGTGATGCATTCAAAAACCAAGCACATTGCAATAAAGTATCACTTTGTCAGGGAATTGGTATAGGATAAGGAGATTAGATTGGAATATGTCCATATAAAGGAACAAATTATTGACATATTCACCAAGCCATCACCTAAAGATGCATTCTTGTATCTAAGAGGTAAGTTAGGGGTCATTCCCCTATTTGAGGCTCACAAAAATGAAGTTTTAGTGATGCATCAATAGGAACCAAGTTGAAGATTTTTTAGTTGATGCAGCATAATCATAGGAACATTGCATAAGGATCAATACTTAAGATACATTGTTACGCATTTGGTATGTGTTTTATTTGGCATGTGTTGTCAAAGAGGGAGAGTATATTGTCATATCTTTCTAAAATTTGAATTTGATTGTGGAAAGTTTGCTATTTGAAAAGAAGCTATGTAACTCCTTCACAGAGGGAGATTGCTATATTAGAGAAGATTGTGACATAAAATCTAAGAGGGAGAAATGTTCTATCAAAAAAGACTTGTTCTCAAATTTCATTGTGCTATGACATGTTGTGTTTTCATCAATGCAAAAGAGAGAGATTGCTAGATACAATTGTTCAATTGTGTGTTATCTTTGATGTTACACAAATGTCATATCAGTTATCAGACAGAGTCTACGAAGCTCAATTGGTTAGCAAAGAAAAAGATAGAGTCTATCGAACTCAGTTGGTCAGTAAAGTGAATTAAAGAGTCTACCAAGCATTCTTGAAAGTTACACTATTGAAAGAGTTTCTACCGAGCTCATTCAAGCATCAAAGGATTTGTGGCAGAAGCCAATGGTAACCAAGCTGACAAGGTTATTGAAGGAAAGTTAGTGCTTACCAAGTTCACTTGGTCTCTAATGGATTTTTTAGAAATTGTAGCATTTACCAAGCTTCAGTTGGTTAACACTGGAAATCATTTCTAGAGTAGTGTTTATCGAGCTAGGTCACCCAATGAAGGATTTCATTATTTTAGGAAATAAAGTTTAATTATTTTATGTAATGACTATAACCGACTAATGTAATGATTATTGGTAATTGTAACTTGTAAATGAGCTAAATTGAAAATTTTTAAGGTATAAATAAAAGGTCAAGTTATGAATTCTAAATTGTAATGAGTGAGCATGCAAGTGAGTTGATTGTGTGAAGAAGAAAGTGTGAGCGAATTTTGAAGAAGGATTAGATATGCTTGAGAAGCAAAAAAGTTGTATTCGATCAAAGAGGATCTAGTGAAGCAAAAAAAATATCTATATCAGCAAATATTAGTTGTATCTCATTCAAGTCACCTCCTTGTTACTTTCTCACATTGTAGTAGTGACTCCTAAATCTCTTAACAAAGTTGGTCTAACAACCATTTTGTAAATCCTCTAACAAGGTGGATAGTTCTATTGAATTGTTCTAAAGTCCTCTAGCAAGGTCACTCCTACTAGGGTGATTAAATCCTCTCACAAGGTCACACATAATAGTGTTTTTTGTAAGCCTTAACAAGGTTGGCTCCTAACAGAGCTCACTTTAGAAGAGTGAAAATTAGTAGCTAGTTACTTGGTGGTTTTTCCCATATTGGGTTTCCACGTTAAATTTGGTTTCTCTTGTGTTCATGTTATTTCTTTTATGCATGCATGTTAAATCTTTATGAATGATTAAAGATCAATAATAACTTAATATATAGTATATCTATTGATTTACAATATTTTTTTGTGTGTATACCGAGTGACAATAGTAACTAGTTTTATAAGACATCTAAGGGATCTATGGATTTTCTTTTGTGGTAACTGATTCACCCCCCCTCTTAGTTACGCCATCTATATTTCCATCACTAAGATGATTTGAAAGGAAAGCACATGGATTGTGCTTGTTCAAGGCTCTAGCCTTGTGACAAGTGTCACAAGGGGATTGTGTGATAAAAAGGGAGGGTCAAGAGGAGTAATGAGGGAGGATGTGTGTATAAGAGGGATGTAAAAGGAAATAAGAGGCATTAATGACATGTAAGAGCCATTAATGCTCTTGGAGAGGGATGGAAGAGGACAAGGGAGACTTGTTGACTTTGGCTTGGGTTAGTAAGTCTTAATCTTTGCTTAATGTTGTGCACAAGTTTAGGAGGGGGATTAGGCTTAGCTTAGGAAGGGGGTTAGAGGCAAGTGGCTTAGCTTTCATGGGATCGGTTAGTTAGGTGGCTAAGTGAGGTTAGTATGGGTTAATGGGTTCTATTAGGAGTAATGAAATGGTTTACAGATGTTTTAGGGGTTTGGAATCATTTAAATGATTTATTTAATAAATAAGAGATGTGGGATTAAATTAAATAGATTTGGGCATTTCATTAATTTCATAGTGGAATAGGGATTTCATTTTTAATTGATTTTTTGTTATCATATGATTTTATCAATTAGATGATGGCTAATTAAATAAATTAATTAACTAGGAGATGATGATTAATTAATTAAATAATAAATATTTAATCAATAATGTTCTAGAAGATGACTAAATAAGATTACCTAATGGTGTAATTAGATTTAGGTGTGTACATTTTGTCCCTCTTTGACACAATGTTGTAACAACATTATTTCAAAGAAGTTTTGGATATAAACAATGTGAACAAGACTTTTAAAGCAACATGGTTGCCCTAATTTTGAGTAGAAGAGGAGAGAATCGACTATGTGATTTCCCCTCAAGAAGGTGGTAGGGAGAGAAGGCGAGGCTCAATAAATTCTTGAAAAGTACAAGAATCTAGGGTGAGCAAGAGGACTAACAGTGGCTAAGAGAGGGCATTTAATGAAGCTCATACTCTCTCTATGGAAGAATGACATGAAGGAAAACTATGTGTGCAAGGATTACTAAGGGTTAAAAAAACTAGTTACATGGGGAGGGGGTAGGGTAGTTGACTATTTTAAATTGAACCTAGGGAAGTAATTTGGAAGATGGTAGGGTGGGGGAGATTATGATTCTAAGATTACAATTGGTGATGACTAAGATTATGATTGATGTAGGAGCTATGATGATGATTGATGTAGGAGCTATGATTATGATTTTTGTAGGATTGGATACTATGGGATTCATAGATTTGCTAGACCATGATGGTAGGATTGATTGGATGGGATGCTTTGATAGGATGTTGTGTTTGTATAGGATGGGAGTTTGAAGTAATCCATTGAAGCTTAAGTGTGGGGGTGTTCCAAATAGGAGCACCACCATGTAGTTGAGTACTTATTTTGATATAGGAATATTGGAGATATGCCAAGGTTATGGAGAACATCAAGGCCTTGGTACCAATATTATATGGGACTGACATGAAACAAAAACACAAGGATTGACCCAACATCACACATGAATCTTGGAAGAATCAAAGTTGAAATGATACTAGGTAACACACAAGGAAATAATATTTCCCAAGTACATTATGTAACGACAAGTGATCACATGTTTGTAATATGAAAGTGTCATATCCAACTAACTCAAAAGCAGAAAAAGATAGATGAAAGACTTGATCAAGACCTTTCTCTTGATTTTCTAGATTCATAGTACACCATGATATAAGAGATCATGGTGACCTTGAGGAGGGAACAACCGAGATCTCTTGAGAGAGATACTTTAAAAACCAAATTTGAAATCCAAAAAAGAAAATAAATGGAAAGAAAGTGTGAATCCATGAGAAAGTAACCTTTTTCCAAAGAGATTGGTAGGACTAGATACTGATAGACCAAGATTGGATGAGAGGAATGATGCATCCTACAAGGATCTATCAGTAATATTGAGGAATATGATGAACGTGGTAATCAAAGCTTTCTAGGAAAACATTTTGATTACAAAAGATCTCGTATGAGTATTCACTAAAGTGCCTAACCAAGATAATTGCAATTTGTGATCAACCATGAACACACACAAAGAGATGAGAGATATACAATGGTACCAAGCAAAGGACTGACATGTAAGGAATATATAGCTAATATACCAAAGTATGTTTAAGGGATTACCATACAAAAGCTCAGCATGATAAGATAGTGATGGGAAAGATAAAAATAAGAAGATAGTGGATGAAAGATTTGGGATGAGAAGATTAGTGGATAAAAAGATCAAGATGAGGAGATAGAAAAAATCATGGGATAAGGAGATATAAGAAAACCTTGGGATGAGTATATAAATGGGATGAAAAAATTGGAATGGGAAGATAGTGGATGAAAAGCAAAGGATGAGGAGATAGAGGAAAACCTCAGGATGAGAAGATAATAGGGATGAAAATCATGGGATGAGGAGATAGAGGAAAAGTGTTGGATAAGGGGGTAAATGAAAGCCTTGGTATGAGTAGATAAAAAGGATAAAAAGCTTGGGATGAGGAGATAGAGGAAAAGTATGGGATAAGTAGATAGAGAAAAACTTTAGGATAAGGAGATGGGGAGGGTAAAAACCTTAGGATGAGGAAATAGTAGGAGTAAAAAGCTTAGGATGAGGAGATAGCGGGGGTAAAAATATCAAGATGAGGAGATAGTATAGGTAAAAAATTTACGACGAGGAGATAGCGGGGGTAAAAAGCTTAGGATGAGAGGATAATGAATGAAAAGCTTAGGGAGAGGAGATAACAGAAGAACATGGATTGATGGTGGATAGGGGGATATGGATAAGGGAATGACATACCTAAAGATAAGGAGTGGGAAGGATGCATCCAAATGATGATGATTGGGTGTGACCAAGGCTTGTAACAAGGTTGGACAAAAGATTAAGAAGGTGAATGGATGAGTTGAAAGATGTGCAATGTGATGGTATAGTGGATGGTATATTTCTAGGAGCATTAGGATATGAATGGATGACATTGGCATATATCTGGATAACTGAGAGCTAGATAATGACAAGGGATGTACTAGGTGATACAAAGATGTAGAGATGGTGAGAAGTGCAAGGATAGAAGAAAAGGGGATGACTAGTTTTGGGGATGACAAGATAAAAATGAGGCTAGAATGGGGGTCATTGTAAGATGGACATGACACATACTCCAAGGAATATAGTGCCCCTTGTTATGTTATTCGAGAGGAGGTTTTATGAGGCATGTGATAGGATAGAGTGTTAGATGATAAGAGGATAAGGGATATAGATGGAGGCTGGGATAGGAAAGGTGAATGAGCAAGGAAGATAGGGGATAATTATGTTTGGTAGATGAGGATTATGGAGGGCTTATATGGATGAAAGAATGGATGAATAAAGGATAGGGGAATACAAAATTTGATGTGGAATAGATGTCAAAAGGATGACCAAAAGAATGTATTTGGTGGTGGACTTATTTTTCTCAAGATCTAAAGTAGGATGGTGGGTGAAATGGATAAGATAGGGTTGGTATGGTGGGATGAGATGGGTATGGTGGGTGATGGAACATGCTTCCTAGAGTGTAGAGATTTTAGATGGAGGGATTATGCATGATGCTTGTTTGACAAGTTTTCATCATGGTTTTTGTCCAAGGTGCTTGATTTTCCAAGTTTTCACCAGTGGATGCTTTTGTTTATTTTATTTTTTTTCACTTTTGCAATGTATTTTTACTCATAGATGTTGGTAGGATGGGAAGAAAAGGATTGGATTAAAGGAGTGGAATGGTGTGTGTAAGTTGGCAGATAAGGGATGGGAAGACATAAGATTTATGGGTAAATGGATGTGGAAAATGGAAAGATCGTCATTGACACATACCTTGAGAGGTGATGAAGTAGCAAGAAAGATGATGTTGAATGAGGAGAAAGAGAAAATGGAGAAAGACAAATATAAGGACAACAAGTAAAGTTGGAAGATGGAGGATGAGAATTTTAAGATAAGAAGCATACAGACTAAGAGTGGATTAGGGTGTTGAAGGATGTATATATGGAGATTTGGATAGAGTATGAACGAATGAGGCGTTTTGAGTAGGATGAGTGGATGCCAATTTAGATTTTTATTTGAGATGTATTTCCTTTATGAGCATCTTAGGTATTCACATGATTTTTGACTGTTGCAGCTTGGGCCTTTGTGGTCTCTTGACTTTTTCTTTAATTGGGATTAAATGTTTCTCTTTTGGAACAAGTATTTTAGAAGGAACATGTTGAAACTTGGATTTTTGTAGATTTTGGATTTATAATTTTTTATTTTGGTATCCAATATGATTTTATTAGCCATGGTATGGGAACAAGAGCATGGATTGGAGGGGATGGAATGATGGATTAGAATACAGGATATGGATGCATATAATTGGTCAAAATGGATGGAGGAAATGAAGGATATGGGCCTAAAATAGATGGGAGCAAGAAAGGAGTAGGTCCCAAAATAGAGGGAGGAGATAAAGGATTTAGAATAGGCATATAAGGACCTAAAATGGATGGAAAGGGTGGTGGATTTAGATAAGGGATATACAAACCCAAAATGGAGGGTTGGAAATAAGTAGTAGGATAAGGGCCCAAATTAGATGGAGAACAAGATGGATGAGAACTTTGGGGTGAATATGGAAGGACTTAGAATTGTATGGGGATAGAAGGGATACCAACATCTAGAGATATATTTTTATTTCTTTCTTCAATATGATGTTCATTATTTGGAACACAAGATGCGAGTCCATTACTAGCTAAAGGACTTAGAGCTTTGGAGATGATAGTTAGTTCATCTTCTATGGATCTATCTTCATGGATTATAGGGTATGTATGATCATGAAGCAGAGGGGATGGAATGATGGGATCTTGATTTGGATGGGTTGATGGAAATGGATCTTGAGATGGAGTAGGTAAGATGGTAGGATTTAGACATGGAGGGGATGGTAAAAGTGGATCATGTAGGGGAATAAGTGGGATGGTGGGATCTTCTTTTGTGTCATGGGATATTTAAACATGCTTTTGGATAATATCTTGATAGGAATGGATGAGAGTAGATGGTATGATAGGAGGAGTATGGTGTAGATGGATGGGTAGGAGGTTCTTTAATGGGGATGACCTAAAGGGGGAGGGACTCATTAGGTTTATGACATGGAATCTAGGTAATGCTAGAAGGATGAGATGTAGATGGGATTTGGAAAAATTTAATGGATGTGAGGTATGATATGGAAGTGGTTTTATAACTGGGGTGGATGAAATAGGGATGATAGCAAGAGGATGATGTAAGAGGAATACTGGGTGTGGGAGAAGGATTTTCTTTGGGTTTCCTTGTAAAATTCCTTAGAGATGTGTGTGTTGGACAGAGAAGAGTGAGGGGATTAGGGAAATGAATTCCATAAATAATATTGGTTAGAGGATTTTGAAAAGGGTTTGGAAGATATTGGGATGGTAGGCTTGGACTAGGGATGTAGCTACTAGCATTGTTATAGAAGGAGGAGATTGGGATATGAAGTTGGAGAAAGATGTAGATATGACTTATGCATAAAAGGAATACGTGGGCACAATATAGGAAGAAGGTAAGGATGAGGATAATAATGAATTTCCCTTGTCAAAGGCAAGGTAAGGAGTACTAGTGGGTATGCATAGAGAAACGATGGAGTAGTTTGAAGGAATATTTAGATTTTGGATGATGTTGGAAGCAATATCTCTAAGGCTTTCAAAATACCCATCATAGTCAACATGATTGTCATCATCATTGGAATAGGATGGAGTATGAGAAATGGTGGGGTGGCCAAAATCATCATAATAGGATTGTGACATGTTGTTTTGAGGATGAAAGATGAATATAGATGAATATAGATGAATATAGATGAATACATAAATATAGATTAGGATTTTGATGTAGATTAGGCTTGTGATAGAAGGAAAGACAAACTCTAGATGATATGGAAATGGGGTGCAAAATGACTAAGAAGATAGAGCTAGTTTAGGATAGGGAATACTTGATGGAAGACTAAAATGATATAAGAAGGGATGTGATTAGGATGAAAATGTTTTTTGAAGTTTGGATGAATCTCTGATGAGGTTGTGACTACCCTAAGTATTCTTTCATTTAGGTTGAATGATTTACCAATGGATAAAGTGGAGCAAGCTAGACCTAGGGTTTTCGAAAATAGACTTGCTAACAACAGTCTCAAGGACATATGAGTGATTGCTTTAGCAAAAAGGACTTGAATTTTTTTGCAATGTGGGGAGGGTTTTGGAACACTCAAACATGTCAAACACATAAATAACCCTATAAGGTTTTACTAGGATATACAAGCTCATCTAAGGATATCCTCTAGATACACAAGGTATGTGAGGCCCAAATTTATAGATGAAAGAAAATAATGTCACACCATTGGGGGGGAGATGGTAACCCAAATCTCCACCTTTACTTCCAAAAGGTATAAAAATCTTTGGGGCTTAGCCAAGAGTTACAAGATTATGCTTTCAAGAGAAGTGTATTTTGATTTATCTCTCGATATTTATACTCCACCAGAATGCTAGAATTGAGATCATCCCAAGGGATGATGAAATCCCCAAGTAGGCCCTCCTAGAAAGTGTAAAAAAAGACCACATAAGTGACCATGGGTTTGAAATACACTTGTTTGTTTCCAATTGATGATTTAGATTTTGTAATCTACTATTGGAGTCACATGTGTTTATGACATATAATGTTCTTTCCAACTTGACAATGTTGGCAACATGATAAAGGTTGAGAGTTCATCAACATAAGTGAATTCGATAATGAAAGAGGCAATTACTTTATGAATTCAAGATTGAGTGATTTATTTTTAAGCCCCAAAGTTGAAGTGTGGGGGATAACAATGATTATTAGATCCTTGGCATGTGGGATTATGTTTGTGGTTTTAATCATGCATTCCAATGAAAAAACTTGATTTTAGTCCATGACACTCAAGATTTATTTTACTAGCATTCATTAATTGAAAATTTTTTAAACATTAAAGTTAATTGTATGAAAAACCTACAAAAAACATGGTCAGGTTTTCAAGATGCCCCAATCTGCAATGCTACAAAAAATCAAGTTGATTAATCAGCCAAAAATCCCCAAAATCAAAGCTTAACTATGGGAAAAAAAAATAAACTTTTTTTTGGGTCCTTTTTATAGGTGTAAAAATGTGTAGAATAACCCCTATCCTACATAAGCATCAAAAATAAAAATTTAATTTATACTCTTTTTTCTTAAGTGATTCCACGAGTCAAATAGCGATCCTGCATTGTGGGAATGTACTCAAATAGTTAGGAATTATGGTATAGAGACTAGTGAAAATAATGAAAAATCATGCCACAAAAAAAATACTTACAGTGTGATTCCATGAAAGAGAAATCTTGTAGGTTTATGGAACATAAGTGTATCTACAAGATTGAGGGTGAAACGATAAAACTAGTTTTTTGGGCTCGTCTATTTTGGTCAAGCATTCTTGCCAATTTTTACAGTGATCCTGCTAGTAAAAAATTGCATTCCCACAAAAGGATTGGTGAGTGGGAAGGATGGGGAGGGTTTTTACTAACAAATCATGATCCTTCCCTTATGGGTTCAGTTCCTACTAGTAAAAGATCATGATTTCATGGCTATGAGTTGGCAATTTTGTGGTTGTGGGATTGGAAGTATAGGGTGTTTACAATGTGTTTTAAGAAGAATTTGATTGGATGACTAGGAGTGCACTTCCTGATTAAATACCCTTATGCCTACAAAAATGTTAAAAGACCACCTATATAGACAAATGAGACCAAAACATTATGTGGGTTAGTTTAACAAAAAATGAGCAAACAAGCATGAGTATGGTGATCCAAATGTAGGATCCCACCAAGTGTGCCAAAATGTATCACCTAATCTAGTAGTGTAATATGAATACTAATTCTAACAAAATTATATACAAAACTAAAACACTTACCAGTTATGATAGGACAAGGTTATCACCAAAAGGAAGGCAAACCAAGAATAGTAAGCTCCTTAGGTGTAACCTATGATGATGTAGATATGTCCATAATAGATAGGAGATGTATGCTTATAGTGTGCTCAAGCTTCCAATGGGTAGGTTTTTTTACCAAGTGTGTAGATGAGTGAGGGTTTCAACAATGGAGGTGTGAATGTATTTCAACATGGTGATATTGTAAAATGGGTCTGATGTAGTGGTTAGAGGGCATTATAATTTTGCATAAAAGGTGATGATAAATTGTGAGAGGGAAGGGCTTTATTTATAGAGTAAAGGATAGTGAAATGGAGGGTCAGGATATAAGGATGGATGAATGGTGAGGGAGGGCTAAGATTCTTTGAGAGGGAAGCACATGGATTATGCTTGTTCAAAGCTATAGCCTTGTGACAAGTGTCATAAGGGGATTAGGTGGTCAAAAGGGAGGGTCGAGAGGAGTAATAAGGGATGATGAGTATGTAAGAGGGATGTAAGAGCCATTAATGGCATGTAAGAGCCATTAATGCTCTTGCAAAGGGATAGAAGAGGACAAGGGAGACTTGTTGATTTTGGCTTGGGTTAGCAAGTATTAACCTTTGCTTAAAGTTGTGCACAAGTTTAGGAAGGGGATTAGGCTTATCATAGGAAGGGGTTTAGAAGGAAAGTGGATTAGCTTTGATGGGATGGGTTAGTTAGGTGGCTAACTGAGGTTAGTATGGGTGGATGGGTTGGATGAGGAGTAATGAAAGTGTTTAGGGATGTTTTAGGGGTTAGGAATGGTTTAAATGATTTATTTAATAAATAAGGGATGTGGGATTAAATTAAATAGATTCGGCCATTTCTTTAATTTAATAGAGGAATAGGGATTTAATTGATAAATTAATTTTGGGTTATCATTTTATTATATCAATTGGACTATAGTTAATTTAATTAGTTAATTAACTAGGGGATGATGATTAAATAATTAAATAATAAATATTTAATCAATAATGTCCTAGAAGTTGACTAAATAAGATTACCTAATGGTGTAATCAGATTTAGGTGTCTACATGATTAAGGGAAATCAACATCCCTTCTTGTGGGGGAACTAGATGTGTTTCTTCATCTAGGATGTGATTGATGAGGATATGTACATTGATTGGGCTGAAATCATCATTGAGATGCCATGTGAAGAGCTTTTCGACATGAACAAGTTTCAAAAAAAGAAGTAAAAAGTACTACAAAAGATTTAGTTCCAATTTAAGTTCAAGTAACATGAAGAATTAACTATTCTTAGAGTGAGAAAGAGAGAAAGCATAAGGAGGTTTTTTCAATCCTAGATAAAGAGACTGGTGAAAATAAACCCATAGAAAAATCCATCACAAAGATTCCTATAGGACTAAAAGACAAGATGTATTAAAGAAAAACAAGAAAATCATGAAGGTAATTATTGATCTCTAAGCCTATGTTGTTGATTAGTCTTGAAATACTTAGTCATTTACTATGCAAGATTATGAGGCCATCACTACAATCGAGTTATTTAATAGATCTCCATTACAAAATGCTTATACTGAGAAGGATAGTAATTGTTGAGTATTTAGTAGAGACCAAGAAAATGTATATACTAAGAAATATAGTTGAGATCGAGTGTGTTGACAAGTTATTATCATAAAATAGGAATATAGAAGCCAAGTGACAATATGAAGAAATATACATGATAGAGTGTTAGAGCCTTATAGTGCCAAGTAGTTTAGTTTTGGATGTAATTTTGTAATGACACAAATACAAATGTAAACCATTTTTAGCCAGAATTATATTTAAATTTTTTTGAGCTAGCTAATGAGACGATCATGCATCATTTCATAAGGTATTGATCCTAAGGCATGCAATTCAACCAATTAAAAAATGGGATAGAAATGATAAAATATGGTGAAGTACAAGTCATCTATCAAGATCAAAAAACTTCACTCAACATCCATTTAAGGAGGATTAGAAACCTAGAATTTTTTATATTTGGAGATGCATATGAGTGTATGCGCATGTGAAGAAGTGAAGAAAAATATTGAAAGTAGATCAAAGGGAGAGAAATTAGAGTTGTGAAGGACTAAAAAAAGTTATCTAATTAGGAGATTAGATCAAAGATACAACAAAGAGGAGACCCAAGACCATCTTATAGAAACAAAATGAGGGTTAGGTAGTGAATTAGATAATTGAAACGAGGTAAATCTCTTGAAAAAGTTGTCTTAAAAGACGTATGTACACCTCCTATCGAATTCCTTACTTCATTGTTAGTGTAAAATCATTTAACAAGGTGAGACCTAATAGTACCTTAAGCTTTTAAAAGGGAAGATCCTTAATTGGGTAGAACATGTATTATGATCAAATATTTTAACCCTAAAGGTTAACTTTAATGTTGCAACAATTAATGATTTGTAATGTTTTGGATTCATATGTGTTAGCTATTGAAATCCTAGTTGGATCTCAAACCACTCAATCTTTGAGTTATCTATTTGCCCCTAATTTTCTTGATCTCATAGTTGGCAAGAAAGAAAGAATAGTACATGTGAAACTCCCTACATAAGACATGGTGGGAGAACAACTTGGGAGATCTCTCAAGAAAGAGAAACTAGAGGTGGAAATTTTGCTATATGTGGATGACAAAACTAGGCATTGGGTTATAGACATCTATAAATTGGTCAATAACAAAGACTAGGATGAAGTTCTACTACATTATTTCATATTTGAAAGAACTAACCTTGGCATGGCTACTAAACCACTTGACATGAAAATCTTCAATTCTAGTAATAAAAATATTGATAATATGATCTAGAAGGAATAAAAGGACACGAAGAAGATGAAGAAGACTATATAGTTGATGATGGAATACATTCATGCCCTTGAGAATCATAATGCATTGGCCATACTACGTAGCTCTTTCAAGGTAGATGTTTCTTCTCACACTAATCCAAAATTCATTGATCAATTTAAAATGGCTAGGTAGGTTTCCAAAGTTTTTATTGATTGGGTAGATACTATAATGGCTAATGGGATGAGTTATAGATTTACGGAGTCACTAAAACTAAAACATGGCAACCAAGATGTTTACTCAATTAGAGTTTGAAGTGAATGAATGTGAAGATAAAAAAATGATGTGGGATGAATATATTAGCCAATTTACAAAGGTTTAGACCTATGGTACTGCTAATTTCTTAGCACAAATTCTTAATGTAGATGTTCTTGATGATTTATTGTTCATTATAAGAGCCAACATAGAATTGAGACACATAACCAATATATGCAAAAAAATAAAATGGATCATGTTCATAGGATTGAGTATAGGTGGAAAGTAAGGATGGAGAATATACAGGTTGCACTATAGATAAATTGATTGAATTCATCGCAACTTACAAGAAGTGGAAGCAGGTAGGTGGTAGACTTGTTCAAAACTCAGAACAACAAACCAATCCTACTGCCACAACTCGGAGATGATTAGATAGGGTTTATGGGCTTCTCACATTAGCATGATTTCCTTCAATCAGCTATTTTAAGACTTTATTTAAGTAGTATTAATTTATAACATCATGTTGTAGTTAGTTTTTAAAATAAAATCTTAAAGCCCTTTGTGGCTATACAAGCATGTTTTTATGACTTTGATAGGGTCAACTCTCTCGATACATAAAACAATTTTAATGATTATCTAATTTTGAATCTATGATATATTGGTACTTAATGCAATTATATATGGATTTTACAATTTTTTATACATGAATTCACAATATTTAATCTTATGGTTTATCAAAGGATATCATATATTGTCATATGGGAATACATGTTGTGCAAAGATGGTTTACTTTTTATATTTTCTATTTTTCTAGTATTTTAAAAAATTTGAGTAGTCTACATATTTTATTTTCTTTCTTATCATATTTCACACTAAGAATCAATCATGTGGCTAACTATTATTGTGGGATTTGAGTTAATCCTCAATTTGTACATTCTTTTCATCATTAAAAATTGAGTTGCATGCCTTATTATTTCGAGTTAAAAGTAATCTCAAAATTAGTTCTTTTAAAATAAGATAATTTTTTTTTAAAAATTCAATTCAATAAGTTGTACCTATTTAAAATAGAGAGTTCAACTTCTATGGAACTTATTTGTTAGCATTTGTATTTTTTTTTGAAATTCAGGAATAGAGTCAACAATTAGCTAAAATTTTATAAGAAAAAACTATAGACTAAGAGTATGAAAGGCATGTGTTATGGAAAAGTAGAAGAAAAATTCATTTCATTACATCAGAAAAGTTGGAGATTATACTAAAAAATTTGATTGGTCCTATAAAGACTATAACTTTCTATGGTGGACATTTTATAGATGAGGGGATTTTACTTTGAATGAGTTTGACAATTGTTTTGAAGTAAATGACATTAAGTGACAAATTTCAACCCCCAAGACACCTACATTAAATGACATAGAAAAGAGGACAAATAGATTAGTAATAGAGGAAACAAGGGCTATGATGTTTGAGAATAATATGGTGGAGATATTTCAAAGAGAAGTAATAAATACAATACTATGAACAAAGTGCAAATAACACAAAGTATTGGTAATAGAACTTATAAACCATGGTTTGGACATGCACCATTAGTTAAGTATTTCAAAATATTTGGATATAATTGCTACATTAAGAGAGAAAATGAGTTTGGAAAGTTTGATTTAAAAAGTGGTGAAGGTATGTTTCTTTGTTATTCATTTAAAAGAAATGGTGTGTATGTACATGATCATCATGTGCCAAAAAGTGGCAATATTAAAAACTTGTCATTTTAAAATGTCTAAAAGAATTTCAAAATACATTTTCATGTTTTTCCCACCCATCTTGATACCCAATAAAAAAGGATATTCCTTTCCTAATCAAATACCTAATATCATATTAGGTTTCTGATATTATTAGGCATCTCATATGACATCAAGTACACAAAAATGATAGTTCTATAAAATAAAATCAAACAAACTCGTGAGAATCATTATCACTATTGGTTTTGTTACTTTTAACCCCTATTTTGCATATACAATTTAGAATCAGGTATAGGATTTTGTCCACCATAAAACACCTTGAAATATCAAAGGTAATTTTTTTTCTTTATTATTTAATTTTTATTATTAAACATTAGGGTTTTTTTAGGAAACTAGTAAATTTTTTCATTTTAGTATTAAATTATAAATACAATTAGTAATTTTTGAATTATTACTATTTAATAGTCATGGATGACCCTAATGGTAGTGATAACACTAAGCAAAAAAATAATGTTCTTTGAAACCCTGCACTAAATATTCCACATCCTTGTCAAAATTCACAACCTACGCCAAATGATCAACTAACCCCTCAAAATGCTCCTCTTATTAAAGACTTCATACAAGACGATCTTACCAAATCAAGGGGTATTAAAGTAACATATAACTAAATAACTATATTGGCTCCCATGTTATCCACCTTAAACACTGTAGTGGATAATATTCAGACACTTATTGAATGAAAAAATGCCACCCTAAACATAACCAAAGATGATATAGTCAACCTTTTTATGAACCCAAAATCTGATAAAATAATAGATGACATAAGATATGAATTATCAATTCAATGGTGCACAAATGGGGCTATGTGTGTGAATTTTTGGAATCATTGTTGTATGGCTTTTGGTAAACCAACCCACAACAATTTAGAGGCCCCATTTTATTTAATTAAAATATTTTATTCTAAATTTGTATTAAGAGTAAAAGTGAACTAATTGATTATGATGCTCAACATGGGCATAGTAGGAGGAGCTCCCCAAGATAGAACCTTTTCCTATTTGAAGAAAGCTGACACTTATATCTTCCCTACTCTGATGTCTTCTCTTCTCCTCTAGTGAGGCATCTTGATATTGGTTGATATGCTATCTCTCAAACTATTAGAGTCATCCATATATTGACTAGCTTATTGATTCTCTAGACTAGGTCACTGGCATCTCTCTATGTTGGTAGTTTTAGCATAAGCTCATCATTAGTGAGCATATCACACGTTTGTATGCCCCATACTTGTATAATATGAAACAATTTATATTTGTGTCCCATTGGTGAACATTTTGAGTACCAATTTATATTTGGGTAGGAGGATTTAGAACATGTGGTTATAGAGAGTATACACCCTAACATCAAAGAGGCAGAGGGGCATGCAGAGCCATCAGATCCTTTTGCATCAATAAGTGTATACATTTTTTGGCTTTGACATAGTTAATTTAGAGTTAATATTTATAGTAGAATAATTTTAGCATCTACACACTTGTAAATGTATGTGACCTCCATTCATGTTCAACTGATGCCTAAGGATGAGCTCAAATAGATCAATGATATCATGCTCTCTACTATTTCATTTTACCTTGAGATATATTTGGTACATAAAACTATGTTCTCATTGTTTTACTATTTACTACTTGAACATACATGGTTTCTCATCTTTCTTTTCTCTTACATGTATCACCTACTCATGAGGGTGAGCTATAATGCATTAAAAGGGAAAAGTACAAGTAGGTTTTTTTTATTGGTTTGATTAAATATAGATTCCTACTTGTATCCTATGTGTGCCAATTAAATTGAATTACAATATTTATTATACAAGGCATGACTACTAGTGATGAGTCCAAGTGGATTTTGCATCATAGACCAACTCACATTTCCATTTGCACCATGGGCCTTGTTGTATGTATATTTATCATTTATTTTTCTTTTATTAATAAATATTTTCAAACTTAATTTTTTTTATAGTAAAAACTATTCTTTTGTATCTCATATGAAACACCTAGTGCTCAAGATATTGGACGTCATAATTATGTATCTTTATTGATGCAACCGATGCTTCTAGAGGAGTGGTCAATGGATGTAATTTTTTGTTTTAATTATAAATTATATTAAAATATATTAGTATGCTATCAATAATAATGTTATAGTTGAAGTTGTAGATACATTTGAAAACCATATTAGTGTTGTGATAATGGGTGTTGCAAGAATTGCATAGTATTGTTATATAGTATTATTTTATTTTATTATGTAACATTGCACCTAGATGGATGTTCAACATGGAAAGATTCCCATGTGATATACTTAATGAGTTGTATTGTAACACTGTGATAATATTTGAAGTAATTATTTAATATTGGGGAAAGGAATTAAATTTTGAATATGAAATGTGGGGGCAATGGGTTAGGTAGCACATGGTTTTGGCAATTGGTTTACGTAATACTACTTGCTGGTTTTTTGGGACTCACTACTATATAATTAGTTACAAGAGTAGTTGTTGGTGTGAGACAAGATAGAAAGTAGAAAAGGTAAGAGTTGAGTAGGACAGGGCTTGACAAGTTAGGCAAGGGAGCACTTGTGAAGGTTGGAAGCATGGCATTGGATGTATGGATTCATGTTTGTTCACGTTGATTGCTTGGTTGTGCTTATGGATTTGAAGGCTTCAATGGTTGTATTGCAACATTGGTTTTTTTTGAATAATACATGGTGATGGATGCTTTTGGAGGCTAGGGCTTTTTCCCTTAATGAGGGTTTCATAGGGTATATCTTGTGTCACATATTTGTGGGTATGTTGTCTATTCTCTTGCATTTGAATTTTTTATTCCATATTCATTCCAAATCTATTATGGGTAATGTAGAAATAGTTATATTCTTTTTTGCAAGTTTCCTTATTAGTGGCATCAGAGATATGGTTTTTTAATTGTAATCCTAGATTGAATCCATAGGAATACATGACAGGATAAAATAAAGCGCAAGATATATGATTTTTTATTGCACATTTGAGGGTTTTGGATTTTTTGGTATGATGGGATGTTGAAATAATTTGAACATGTGAAACTATTGGTTGGATGGAATATTTGGGTGTTTCATTTAAATGAGGGTTTTAGGGGGAGCTTGTAGAAATGACCTCTTGGGTAAAAAAAACCTCACAATTTGATCTAGGTCAATGTTTCCATAAAGTTTGATAAAATATGCCCTAGTTTGGCTATGTTTAGAGAAAATAAAAGATTTTATTAGTTTCAATCTATGATGGTAGTCAAAGTTAATCCTGTCAAAATTTTCATCACAAAAAAATAAATTGCAATGAAAATGATAAAAAGATTGTATTTTTTAAATGACCATAACTTTCTCTCAAGATGTCTAATTTGAAACTTATTATAGACATTGGAAACATAATTTAGAACACTAAAATGTGGTATAGATTTGGTTCTATAATTTTAAATTTTTCTTAGGTCTTAAGAGCCCAAAAGTTAGATGTTTTTTATTTGTAGCATAGATTAGGGCATAACTTGGGCATATTGAGCCAAATTTTAGAATTTGAGTAGACAATAGAAAGCTATTGGAGATTTAACTATGGTAACATTGCGAGTTTATAACACTATATGTTTGGAGATTTAAGATTTAATGTCATTGTATACTCAGTTCATATTTCGAATTGGTCTCATGATATTATGGTTATCAGTGTTTGGTTTCGATTGATGACTTGTTGGGTCTACAAGTTGTGTAGTATTGTAAGACATCTATACTTATAGGTTGCATTTATAGCTTGGTTATGGGTTATAATTTCATACTGATCATTCATTATTGATGCATCTTTAGATTGGTGGCTTGGAATTGGGTTGTTTATGACCTACGTCACTTGATTTATTGATATTTCTTATAATCGAAAGGATGAGATATTTTTACTAGATATAGTCATGGTGGAGGATTATGGTTGACTATTTTATGTTAATAGGTTGGACATATTGAGAGTCAGATGCTCAGTTCATGGATGTTAACATGGTACCATGGATTTTGACATGACATGATTGGATAAATAGGTACATCATTGATGTTCATTAGTTTGGATTCTTGATTTGGTTGTGGTGGTATATCTTCTTGGTTAAGGATCATGGTTATTTGGTTTCTTTTGAGGAGCTCATGATGTGCACTTTAAGTTCTTTGATGATTTGATCCTTGGGTAATTCTCAAGGTTAGAGGATAGTTTTTCATCATGATGTCATGAATAGCTTGGATGCATGATTTAGTGGTAGCTTGTGGCAATGATGAGGTGATAGTGTAGGATTAGTTTCTGGTTTCATTTGGAGATCTTGGTTGGTATTGACACTTTGGTTTTGTGTATAGACGCATAAGATATTCATGTAGGAGATGGATTAAATGAAGCAATAGGTGACTTGGTATGATGGTTGAGTTAGATTTTTTTTGGAATAGATATATTTATTGAGTTTTTATAGATGTTGGAGATTTGTCTTGGATCCTATTATTGCAGAAGCATTTTTACCATTTTCATGGTGCACTTGGTTATCTTCATGGTGTGTGAAGATGGTTAGATCTTGAGGACTTTTGGGGTTCTTTGTTATCTTCATGGTGTGTGGATATGGTTGTATCATGAGGACTAATGGGGTTCTTTGTAAAGGGGTGGTTTATGCTTTCATTTAAAATATTATCTTTGGTGTTAAGATGGTTTCATTTTATCTCATGGTATACTCTTTATACATGTTTGGTGATTTGACATATTATAGTATGTTCATATGAAGAACATCTCTTTAGTTGAGATGGTTGGATCATGTTGTCCTATTCATGTTCCTCTGGCCATGGTTGGAACTTTGACATAGATTTTGAGGACTTTTGGGGTTCTTCGTTATCTTCATGGTGTGTGGAGATGGTTCTTCATGGTATGTGGAGATGGTTTTCATCATGGTGTGTGGATATGGTTGTATCATGAGGACTAATGGGGTTCTTTGTAAAGGGGTGGTTTATGCTTTCATTTAAAATATTATCTTTGGTGTTAAGATGGTTTCATTTTATCTCATGGTATACTCTTTATACATGTTTGGTGATTTGACATATTATAGTATGTTCATATGAAGAACATCTCTTTAGTTGATATGGTTGGATCATGTTGTCCTATTCATGTTCCTCAGGCCATGGTTGGAACTTTGACATTGATCTTGGTTTAGTTTATTTTTATTTAGTACATTGATCATAAGTTTCATACTTCATGATATTGCTATGTTGCATTTGGAGTTGGCATGGACTGATTTGTTATAGGTGCTCATGGATACTTAGAGATGGTGGTGATGTTGACTTATCTTGGATTAGATAAGTATTTGTTGGGGCATTGTTTGTCTTCAGTAGGAAATCTGAGGTGAATTCACCTAATATGAACTTGAGAGGAGATTGTTCTTAGATGATTCTTGGTTGGAGACTTGGATATCTTGATAAGAATTCTTATCCCCCACTCTTAGCCTACTTAGTGATTTGATGCTTGAGATGTATATCCAATTATTTCTCTCAAGTGCATTATGTTTATGCTTGTCTTTCATGGATATGATTCTTGAGCTACGGTACATGAGTTATTTCTAGAGGTTTTATTTGAGAAATAGTTTAATATTGGTTTTCTCCATTTGTATATGCAATTATGTTGGTTTAGTTTGGGAGATGGTTTTATATTGGACATATTCCTTTGATTAATAATGGTTTATGAGTTTGATCTTCTTGTGAGAGGCTTACATCCATTATTTTTTATATTGTATGGTTTTGGTGTTGTTGAGGCTTCTTGTTGGGGTTATATGGAGGAGATCATACCTTCACAATTTACATCTAAAGATGTGTGTAGAAGGAAAAGAAATAGGTTTTGATTTGCATGGTTTCTCTTTGGTCTTGGATATCTTCTTGGATGTTTGGTTTTTCTTACATTGGATTTGAAATTGGTTAGAGATTTTGATCAATGCTTTGTGCTCACGTATGTCATGTGAGCTTGATGGCATGGTTATTTAGTTATCTCTTTCCTTTGTTAGTTTTGGAGAACTAGCAAGGGCATTGGAGACTTATTATGAGAGTTATTCTTGAAGGTTCTTGGTTTATGTATTATGGATGTCTTTGATACTACACATATTCACTTCTTTGAGATGTTGTGAGTGGATTAGTTGTAGAGTTGACAGTATCTTTTGTAGTGGGAGCTTCTTGGTATATATGTGGTAGATATTTCTCTTGAGGCATGTGATTTTAGGTTATAGATGTTATATATTGATGATGTGAGATTCACTTGGCATTCCCTTAGAGGTACAGATAGTTGGATGGATTTTGTAGTTGTGGGTGCTCTACACGCCTAAATTTGATTACACTGCTTTGGTAATCCTATTTAGCTATCTTTAAAGGCATTATTAATTAAATTCCTATTTAATTAATCCTTTGTCATCCCCTAGCTGATTAATTTAATTAATCATCTATAGTCCTAATTGATAAATCAAATAACCCAGTATTTATCAATTAATCTTATTCTCTTATCTATTTCCAAAGCCCTCATTTATTAAATAAGTCTATTTGATAAATAAAGCCCTCAAATCTAATAGCCCCTAACCTATCCTTAAATCCTTCATCTAGCCTAATCCACCCCATCCACCCATACTAACCAAGCTTAGCCACTAACTCACCCACCCTCATTAATACCATCCACTTGTACATCTCTAACATCCCTAATCTAATCCTAACCCAAGCCTAACCCATCCCCTTAATCATTTGCACATTCCTAAACAAGCTTAAGACTTTTCTAAGCCAAACCAAAGTCTCCCCTCAAAATATCCCAACCACCAAGCTATAAAAGCTCTTACAAAGCCATGAATGACTCTTACAAACCCATTAATTTCTCTTACAAGCCATTATGAGGGTCTTTATGAGCTTTGAGCCTCCTTTGTTGACTCCTCAACCCCTCTTGCCCTAACCAATGACCCTGTGACATGTGTCACTCCTTGATTGGTTGTAAAGAAGCACAATCCATGTGCTCTCCTCTCATTCAATCTAATCCCTCCCTAAGCTTTCATCTCTCATTGCATCTTAGCCCTCCATCCCTCAAGCCCTTTGCCTATTTAAGGAATCACCTCCCAAGCCATTTTAATCACAATCTTTAAGCTAAAGTTACCATGTCAGTTTGAGAAGCCAAATCCATATTTTTACATATACCCACACCAAAAATCCCAAATCCACCTCCATTGAAGCATCTTGAAGCTTGAGCATACATCCCAAACCCATATCAAAGGACACCTCTACAAATCAAGTGATCATCCTCATTAAGAGAGCCTATCCATGGCTCATATTCTCATTTGAGGACCTCACTTTGTCTAATCTAAAGTTTATATTTAGATTTTTTAGTTAATGCTTTGATTTCTAAATAGATTAGTGTTTCTTGCTAACATATTAGTGTATATATTTTGGCACGCCCAGTGGGACCCCACATTTGGGTCTATCTAATCAAGTTTTTTAGTTTTTTGTGTTAACTAACCAAATTAACTTTGTTTTCTTGTGTGTTTTTGTGATAAGTTTGCTGATCTTATTGTAGGTAAACTAGTCATCCTTTGGAAATCATGCTCCCGGCCATCTAAACATTTTTCATTTTTGAGCACCTAAAAATTAGCTTGTTTTACGATCCCACGACCCCAAGAACACGATCCCATGACTATAGAAATGCAGCCATTAGCAAGCGGGAATGCAAACCTACGACCATGAGTTAGCAATTCATCCCCATCCAATTGCTACCACATGTTACAGAGTAGTCTTGCATCCCCGTCGAACTTTTTTTTTTCAGGAATGCTAGAACAGCCGACGAGATTGCAACATTCACCTACAGGAATGCTATCATTAACTTGCAAACCAATTCCTTTTGTTGACCTCTCAAACCTGCAGAAGAATTCCCCCACAAGAACGCTGATAAATTTTCCTACAGGATTGCTATTTCGCAAGATTACTCTGCAACCTTTTAACCCGTAGCCTCAATTTTTATTATCACCAATTTTCTGTCCCATGTCCCCGCTGACTGTTTCCACATTCTCGCAATCACGAGATCACTACATTAACACGCAAGATTGTTGCATTAACCTGTGGGATCACCTTGCCTTTCAGAATAAAACTCAGCTTCAACTTTGCCACATTCTTGTTAATAGTTCTCACATTCCTGCACCTATGGGAACATGTTCTTAACCCGTGGGTTCACTGTGAGATTTCTTTTTCTCAAAATTTTGATAGTTTCTCATTGCAAGTTTCATGCTCACATGTTTTCTATTGATTTTATCATCATATCTTTGAGCTCATAATCATAATCATCATCATATTTATAAATTTTATATTTAAAAAAAAAAAAAAAGTATAAATCAAAATTTGACTTTTAGTGGTTCCATAGGATATGGACCATTTTAAGCATTATTACGCATATCAAAAATAACAAAAAAAGTTAAAAATATTTTTTCCATAGTTAAACTTTCATTTTGGAAGATTTTGGGTGACTAATCAAATCACTTTTTTGTAGCATTGCAGGTTGGAGCGACAAACCTAATCATGTTTTTTGTAGGTTTTTCTTAGAATTAACTTGCATGTTTAAACACCTCTCTCATTGAATGAATGCCATTTAATCAATCTTCAATCAATTTCTTATTGGAATGCATGCTTAAAACAACAAAATAGAATCTTGAATGCAAAGGATCAATTAATCATTGCTATACCTCACACTTCAACTATGGATACATGTGATTACTTTTCGATTAGGCTTTTGTGATTGGCATTTCAACTGGTATAGGATTTTATGATCTTCTAATGCAAAAGGTTGGGTGGATTTTTCTTTGGATGGCTTCTATTTATGTTCAGTGATAGTGGCATAATAGGAGGTGAGATCATTCATGTTTAAAACATTTTATAATTTGATTTTTGTTAGAGTACCAAGATGGATCACTTGGTATACTTTGATCCATGATGGTGGATGTGCTAGAAGGGATTGTTCCCTTGTTCATTTATGTGGCTACAAATTGACCCTATGCAATGTATACAACAAGTTAGAGATTTTTGAGATAATGGATGTTGCACACATTGCATAATATTGTTATCTTTTTTTATTTTATTCTATTATGTAATGTTGCACCTAGATGGATGTGCAACATGGAAAGATTCCCATGCAATAGACTTGATGTGTTCTATTGTAACACTGTGATAATACTTCATATAATTATTTAATATTAGAGAAAATAATTAAATTTTCAATATTAAATGTGCGGTCAATGGGTTAGGTAGCACATGGTTTTATCACATGGTTTATGTAATAGCACTTGGTGGTCTTGTGGGACTTACAACTAAATAAGTAGCCACAAGGGTAATTGTTGGTGTGAGATGAGAAATTTTTTTAAAAAGGAAACAATTGAGAGGGAAAAAGCTTAACAGATTAGCCAAGGGAGCATTTTTGAAGATTGGAAGCATGGCATGGGATGTATGGATTCATGCTGTTTCACATGGATTTCTTGGTTGTGGCTATAGCTTTGAAGGTTTCCATGGTTGTATTGATCTTGGATTGGTTTTGATAAATGAGTGTCAACACACTTAAGTTATTTACTTAGTTCATGCCGAACTAGTAGTACATGTCGAGTCACTCAAGTGCTAAGAAGATAGTATATGTCAAGTGACATAGGAGCCAAGTAAATAGTGGATGTTGAGCAATATAGGTGTCAAGCCATAGCAAAAACATTTAGTGTAAGTTGAGCATCAGAGACCTCGAATGCTGAGTAAGATGGTTTTGACATATTTGTTTGTAAAGGTGCAAACAAGTGTGTAAACCATTTTTGAGCTAACTTAAGATTAAATTTTGATATTATGGAGATAAGGATGAATCTCTAATTGGATTCCCTATGCAATTACATGTACCCAATCAAAAAATGTGAAGGAATAAGTGGAAAAATAGATGAATCTCAGTCATAGATTCATACCTAACCCTAAATCACTAAGTCTTGTTAAGGAGGAAAAACTCTAAACTCTTTAGTGAGTGTGTGAGGAATCAATGGAGTGAAGAGAGAAGTTTGCATGCACAAACAGAGCATTCATGGTGAGTTAGAAGTTATAAAGTGAAACAACATTACAGAATCAATTAGACCAAAAAAAGGGGAAGGAAAATGACATAACAAAGAGACATCTAATTGAGAAGGATTAGGAAGACATTTTTTAGAGGTGATCTACTAACAAGTAATCAAAAGCTAATCACATGATCAAAGTTGAGACATTCTAATAGGTGATTCAATCAAAATATCTTAATCCTAACAAGCTGTATGAAATCCTCTAATAAGACACCCTTCTAATGGGGTGTTGAAATCCTTTAACAAAGTGAGACCTAATAGTCTTTGTAAGCCTTTAATAGGGTAGACTTTTCATAGGGTAGACCATGTTTCATGGTTAAAACATTGTAGCCTTCATTAAATACACTTTAATATTGTTGTAGTTAAGATTTTTGGGTGTCATCCCCACCCTAGTTTTAACTTCTCATTACAATGTTTTTGGGTAATCATATCTAGTCTCTAATGTGTATGATTGCTTACGTGTTCACATGATTTAGATGTATATGTTTTACATGTTATTTCAGTTTACTCATTGAATGTATGAGGTGGATGTGTGGTGAAAGTTTTATGGGTCCAAGTTTAAACTACTAATTCACCTACTCCCTCTTAGAAGTTTACCTTTCCTATTATAATTTCAATAGGTTGTATTGCAATTGTTGTTTTTGTTGAATAATATATGGTGATGGATGCTTTTGGAGGCTAGGTTCTTTCCCTCAATGAGGGTTTCCCAAGGTATATCTTGTGTCACATTTTTGTGGGTATGTTGTCTATTCCCTTATATGTGGATTTTTAATTCCATATTCATTTCAAATCTATTATGGGTTACATGGAAATAGTTATATTCTTTGTGGAAAGTTTCCTTACAACTAGAACATATAACAATTAGAATAGACAAGGTTTGCACATTGCTAGAGATATTATATGAGAGGACTCCTAACCATCACAGGAGGTTGATGAGAGAGGTAAATGATGAAATTTATAAATAACTAATGTTAGATATGTATATTCATATAAATCTAGTAATCAAAATTTGAGTTTTCCTTTTGTGTTTATGTAGAAGCCATCTAATCCACATAGTTTGGTGAAGATGTTGCATTTTCATAATCCACCAATAGCATAGGATAATATAGTTGTTTAGAGATGTGTCATGAGACATTTTGAGATGCCATACACCACATTACATAAATTTATATTATCATTATAAACATATTAATGGCATGATTAGCCACATTTTCAATATGGATCTATTGATTTTGATATATATATTTGTGTTATTTATCTCCGCATGGATATATATTTTTATTTATTATTGTATTATTCAATTTATCATGCATCATTTGTATTTCTTATGTTTATGGAATATCATTCATTTTGATCATGTTTAGTGTATTTGATTCAAATGTACTAATTTGTGAAGAATATTTTATGATAATTTTTAATTTAAAATTATATCATATGTTTAATTTGACATGATGTTTAACTTCTTGTTCACAATACGAACCATATATATAATTATATTAGTTCTTTTTAAAAGTATGTTTATGAAATATTGTAATCCAAATCTTGAAACCTAAAAATAGTCCCTTAAGATGTCACATATTATGCAAATCTACAACCAATTTAGGGTTATGAGCCCAACTACTATGAAAGCCATGAAGATGGCTTAAAACCCTCACTAAAAACTTTCAAAACTAGGGCTTATATTTTATGTACTCATTCTCAATGTTTCTATATCTCAAAAAAAGTTTAAATAGAACCTATTATGCACAACTTAAATGTTCCAATTACTAAATAAGGTCCTCTTTCAAGCTGATTTCCTTTTGGTATAACATACCCCTCAAATTGTGCTTAGTGCACCTTAGGGGACACTTTGGAATTTATTAGTTCTAAATGTTATAAGGAGATGCATGGTTGAAATAGGGGTTTCACTAGGGTTGACCCTCCGATCCATAGCTAATGATAGTGATGATTTGATGCCATAATCAACACTTTGAAAGTTATGTAGTGTTATACAAATAAACTGAGGCACAATGCAAGTTCTAACATTGTATGCAATTGTTGTGCCAAATTTAAATGAAATGTGATCTCTCTAAAATGTAAAAGGTTACTATAGACCTTGGCATTAGAGTCCTATAGAATTTGATAGAGCACTGATATGCCTCACAAATTCTAAGTCATAACCCTCAAAAGATCAATCTACAAACACACTTAGTGCACCTTGTTAGAATATATAACCCATCAATATAATTGGGGTGAAGGGGGGTGAATCAATTATACAACTAATATCATATTTATTAACCTTATTAAACTTTAATGATATGGGAAATATAGTAAGAAACCACAACAAGATACTCATGCAGAACAACACTAGATATATTGAATAGGGAAACCCTTTATTAGAGGGAAAACTTGGTGGAGATAATACCCAAAAGATGATGTACTAATATAAATATTTTTTGTTAAAGGATAGACCCTATTAGGAGTCTATCAAAACATTTAATATATATCAATCATCTAATAGATTGAAGGGAAAGATCAATGAACCCACTATCCAAATGATCTTTGTACTATTCCTTGTAAAATATTAAAATTTAATTGTACTTCCTTCCTCTTTCTCTATCATATCAACTAGAATTATGCTCTTTCTGATGAAGTACCTAGATTAAAAAACTTGCATTCAATAATCCCTTAGATTGCTTACTTGCATTCAGTAAACACTTTGTTCCTTTTTAGACTTTATACTCAATAGAATACTTGATCCCATTTACAAACAATGAAAAAATATTTTCTTTATAAAATATCTTTAAAATAATTCCTTGAGTAATCCTTGATGATTTCCAAATTAATTATAATAAGATAATTAATTAATTGCAATTAGAATAATATTTTTTGCTTATAGTCTATACAATTTCTCACATGTGCAACACTAGGACTTGGACATCCACTAATGTTATCATCAAATTGTTTTCTATCACTAGCTAATTGCACATCTTCTTATTATGTCTTAGATGAAAGATATGATACAAACACCAAAAAATTCTTTCCAAGCACTCAATCTCTATAATGTCCTTAGGAAATCAAGTTAAAATTATGTACATGTTCAACTTAGACTCTGCATATTGAACCTTAACATCAAGACATGGTATAGAACATATCCTTTTCCATGCATAACTATACAATCAAAACATTATCCATACAACTAAGATGTATGTCTTCTACTTTGTGAGTCTTCGCAGACTTACTGCTATGCTGAAATTAGTGACAAATATAGACATGGATGCATCATATCAATACTCTCCAATGCTTAGGATACTCCCCCAATGTAGTATCTCCAACATTCATGCTAATAATCTACCCCTTTAGCCTTGATGACAATATAGATGAAAAATATTTAAGCTCTATAAATACCAAAATATTACTCTCATGTTGCATCTATTATTCTCAACTTTTCAAATCCTCTTCATCAATTAAATCTAAAATCATCTAGAACACTACTATGTTCTGCATCTTGTTAGGATTGACAATAGTTGTTCATAGTTAAAAACTCACCATACAAAAAGGTTCTTCATGTTGCATATCTACCCCATAGAGATATTCCTACTTTCTTACATGAAGCTTTCTAAATCTCCCTAATAAAGTAGAGTGAACATACATCAGAATTCCTTATATTGCATATCTACACCATAGAGATATTCCTCCTTCCTTCATGAATCTTTCTAAAACTCCCCAATAAGATAGATATTTTCATGAATTCCTCTTCACATACATATTTAGGAGTTGATTTTCATGCATATTATCTCCCATTGATAGATCAATTACAAAGGCCTCATTATGTCAATTTATTTCTCAAATTCTTCCATTAGTTGAAGTGTCCAAAGACACTATTCAAGACCAAATACCAAGATTCCTCAATGAATTAGCACATCATAGATACTCCCCCATAGAGGAAGCATCAGTATTCAATTCAGTCTAACAATAGTGCTCTATTGGTTGTGGCAAACTTGAGAGAGTGTTGGAGACTTGTTATGAGAGTTGTTCTCCCAAGTTATTAGTTTGTGTGTTATGGATGTCCTTGGGACTACATGGATTCACTTCTCTGAGATGTTGTGAGTGGATTGGTTATATATTTGACATTATCTTTTGTAGGGGGAGTTTCATGATATATATGTGGCAGGTATTTCTTTTGAGGCTTATGAGTTCACGTTATATATTGGATATGTTGATGATATGAGATTCACTCTGTATAACTTTGAATGGGTTTGGCACTTGTTGTGGTTGTTGTTTCAGCTATGGATATTATTTTGATAGCTATGGATATATGTAATTACCTTTGGATTGGGTTTTTTTGTACCTAGCATTTTAGTTGGTATAGGATTTTATGATCTTCTAATGTGGCAGGTTGGGTGGCGTTCTCTTTGAATGGCTTCTATGTATGTCCAATTGTAGTGGCATAATATGAGGTGAGATCATTAATGTTTGATGTTGAATACTTTGATTTTTTTGTGGGTATTGGGATGGAGCACTTCATGTACTTTGATGCATGATGGTGGATGTGTTGGGAGGGATTGTTCCCTTGCTCATTTATGTGGCTACAGATTGACCCTATACAATGTATACAACAAGTGGGAGATTGTTGAGATAATGGGTGTTGTCCACATTGCATAATATTTTTATATTATTATATTTTATTTTATTATGTAATATTGCACCTCGATGGATGTGCAAAATGTAAAGATTTCCATGGGATATACTTGACGAGTTGTATTGTAACATTGTCATAATATTTAATGTCATTATTTAATATTGAGGAAAAGACTTAAATTTTCAATATTAATTGTTGGGTCAATAGGTTAGGTAGCACATGGTTTTAGCACATGGTTTATGTAATTCTACTTATTAGTTTTGTGGGACTTGCTACTATATAAGAAGCCACAAGGGTAGTTGTTGGAATGAGAAGAGAGGAGAAAAAAATGGAAAAAGTAAGATTCGAGTGGGACAAGGCTTGATAGGTTAGCCGGGGGAGCATTTGTGAAGGTTGGAAGCATGGAATGAGATGTGTGGGTTCATGATTATTCACATAGATTGCTTGGTTGTCGCTATGGCTTTGAAGGTTTCCATGGTTGTATTGCAATGCTATTTTTGCTAAATAATATATGGTGATGGATGCTTTTGGAGGTTGAGTTTTTCCCTAAATGAGGGTTTCCCAAGGTATAACTGGTGTCACAAGTTTGTGGGTATGTTGTCTATTCTCTTGCATGTGGATTTAATTGCATACTTATTTTAGATCTATTATGGGTTATGTATAAATGGTTATATTATTTATTGCAAGTTTCCTTACACTATCATACCAAATTAGATAGTTAGATGTTCCTTTCAAATATCTAACTATCCTCTTTACTACTGTATGATGATACCCCTTAGGATTAACTTCAAATTTAGCTATAATCCAACTACATTTTCTATGTCTAGACTAGTGTGGGTCATATATTGCAAACCTCCAATCGTGGATCTGTACTTCTACTCAAGTGTAGGTGTCTCATCCTTTTTATATAACTTGTGATCAATTATCATAGGTGTGTCAATAGGCTTACAAATTTCCAATCCAACTCTCTTCAATGAGGCTCTTAAGTAATTATCTTGTGAAATAAAAAAATAATATTGTTGTTTTGCACAATCTACAATCCTAGGAAAAACATTATTTATCCTATTATGCTCATTTCAAACTCATTGTTCATTTCTTCAACAAACTTATCCTTGCTTCATCATTACCTCCAAATATGATGTCATTAACAAAAATCGTGAATTACCTTTCACCATGGCATCATCTTGTTCTAGAGGGACCACTTATATCTATGTGAACAATCTCTAGCTTCTATGTGGTTGTGAGCTCCTTTCTAGGAAACGATACCTTCTTCTACTTATCCAAAATACTTTCTTTCCAAGCCACATTAGTAGGCTTTATTATTTTAGGAAAATCTTTGATTGCAAGCATGCTACTAACTTTGACAATAATATCAAATTTTATATGACAAAATATCCTATGCCATAACCAAATTTTATCCACTTTAGCAACCAAACAAGTCATTTCACTGGAATTCAACTAAAATGCATTACCTCTAGACCTAGTTTTAGTTATAATCATCTCACCATCCTTATCCTCGATAGTGTAACTTTTTTTTTTTTTTGAATTGCAATTGACACTGTTTGTCCACCAATTATCCAAACACTCAACAAATTGTGCTTTAATCTATCAACAAAATAAACATCATCAGTGTTAGTTCTTCCACCTTAAGGAATGAATCCAATTCCTATAATATTATAGGTTGCATTAATACCAACTCTAACAATATTTCCATCATAGTTTTTGAGTTTTACAAACTTATTCTTATCACCAGTCATGTGATCTAAGAAACCAATATCTATTATCCAATAAGATTTATTTTCAACTTGAGAAACTAGAGCCTTTTTCCCTCTAATTTCTCTATCAAGATAATCTTCCATAATAGATACAAATCCTACCTCATCATCACTTTCTCTTTTACCTTTCTCATTAGATTCCTCTTCTTCAATAACATACAAACAATTCCTAGGTCTCCTAGGGTTGACCTTTCCCTTATAATTTTTTTTTTTTAGTATATTTAAATGCATAATGAACAAACTCATTACATGTACAACCATTAAAAATATTCTTACCATCTTTTTCCTCTTCTAACAAGAAGTCTTATACCTTCTTTAGTCTTCTTTTCTTCATCAAATCTAGTTCTACCACTACTAGGGAAATATCCATGTGTACTTGTGCTTCTAGATAGACTTGACCTAAACATTCAAGTCACTAAAATCCATCTCCACTCTTGTTAGCTCACCTAACTAACACAAACCTAATTTTTCTACTTTCAATCTTCCAAGCAATGTTTCCCTAGTAACCTCCTTAGTGAAAGGTATAAGTAGTTGAATAATCTGAGAAACTTCCCTAAATGGTAGTGTCAAAAATTTTAAGATCTTCCATGAAACCTCATCTTATTCTTTGGTTTCACTATATTTCTTGATTCTTGCAAAAATCTCTAATATCCTAGGTCAATATACATTCTTACAAATTCATCTTCTATCATGTTAGCATCTTGAAATGCACATACCTGATTATGCAATCTTAATATTTTCGTATCTTTATCACCTTCAAAAATAGATTCTAATATTTCAAAATATTATGAGACATTTGTAGTGATTTCACCTAATTATATTCATTTTTTAGAAGAGTTGATAGTAAAGCTTCTCTAGCTCTCACTATTGCACATGAATAGATCTCTTTCTGCTCACTGCATTATTTAATCTTCTCTTCCAACTGCCAATAACACAAACCCATACACATTAGATGAGTCTTCATCTTCTCCTTCCAAATGTAATAGTTGGCCCCATAATATCTAAGACTAGTCATTGATCTCCCAAAGCTATTAAGCTTATCCTTCAAGGACTTGATTCTTTGGTAACAATTGTTAAAATATATAGTCCATGAATATAATTGAAAGAGGGGGTGGGGGGGTCAATTAGTTATACAATAAATATCAAAATTATCTACCTTATAAAACTATAACCATATGAGAACTATAATTAGAAACCACAATAATATACTCTTGCAAAATAACACAAGATATGTTAACTATGGAAACCTTTGATTAAAGGGAAAATTGATGTAGAGAGGATGTGAGATAACTAGGGACAAAGGAAAACCTAGCTATCAAAGCAACCTACAAGAGTAAACATAGTGGAAAATAACTCAAATAATAGAAATCAAATGAGATAGAAGAGAAAAGGTGCTTTATAGATTCATCAAATCATCCACATATAGTTTGTCGAGTTGTAAGGCCTTATGGGTTACGGCCAACATTACAATTTAGGCTTCAATCTTCAATGATAAATTTTCCATTCAAACTTTACTTCTTCTCTTACCTAACCTACTATCCTCTTCCCTCTAAGACTCTATGAAAGACCTCTTTAAATACTTGCATGGCCACAAGCTGGTCTGTTACAAAATACCAACTAAGCAACCCCTTAAATTAAATACAAACAAAGCCACAAGTCACCTCTCAACAAATACACATCATGAAATTAAATAAGAATGGTCAACCCAATTTGGAACTAGACATAGACAACTTAGTTACGGGCACTTAGCAATGCTAAGAACTCAAAAACAATTGCAAACTTGACAATCACTATGAACTCGACATCAACCCCAAACTCAAAAAATACTACAACCTTGGAAAACACCAAGAACTCAACAAATATTATGAACTCAACATCCTCAATAACTTAGCAATGCAAGGCATTGCAACTTGGAAGCAACTAAGGAACAAGTCAAACATGTAGGATAGCAATGCAACCCAGGATGCTCCTACATCAAACAAGTTAGGTTGAAAAAAATGATTCTCCTAAACCATTGAGATGTCACAACCTAAGTTGAATCCAGCTTACTTTTGGAAATCTATGTAGTATCTTCTACTAGTATGTTCTTCTACTTCACCAAATACTTATAGTAATCCTTTCCAATTGTGCTTTTATAAACCCTCTAATTTGACACCTATTTAACCTCTTCAATCTACTTCTTAGGATAATCATCATGTACAACAACTTCATCATTTGACTCATGATATTTATATAAATAATCACTACTGATTATAGAAGATATATCCATGTCATTAGGAAACTCAACTTCATAAGCATTACCAATGTCAAACTTTCTCAATATCTTACAAAGTCCAGACTTCTTCATCTTCAACTTATTGTATGTTCCAATAAGAAATCTTCATTTCATCAAATGACCAATCACCTCATCACAAATCTCAAAAACATGATGTCTTCTAAACTTATCATCATTCTCCTTATAGTTCTAATTACTTTATTATAACCTTAACTTTACTTCCTCATCCAGAGACTTCATAAAATTAGAAAATTCTTCCCCTGCTACACTTCTCTTATGTTCACTAGCAGAATACCTTAAATCCAATATCCCCTTATGTTGTATTCTAGTAACAATTACAATAGGAGTTTTCCTAGTACTCCTATCCATAGAATTATTATATGAAAATTCAGCTTGTGGCAATACTAGCTCCCAATTACCTAGCTTCTATCCAACTAAACATCTTAGCAAATTACCCAAGATTCTATTAATAACCTATGTTTTTCCATCTATCTATGGATAAAATGTAAAACTAAACTTCAACTCAGTAGCCTTCTTCTTCCACAAATTCTACCAAAAGTAACTAGTAAACTTATTGTCTCTATTAGAAATAATACTTCTTGGTAATCCATGTAATCTAACAATCTCTTTAAAGAAAATCTTAGCATCTAATGTCTTCTTACATGGTATAAAATGAGAAATTTTAGAAAGGTGATATACAACAAAAAAAATAGAATTATACCCCTTCACTATCTTAAGAAATTCAAGAACAAAATCCGTACTGATGTCACTCCAAGGTTTCTCAAGAATAGGAATAGGTGTATACAAAATAGTATTTTGATTTACTCCTTTTGCAACTTAGCAAAGTCCACAACTCTTTAGAAACTTTTGAACATCCTTATACATCTAAGGCTAATAATACTTATTTTTCAACAAACATAATTTCTTATCAATTCCAATATGTCCAACCAATCAAACACTATGTTTTCTCTTAATCAAATTCAACCTCATAAAACTCTTAGAAATTCACAATAGAATTCCCTTAAAAAACATACCTTCTTGAATAAAATATTCATCAAACTTACTAGTTTATTCTATCAAACTAGGTGCTTTGCACTATCTCCATGTCTAAGAAATTAGGTTCAATTTCATACAACTCCTTAGATTTGTCATACTTGGAGATTGGAACAATGCTTGATATCTATTCAATGTAGTCAATAGCTCAGATGAAACTAGCTTTTAGAATCATTTCTAGTTCAGCTTTGACAAGCAATGCAACATGAGGATGCATTTTTCTAAGTTTTTGTTTGACTAGTTTAACTCTTGGTGCAATAGACAAGTGATGCATTAAGAGATAAAGATCTAGTCCTAGTATATCTAAATATGTTCATGAAAAGTTTATCTTTTTCTCTTGGAAGAAGTCAATGAATTCCTCTTTCTCTTCTGGAGATAGTGATTGTGCAAGATGTATTATGTGAGGATGTTCTTCTGTTCCCAAGTTGATTAGTTGTGTTGGCTCTATAAAAATTGATGATCTTTCCTAAAAATGACTAGGAAGTGCATCAGATATCCCATTGGCAGGCACCTTTGAGAGGGTTTCACCATTGGATACGTATTTTACTTTTACTATTTTAGGTTTTGATACTTCCACAATGTTGTTTTCACCATCAAACCTTCTATTTCCTTTTTTTTATTGTAATACTAAGATATTTGTTGTCAGCTTTAGTCATGTTGACACTTTCTTCACTAGTGGAAGATGTTATTAGTTCGACAACATTTAAGTAGTAGGTAAGAGCATAGTCATTCTAGAATGTAGGGAATTTACTAGATGCATTAGAATTTCAGTCTATGAGCTCTAGATAGGTGAGTGAAATAGATGTGATGGGTTCGATTCTAGTCATGGTATAATCATTAAATGCTTGGACAATCAATTCAAGGCCTTTAGTAGCTTTTTCCATAAGTGTGTTTGAATTTCTTTGAGCACTAATGTCATTAATTCAAGACTTGAGGACATTAGTGATAGGATTTATCTGACCTAACCCTAGATGACTCACCTACTTCAAGGAGGTTTTCATAAACATGAACTTGATCTATGTGTTTTTTTGTAGTTTCTTCTGAGAGAGTAAAATTCATGCTCTTGAGAATCTATGCTACATGGAGACATACTATAGAACTCATCAATAGTGATAGGGAAAAATTCTCCTTCATCTTCTAGATTTTGACAAAGGTACTCAATGTGTAGAGAATGACTAGATTCTTCTTGTTCTTGTTGAGTATGATGTGAATTAGTAGTATCATTAGAAGAACCACTATCACCATTCATGTTACTAACATGTGGTACAAATTAATTTGGTTCTGCAAAGAATTTAGCCGAATCATCAGAAATTAGATAGGGATAAGGATCATCATTGTCACTATTGTCTTCATGGTCATCAAACTTAGCTTGTAACTCATGTTGAGATGAAATCTCATTTTATAGTATGAATTTGTTAATCCTTAGATGGAAGGGAGTCTTCTTGAAGCCTAGACCAGATGTGTCTTGATTCCTTCTAGCTATCACTTTAATAGAATTAGTCAGACCATTTTTATTGCATCAAATAGGACCAGTTCCCTTGTATCCAAAGCATTTTATGAGTTTAAGACCAGGACCATACTTTTCAAGAGTAATTTCATGAGACTATTCTATGAGGTCAACTGTCATCACTCTACCAAAGAGATTTCTTTCATATATGTTCTAAACATTGACACTTGACATCAATCCTATAACACCAAAAAATGAACTCAAAATGTTGAACTTGTTCATGATATGCTGAGCTCTTCTTCTTTTTCTTTTTTTTTGTTTTATCATGTCTCTTTGAGCAACTTGATAATGTTATTTTTTACTAGAGAAGTGAGGAGTGGGCACATGATCTTTCCTTTTCTTTATGTTTGTGGTTTAGTTCCAATGATCTAAAGCATCCACCTAAAGGGGGTGTCCACTATAAGAGCCTCTATCTCATATTGGATGGCAATGTACACCTCGACTCCTTTTACAAGGATAAATTAGTCAAGTTGGTTCTTCTCCTTGTTTCTTGAAGTGAACTCTTTATGCTATAGTAAATATTGATGCTTGTCCTATTAAATGAATGTATGGGTCACTATAAGTATACGTAGCACACTTTTGTCTAAAGTTACAAATTCAAGGGTCATTGTAGATAGAATACTTACTGATTACATAGAAAAAGGAGGATCTCTCATGTGTCTGGTGTGTCTATGTTCAAGAAACATTATGGTCATCCTAGCATTTATGATTTGATGCTTATGTTAACTTGCTACATTAAAAGGGACACATGTTCTAGTCATTTTGGCTTCTTTTGCCTTGAATGCTTACATTTAATCATTATAGCATTAATAATATCTTTTATTCTACAACAATATTGAGCAACATTATCACCTTCTTACATCCTCGTATAATCAAACTTACCTCTAAGACTTTTGGATTTGGCTCTTCATACATTTGTGTCTCTTTAAATAAATGGTGCACAGAGTATCCTTCATCTTCTTTTCATAATTACAATCCTTGATGTTATCAAACTCAACATAACTTAGGGAAGAGGTAATCTCTAGCATTGTCTAATTGTGTTCTTTCTTCTTAATTAGATCATCAATAGTTAGGGCTCCAACAAGATGAACATGCTTAGTGATGATGGTAGATTTTTAATTATATCCAAGACCACCTAGGTGTAGCTTTATCAAACTTTGTCATGTAGGGAAGTTCTCTTTGTTAAGCTTGGGTACCTCCCTTTTTGACATCTTGATCTTTTTCTTCTAGTACCTTAAAACTAGCCCTCTTAAGAAGGTGGCTTTGATACCAATTGTTGGAATTCTTTAGAATAACTTAGAGGAGGTGAATTGATCATCCAACATCCACATGTACACATACAAATTTTCATAGGTTAGTGAACCCATATCCATAACATGTTATTATGCATCCATCCATTATATCATACAACCCTTAAACTTTCTAGGTTACTATCTTGGGTCAAAAAAACTTTGCAAAAATGTAAACATGATGTAGATGAAATTTAGTAACACATTTTACACATAATTTTTGTGTGAAAACCTAATCTAGGAAAAACCACCAGTAACATGCTACTAATTCTTAGTCTTCTGAGTGATGCCTAGTGATAGGCCAACCTTGTTAAAGGTTACTATTGTAACAAAAGTTTGCACCCTTGCCTAAAATTTCTAACTAAAGGAAACCTTGTGAAACATGGAAATAACCTCCAAGTTGTGGGACTTGAAAAATGAGGTTGAGTCTCTAGAGAATAGTGGCTTCCTTTGTTATTAGGATGCACCTAAAATACACTTGGAAAGGAAAAAGAAGAAGGAATACATGAAAATAGACTACCTAATCTATTCTAAGGAGGTGATGTGGAAAAATAGAGTGTTAAATCCTATCTCCACCCATACATGCACAATTAAACCATTATGACATAAAAGGATATATAGATTCAGACTTGTTTAATCTATCAATCACATGAAAATTAAAAAACCAGAAAAATGACATAAGGAAGAAGAAATTAACTTTATATCAATCATAGGCCAAAAGAGATACACTTATGTAAATGAAAAACAACCATAATACATTGAAGAGAGACAAATATATCTTACATAGTACATCAATAATTGAAAGTGATAAGGCATACTATCATGAATAGTTTAGAGGAAAAGGGAATTTACAATGTGTGTGCCAAAACATACCAAGGAGAATATGAAAGAATCAACCCTTCAAAATATTAAAATAATGTTCTTTTATAATTTAAGCATAACTTAGATAGATTCTTCCCTAAGGAAAAAATCAACAACCATATTCAAGATGGTAGAGAGCAGTCATTGCAAATGTGGGAAAGATCTGATCGTGGCACACATCCAGATAAAGGAAGATAAGTTATTCACCAATAAGAGCTCCTTGAGAAGATAGAAATAGGGGCCATTATCATTTTGACTGATGAGAGGGACCAAAAGGTAGTGATGGATTGTCTCTCTTCATTTTTCAGACATGAGGAATGATGAAATTGGTTACGGGAAATTGAAAAGATCAGCTCTACCATCAAAGAGTTGCTTGCTTTATCATCAACTTGCCAAGTCAACCATATCATTGGTTAAATGGAGCCAATCCACAGTGGTTTCCATGTGAATTAGTTATATTATCATTTTTCACCACCCTATGAAGTCTCCTTGATTTAACCATCTCATACAATTGCGACTTTTCCATCTTTCGTTTTGACTAACATCAAATGCCAATGATTGATTAGACAAACTATTATTACTACTAAATGACTTTCTCTTGGTATTTATCACTAACCATCATAACCTTTGGAAGGCTCAAACTTAACCACACTCACAATATTACCACTATGACCCAAAGTTACTTTTAACTTGGGGTGGCTACACAATATAAATAAATTGTGCCTTTAGAACTCTAACTTGGGTCAATCAAATAACTCATGCAACTAAGTGATGAAAGCAAGGCATATCTAGGCCCACCTAACAATTCAACATCAACCTAACCATCATCTAACAACTCCTTTTAACCCTAGTGACCACACTAAAATAGGTCCCACATGACACATGTTGGCTCATCACATGTCTACACCCTTAACTCATGGCTCTAACACTAACCCTTACAACCAAGCAATCCTAAGGAAATTGCATCATCATTTCCTTAACCATGATTTGAGCCTAGCCATCAGTGAAGCTATGAACACAAGAATCCCCTACTTGGCTATCTAAATGTTGGTTAATGCTTAACCTATTGTGACTGTGCAACCAAGGGGTGATCACACAATCACAACTTAAAGCTTGAAAGCATATTATAAAAAATAAGAGCCACAAGACTTCAGATAAAAGTATTTGGGAAAAAGTTAAATTAATTCATGAAAACCTTTCAAATATCTAAATTTGAAACCCTAGGTGATGATTGAGTGGCTTATCATTTGAATTTGAATTTTAAACCAGAGGGCATTTTGTCTAACACTTTTGGCAACCTAGAGGAGATGCAAGCCTGCTTGGCATATGACCAATGACTATTGAAAATCCGATGGGCTTTGGAATCTCTAAGCTCTAAAAACTTATCCATTTCATCACCTTTTCTACATTTTGAACCATAAAACATTCACTTCTGCCTCTACAACTTTACAAACCTTTTCATAACTATCACTTTAGAGGAACAACACCATGTGCACCATGCACTTCTTGCAAAACAAGAAAGGATAGAAAGAAATCTATTTAAACTATGTACATGGAACAAAAATCATTAGAAACAAGGATTAAGATACATTTCATTTACTAGAATATGCAAGATCTCACCATTAGGCTTGCTTAATTGGAAAGCATTGGTAAGACTACAATTGATTATCACATAGGGACCACTCCATAATGCATCAAAATTTGAATGTCTCCCTAGTTTTTCTCTATCTACATCTCATTTCAGGACAACATCACCCTCTTTGAAATCTCCAATCTTAGTCTTCCTATCAAAGGACCTTTTCATCTACTACTAATGTGTTTCCAAGGTCTTCATTGCTTGATTTTCCTTTGTTTCCTATGTTTTACTTAGTGTCTTTTTCCTTAAAGTTTTGAGTCAAGTCAAGTGTCAAACTAATAAACTGAGTCTAGATTGCCTATAGGATGATCTTTATTTTCATCATTCCTTTGAGTTAACTAATGCGGGAATCATATGAGCAATGCATCAGTCTAAAGCTAGATAATTAAGGTTTTGAAGGGTTTGTTATGCATTTCCTTGATGAGAAGAAGGTTTGAATATTCTGCTAATTCATGTTTCCTTGTTCCTATTCATGTCAAAGAAAAAGATTCATGTTAAGAAACATTGCTTCATGAAAACATTCCTAAAGATTTCTATGAAACTCTAGTTCTATGATCAAGTGTTCCATTAAACACATAACATAGGTAAAATGGAGAAATCATCAGCACATATAGAGTAAGTACATTAGAGGAACATTAAAGACCAAGCTTGAAGATAATATACAAATTATGGTAATGAAATACAAGAAGATTTGTTGAATTCAATTTCAAAATGAATATTTAAAAATATAAAAGTCATGAAGAACATCATCAAAGGTGGTGAAGAGTTGAGTGGAAATAAATTTGATGAATCAAAACATGTCTAATCGTCTACATCACCAAGTTGAAAAGTCAATCAAATGAAAGAAAATATGTTATTGGGTAGTTGAGAGGTTGGATGCTTACCTATCATATTGGGTCCCATTCAAATGAAATTTAAATAAATCTCATTGACCATTAGATGAAATATGATCTATAAAGGTTGTTATGTTGCTATATAAAGATTCTCAACCTTTATTCATAGCAACATAATGACATGAAGACATGTGTCTGATGGGCCATCACATCTCATGAAGCACTATTAGAGTCTAGTCATGAGATGCCAATGAGGTAAAATGGTCCAATGTTAGACAATAAAGTACTATCATATGTATGCCATGATGTATATAACTAGAATGCAGACCCATGATGTGAAGTGAAATTAATGAGTTAAATTCTTTAAATGATCACTGTCAGATAAGAAAGAGATCCACAAAAATCACTATCTCTCTATACAAAGATGATTGACTAATATTCTACGTGACATAGAAACAACTTGACATGTGGAACTATGTGGCCAAATTTAGTTTGTGAGCCACAAAAGGTAAATGGGTCCCAAATTGGTGTGTTGTGATTAGATAGATTCTATGACAATGAAAGTGGTGGGTTAGTTTTGCAATCACCATTATATCTTAAAACATAAATGCTTCTCACAATGTCACTATGGAGAGATGCATAGAATTTAGTCTTAGTGACAAAGCGACTAGAGGGACCCATGGTACATAATTGAAAGGAAGCCATAACATTTAAATTGTGATCATTAATTTGAGATCGATGGCACAAATTTTAAAACATAGTGACTATTGTAATATGAAATATATGTATTTAGCATGAAACAATGGAAGGTGAAGAAAATATAGTTATCACAGGTTTTTTTGAAGATTGCAAGAAGCTAAATAGTCATCGAGTGTTTTCAAGTATATCTCTAATTTAGAGTCATCAATAGAAGAGATAGCATGTGCTCATATCACGATATAAATTTGATATTTTTAATATTTTATTCTTTAATATATTATTGTTGGTTTTCTAGAATTTAGAAATAATAATAACAGACTATAAATGTAACCTCATTGGATAGTACAAAGGTTAGCAAACTTGATGGTTAGTGATTCTATAATTCCATTTACTTTCTATTTACTAGTCATGTTTTCTTTCCCATTCTTAGATTAGTTTTGCACAAAGATTTGAAGGAAAATTGTATGTGAACCTGTGATAATTAGGTGGATTCCATTTCATTTTGATGTTTAAAGTGAAAGTTATTCCATTTACTTTCATCATATATGATTTGGCTTCCTCTCTTGTTCCATTCATATCATGCTAGATTAGTTTCATTGGGAAATGAAAGATAAATGTATATGAACCTATTATTCATTGGTTGGATTCCATTTTCCCTCATGTTCTAATCTCTTCATTCCTCTTTTTCATTTAGATGATAAATCTACACTTAGAAGTAGGAGTAGATGTTAGAAGAACTTCAAGGTAGCTTGTGATATTCATTCCACTAGGTGATATAAGTTGCTCAAATCTATTTATTCTTGGGGTGTTTGTATTTATGAACATCTTGGTTTATCCTTTTCTTCTCTTAGGTTAAGATCATACCCCATATCTCAATAATCTATTAAGAACATGATTCATTGGCTATATTTCATATAAGGGAGTCGTACCTTACAATTCAAAGGGCAGTGATATAACACATACACTAACCCATATTTGGTAACATCCTCTAGAGTCAAGGTAAAGCCAAGTTAGCAAGAGGGACAAATTTTTAACCAACACTCTTCTCTTCCAACTCCATCAACTCTATTATCCTTACTATTATAACATCATCATTAACTCAAATTGATGAGCCAATTCAAGAAAAGAAAATTCCAAGGATATAGGAAGCCTACCTTCTTTTCCATAAACCAACATGAAAGGATAATTTCCTACAACTCTCTTTGATGTTATCCTATCAGCCCATGGAGTTTTCTTTCAATTTTTTATGCCAACACCTCTAATTATCCTCTATGGTTGTCTTCATTATCCTAATTAGATTCTTGTTGGACAACTTAGCTAATCCATTACCTTGAGGGTAGTAACTGGAAGAATTACTCAAATAAATACCATGATCTACCACACATACACAAATCTAATCTCCAACAAATGATTTTGCGCTATCTAAAATCATGGTGGAAGGAGTACCAAACCTAGTGATGATTCCATGTAAGAGTTCAACAATCAAATTCTTTGTATCATCCTTTAATGTAATTTCCTCTATCCACCTAGTAAAATAATATGAAACAACTAAAATCTATTTATGGCTAGAGCTAGAAGGAGGGTTAATAGGACCTATGAAATTGAATCTCCATTAAGAAAAGGTTTGATCAACTTGGATAGGATGAAGTTGAAGGGCTATAATCCTTTTCTTAGTTGAAAAGAAAGCACATTTTTCAAATTTTATAACATACCTATGGAAAACATCGAACAAGGATGGCTAGCAATACGCTTCCCTCATTATCTTCATGATAGTTATTCTTGCATAAAAGTGGCCACCATCAGGACCATCATGAAGCTCCTTAATCATTTTATTAGCTTTCTATGTATGAATGCACCTTGAAAAAGATCTATTGAAGTCCTTCCTAAATAGCATACCATCAACTATGGCATAATGAATGGATTGAAATCTGAACTATCTTCTTTTTTTCTTATCCAATCCCTAAGGATATTAATTGCCTAACTATTGGGCATTCATTTTGCATGAGGTCAACGGTAGGAATCCATAGTGTAATTCCTCTCTTGAAAATAAAATCTTTTTAAGGATCCACTCAAAGGTTTAGTGTTTGTCTTGCAACGTACCAAAATTTGCTCATTACAAGATAAATGTGAGTGTTCACAAGGAGGCCTTTGCTAGTTCTAAGAACTCTTTTATCTCAGAATTGAAGTAAAATCTGTTCGCTGTCTTAAAATATCACACCAAAAGAACAATATTTTTCTATTTTATATTTTTTTCAATGCATGCAACTTTAACAATGTAGCTACTATGAGGTTCTATTCTAACAAGGGGTTAGCAAAGAAAATAATGAAACTAAAAGCAAATAACATGAAATCAATTGACTTGAAATTAAAATTCCTAAACAGACATAAGCTACAGAACACAACACACTGTGAGTTTAAAAAAGTAATGAAAATAGGAGTAGTGCTTCCTAGAATCCATTGATGCAATCATCGGTGAGAATCTTTAACAATTGAATGATGTTTCACTCTTCATCAAATCGCAAGGCCATAGAAAGTGCGCTCATGTGAGACAAAAAGCTATGTAGACACAATCGGGTGATCTCTTCTCAAGCTCATCATGTTAGTGAAATTCATATATCTATAGCAGACACTACAACTAAAAGATTGCCCAACCAGAAACAATACAATAAACCTTTGGCTCAATCACATTCTCATGAATAAAATCCACAAAATAGTGACACATTCAGGCAAGCATAACTACACTCTAAATGTGAGCACCAAAAGCATAATTTTATTGCATAATAATGGCGGCCCTTTTTACATTTTATAGTGGGGTATTTATAAGAAATCATCTCCTCAATTTGTGTTGAGAGTGAGAGATAACTTGATGCAATAAAATGCTTTTAAAATATTAAAACAAACTAAATATATACAAACTGACAATCTAATTAGTGCTTAGACGAAATCCATCCATATTTTATTCATTAGTTGGATGCATGAGCCCTTTACACGTCAAAAATAGAGAAAACATGAGAGAGAAAGTAGGAGGGAGCCATCAGTCAAAGTGGAAGTGCATGGAGGCATTAAAAATGGAAACTGGCCCTTTACTAGGCATGTGTCGAAGTTAACTTGCCATCAAAATGCACTCTCGATACATGGAAAGTGCTATTTTTGGAACTGGCAGTCAACTGTCAGTGCACCTCTGAATTGTAGAGCTCAAAAATGCAAAGCTGTGGACCTACGTACCTGTGGAGCTAAAAAAATGCGGAGCTATGGACCTGCACACCTCGATAGCTCAAATCACCAAAAAATCAAAGTTGTTAATTTTGAAAATGGTTTTTTGGTTTTACTCAAATGGGGTTTTAGATCACTTTTTTTATATATTCTTTGCCCATTTTTGATGATTTATACCCTCTTTATGGCCAATCACTTTCATAAACTTGAACTTCTTTTGCTTCTTTGATCTAAAATCCTAAGGCACCTATGTTGAATCTTGCCATTAATAGCTATATAAGATGAGGAACCTATTCCACTTCATGTGTCCAACCTCTGTATCTTCAACTTTGTCTTTTCTCCAACTGCTCTATCCTTCCTGGCAAGAAACCAAGTGATCCAGGTGATCAAATGTTTGAAACTTTTTCATATTTTTTCACAAATTTCTCTAAGCATTTTTAAATGGCTTTTTTGGAGGTCCTTTTCTCAAAATTTCAAGTTGAAACTTTCATTATTCCCTAAAATTGGGCAATCGAAGGCTCCTATTTGAGGGACTGAAATTAGATCTTCAATTCTTCTTTTCAAGGATGTAAGCAGTTTTGAATTCTGGAGCTTGACTCAAAAGTTATGACTCTGACAAGTTAAGGATACCTTTTTTACCTACAAAAAGAATCAAACATTAGTCTGGAGAGATGAGAATGCATAATTAAGACAAACACCTCTGAGAGACAGATTTTGGACTTTTTATTTTATTTATTTGGGTGTGCAAACTAAGGGGGCATGCAAGGCACCTTTCATGAGGGGCATGCACGGCACGCCTCCATGAGTGGTGTGCATGGAACGTGGCACCTCCATGGAGGGCGTGCACGCTGTGCACCTCCATTGGTGGTGCACGCGGTGTGTGCACCTCAATGGAGGGAGCACACATAGCTTGCCACCGTGAGGGGTGCATGTGGCATGTAGTGCCTCCATCAAGGGTATGCACGTGGTGCACCTCCATTGGTGGCATATGGCACCTCTATTGGCAGTGTCCACACACCTTCATGAGAGGCGCACCTCCATGTGAGGCTCAAAAATTTTTATTATAATTTTTTTAAAAAAAAATTAATTAAGTTTTTTAAAAAAAAAATTTAATTTATTATTATTGTTATTGTTATTATTTTTTAATTTATTTTTTGCAAATTTTCAAATTTGGACTCTAAAATTCTAACTCTAACAAAACTTTCTTCTCCCGACTCTTGAAATTTGAGTCTGGGAGTAGAAAAAAAGCAGGGGGTCCCCATTCCTTATAAGGAATGGGGCATGTGTTGTGGACACCACAACAAATAGCCCAAAAAAAAGGAAGAAATGACCAAGGCATTTCTTCATCAGCAAACATTCCTCCGATGTGTATCAAACACCAACCAAACTTTGAACACATTGAGCATATCTCAAGTGACTTTGCAATCAAAATCTCAGAAGTTGAAACTTCAAACTCAATGTGTGCATTACATATTCATTCCCTTTGACATGTTAGGATGCAATCAATCAAAATTTTCCAACAAATTGAAACAATCTTCCACTCCTCACAGCTCATTCTTTTAGAATCTCCACGAAGGCTCTTTATCAATCACTTGCTTGACTAGATGAGAGAATATGTTCGAGGGCTCTTGGCGGGATACCATGTTCTTTTAACTTTTGGCCTTTTGCATAATTGCTCCATATCATTCAACATGTTACTTTTGATGAAATAGTACTTTTGAATACAAGACACTTTGTTTTGCAACATATCTTTAGTCATTTTAGATCTTTAGAATCCTTTAGACTTAACACTATCTTTTCCTTCTTTTTTTTTTTCTCTTTTTTTTTTTTATTCTTTATCCTTACTGTTGGTGTTTAAAAGGTACTAAAACTACTAAGCGACAAAAAGCTTAATACCAGAATGACAGTACATACACAATCTAAAGACTAGCCTATTCTTATCAACAATTGCATATGTAAGGTATTTGGACCCAACTTCAACAAAACCACAAATGGTTTTCTACTCTTTTGGCTTTGCAAAACCAGGGTGGGTATACCCAGGGATGGTTTAAATATGAAACAACTATATGAGGATTATTCTTAGTTTCATTCTGATTCTCATTTCAAAATCCTCAAATGTATATATATATATATATATAATTCTTACTAATCTTGCCAAACACATCCCATAAATAGATATGGCCAAGAAGTCTTCTATAGATCTACAGATGTTTTCAACAACAATGGCTAACTGAAGCTAAAAAGATTTCATGCAGACAAGTGTAGGCCAACTTTGAAGATCTACATGAAATAAAAGTAAAATTTGATTTGATGATGTATTTGAAAAGCCATTTGTAAGATACTTCTCTTTCAGCTGAAATAACTTGATCAGTGCCTAATCCATTGGGGTTTCAGAGTCTATAGCAAAATCTAAGATCTAATTTGTTGCCTTACAACACATTTTATCAGCAATTCTTATCAGAATTTATCATTCAAAATCCTTTTCAATACTTAAGGAATCTTATCACATTCATCAAAGCTTTTACTTAATCCATTGAATTAATAGCAATGATAGATGGATATACAACCTACCTAGATTGCATTCAATTTTATAGGCTTTTACTCATACAACATCAAGGTAGCTAAGTATTGAGTAGGAGACAAAATTCAGAAAGGACTGATATGGGGACAGTTCATAGTTTGTATTCATTTCCTTTGAAAATGGTACATCTTTTACAATAAACTCAGAATAGCCTTCAGAAATAAACACAGTTCATTCTATCTTCATGTATTTTCATAAAAACTTGACAGAGAAACATATTACAAACTTGCCTTCAAAATTTGGACCAAAAACTAGACTAAGAACAATACTTAGAAGAAAAGAATTCGGACCCCCCTTTAGCCTTGGGATCTCACTTAAATAGTGTGAGATGCAACAAGGTTCAGGCTAAAAAAATGACAGGTGTCCTTCTAAAGATAGGAACAAAATAACAGAAAGGTTAATTACAACAAACATTTCTTGGTGGGTCCCTTTCTGTTATGCTTCTTATTTGTTGAGTTACAAATAAAAAAATCTGATCTTACAATCAATCTTCATCCTCGGAGTAAGTAGCCATGAGGTTTGAAAGTGATGTGTTTTCTTCAGTTATGTGTAAATTTACTTCAGCCTAGGGAGTTTCTGTGTCCTTGGTATTAACTTCGGGGTTGATTGTTACTTTTTCACCTTCTTCCTCATCATCTTCTGATATTTGTTCTAGAAACTAATTTTACCATTTATTAAAAACATCATCCTCTGGCCAATCAAAACTCAGAGGTTCTCTTTGTATCTTTATTAAAGAATTTGCACTTTCTTCTAAATCATCAAATTCTTTCTTCATAGCAGTATAAAACAACTATATTTTTACTAGCTCTTCACTTGTATTTGCCCAGAACTAGTGGCCAACCTCACTCATAATGTTTATTATTCTTTCATTGAATAACTCATCTATCTCCCTATTCCATTTTTCCTTTACCTTTAATGTACCAACAGATTCTAAAGCACAAGAAAATAGGGTGAATTTTTCAGCAATATATTTGGAAAAACAGAGTGTTAATCTTCTCTGTAAAGAATCTCTTTCATCACCAAAATTCTCTAGCTTATTTAACAAATCAAAAATCTTCTCAGCTTGGTGATAAGGCATTTGGACTGTAGATATACATATGATTGTAATATCATTATTTCTCTCCCTCCATTTCTATGCAAGAGAAGTCAGTCTATCCTTTTCTTTATTCAACTCATCCAAAAAGGTTATAATTCATGTCAACTGATCATAAAAAGTTTACCATTTTATTTTATCCCTCAAATATATTACACCCTGCTTTAACTTTTCTTCATATTGATTTCTCAATTTTATCTGCAACTCATGCAACTTTATTTTTTCTTCTTCAAATTCCTTTGCAGTATAGAATTGTGGCCTTTTAGGGGTGTCAGGTATTTCAATGACAGGGGTTGATCCAAAAAATGACTGTGGAGGGTACATAATTCTAGGCATACTAGATTCTCCCACCTTTCTTTTCCCAAGTATCTTCTCCAATTGAGATACCCTGTTTTCCAGCTCAATTCTCTTTTTTACTTCTTAATTGTAAGCATCCACCACTATTTCATACTTATTCTTCAAATCAATCATTTCCTTTTCTTCTCTCTCTACAGTGGCCAAGGCAAATTTAGAATAGTCCACATTCATGTAGGCTACCTATACATTTGAAGTATCAGCGACCCTCCTCACAATGATATTCCCTGTTAGTCCTGAATCATCAAGCTGTAATGGAGTAGTCCTGGATCCTCTTCTTAGTGACCACATAACAAGGGCAGCTTGATCATTACTGAATGTTGTCCCTAAGAATTCCTTTTTATCTAGATCTTGTAATCCTAAATTATTTGATACAAAATTAAAAATTAATGCATCAGCAATATCCCAATTGGGCAATAATAAAATATTTTCATTTTTCACCATCTGTCTATACTTGTCAAGGGTTATATTTTGGAATTCCTATATCATCTATTCTTTTATTTGATTCTAAATGGAGGCTTCATCCATTTCTAGATGTTCTGCTTTCATATCCCTACACCTTTGTTCAAAAATGTGCATGTTTGCCCTCCATGCAAATTGATGAAAAGCCCTAGATTTAAGAAAATTGTTATCAGACAAAAATTGCTGACTGGCCTGCTCCAAAATAGGGTCTAATTCCCTTCCTCTAAAATCTGCTACAGTCAATTCAAAACTTGGCACAGGAGGCTCCTGGGGGTTACCTTCATCAATTTCTACTTGAGTGACAAAAACTCCTCCTTGCGACCCCATTTGTTCAATTTGCTCATTGGTGAGCTGCTCTTCCTCAATTCTCATTGGAGTTTGGGAAGGTGAGTAACCTTCATCATGGGATTCTTCTTCCCTTATTATTTTTCTTCTTTTGGGAGAAAGTTCAGGGGGTCTTTCTTCAAGGACAGTACTAGTAGATTCAATTACCTATTTTTCTTTGTTTACAATGGGCATCTGCTCCTGACTAACAGTATATCCTATCCTCTTTCGGACAACCAGTGGACCTACTCCTATGTTAGGGGTGAAACCCAATTTCCTCATAACTTCTCTGGCTTTATCTAGAAAAGAATCAATAAAATGTTGTTTCTTTTCATTCATTACCTTCATTATTTCTAAAAATGTACTCATGAGTTTATTTATCCTATCTGCATTATTCGCAGCATTATTAAGAGAACTGTAATCTTTGTCAAAACAATTAATGAATTCCAAAACTTTTGAATAGAATCTCCATTTTTCTTTCTTTGTTTCTTGTTCTTGGAGAGAATATTCATTCCTTATTATATCTTCAGGGAAATAAAATTCATGCTGACTTGGACGAAGCTTGATTCTATGTCTAAGAGTAGAATTAAAGAAGTCTTTTGTGTCACAAAAATGAGCATGAGATACTGCCATCTTATACCGATCCAAAAAAATTTAGAGGAAGATCCATCCTTCTTTAGTGATTACAAACTGGTGAGCTATATTGCAAGTAGGAAAAATTGATCCCGTTCCTCTTTTGTGCAAAAAGGTTTCCTCCACTCTTCCCAACTGCCATAAAAATTCAGCTACTCCTACCTTTAAAGGTACCTAATAGGGTAGTACATGGGGTGTCCCTTTGAAACCATACACCCTAATGACAGTTGAGACTGGATATGGGATGATATCTCCCCAATTATGTGACACTTTTAAATTATGGGGTCTGTCCATAGGCCTAATAAGATGCATTAGTGCCTTAGGAATTTTGGGATTGTCACTCAATATGAGGCATCTTAGTTTAGAAGCAAAATGCCTATCAAATCTGACAAAACTAGCATTTTCTGCCTCCCAAGTCATGTTTGCACTCCACAATTGAACTGGTAGTGCCTCCCCCTCTTGTTCCATATTTAAAACCATTTCTTTAGCAAAATATGTAGCCCCCTTAAAAAGGAACATATGCATCAATAGGGAGTACTGACCCCAGACCTTTTCCACCTTGCCCTTTGCAATCCCCACCAATCCATTGTGAATCTCATTAGCCAGGTAAGATGCAAAATCAAAAATTATTTCTACACCGAAAGAAGAGATTTGGGTGATCATATACATGAAGCTCACTGGAATAAAGTCTTCTTCACCCTCTCCAAAAACTGTGCACAGGGTCCTGTATATTTCTACTGCCCTGGCATTAAAGCATGATTTCTTGAAAGGTTCTTTAGAAGATGATGTTATTGTTGGTAGATTTCCAATCTTTCCTATGTGTGCTTTCAATGCACCTTGTCTAACTATATCGCTTTTGGACATATATTCCTTTTCTAACTCTATCAAATTAATGGGCACATGATACATGGTGAGAGGTCCCAGACTGAAAACCTTCCTAATTTCTTCTGGACTGATGGTAATTAAAACCTCACCATCCATTCTTCTCACTACCTTAGTGGCTGGATCATAGCTTTTTGCTACAGTTTCAAGTAGGTCATAATCCATAAACACACTGGGAACAACAAGCTTTCCAAGGTCAAAATTCTATATATTGGCATAAGGGGCATATAATTTCCTCTCTGTGAACCATTTTTTGAATAGACTCAAACCAGTTTGAGAAGTCTGAGCATCCTGAACCCAATTACCCTTATCATAAATTCCATCAGCTACCCTTAGCCTAGGGTTCAATGAGGTTAACCTCTTAACTTGTGTTGTCTCTACAGTAGACTCAAGAAGCAACTCAAGCAAATCATCATGCACATTCCTATCCAAATAATTTACTGCACCTGAAAATCCCTTCTTTGGAGGCATCTTGGACTTATTTTTCATAGAACTGGAAAGCCTACAAGGACTATGGTAGTATTACTTACTTGAATTTTGTCTTTGTTTTCCTCTATATTTTCGCAAACTTTCTGCGAACAGGCAACTTCACAATTTCTACCAAGCTTTGGCACACTTTCCTTCAGTAATTGCTTCTGCACAAGAATGACTTCAAATCTTTGCTCGCGTAAGATGAAACTGATGAAATCTCTCTGTATTATACTCTATTTTTTCTCACGGATGATGCTTTCATGTCTAATTAATACAAGGAGTGGCACTACATCTTGTGTTTAAAACTGCGTCGTCGATCTTTAAAAATCCTACGATCATGTGATACGGAAAGAACAACTAGGAGTTGCATTTGACATGTCAGTCACTTTACCCAATGAGAACTTACCACGTATATCATTCTTTCCTTGATGGAACTTGTATCTGGACCCATTGACATCTGAGGACACGTGTCAGCATGTTGCTACTTCGTTATGCATAAAAAACAAGCATCTTGCCATAGCGAAGCAGCGACAATCATCGATCTGATTCAAAATAAATCAAATGATATGCTACTAGGTTTTCTTAGAAAGAAGGCGGTGGGCCCTATTCGCTATGTTTCTATAATTATCTCCCTTGCAACTCTTCATAGCAAGAAGGCGACAACAATTGATCACATACTCAATCAAGGGTGAGGAAACTGCGTGGGGTCTTCTGATTCATACTCGCTATGTCACATGGCTTAAAGAACATGCAATTTTGCATAGCAAGGTAGTGAGGACCATTGATTCCATTCCAAGATGATGTTCAACATCTCTTTGCACATTCGGACAGAAAGGCATTAATGAAAACAAAGATCTCTGCATAGTTGGCACCTATCAAAATTTATTGTAGTCCTAAGTATCATTCCACATCACCAAAGGTCACCACCGATCTTTCTGTTTTACAAGACCTCGCTACTTTGCTAACGGTGAAGTGTCTAATTTTTCTGATAGCGAGGTGGTGAAGCATCGAAAAAATCATCATTCTGGCTCTATTTTTAGATATTCTACTAGGTCCCCTTTCCTATTTGGATGGTAGTTGCAACGTGGACCTGCACAATAAATCATTCAAAAAACCAATGTTCGACCACCGTATCTTCACTTCGCGGTCCCGCCTTGTAAAATACTCAGCACTTGCTACCTCACATGGCTTAAAAAGCATGCAATTTTTCATAGCGAGGTAACGATAGTGGTAGATCTACTTGGATCTGACAGTTAGAATGATTGAGAAAAAGGGAATCTCGGGGAAATAGAAAATAAAATGGACAGAATATTCTTCTCATTTGAAAATTTAAAAGTTTCGCGCCCGACAGTTTATGAACAGATAGAATGTAGGGTTTTCATGAGGTTTTTCTTGTGGATGGATTATCTAGAAACCCTATGTTTCACTTAAAAATAAAAATTCTGACTTTTCTATAATTTAACAAAACCTTTTGTTGCACAAAAAGTCATACCAACACTTACTACGTTTAGACTATGTAGTCAGAACATTGGTGTCACTTCTTGGATTTGATCTCTTATGAACATCCCTTGCATTCCTTTTTAAAACTTTTTAGGAAACTCTCACGCTAAACAATGATCTCAACAACCTTTCAACGAGACCCCTCTTGCTTGAACCAGTTGAAGTTTGGATCATCCCTTGTCACCTTTGATTTCGATTCAATAGCACCTAAAACAATCAAATCTTTATATTTTGCAAAGTGTTGAGAAATTTTTGGTTCAGGCTTCTAATTTCTAGACTGAAAGTCCCTATTTGCACAAGAAATTTCAATTGCTTGATTGGTATGAGACACATAGTCATCCAAATGTTTTGACAAAGAAATACCTCTTCCTGAAATCAGAACCAAGGAGTGGTTAATAAAATCTTGAGAAAAATAAATAAATAAAAAATCTCTCAAGTACACCTTTACCCCTAGGACTGATAGAACTTTGAAAGAAAACACACGATTGAAAGCAAAACAAACAACAAAACCCAAATAAAAAGACTCGACTCAAAGCAAACTAACACCTAACTAGAAAGACTAAAAAGGACTAAGAAAAACAAAAACAAAAAATTATTTATAGAAAAACTTGAATAATAAGAATGTGGGGTAGTTTTTAGTAGATTTATCATTATGTGAAATAGTAATGAATAACCCCATATAGTTCTCAAAAATGCTGACTTGTCTTTGTACTCAGAAAAATAAAGTTTGGACAATCTTGGTTCAAATTTGGGGCACAAATCACACAAAATTAGAAGTTGTGGTAACTCTTTATGGCCATGATTGATCCACAAACAATTTTTGTTACCCTTAGCATCATATTCAAATTGAAAATCATCAAACTGAGAGGGATAATGGAAAGATATCACCTAATCCAACAAGTCCCCCACAATAGAGGTACACTCACACATTGCAATTTCTCCTTCTACTAGTCTCATCTCATGGTACACCACTTCACATGCACATGGAAACACTTTAGGTTCTGTTTTAGGCTCCCTTGGAAAAGAAAACTCAATTATCAGCCTCCCTCCCAAATTACAAGATTCATTACTATCATCAACCAAGATTTTTTCCACCTTGTATCACAAAGAAGCTTGTTCAAAATCATACTTTCCCTCTATTGTGATTGCCCAAGCTAACAAGGAATCAAGGCAACTTTCCTTTGAATGGAACCCGAATGGATGGATTTTACATGACTCAATTATTGCATGGTTTGATATATGTGTAGAATACCCACAAATAGATATTTCCTCAGTCAAGCTTGAGACCAAATTGAAAACTCTATCCATCTCTTCTAATGACAAATCTTGTTTTGAGGGAGGTATCTTTTCTTTATCCAATGGGGAATCAATATCATAGCAAGAAGAATTGGTATCTTCATCTTGATGACTTTTTTATTCAAAAATCTCACCAACCATAGGATCTTCTGCATTTCCATCACTTTTTGCAACTTCACGGAGTTTTGGAACTTCAAAATTTCTCGCACCCTCAAGATTTCTTGGCATATCCACACCTATTGTGACATCAACACTTGGAAGAATTTCTTCATTGAATGGGAACACAAACTCCTCTTGATCATCTTCATCAAGTTTTCATCCTATGGACTTATCATGTGATTCAAACACCATTGCACTAAATTGCAAGGGTCGTTCCTCCATGATTTGGTGAGGCTGATCTGAAACATCATTGTGCCCATACCCATTTTTACTTGGACTCATTCCTATAATTTGATTATTCTCATTGTTGATTTTCCTATAAAGGTTAAAATTTCCACTTTGATTCTAAGAATAATTGTTTTGGGTAGCAAGTTTCCTTGGATGATTGCCTTGGTCTCTTGAAGAATTTGACTTTATTCTCACAAGTTCATTGGATAAAAGAGACATCATCTCCTTCGTGGAAAAAAGCTATCTAGCCATATTATTTTTTGCTTCAGTGGATCTAGCTACCTTCTGCTCAAAGAAAGTGGTCTTTTGAGACTCATTTATTGAATATGTAATTGTTGGCATTGGACCAGCAGTAACTTGACTTGTGAATATAATAGCCTCTTTGAAGACCTTTTCATTGGTATCAATGTCTCTGGGTGGGAGCCTTCTTAGAAAAATATAAGTTAATGAATCCATTGTCCCAAAATAGATTTGGATGGTAGCCTCTTGTGGTATAATGTAGGGAAACTCCATTCTTTGATACATCCAATAGAAGCGATGATTAAACTATGAAATAGTCTCATTGGGATCCCTCTTAATCGAGATGATCTGGTGATATAAAATAGCTGGATCAATATAGATCTTGAATTGTTCCAAAAACTTTCTCTCAAAAGAGTTCCAATCCCTTATTGATGATGGTGGCAGATTGAGGTACCAATTGAATGCCATTTCCCCCAAAGTGTAAGGAAAAAGGTGGCATACCACATCCATATGTTGAATCTAGTTTTGATTACAAATCTCTTTGAAATTTTTAAGATGATCCTCTGTTGTTCATGATTCTCCATAGATGAACCGTGGGAAAAACTTTTTAGGATTTTTGGGCAAGTCATTTAATGGTCTAGTTAGGTTCAAAGGTGAACTTTGGGCATTGAAGAAAGCCATGGTGCATAATGATGGAAATGTCTGAAGTGGAATGTAAAGTGAACAATGATGATGAAATGTGTAATGTGAATGGGTGGAGTTATTGGAATCCCTTTATCACTATGATTCTTGTGAAAGTGACTAAGTTCTAACAACTTGTGTTTATTCTAGAAAAGTGCACCTCTGGAGAAGCACACTTTCTCAAAATAGTGCACCATAGAATTTTGTATACCTACAAAGCTGCGGACCTGTAGATCTATGGAATTGTGGACCTATGGACCTACGGATTTGTGGACCTGAATTTTTGAAAAACTCAAAAAAAAATTTCAACTTTTGCGAAGTGTAGATTATTGCAAGAGTGTAAAATTCTGAAACTTTGTCAAATTTCCTTCATTCCAAGGAGTGTAAAATGGTTTAGGCCCTCCTTCTAGAACCACTTTTGTTGGGCATTCATTTAGTTTTGGTGTTTACTACAGATATATAAATTCCACTAAAGTAACGAGCTTGACAAGAGATCACCCTATTGTGTCTACATAGCTTCTTGTCTCACATGAGAACACTTTTTGTGGCCTTGTGATTTGATTAAGAGTGAAACATCATTCGATTTGTTAAAGATTCTCACTAACGATTGCATTAGTGGATTCTAGGAATCATTGCTCCTATTTTCATTGGTTTCCTACTGATTTCTTTGAAGGTTTAACTCGTAGCATGTTGTGTTCTATGGCTTATGTCCATTTAGGAATTTCAATTTCAAGTCATTTGATTTCATGTTATTTTTCTTTCATCTTTTTTATTTGTTTTACTAACTATTAGAATAGGACCTTATAGTAGTTGTATTTTTAGAGTTGCATTCAATGAAAAATAGAAAATAAAAAAAATATTGTTCTTTTGGTGTGATATTTTGAGATAGCGAATAGATTTACTTTGATTATAAAAGAGTTTTTAGAACTAGCAAAGGTCTCCTTGTGAACACTCACATTTATCTTGTACTGAGCAAATTTTGGTACGTCACAAGAAAAACACTGAACCTTGGAGTGGATCCTTAAAAATATTTTCTTTTCAAGAGAGGAATTACACTATGGATTCTTTCCTTTGAGCTCGTGCAAAATGAATGCCCAACACTGACAAGAAGGTTATCATGTCATTTATCCAATTCCTTGGATTCTCATTGTCTACTTCTTGTTGTTATTTCAATACCATAGTAACTTCCTCATCTTATTCCTAAGATGACACCATTTTATTTCATAATCCTTTCCCTCTTACCCAATTGGTAATTTGAATGTCCACATCATACTCCATTGCCTTAGTGATCCAACCTACTCTTTTTTCACTAATATCCTTGCTTAAAAGGAAATCCTTCACACTGGCATGAGGTACTAGAAAATAGATCTTGTAGTGTGATAGAAGGTTCTTGAACTTGTTTAAAGATCTTATGACTACAAGGGCTTTATTTTCAACATAATTGTATTTTTCTTCATACTCTTTAATCCCTTCACTAAAGAAGGCAATAGGTTGTTCTTCATTCTTGTCATTTTATAGAGTCAAGACGTTAGAGATACTTGACTCACCACCTAAGGTTTAAAGAATGAAATCTTTCACAAAATTTAGACTGATGAGGGTAGGGGCTGATGCTATGGATGCCTTGATCTCTCTAAAGCTTTATTTCCCTTGCATGGTCCATGAAAAGACCATTACCTTTTTTAGCATAGTTGTAATGTGTTTCACAATGGTAGCTAAATTAGGAATAAATCTTCTCACAAAATTTATTCTACCAAGAAAAATTTGCAGGCCTTTCTTGTGTCTAGGGAGGGATATAGCAAGAATGTCCTTAGTTCTCTATGGATCAATAGTCAGACCATCATTGGATACAATGTGTCCTAGTAGCTTTCTTTGGTTAGTGACAATGACACACTTTACCATTCTATTCTTGCATTATCCCATCTTGATGATGGATCTTAGAGTGTGATCTTAAATGTTGATGCTAAAAATTATCAACACAATCAAATCCAAAAATAGATTACATGTAAAAATGGATTCTGGAAACCTAATAAAATTCATAAAGATGCATTTACTGGGATTCAAGGATACTCCATACTCTCTATATCTGATAAACACCTTTCTTAGATGGCCAAGATGATATATCACATTCTTTCAATATATTGTAATGTCATCAAGATAGACCAATACAAATATTTCTATCATATTATTAAAGGTCATCTCCATTGCCTTCTGAAATGTGGCACCTAGTTTTGTTAGCCCAAATGGCATCTTACTATAAGCATAGGTGCCCCACTTTGTTGTGAATATAGTCTTATATCTATCAGACACTTTGACTAACACCTAATTGTAACTAGAGAATCCATCAAGGAATCAAAACCTGTCTAAACCACTGACCCTAGATGGGATTTTCTCCATGGAATGAAGGTGATGATGATTTGTAAAGGAGGTTCTGTTAAGGTCCCTAAATTTTACACATAATCTGATTTTTCCACTCATCTTCCTAATAGGGACAAGGTTGGATACCCATGATGAGTGTTTCATAGGAAAGATAATATTGGCCTCAATAAACTTAGATATATCCTTTCTTGTTAATGGTTCAATTTTTGGATTCACTAGCCTTTTCTTTTGTCTTACAAATTTTTCATCTTCCTTTAGTTGCTTGGGTCAAAACCATTTAGATAATCATATGTACATGCAAACATATCACTAAATTCTTGACATAGATGAATACAATTTTCTTGTTCAATTTTATTACATACCTTTCCCATGTTTAGAGTTCTTCCATTAGCAACCATGACTAGTATATTATCATCTTTACTTGCAACAAGGTTCATACTTCTATCTCTTGCCCAATCATCAAGAGTGAAAGAATTTTCTAATGTAATGAGACTGTTAACTTTTTTTAACTAAGATTGATGATCTACTCTCCATATTGGTTATGTAGTCCTTACTAATTTCTATCTATGAACTTTTCTTCATTCTACAAGAAACTAACAATTTGTGCATCTGATTCAAACACTTTCTAAGTGATATTATTATCAACATGATAATAGGCCTAACCACCACTCTAATATGATACTTCTTTTCATCTTCAAGGCTCCTTGGCATATCATAAGATGCACCTACTACTACAAGTCTATCAACATGTGTATTTTCTCTCCTAGGGATGCTTTGAATATTAAATGCTTTGAAACTATCAATCAAATTTCATACTCTATGTTTATAAGATTTGAGAAACCCATTCTTGGTGATATTCTAATTTCTCACCTAATTAACCATCATCTTACTATCTCCATATACACTTAAGTCTTGAATTCCTCTTTTTTCAAAAAGTAGGATACCTTGAATCGATGCCTTATACTCTACTATGTTACTAGTACAACTAAATTTGAGTCTAAATGAGAAGTAATACCTTTCTAGTGTAGAAGAAACCAACATCATACCATCCCTTAATCCATTTTTATTTCTTGATCCATCAAAGTACATGCTCCATATCCCACTTGTATCCTATTTGGTCTTTCTAAGGTTAGGAACAAGAGAGTCCTTCACTAATATGAAAATAAGTACCAAGGCATGTCTCTAGGGTTTCTAATACAACATCAAACTAATATGCATTGGCCCATTTATCTAAGAGAAAATTAGGTATCTCTGCTAGGGAAGTAGAAAGCTCATTTATTATATCATTTTCATCTATATGGAGGATAGTAAAATTCATATTGATGAGATTAGGAGTTTAGGGCTCAATATGATTGAGGGGTAAGGGCTATGCTCTAATTGAAGCTTTAGCTCCATATCTTGTTCTAAAAAACATGTATGGCCAATCAGAGGATATGTAGCCACCTATTTGAGTATTGAAATCTCTTGAAACATAGATGGTAAAGTGTGGCTTAACTTCAGCAACTAAGATATCTTGAACTATAGTAAAACTAGGGCATGCATGTAGGGCCATTTAAATATCCCCAAGGATTAATACAATCTTGATAGTACTACCATCGAACTGTAATGCATCCTTAACAATGGGACCATATTTCATTCCTAAGACATTAGAAACACACTTGGGTAGTAGTAAACTTCTAGCCCTTGAATTAATCATGCAATTGTGGACTAGCTTATCCCCTATAATTTGAGAAACATAAAATAGAGGAGGTATAACCTTTTTACTTGTTTCTACCTCCTTTGATGGTTGTACAAAAATTGTGGCACTCTCCATTCTAGGTAGCTGATTCTTTTGTTCAATGCTCTCCAATTCCTATTGCAACAACTTCTTTTGCATAGGTATAGTAGCAACAATGTCCCCCATGAAAATATTCACATTTATTTTCCTCATATGTTCTACCACATTGAATGATACATTAGGTGCTTTGGTAGAAATCTTGGGGGCTACATCTATATGAGGTTGCGATGGGACAACTTGGGGGTCATTCACATCTCTTCCACTATTATTTTTCATGTGCTAGTAATAAGCATTAGCAAGTTGATTAGCATTGTGTTGTTGATCTATTGCTTGTACATGAGGTATTTCAATTGATGTTGAGGCCTAGTTGGGAAGGGGAGGAATAGCATCATCAATGGTTCTTTTCTTGGTCCTGGTGTTTTGAGAAATGGAGGCTTGATTCACATGGCAATGGTCTTCTACTTGATGGTTCATGAAGGAACAATCACCTTGTCTTTGTGGGTGAGAAGCATTAGCAGGTTGATTAGCATTGTGTTTTTGATCCACTACTTGTTCTTGTGTAATCAATGCCAAATATGACTCTACTCTTTTACACATACAATATCCATATGAGTAGTTACAAGAAAGGTAGAAGTCTTGATCTTGAGAAAGATTATTTTGAGTGACTAAATCCCTGTTTAGGTTGGTATTTGTAGTATGGGTGTTGTTGAAAGGTCTATTCCAATTGTAGGGGACATGAATCTAGTTTGGGGGTCTATTATGTATGGACTTTGATACTAAAGTTGGGGAGGCTTATTATTTTGAGCATATTTCCTCTATGTAGTCACCAACTTGCTACTCATTTTTTGCATTACTACACTATTATCATTCCATCTTATTTTCTTGATCGTGCATCCTCTTATCCATACTCTGTATTAATTTTTGCATCATGGCCTCAATCTTATCAACTCCATTAGAAGATGTGGAGGTTGTTGGGACCACAACAAGTGACTAACTTACAGAGGGAGTAGGAAAAGGGCCTACAATAGGCTGATGATTGGGCATGTTAGGAAAGAAAGGAATTGGAGGTGTCAAGCTAACTTTCCTCCTTGAATCAAGATATTTTGTGCTCTTATGGGAATCATAATTAAAATCATAATTAAAATGGATCATAGAGTGGTACCAATATCATAGTTAAAGGCTCTAAGGTAATTCAAGAATGCATTGCCAGGAGAAGGATTTATTGCAATGGGTATTCCATCCCATGTCTTCTAAAATCATAATTAAAATCTACCATATATTCATGGGGTTCCCTCTTGATGGTTGTTAGCTACTCTAAAAGTGATAGAGTATCACTTTTTTTCTAAAAATGTATACAAACCACTACTCCTAACCCATCCCAATCAGTAATAGAGTTATGAGGCAAACCTCTATACCATTCTAGTGCTTTTCCTTTCAAGGATGAAGCTAGAAGCCTAACAACAAAATTATTTCCTATAATACCATGTTTATTACAAAAATTTGAAATCTCTTGAATATGTTCCATAGGGGAGATGGAAGTTTCACCAATGAAATTAGGTATATATTTGAGAGCTGACACTAGAATATCAAGTTTTTGAGCCAAATGGAGAGGAAGCTGAGACATATGGAATAATGACCTATTTATATGAAAACATGGTAACTTGGATTGTGATCTATCAACAAGAGGAATGGAAAGAGATCTTATAGGTGTATGTGCTACTGTCATACTCCTAACTACTAATAGAGACAATCTATTTCTCTTTTTTCTAAGATATGAAACTGACAGCTCAATGTATTGAATATTACCTCTAGAAGATGAACTTGTATGAGCTTTGCGCATGAATCATAACAACTTCATCTAAAATGTAGATATATTGTAGGATAGAGTTACCAATTACTTAAAAATAAACCTCTTGAAGGCTTGAAAATACTAAGAGAAGCACCATCTTCTTAGCATGTATTAGAACTTTTCTTATTTGACATGGGTGAACTTATATAGATTCAAGAGTCTATCCCACCATGTGTGCCAAAAATATTTTCCACAAAAGTTTGCACCCTTATCTAAAGTTTTTATCTAAGAGAATCCTTGTGAAACATAGAAACAACCCTCAAGTTGTCAAACTTGAACAATGAGGTTGAGTCTCGAGAGAAGGTTGGCCTCCTTTACTATTAGCATGCACCTAAACTAAATATGGAGAGGAAAAGGGAGATGGATTTCATGAAAGAAATCTATCTAATCTATTATAAGGAGGTGATGCACCAAAATAGTGCATTCAATCCCATCTCTACCCATTCATGCATAGTTAAACCATTATTGCACCAAAGGATATATAGATTCAGACTTGTTTAATCTATTTATCACATGCATATCAAACAACCAAACAAATGACACAAGGAAGAAGTGATTCACTTTATATCATGCATAGGCCAAAATAGATACAATTATGAAAATGATAGACAACCACAATACATTTAAGAGAGGCAAATAGATATTGCATAGTACATCATTGGTTGAAAGGGATAAGGCATAATATTATGAATAGTTTACTAGCAAAGGGAATTTACAATGTGCATGCCAAAATATGCCAAGGAAGATAAAGAAGAATAAACCCTTTAAAATATTACAAAATGTGTTTTTATAGTTTAAGCATAACTTAGATAGCTTCTACCCTAAGGAAAACTCAACAACTATATTCAAGATGGTATAGAGCAGTCACTAGAAATATGGGAAAGATCTGATTATGACACATATCCAAACATAGGAAGATCACTCATTCACCAAACAAAGCCCCTTCAAAAGATAGAAATGATAGGCATTATTATTCTGACTAATAAGATGGACCAATAGGCAAGGATGGAATGTCTCTCTTCATTTATTAGACATGGGGAATGATTAAAGTAGTTACATGAGATTGAAATGATTGGATCTATGATCAAAGTGTTGCTTCCTCCATCATCAACTCACCAAGTTAGCCATATCATCAGTTAGTTGGAGTGAATCCATAGTGTTCTCTATGTCAACCAGTCATTTTATCATGTTTTACCACCCTACAAAGTATCTGTGCATTGACCATCTCATACAATCATAGCTTCACCATCTTTCCTTTTAGGTAACATTAAATGTTTGTGATTGAGTGAAAAAACTATTATTTTTATTACATGACTTTCCCTTGACATTTGTCACTAACTATCATGACCATGTAAAGGTTGAAAATTAACCACACTTGTAGCCTCACCACTCTAATGTGAAGTTACTTTCAAGTTGGGGTAACTGCGTCATATAAAGGAATTGTGCTGTTAGAACTCTAACTTGGGTTAATCAAATAACTCATGCAATTGAGCAATGAAGGCAAGGCATATCCTGGCCCAACTAAAAACTCAACATCCACCTTAGTATCATCTAACAACTCCTTTTAACCTTGGTGATCACAATAAAATAGGTCCCACATGACATGCATTGGCTTATCACACATCCACAACCTTAACTCATGGATTTGATAATAACCCTTGTGACTGAGTGATCATAAGGAAATTGCCTCATCACTACCTTAACCATGATTCAAGTTTGACCATCAGTGAACTTGTGAACAAAATAATCTACTACTTTTCCATCTGAATGTTGGTTAATGCTTAACCTACTATGACTATGCAAGCACAACATGATTACATGGTCACAACTTAAAGCTTGAAGGCATTATGTGAAAAATAAAAGCTGTCAGACTTAGGATAAAAGGATATGGCCAATGTTAAATTATTTCATGAAAACCTTTCAAATATCTAAAATTTGAAACCCTAGGTGACCATTGAGTGGCTAATCATTTATATTTAATTTTTTGGTGGGAGGGCATTTTGGCCAAGAGTTACAATACACACTGTTAAATATTACTTCATTATAGGATTTCAATCACCCTATTAGGTGTGAGCCTTATTAGAGGATATTAGACCATTCACTTGTTAAAGGATTAACAAATGATTCTTAGGTCAACCTTACTATAAAGAATTTACCCTATATTGATACAATGATTAGAAAGTAATAGTAAGGATATATTTGATAGCAAATTATAGTTCACTTTTAGACTAGAGATCTTTGTTTTAGTGCTCCATTCTACTTGGCTTTCACACACTTTAGCTCTTAGTAGCTTGTTTACCCTTCAAGCATTTATACTCTTAAGCCTTCTTGCTTTGCATGCCAATTCTAGTCTCTTTTATTTGGCCACTAAATTAAGAAAATATCCTAGATTCCTTATCTTCCTTAGGTTCATGTACATGACAACCTTTTCTTCTTACCATCTCTCTCTATAAATATAGATTTAATATATTTTTTCATTTAACCATAATCTTCTATTTTAGGGTTAGGTAGGATTAGGTAGGATACAATGAATCTACCCACTTTTTCATTTGGTTCCTCTATAAACTTCTTCAATCATCTTTGAATTTTCCATAAAATGGTTTACCTTGAATTTTGTGCCACAAACTCATCATAGTTATCTTCCACATGGTTCACATAATAAAAGAAAACAAAATAGTCAACTCAAATTTGTCAAATCTATGATTTAACATGAATATTGGCACTCAACATCAATATGCTATCACTTAACTTCCATATTGTTCTTCCCCTCATCATCAACTACTTAACTTAGGAAATAGTAAACTTTATTGGTGCTCGCCATCAACTAAACTTTACTTGGCTTACACTATATTCGCTTGACACACACTGAATTTTCACTTTTCTCATCTCCAACCAATTTTTTCTCAACTTGAACTAACTTTTCTTAGTACCTACTATCCACTCTGTCAAGCTTGGAAGACTCAATTCTTCTTACTTATTCTTCTAGAATTAATCAATCTATCCAACCTTTGCAGCCTTAGGTAAACAAACAATACAATATAGATCATCACTGTCTAAATTGATCTTTGTACTCCTTTTTTCTTATCATAACTCAACCTTTCCTTCTAGGAATTCTTGTTATCTTATTTTATTAAATCCTCTCCATCAATTAAACAAATGGTAGTACTCACATCAATGAAGTAGTTGTCTTACCAACAAGTAGGATGTTTGACATGAGTGACAAAATAATGATTGTTCCATTATAGGTTTTTACTTCAAAACAATCTCATATCAACAAGAAATTTAGGAAGTATTTGGAATGGATCCTACTTCATAGTATCATGAGGTCATTTATTTTTAGGGGTTAGAAAAGGAGTATTAGTCCCAAAAAGAGAAAACTAGATAGGAAGAATTAAGGGGACATCTTGCTACTATTGGAAGTTTGAAATTACTCACAAACTCTATTTGAGAGCCTTTTAAGAAGAAAATTTTCAACTCCCATGTTGTGTGTGTGTGTGTGTGTGTGTGTGTGTGTGTGTGTGTGTGTGTGTGTGTGTGTGTTTGTGAAGCTTTTGGTGAGGATGAGAAGGACTCTATGCCAATAAAATTCATGTATAGGATGGTGCTGATCTCATCCTTTTGGGGTTAGTATAATTTTTTAGTTTTCTCCTTTCCTAGTTAAAGAAATCCATGTAAAATTATTTGGGATTGGAAAGGGAAAAATATAAAAAATGTTTGGATATTATTCTATGTTGATGCATATGTTTCTTTTCAAATGAAATAAATACTTTAAGAAAGAAATGGAATTACCAAGAGAAAATTAGGTAGAGCCTCTATGAGTTCAGTTGTGGAGTGCATATATGACATGAGATGTAGGCGAGGAAAGTTTTGTGAGGTTTGGCATATATTTTTCATGAAGGTTGAGGATTCTCTTGTCAAATGATAATCCAAGGATTCCTAAGTTTCTTTATATTACTATAGACCTATGGATTCCCCTAATAATTTGAAAGCCTCACATAATTAGGAAGATATTGTTCATATTTAGTGTCTACTATTTTTAGGGTATATGGAATTCAAGGAACCCCACATGTACTTCCTTACCAAATTCTGTTTAAGGTAGGCTTAGCAAAAGTTTTATGCCAAATAGGTGGATTGGAGGAACTAGAGTTAACTAGTATATGAAGAGGTTCAATTTTTCCAATTTTCATTGTTGCACACAAGTTTTTGATAACAAAGGGTAGCTAGGTCTTTTTGTACAATAGTTTAAACCCCTACAAAATGGCTATCTCTCATGCTAGATTCAATGACAGTGAGGGATTTTTTGAAATATTCATTCAAAGGGAAAAGGCTAAGGCTCAAAAACATGATTTCTACTTTCCAAAGGATATTATGAGAAATGAGTTTTCCTTGTAGGAGCAAGATACAAAGAAAGAGAAGTGGAGAGTTTATTCTAGGGTACCAAAATTTATAAATTTTATTGAAAAGGATTGTAGCCCATTGTCAGAGACCAAAACAATAGATGATAAGTTTAAAAAGTCAATGAAAATGTTTGTAAGATAATGGATAGCATGGATACTTGAGGTTTGAGCAAGGTTTCAAATTTTCCTTCATAAGATAACTTTTAACTCAAACTTATTAAGTTATAAAAATAACCCTTGATCTTGCTCAAGATCGAGGGTTGTTGTTATGTCACTATGAAAAGGTATTGTATTTTTAACCAAAATGACATAATAACAAAGTGATATGTATCATGTGGGACCACAAAAGAAATAGCAATCAAGTGCATCTTCTTAGCCATTAGATCCTTCCATAATATACACTCATCACTATGTCACCATAGATAGTTGTGCAATTACTTAGAGAGGCAACATAATGAAAGCACACCGCATGTTCAAGGTGAGCTAGTTTAACCCAAAGGGGGTGAGTTTGTCAAACAATTAAAAAATATTTGTTCATAATTCATTTTTCTACTAGGTGAGCTAGTTTCCAAAGTTTTCTTTTAGTCATTGATTGGATCAAAAATTTATGCTTGTCACTAATGAGAGTTGTGAGAGTTTTAACCTTGGTGACATAAAAATAGTGTGACACATGGAATAGGTGGGATCAATTCACTTGAGATAAATGCAATAATAAGAAAGGATGATGTAAGTCATTGATTTAAAGATAGATCCATCACTATCACTATGTCACTAAGAAAATTTTCTCAGTTTTTAATCATAGAAACATAACAACATGGTGATGTACATCCTTATGGACCAGCATAGTCTAGAATGCAATATTTTTCTCAGCTATCAAATTAGAGATCAATCAAGGGTTTTTGCTATGTTGTTGTTCGAAGATGCAAAATTTTAAACCATAGTGATATAGTGACAAGATGAAATGTTGAGTGTATGGTCCACTTGAAATAGGTTAAGTATACCTTTCCCATCCATCAGATCTAAGAGATTTATATTGCTATCATTATCTCACTAAGAATAGTTCCTCGATTTTGAGCCATAGAGACATAACAACGTAGTGACATGAATCCCATAAATTGCAACCATTACATGAGGGATGTTGATAAGGAAGAAGATCCCAAAAATCATGAAATTATTAGTTTTACTACCAAGATTGAAGGTGAAAAGTGAGTCACCTTGTGAATAACATCTTGTCCATGAAATGTTTATGGATCAATGACCACTTATCAAAATTTTCAACTAAAACATGTAGTATAGCTTGTTGTAAAATTTTTATGAGAATTTAAGGCCTCTTGTGTGAATTTATATGAAATCTATAATGGATAAGTTGATGGTTTCATTCTAAAAAATATTATTGAAGAATTGGAGTTTGGTGCTTGCTGAAATTAGTTTCTATGTAAAGCTGAATTGCAAATTTCTACAACAACAATCTACTACAACAACTAGATACAATTTTTTTGATCCTAGTAACTAGTTTTCTCTCCCCAAGAAGAATTTGGATATCTTGTTTTAGTTGTCTACAATGCCTCATAAGAAGCATCTCCCTGGGAAAAGGGATTACCATCATTTGCATATTTTTGATGATTTCCTAAAATAGTTAAATGAATCTACTAATGAAACCATGCAAATGAAAAAATCAATTCCTGTAAATCTAATGTTAAAGGTCGTTGAGGGTTTCTATGATAGATTAAATTGGACTAGAGATGCAACAACATCTAAAACTAGGTTGTACCTCTTCAAGAAATAGTTTTATGAAAGAAAACTATTTTCCCCACATGGAAATATTTTGAAATTTGACTTTAGGAAGTTAGTTGTCCTAGGAGTATTTATTGATTTAGACCTCCTCACATCTGTAGCCCAAATGTATGACCCAATTACTAGAACTATAAGGGGGATAAACAAGGAATTTTTGGTAAAAATAACACCTGATGAAATTCATGAAGTATTTTAAATGCAACCTAGTTCAAAGTATCATGAGGTCATTGACTTTTAGGGGTTAGAAAAGGAGTATTAGTCCTAGAAATAGAAAATTAGGTAGGAAACATTAAGGGGACATCATGCAACTATTTAAATTTTAACATTACTCAGAGCCTCTACTTGGGAGCCTTTTAAGAATCAATTTTTCAATTCTTGTGCTATAGATATGTATATGGCCCTATGTATGGTTTCTAGTGAGGATGGGTAGGATTATATGCCAATCACATTCATGTACATGATGGTGTGGATCTCATATTTTGGGGTTAGTATCATTTTTCACTTAGCTTCTTTTGTAGCAAGGGAACTCCATGTAGGATTAATTGGGATTGTAAAGGGAAAACTTGAAAAAAAAATTTGATGTTATTCTATGTTAATGCATATTTTTCTTTTCAAAGGAATCAATTAATTTGAGAAAGAAATTGAATTGACAAGAGAACACAAGTGAGAGCCTCTACTAGTTTAGTTGTGGAGGGAAAATATTACATGGTCTATAGGTAAAGCCATTTTTTTGAGGTTTGACAAATATTTTGCATCAATGTTGAGGATTCTCTTGTCAAATCATAATTTTTAGATTTCATTAGACCTATGGATTCCCCTAATAATTTGAAAGTCTCTTGTAATTTGGAAGATATTATTTCATATCTGACAACTACTATTGCTAGGGTATATGGATTTCAAGGAACCCCACATATGCTACCTTACCAAATGCCTTTTAAGGTAGGCTAAGGATAAACTTTATGGAAAATAGGTGGATTAGAGGAACTAGTGTTAACTAGTAGATCAAAAGGTTCAATTTTCCAACATGCACTTTTGTATGCCATTTTATGATCACAATGGGTTTCTGGGTTTTTCTGTACAAAAATTTGAACCCTTGCAAAATGGCTACTTCTCATGCTAGATTCAATGACAGAAATGAATTTTTTGAAATATTCAAGAAAATGGTGAAGACCAAGGCTCGAAAACATGATTTCTACTATCTAGAGGATATTATCATAAATGAGTTTTCCTTCTAGGAGAAAGAGATAAATAAAGAGAAGTGGAGAATTTATTCTAGGGTACTAGAATCTATAATTTTTTTTGAAAAGGATTATAGACCATTGTTAGAGGCCAAAACAATAGCTAATAAGGTAAATAAGTTAATGAAAATGTTTGTAGATATAAGAAATAACATGAATAGGAAAAATATCTCCTCATTAGAACCTATCCTAATAGAGAAAGAGAGCTTATGAAGAGACTATACTTCACTCCTATTGTGTGTTGAAGTTTGTTGGTCATCCAAAAAAGGGTTGGATACAATATAGTGAAAATTGTGAAGCAAGATGATACTACCATTCCTTCAAAGAGACCCCAACTTGTAGAGAGACCATCATGGCCAACACCAAAGAGGAAAAATATTGAAGTAGAATATGTGATTCAAGGGAAAATTTATACACCATCCTTGTCTCCCCTCCATCTAGTAGAAGAGAAACTCATTGTTGAGTGGATGGGGCAACTTGGAAGCTAGGGTGGAGACTTCATCACTACTACAAAGCTGGAGGAAGTAACCTTGAAAGAGCCCCCTATGCCTAGCCATAAGTTAATTGTGGATGATTTTAAAGGGAAGAAGTTAGATCCTATGATTGAATAGGATACCATGAATTTCTTTCAGATGATAATTTTATCAAATCAAGACCCTTTTATTTGTTTTCATGGAGAATGAACATTGAAAACTTTGAATAATGATGCACTAAAAGGAAAGAAGTACAACTTGTTAAAGAAGATTATGTTTTATAGAGAAAGATTAAAGAATAAATGATGCAAGAATTAAATAATATAACTCATGAAGAAGGAAGGAGAATGATTAAATAAGTTGGGGTGCTACTTCTCCCTAATTTGGATATTGTAGATGAAATGGTCTTTGATTCTATAAAAAAGGAGATGAATACCAAGGAGAAAGAAGATAAAACATTAAGTTGTGTAAAGTAAACTGAGGACCATGTTGCTATGGTTATTTGGTCTTTTCAAAGAGGATCTAGGACTCTCTCATCTAAGCCTAGTGACTCTAATTTAATAGGTAAATTAATTGTAAAAAGAGTGTAGGAAACCACAAAAGAGAGAAAATAAATTTGTACAAGAGTTACTAGTGAAGTATGGAAAAGTATTGGTAGCTTATAATGAGGAGGTCCAAAAGAGGCTAAGACTTGATAATAAAATTTATAGATATAGAAGGCAACAAGTAAAAATATTAGAAGTTGGGGACAAATCCTAGAGACTAATTACCTCTTCACTTGCTCCTCCACCATCAACTATCCCTATAATTTATATTCCTAGCACTCTACAATACCAAGAAGGTTTTATTGCATATGAAATTAGTGATGAAGAGAGGATAAAACTCTTAGAATTTCATGTTGAATTAGGCATATAACATGACAATAGAATAAGGGATACAATTTTGTTTATGATGGATAGGATTAATTGGCCTCTTTTTTATGTAGAGTTGTTAAGGATGGTGAATATATGGAAATAATTAGAGAAAAATTAGGCTACCCTAAGAGAAATTTTGAATAAATGGATCACTAGGGATGATGTCATCACTACTTTAAGTTTTTCTATCATTGATGTAATTGATGACTATATTGAGAAAACTTTGACCAAGAAAGTGATCTACTAATTTCTTACCAAAGAAGAGATATGTTGTAGAAAAGATTTAAAATATGTTTCTCAAGATATCTCAGTAACTTTTTTAATCTTTTCCCACATGTATTAAGAGCTTAGGTAGCATAAAAGATAAAGAGGAATGGGGAAATGAGCTAAAAGACTGAATGAATACTAGCCTAAATGATGTAGTAAATTTATGAAAACCACATATGGTTTGCTAGGATAGTTGAAGAATTAGTTAATGTCCAATTTTTCTTTGATTCTCTCCAAAAAGATCTTGATGAAAGTAAGAAGCTGGAAAAATGTGTCTCAAGGAGAGAAAAATAGATCCTAAATTTCCATTGGTTAGATGAAAAAGTTTTCAAAAAGTGGAACATATATTATTCTTAAACCTCATAATTTTTATAGGTGGCATCTAAGGAAGGGATCATAGACAAGGTGACAACCATAGAGGAACTACAATTTGTTGGAAAAGATATTCAAATAGATGATAGAGAAGAGGATCAACAAGTTGTAACAAACATCCAAGTGTTAGAGCCAAGAATGAGAAAGGAAGAAGAAGAGTTCCCATAACTTGACAAGCAATAAAAGAGAGAAAATAAATCATTAGGTATAGTGGAGAAACAAGAAACTAGGAAAAAAAATGGCCCTATCACAAAGAAACCAATGAAGGGATCACTCTATTTTAAATAAAAAAGGTCACAAGTATTTTGGTTCTAACCATGTAGCATTTGAAAGTGACATTTTTTTGTCTTGTGTGCAATCTTTTTGTTCTAAGGACAACTATCCTTTTCCTTGTAGACCTGAAGCTTGTTACAACTCACACTATAGAAGTGAGTTTCCAAGGTTAAAGAATGGTCCAAGTTTCTTTTTGCTACATTATTTTTTGTAAATTTGTAGTTGGTCCATGCATATTGTATTTTTTTTCTAGAATTGAATATGAAATTTAATAGTTTCTGGTCTACTTGTATTATTTTCTAATAGGGACAAGCACCAAGTTGTATACAATTTGAAATAAGTTAATACAAATACAACAAACTAACTATTCATCCCAAATCTTTTCTCTTCACTTATTTCCATTATGTTCTTTGAAATTTAATAGAAAAGTTCATTAAATTTTAGTTGTAATTTATTATGAATTATATTTTAGTTTCCTTTTGTTGATAATCTAATGGGTTATGTAAATGCTTAATGAAAATTGGGAGAACTTTTTGGTTTTCATTTGAAGATATGATAAGTATGAGATCTCAAAATGAATACATATGATTTTTTAGAAAGTGTCAAGATAACATCCAAAAATAGGTGTATAATCCCTATTAGTTGTAGCCCAATTGATAAGACATTAGCTATCCACATAAGTTGATCTAGTTGGTATTCTTTACATCATGTATAAATTTATATCAATCAATCATTTAATATTCTATTGTTTAAGTTTAAAATGTTAGCCTAAACTTGATTCATGGGGTTTAGGGATTGGTAAAATAGCTAGTTATCATCTCTATGTTACAATTGAATTAGAAGAAAGAAGGATAAACCATCTATAACTTTTGGAGTTCATGTTGAAGGTTGGAGTACTAAATGAGTATAAAATAATTCCTAGGTAAACCTTCCAGAATCTTGCAAAGTTCAAAGCAGAGAAGACCTCAAGTTCTTGTTAATTGATCATTTTATTTTTCTTTTCACAATATCTATAATGGTTTTTAGCTAACTCTTAGGCCTTCTAAAATTGTAAAAGGTTGTTCAAATTCTATCAAATTAAGAAGCCAACACTCATGTCAATATGTGTGACATTGATGTGCTTTGTTGTTTGATATAACAAACAATGATATTTTAATCTTCCATCAATTTGTACGTGTGCATGTTGGAATAACTTAAACAATGGAGATGGGACCCTCCAACATGTGGAAATATTATGAGTTTTGTAGCCTAAAGAAAGCATCACAATGTGAAGAAATGTTAGAATGGCAATGCATAGAAGCATCTCACACCTTCAGGAAGATGGGAAGATAGATTACAAAACTATGAGAGTCATTAGATCTTGTTTGCAAATAATATAGCCCATTAAAATTTTATTTAAATAGATATCAGTAATAGGTTGAATGGAAGAAAAAATAGCCAAGAATTACTACCATTAAGCCTATGAAGAAAAGAAGGAAATTGAGGCTTGTTGATGCTTGTGAAGATGAAAATAAAACTCCAATCTTCTCATTGAAGAATCGCCAACCAAATTTTTGAACAAAGATTGAAATCAGTAAAGAAGGAAGTGATATGACTAATTTTAGATACTTAAAATATGAATCTAGAAGAAAATTGAAGCAAAAGTAGATTGAAGATGCATTGGTAGACAAAATGGTAACATAAAAATTGACCCTAATGAACTTAAAGGACAAGATCTTGAAACCCTACTAAAAGTTGTTTCTCACCATTCGACTAATGTAGTCAAAATAGAGAAGGACATTAGAGAATAGACTTTGAGGAAAAAAATATCAAATCTCTCCAAGAAGGAAATAAAAGAGGCAATGTCAAGGTATGAATATATGTAAATTAAAGACAAATAAAAACAATTTTGAAAAATAAAAAATACATAGTTTTAGAACATAAACATACAAAGGATGAGTTTGACAGAAAGATTGTGGTTGAATATTTTGTGCATGGCTAGTGTTTTTGTCACTAATGAGAAAGAGAGAGATTTATGACCCTATGGAAAGACATATTTTCAATTAGTGAAAAAACACTTAGTCATCATGGGAAGTCAATTTAGCTCAAGCTACCACAAAAAGGAATGTTAATCAAGCTCATATATAAACTAATCTATCAGTGGAAAATGAGCTCTAGTGTAAACCAAGTTAGTGAAGTATTCCATTTTAAGAATGAGAACCGAGATTGCATAGTAGTGTGAACTAAGATAACAACGTTTACCAAGTGATCAATTATATGAACTGAACATCTAGATTAAATTGAATGCTAAAGTTAGCCTAGTTTATAGTGTTTCCCAAGTGTCTACACATCACCCAAATAAGTTATCAAACCTAAGTATCAGCATTGAACCAACTTGGTAATTTATTAGGTGATGACGGGCCACACCACCCGTACCAACTCACAACCAAAAATGCAACAATATGGAGATAGAGAGATGACAAAAATGCTTTATAAAACATCCATTAATACTTGAAATTCATTAAAATATCCTCCAAATGAAAGGACTCCAAATTCTTACAATATAAGAGATATTTGCTCACTAAGAGCTTCTACTTCCCCAAACTTCTACTTCTCAAGCTTCCTTAAAAGAGATTACCTTTGAAGAGCTTCACTACAAGAGCTTACACTTGAAGAGCTTCTATTTCTCCAACTTGATTACAAATGATAATAAGCCTTGCTTAAATAGGCACTTCTAACCCAAGACATTACAAACACAACCAATGTGGGATAAAAGGTAAATACAACTACATTTAAATAAATATTAAATTCCCACCCTAATACAACTAAGCACCCAACAAATATTAAATACATGATTTAAGGATCTTTCCACAAACTTCTAAAATGCCACCTACACACCTTGTTTAATGGAATGACAACTATTTTTATTATTTTCTATTTATGCCACCCATGCATCTTGAAAATAGAAATCCCTCTTTTCTCCATTTTTCCTATTTTCAAAATTTTTTTTTCTTTCTATTTTCGTCACTTTCTCTCTCCTCCACAAAATTTTTTTTTCCTTTTCTCTCTCTTTTTTTTTTTTTGAAATTTAATTTTCCCATGCAAGATGCTCCTGCATCAAACTCCCTTGGTAGATAAAAAAGTGTGTCCCACACTTTGACGCCAAAAGAAAGATATACAACCATCTTCATCTTCACCACAAGCTTCCACCTCAATAGGGACAAGAAAACCAACATGCAAAGAAAGAAAAGTGTGTCCCACACTTTGATGCCAAAAGAAAGATATACAACCATCTTCATCTTCACCACAAGCTTCCACCTCAATAGGGACAAGAAAACCAACATGCAAATCTTCAACATTTTTTTTCTTTTTGCTAATGCATGATGCTCCTGCATCCAACTCCCATGGTAGGAAAAATTTTGTGAATATGGATTCACAGAATGAAGTAGCCATTGTTGACGGATTTTTTTCCTCTTCCTCCAACACATAGATGGAACAAGTATCCGATGCTGAAATTTCTCCTTCGCAATGAACTCTATCCAAGTATAAATCTCATCCTCATCCAATCTTGTTGAGTTAATCACACTTGTAATAAATCTAGCAACACCATACCAGTCTTCCTTTGCATACCATACATCACAGACAAGATCCTCATGCAAATCATCATTAATATCTTTTAAACTCATATCAAAGACAACATCCCATGATACATAAGAATTTACCTCTTTGACATATTCATCTTCGCTTGCCTCTTTTATGTCATCAACAATGCACGTAACTACTCCACTTGCTTGATCTCCAACTAAGGCACTATACTCTTCCTCCATTGTTTAAGTCTTCCAATCACCTTCATCTACTTTTGGCATACAAATCTAGTTATCTTCATGCTCTTCCTCTTCTCTTTCATCTTCTTCAACTTCTGGTTTGCAAATAATTTTCTCTTCATCCACTTACTCTTCCACTGGATCATCTTCCTTTTCCACATCCAAGGAATTATCAACATCTCTTTTTTGGTGACATGCTCTTCATTTCTGCAACTCATCTTCTAATTCATTCACTTGCTTCTGCAAATCAACTAGCAATGACTGTTGATTTCTTGCTCTAAATTTCTCAAGTTGAGGAATCCTTAAAATCCATCCAATCACAAAAGTCATCTTCTTCTTTCTCTTCTCCATAATCAAGTCTTCAGAAGATAAATCTCGTCCAAAACAAGAACCTCGTGCAAATTGCCTCATAGTCAGTGCTCTGTCTACACAATCAAGAACTTCTTCACAAACTTCACCCAACTCAAGGTCCTGGTGTAAACTGCCTCACGTTTGGTGATCTGTCTGCATGCTCAGGAACTCCCGCTCTGATACCACTGATGACAGGCCACACCACCCGTACCAACTAACAACCAAAAATGCAAGAGCATCATGCATCATTAGGATAAAACCATAGACAGAAATAAAAACTACATGCAAATATAACCAATAATAGAAAATAATAGATCACACAAAAATGAACACAAGACACCAAGATTTAACATGGTTCACCCAATCCCAGGGCTATGTCCACCAAATAGCAAGTGCAATCTTATTACAATCTAGTGATTACAACCTGATTACAATCCGTAATCCCTTACAACTCAATACCGTCGCAAGAACCAATTTCACATCACAACATAATTAAAATACCTAACCCTAAACCCTTTTATACAATTATTTTATGCCATTTTAGGGTTACAACATTTCGGCCATATGTTGGCTTCAATGTCGGTCATGACCCAAAAATTATGAAGTATGTACAGTACTTTCCTGATCAATCACCATAATCTAACATAATTATATTTGGAACTAGTGAATTGCTATTGTACCCAACTTGTATAGATTTATTATTTGGATCAATATATATATATATATATATATATATATTGAAGATATCTTTTCTCCATCCAAATCATCATGTAGTTGAATTATTCATTATCATAAGAAAATTAGGAAAATGGAATAGTAGATTGATTAGGAGGCTATCGAGTAGTACAAAGGCAAGGAAAAGATTCATCTATCATAGTGAGGTGATCAATATATTATTCAAATAATCTTCATTAGCAAAAAAAGTTACAAAGTAGAGATCAACTTGTTGTTTCATTCTAATAGGTGTATCAATTTGAAATCCTCTAACTAGGTGGACATTGTTGGCTCCTGAATTAACTTTTTAATAATGTAGTGATAACAACACATGCACATAGGGGTAGCTAATTCCAATGTTCAATGCACCCATTTAGATACTAGGGCCAAATATAAGGCTATTTAATCCCCGTCTTCTCTTTAGGCTCTGCAAGACCTAGGCAAGTGGACCTCAGATTCTTTATATGGTACTAGTGTAAATGGTAAAAGTGCAAACCTGTGCCACCCTTTTGTAAAGGAAAAAAATAACAAAACTATAACTGTTCACATTTAATGACATAAAATTGGTATTATTATTTAGAATTCAAAAATAAATTAAACTAATAAACCATGTAGAAATCGATGAAGTTTAGGATTATAATTTTTAATAATTATTTAGAAGAAGAGTTGATATATTTTCCTATTTTTTATAGATGATTTTTTAGTTGCTAAAAATCATTGAAAATTAGGAATCTAGTTCCCACCACAAAACTATAAGAAAATATACTTATTTTCCTTTGATCTCACACTATGTTATCGATAATTTATATAGCTAGAACAATAAAAAATAAAACATGGCTTTAGACCTATATTTTCTCTTCTATAATAATTCAAATTTCAACTCACCTAAAATCTATAGTTTTCATCTCCCACCACACTTTACAAAATAAATATATTATAACTTGAAGAAAAAATATAGATTCAGGAAGAGGTCTCTCCCCTCTAGAATGTCATATAATTTTTAAAAAAAATTCCTATGATTTAATATTTTTTTGTCTCTCAAAATTGACATCTTTACGATTGTTAAACTACGTGCTTGTATATTTTTTTAATTATGATATACTATGTCTAATTAAAATGCTATAAAATCTCTATGAGAATATCCTTGACTTTGAGCTCTATAAAATGGTGTTTATATTTTTAAAAAAAAGATATCTTAAAAAAAAGTTATTGAAATATTAGTTTTGTGAAATAATTTTATTTATTTAGTAAATGGATACAAACTAGTATCAAACATGCATTTAATAGACATTTCTAATTGGAAAAGTGTGAGATCATATATAGCTTAGCTAGAACGAATTTATCTAGATCATATGTTTGAAAAATATTATTTTTAGATAGAAATACTCAAATTCAATCATTCTAATAAGTTAGCCTAAAAGGTGACACAACTTTGTACTTTTACCCTAAAGACATATAACTGAATCTAGATAGAAAATAAAAACACCTAAATCTTCTATGTATATGCAAGCAGTCATGGACATGAAATAACTAATAACAAGACACATGAATCTAATAAACTAAGTGAGGAAAACTATTCTCAACTCTTAAACTAAAAGGGAAAAGATATTTGATTAGTGATTGAATCAACATAACTTAGGTATGCAACAAAAAGGCCATGTAATCTCAAACTTGATTAGTCACTTATCTATTGGGCATAAACTAAGTCTTAACATACACATGGATACCTGAAATATACTCATATATCTAGAAATTTGATCTATCTATCTACCTTGTAAATAGACATCAATATTGAAACAAAAATTGTAATTACTAAATCCTCCTATGATTTCTCAAGTCTTGTCAATGTAATATCAAGAAAATTACTCTGGTACTTGACCCAACAAAAAGACACACAGTGGCATACAACTTCAAAATAAGCTGCAAATAGATGATATGTACTTTGGGCATACATCAATAAAGAACTATAAACCTACATAAAAAAGAGATAAGCTTTAGAATGAAACTTTAAATGAAAACTCTATATTCAAATCCTTGAGATCAATACATAGAAAGGATGAATCTATAATTTAAATTCCTTAGAAAAAATACAACTATTGCTATTCATAATAGAGGAAATTAAAAATATAGTATCATAGTCATGAGAAAATTCTCCAAAACTAGAACCAATAATTTTGGTGTCATAAAAATGATAGAAAGTTCCACCAATATTGGAACCCTTACACATAGAGAGAGAGAGAGAGAGAGAGAGAGAGAGAGAGAGAGAGAGAGAGAGAGAGAGAGAAGGATCCTTGAGTGGATCTACTACTACCAAGTGTACAACTGAAACTCTTCCCTCAATTGCTGTTGAATTTGTCTCTTTCCTCATCTACCAACAATCAAAACTCATCAATTGTTATTGAAATATATTCTTTATAATAATAAAAGAAACTCTCCCCTAAAGGAGAATCTCATATTCATCAAAGGTATAGTAACTTTAATCATATTTTTCTGGACTTCATCTGCCCTTGCCATGAATCTCCAACTACCTTTACTGACAAAAAATTTATTGCTTGCAATTGCCCATAATATAGTCGATTCTTCCATTATGGCCATGAACAAATCAATCTTATGAAAAATTTGTCATAATCAAATCTTATCTCATTTAAAAAATTTCAAATCTACATTTACACTGAGAAAGCCCTAAAATCATAAAATTGTTTATAGCTTTACCTGGTGAATACTTGTGAAAATTTTGATAGTAGATTTGGAAAGCTCATCTTTTGCTGATTCTAACAATATATTGTATTTCATATTTTTGATAAAAATTGCTCCTCCAACACACAATTGAAAATTAGGTTTGCAGTTCATAAGCAGAGCATTTAAATGAAAATATTCAATAATTTTATACTTTATACAATAGGAAAACTTTAAAAACTTCAAATTTTTTCATCATAGGATTTAAGTTTTAATTTTACATATATATAAAAAGATATTTATTTTTCCATTTTTATTATTTTTTGCCTTTTCTCCATTACGTCAACCCTATGTTGACCACCTAGGCACAACATGACAGCCTCTATTGGCTAGCTTCACCACCTCACACTTCCCTCACCACATGTCATGACCTCACTCAGTCACTAGCTTAACTGCTAACTTGACCCTAAGCCAAGAGATTGAGAGACTAACCTCATTTTCACAATTTTGCAACTCAATCTTCCTAACCATAGTTAAGATGTGTAGGCAAAATGAGGCATTTTGCATGGTCATGATACATCCTTGGACTTGGCATTAACTACTAGTGACTCAAAAACTATAGTTAACTTTACCCTTTCACATTGTCATGTAGTTTGATACTAACTACACTATTTCCATAAAAAATGCATAACTGCCTACCACATAGCACCTATTAGCTTGGTTTTTCACCATTTATGGTATTTTGTTCCTTAGAGTGAAAAATGCTAGGGTTATTATTTTAAATTTTTTTATCAATCGATAAAACCCTAATTGAATTTCTTAAACATCTTATAAACCCTCAATTGTGTGCCCTAACCCTCAAAGTATTTTAAATATGATTTCCTTATTCAAATTGAGTTGGACATGCTTTTCCTAAGATTTTCTTTTTCATAAATATTACTTTATTATTTTCCATGAAATAAACCTTTTATTATTATGCTTTCTCTAACTATGGTCATCCTTTTTAAGGATTTAAATAAACATCATAACTTTGGTAGTTTTTTTTGATCAATCATAGATCTTTCCATGATCGATGGTTAGTGCATGACTGCATTGAGAAGATGCATGGTCTTTATGTAAAGAAGGAAAGCACCTACATTCCACATAGCTCTTCCTAACGATGGGTCTTGACTGTACTATAAAGAATAAAACTTATCAAAGCTTGTCAATACTTTGTCAAAAGTTTCTCAGAATTCTTAGTACCTATTAGTGCACGTCCAATTTTCATGCAATCTTATTGGTTGGCTCATTTTAGTGGGGTTGTTTTGCTTTCAATTTTTTTGCACCATTGATCTTTGGAAGATCAATGGATGGTGTTTACCCACTTAATGAATATATAGTAATTTTAACCAAAGCATGGAAGTGTTGTGGTGACACCTATCTAGGATGATGCCATGAAGGATGTTACACATAATTCAAAAAAGGGCAGGTTATATGTCATTGATCTTGGTGTGATTGATAGATTGCACTTTCCTATAGACGAAAGTGAATGATGTTTAAATAATGTGGGTAAGTGCCTTATTGACATCTAGCATATGATGATGTCATGGATGCAGTCTCTAAAAGCTATTATGTCATTTGTATTATTGATGACTGGGAGACACATTGGAAAAATGGGAGACATTCTATTGGTTAGTTTAGCTAACTGGACATTACAAAGACACAATTTTGTAACACTATTGATCTTGGTAAGATCAACATGTAGCACCTACCCACTTTGGCAAGATGACTAAACTTTAAGAAAAGTGGGGAAGCACAATTCTGCCATGTGACGAGGTGCAACTTGTTGTAAAGAAGAGTTATTGACTCATGCTAGGGTGGAAAAGGAAATGACATGGAGTGAAGTAATTGTTGAAAAAATGGGTGCTCCCCAGGTTGGTGATGAATGTGCAAGTGGGGCCAATTTTTAAGGGGTATTATTCACCAAGTATTACAATCATCAATCTTTGGAAGATTAATGATCGACACTTCACCATTTTGTAGAGATGCATGAACTTTAAGAAAAGCAGGGAAGCACCTTCTCGCCACATGGCAAACACTTTAAACCTTAAAACAACCTTTTATTTTCAAATAAGGATGTTAGATGCTATATGATCGATGGATGAAATTCAAATTTGAGGCAAAGACACAAAAGTTACTATTAGAGACATTATTTCTATTTAGGGAAACTTCATGTGACCTTAATGTTGTAGAATAACTTGCAAATTCACCATTACTAAGTTGCACAATCACAAATATTTCAAAGTGCTAGAGCTATGGGATGAGATTTTTTAAGGTTTTTAACGATTTATAGAGCAATTTGCAAAGAAAAAGAAGCAAAAATTAGTAGGTAAGTGTTTGTAACTCTTCAAAATTTTAAAAATTATACTTGTGCTAAGAAGTATTTAAGATGCCTCCCTGAAAGGAATTTTTTGGCTTCATAAATTACATTAAAAGATCTATTCAGGATGATTTCCTTGAAAAATTACCTCTATCTATGAATGAATTAACAAAAGGAAGAGAACACATCCCTAAAAAACCTAGGTTGGTTTTAGGTGAGGGTTTCTATGACAGAGCCAGTTGGGTAAGAGATGCACATGCTTTAGTGGGGGATTTAGAATTATTCAAAATATGGTTTTTAGAATGCAACTTGGACACCACATTGAGTAATTCTTGGGAGTTCAAAATTGGCAAATTGATTATTCCTAGGGTATTTTTTGATACCGACCTATTATCTGACATGGCCAAGCAGTAAGACCCCATCACTAGAATTGTGAAGAGCCATGCTAGGGATAATCTCTTTAGGGTTTCACTTGCCTTGATTAGAGAGGTATTCAAGCTCAACCCTAACTAGGCAGTACATGAGAAAATTGATATGGATGAATTTTAGGAAAGATATAATGCACAAAGGGTATAATTGAGGGCAAGGCCACTGCAACAAAATGTTGAAAGAATTGGGTCACTACCTTTGGTTACACGTAATACCCTAGAACCTCTAATGAAGAAATACTTTAATCCTAGGGCACAAGCCCTATATTTTACTCTCTAAAAAATATTTGGGATTATATCTGAGGCTCTTTTGTTCTCATCATGGCTTGGCCCTTGGAATTTGGAATGAGCACAATTCTAGATTTTGCTACTTTCCTAGCTGAGGAAATTCATAATGGTTTAGTTGGAATAGCTCAAGGTAAGGTGAATAGGCCTTTTTGTTGGTATTAATTGTTAATGTACATATGTATTTACAAGGGAGTCACTTTCTTCTCCAAGGAAATGAAGTTAGAACTAAAAAAAGATGGAGAGAAGTTCCCAATTTAGTTATGGGGCACTGACATGACTTAGGAAGTCACAGATGCCAGCTATGTCAAGTTTGATAGATACTTCACTTCAAGGCTAAGATTTATTTTGAAAGGGGATAGTCCAAGAATCCCACAACATTTATTAGAACTGATAAGAACCAAGGACCATACTAAGGGGCTATTGGTAAGTCATAATTGCGGGGATATAATCCCATACCTTATTTCCACTATGATCAAAGTTTATGGCTTTTTTGGGAAACCCCATGCATTACCTTTTCATGTGCCTTTGAAGATAGGAATTATAGAGTTAATATGGCAGATTGGAACAATTGAGGAAAGTGATATATTGGGAAAAGATAAAGAAACTTTTTTCCCTATTGTGACTGTTATACATGATTTTGTTTTTGTTAAGAAAGGATGGAGAAATTTGAGTTCATTTTTGAATAGATATCACATGACCCAATCCCATGCTAGATATATTGATCTAGAGGGATTTTATTACTTGCTTAGGGAGAGAACTAAAGCTAAGGTTCTTGTATAGAATGTATATTTCCTAGAGGATAATATTAGAAATATATTTTCATTACATGAACAAGATGTTAGAAAATAAAATGGGTAGTTCTTAGTAAAGTTTTGGAATTTATCAATGGTTTTGATCCCAACTATAACCCCTTTGAAGATCAGAAATATTGGGAAGCTAAAATGAACATGTTGATGAATAATTATGCTATGATAATGCAAATTTTGAATGAGAAGAAGGCATCTTAGTTAAAGCATATCCAAATAAGTCTATAGATGTGCAAAAAAGAATAAATAATAGAATTGTGGTGACTCCAGGCTATTATACACTATAGAGGAGGGTGGGATACATTGTGGCTCAAAATATATAGCACATTCCCACTTACAAAATGTTGAGATCAGAGAGTCCACCTGACACTAGTGTCCCCAAGAGACAAAGGTTAGAATAGGGATCCTCTTCTTAGGCAAAAGAGTATTCACCATCCCAAACCACACTCAAAATAGATGATGAAGCATCTTTGAGAGAGTAGTTGAGGAAAATTAGAGGGGAGGGAGACATCATTGTCACTATTTCTTGTTACAGAGGTAAGGAAATTGATCCCATAATTGCAAAAAGAATACCAAATGTTTATGGATCCCCTCATTGCACAATTTTTGTGGAGGAGAAATATGGGAAATTTTTAGGAAAAGTGTAAAATAATAAAACCAAAGAAACCAAAAAAATTGGACTCTAAAATTGAAGAAGTAAAAGACAAATATTTAGAGGACTTTTCCCATCTAACACCTGAGGCTGGGAGACAATTGGTCAAAAAATCAAGATTTTTGGTTCTTCTTGAATGGGAAATAGCCAATGCTATGACTTTTTATTCCATTAGAAAGGAGAAAGATGTGTAGTATAAAATTGAAGAAGAAATATAATAGGCACATAGAGGGGTAAAATTCAGTAATGATCACCAAGTAGTGGTTATATGGTCTAATGAAAAAACAAATAAGACTAGGATGCAAGAGATTTTAAGTGTTGAGCATACTGGTACACTCATAGTCTATAGTGCAGATGAAGTTGATCATGAACAGATCACTGAAATGGCTCAAGAAATGCTATCTCTTGGGGGTATGGTAGTTGGGAAAGAAAAGAGAAGATTCCTAAAACTCAATTTCAAGTTTGAAGAAATACTTAAGGCATATGAGGAAAGAGGAAAGAGGATACAAATGTTGAAGAATTAGGCATCCTAGATTGATAAACAATTTAGAAAGAGGAAAGTGGGAGAGTCCAGCAAACCAAGGATTGTTTATCCTCGCCCTCGAATTGAACTATTCAATTCTACCCCTATTGTTGAATTACCTAATACTCCACAAAGACCTGAGTCTTATACTACTAAAGAGTTTGAAGAAGAGAAGAATAAGCTATGGGAAATGCATGTTGAATTAAATAATAAATATGAGGAAAATATCAAGAAAATAATTGTGTACTTAGTAGGCAAGATTGATTGGTTAGCTTTCTATGATCAGTTTTCAAGAATCCTAGAGATCTGGGATGAAATAAAAAGAGATGAAGATAAATTTAAGCCTATTGTGCAAAACTAGAAGGAAAGGAGGATGATGTTACTTCTATGTGTATCTTTGTCATCAATTTTTAATGTAATCAAAAAGAGAAATTTTTTGACATAGTAAATGATCTGATAGAATTTGATGAAAAAAAGGGTTTCTGTTCAAAAAAAATCATGATTTGTCTTTCTCAGTATATAGCAGAAAAGTTTGATCTCTTTCCCAATGCCCTTAAAAAGATTTACAAAATAAAAGAAAAGGAAGAATGGGGAAAGGAAGTAGATGAGTTAATGTGCCATAGAATGAATTGGGTCATAAATGAAAAGGGACATGTATTATGGGAAATGACTAATGAAGAATTTGTCAAGGTGTAATTGTTTTATAATACTATTAAAAAAGATTTTTCTAAAATAGAACAAATAGGAGGATTTGTAAGAAAAAGGTAGTGGGAAATCCTAAATTTTGATTGGCATGATGATACTATTTTCAACAAGTGGAAGGAAAAACTTTTGTCTTCAGAACAAGTGGCAACTGAAGAAAAGGGTGTGGGCCAGGAAGGGGATCAAATAATTAACATATCAAAAGAAGAAAGAAAAGAAGAAAAATCACCTTTAGTAATATAAATAGAACAACCAATCATAATTGCTAGTCCAAAGGACCAAATTGATGATGTGGCAACTAAAGACTCAAAAATAACTATTACCCTAATAGTTCATGATGATGCCAGTGGAGATTCCCAAGTTGAAGTAAACTTGCAAATATCAAAATCAAACACATCATTTGCAAGCCTGATGGCTATGAGTATTTAGAATAGCACAAAAGCCAATCATGGAATTCATATCATTTGAAGATGTAATAGAAAATGCGTCCACTAAGACGAATACTTATATAAAGTTTTTTCTGTTGTAATTTGTTTTGTTTTTTGTGACATTAACAAATGTAAATATCTTTTGTCTAATGGATAATTGTCAGTTCTCTATGTTTGAACCTTTCTACATCTCACCCTTTATAAGTGAGATCCTAGGGCTAAAGAAGAGGTCCGAGTTATTGCACATTTTAGTCTATTACTAAACTTGTTTGGTCCATTTTTCTTGATGTGTACTTTGTGATATGTTTTCTCTGCAAATTTTATGAGAATACTTTAACTTGGAAGGATTTGGATGTTTTATCTTGAGTCATTCTTAGTATTTTTCAAATGTATGCAATTTTCATAGGAAATTAATACAAAGATGAACTGTGTACATATCTATTCTTGTTGAATCTTGCGTCCATTTTATTACCTAGTTATGTTGATGTTGTATGACCAAGGCTTATTCAATTGAATGAAATTAAATCAAATTGTATTTCAATTTAGTATGCCTTTTAATTGAATGAATTAAGTAAATGTTTCAATGAGATTGATAGGATTTCCATGGTAATAGGAAGGATGTCTATGAGAATAAGTTTCAATGAGAATTGTTGATGATATTGATTGTAATGCAATCAATTAGATCTAGAAATTGAATGAACTCTAAGTCCTAATGGATGAGGCACTGATCTGTTGATTTGGTTTGTAGATGAAAGATCATGAACAAGCATTAAGCTTAAATTCAAAATCAATTTTGCTTTACAATTTGTAGAATGTCAACGTTGGTTAGCACTTGTTTGCATTTTATTTTTGAATCCTAGCTAGCTACTATTGCCAGAAGTACTTATAAACCTAAGAAGAATTTTGACAAAATCTACTTTAAGGGATGTGTGTTGTGGTAAAATGTCATGGAGTGAACTTGGTATGTATTTAATATTAGATTGAAAATATTCCATCCCTTAGGTATACCCACCTTGGTTCTCCAGAGCCTAAAGAGTAGAAAATTTGTTTGATTTTGTTGAAGTTGGGTCCAGATGTAGAACACATGTAATTTTTTATAGAAAGTAGCTGACCCTTAAATTATTTATGTTTTTATTGTCTTGGTATTTTGTATTTTGTTTCTTGATAGTTAAAAAAATGCCACTAAAATTGCAACTCTACTAGGGAGTTGCTCAACACATGCTTGTGTAAGAAGTATTGAAGTTTCTTTGGTCCTAGTGTATACATGTTTGTCAATTCTATTTAGTACTTCTCATGGTTATAGTTGATTTGTTTAGTGACAAACCTTGATAATTTAAAAAGAAATAGAAAAAGTACAGAAACCCAAATACCATGTCAAATGACTTATACAACCCTTATAAAGTATCTTATCTTTCAAGCAAGAGTTGCAGGCATATGTTTTTGTGATTGGTTCCTCTGTGTTTCAAGTTATTTCATATTTTCTTTTGTTTTACCATTGAAGTCAAAAGCTATTTCATTGTTATATTTTCCCTAAAATAGGATAGCAACTTGATCAAGGTTTCAAAGCTAGTGCTTATTTTACAAGTAGTAAACAATGGCTGACAAGAGGAAAAATACAAGGGCCTATACAAGAGTCAATCTTGATATACCATTGTGTATTGATCTATGCTAAGTGGTAGAAAGAACTAGAAAAAATAGAAAATAGATATAAATCCCACCTGGAAACCAAGGGGTATTTCTTTAGTAAACTCTCAATATCAACCAGTGGTAGGGAGAGAATTTTCTTCATTAAGCTCTGAATCAGAAACCACTAGATTCTTAGGAGAAATATTCAATACCCCATTGCAAGATGGAAGGGCTTATCAGGATAAGAATATGTCTCTAATGGAAGATGCATTCCATAGACTAGATGTGGTAGATAAAATGAACCATGGTTAAGATATAATAGTGTAATGGAGAATCCTTTTAATCCCAAAGTAGTTCCATATGAGGAAACAAACCTTATAGATCTAGATGATCCTACTGATTTAGAGGCCACTTGTGTAGATCCAAAAGAAGTATACTCAAAAATAAAATTTTCAAAGAAATAGGTTATAGAAGAAGAAGCTAAATGTACTCATTTAGAAAAGAAAAGAGAGCAAGCTTCCCTAAATTCTATTGTCAAAAGACGTAACCTACTTAGGAGGATGACTGCTTGAAAGGAACAAAAGAAGAAGTTAGAAAAATGGATCTCAATCCTTCATCCCAGGATGTGTTTGAGGATATAGATAGTTTAAGAACTAAGGTTCTATAACAATAAAAGCTCATGACCCAGAGGCAAGAACTTGTCATTTTTCAAGTCTAAGCATACAAACTTGTCTAAGTAGATCCTATAGAACCTACTATGAAACACATAGATAAAGGTAAGGGAAAAGCTATAGGAATCCAAATAAATGAGCCCCAAGTTACACCAAGTAGATCTATAAATCCTCTCATGTCTAAGATGGATCTTGATCTAGAGAAGGTCAAAAAAAAGAAAGAGGATTTGGCAAAAGAGATTGAGAAGGTTGAAAATGAGGCTCAAGCTATGGAAACTAGAAGAAAGATTTAGTTCATCAAGTCAAATTTTTCCTTAGCTTCATGGCCTAATTTGTCCACCCAAGTTACAAATTCCACACTTGATTGTGTACCACTGATCTCTAGTCAGGCTATGTCTCAATCTATCCTTGTATCATCATCTAGTACTAGTATTCAGATCCCTAATATTCAAATACAATAATCCCAAAATGTTTCTCATAATCAGGCCAATATAGCAAGCACACCCAATGCTGCTAGTTTTTAGAGGAAACCTGTATATATATATATATATATATGGAAAAATATAGACAAATATCATTTATTCTTAGATTTCCTCATCCCATATCTTTTGATCTTAGAGACAAAGTTGTCAAGTTCTCTAGGAATAATGCTATTACAAGTGAGAAGAACTTGAGAGTTTTTATAGATATGTTGAATGATTTTGAAGATGAACATGAAGATGTAGTGAGAAAATTCTTTGTACATTCATTGATTGAGGATGTTAGGGATTGGTTTAGGAGGTTACCAAATGACTGTATTAGTTCTTGGAATGATTTGGAGAAGTCATTCAAAGAATAATATGGAGACAATACTAATGTTGTTTTATGTTGAATGATTTCAATAATATCAAGAAGAATCCTAATGAATCTAAATTTGATTTTAATGTATGATTCTAGAAGGGAATGTAAAAATTATTCCATGCCATGAAATTGAATGAAGATGTATGACTTACAACATACTTTAATGCTTTTGATAGTAAGATGGCTTATCAGTTGAGGGATAAAGAGCCTAAAACTCTAAGAGATGCTTTCAAATTTGCAGTAAATATTGAGAATAACAAAAAAAAATCTATTAAGCTAGGTAGGAGATATGATCCAAAGTTGTTTAATCCTAAGAACAATAGGAAATAAAATGATAAAGCTCCTACAGGTAAGAAGCCTTTAATAGGTCAAGTGTTGGACTTGCTAAAAAAGATGAACCCAACAACTTTCAACACATAGAAACCTAATGTTGGTGAAAAGGCCCCAGTGAAGAACAACCATTTTAATAGACAACCAAGAATGCAAAATTACCCCTATACTACTCATTGGAAAGATGATAAGCCAATTCCTAACCATACCCAAAATGTAAAAAATAAGGGTACACCAGATCCTCTGTAAAGGAGTTCTATCAATATGAATGAAAATTTACCATGGTGCATTATATGTCAATCATCTCACTCTTCAAATTATTGTATAGTTGCTTAGTCATTTTCTTTACATCAAAATGTACAAGATGAGAAAGATGTAGATTCCAATTCAGAAGAACCTAAGAATGATATTGAAAACTAGAGAATTTCCTACAAGTTACATAATGAGCAAGTGTTCTAAGATAATGAAGGTTATGATGAAGATCAGGTATGTGTTACATCTTCTAAAGTTGACCATGTAAATTTAAGAATGCCTTCCAAAGAGAAAATTGATAAAATTACTTGAAAGATGATTTCTCAAGTTCATAGTAATTACAATTTGAGAAACAAATTAGTTAACAATGATTCCATTAAATCTTCTAGTATGTTCATTAAGGACATTACACATCAAATGAAAGATGACAATAAGAAGGCTAATGTAGAAAAAACTAAGGTTAAAGACAACAAAACCAAGAAGTGGGAGACCAAAAAGAAAGTTCAATTCCAAACAAATGAGACGGTAAAAGAAAATGTGCAAGAGAAGAAATCAAAATTTGATACTGTAAAGCAAGTGATAGTGCCTACTATCTAAAAGACTGCTATTATAGATATTATTGTAAATCCCACTATGTCTGAACCTATTGATATAATTTCTCTGTTGTCACAAATAACTATCAAAGTACCTTTGTCTAAATTGTTTAGAATTGATGAGCATAAGAGTCAAGCCTTGTCATGGTTGGGTTGTATAGGAAATAATAGCAATATTTTTGATCAAAGTGTCATTTAGCAAACCCTAGTGGTGGTAGAATATAGTGGTATTATATCCCAAATTTCTCAAATATTTTTGGATGATTCATCTATGGCTTATATATAAGATACTGACCCATTATTTCTTAGTCTGATTATGAAAGGAAAAACCTTAAAAAAATGCATGATAGACTCAGGAGCCTCTAATACCATTATGCCCTTAAAAGTAATGGAAGCCTTAGGATTGAAACTAGATACTAAGTAGGGAAGATGTAGAGGTATGGTTGCTAGGAAAGTACTTGTCACATGTCCTATCAATGCATTACCATTTAAGCTAGCTACATGCCCTAAGGTAGAATTGACTATGTCAGTCCTTGTAGTTGACATTCCTCCACATTATCAAATGTTGTTCTCTAGAAAATGGAGTGTTGCTATGGGAGGCAGCCTACAATATGACCTGTCCTATGACACTTTTCATATAGGATATAAAATTGTTAAAGTAGATAGAGAGTCAAGGTTCAATCACATTTTGGGGAAGAAATTGACAAAGATGCTACTTCTTTCTTAGATAATGGTGTGAATGCTTTTAGAGCAAAACTAATTATCCAAGAAGTTGATAAATTTCCTACTATAGTTCAGCATGAAGTGGAATGTTGTATGAATTCACTAGCCTTGTGGACAATGTACTTTGATGGGGTTGTTGGTGTTTGAAAATGTTACCAGTTTTTAGTTACCCTAATGAGAACAAAACACATCTAGGGGCAGCTAACTCCCATTTTCAAGATGCCCATTCAGACACTAGGCCAACTATAAGGCATGGCCCTTCTTCTTCTTCAGGCTCTGCAAAACCTAGGTGGGTAGACCTGAGATTCAATTGATATCGTACCGGTATAAAACATATCCCTGAATCTATTTAAGAAGATAAAACCCATATTTCTCTTGATAACTCATGAAATAACATCAATCTACAGTAGCTAAATGCAGATTTAGGAATCTTAGAAGCTGAGTGAGGGCATTCTATTATAGCTCTTCAACATGAAAGGGGAAAAGTTTTTGATTAATGATGTTGATCTCAAAAAAACCTCAAATATGCACCAGTATAACAGGTGATCCTATAAATGATCAGTGCCTTATCTATTAGGAAATTCACACAAAAACCTATTAGACATCCCTGAAAATCACTGACATATGCCATACATTAGGACTTCCTGATCTATCTATCCACTTTGTGAATTAGACATCTGCATCCTTCTTAACCTCATACTCAACTTATCCCTTCATGAAATCTACAATCCTATGATGATGAATCAATCATTTACATAACTCTTTGAGTCATAAGCAAAATAAATCAACATATACAACCAATAGGTTGCAACTGAGTTTCATATTCTTTTTTTACAAAACACAAAAGATCACAAACAACATGAATAGGGGACAAGATATTAGAATGAAGATTGACTTGTTGCTGCCTTATCATTCATTTCCTTGAAACAAATTACCATAGGATGCATGAAATTTAAATGCAAAGCTACCTAATAGATCAAACTATCTGTATTCTTATTTCTTGCTATTCATTACATGAGAAATTTGCTGAAGAATGAAGGTGGAATTATAGTTATGGATGCAAAGAAATGCTCTCACAGAATGACAGTAACTTTCCTACCAACAATGGTCTCATAGTAACAAAAAATTGGAACCCTTACAATAGAGAAAGAACAGAAAGATATAGGAGAAGTTAATTCCCGGATCTAAATCTGCAACTAACATCTATAAACCTTGGGAAAACCTCCTCAATAGATTCAAAACAACTTTTAGATCTTCTCTCTCAAAATAAAAATCAAATCTTCATCATTATGGCTCCACAAGGCATATATATCTGAGATATTTTATTCACCCTCGTAACTAATTTCTGATTCTAAAGTGCATTCATTGTAAAAATGAAAAACTAGTTACAAAGTGACTTCAAGAAGCCAATATAACCTTTCTTGTTTATTTTCTCCACATCCAGGCTTCAAAAAGTATTCAAATCTACCCTGTAACCAACTTTGATGATCTGTGATCACTTCTACCCATTGCATTGAGAATGCCTTTGAAAAATGAAAGTTTTCTTATAGCCTAAACTAGTGAAGACCTATGCAAAATCTGATCCCAAATTCAAAAAATTTACTTCCTCCCGATTCTAACGGTATATAGCACTACCCATTTCTGACAAAAACTTCCCCTAATATGGCCATTTGAAATTTAGGCTCTTGGACTGAACCAGAGCATTAAAATGAATAATTTTAAAAATTATATAGTTTGCACTATATAAACTTTTTTCAATTTATTCAGATTCATCACTTGAAGAAATCATGCGTTGAAACTTCTGAATTTTATTTTATATTCATCTCCATTTCTGCCCTTGCCATTTGTCAAAACTTGATTAGCTGCAACAACAATTTTGAAATATTTTGAATTAATTAATACTTATTAATTAATTATATTAATTCCTCTTTTGTAGCACCAGAGGCTTTTGGACTTGGCTTTACGCTCATACACCTATGAGAATATTAATATTCTATTAATATCCATCTCTCTCCCGTAGCATCACAAGCACTTGCAATTTCATTTATGCACATACGCTCAACCTCTTTATTTACGCTCATACGGCCTTAGACACCCTTTATGTTCTTACACTCCAGGCGTATCCATGGACCTCTTCAAAATTTGATCCACACCCTCATGACCGGAGCAGCGTAGAGCTTTGAAATTTGATCTACGAGTACACACTTGAAACCTTTAGCGTAGCATTGGTAACCATCAACTTTCAACCTTCACTTATATTCGAGTGTAACCCCATATATGTTTTAAAATTATCTTACGCTTGCACGTGAGCTCAGTTTTACTCTCGAATGCGTCAGGCGTCAAAATTATTACTTTTGACCCTGCGGGCCCCTCCACATAAGCCTATAGCTTTAGAAGCCATGTCTTCTTAGACACTAATGTTTTGTATGGATTGGTATTTAAAACACTTTTAAATCCATACCTTCCCCAATGTTGGATAAACAATTTTTCAACTGTTACACTCTTGCTCACAGCATGGGTTATATTTGCATTAACGCTATGGTATTCTTCTCTCCATTGTCATGAGCAGCTTTATTTGCAGCTCCTCACCCTTTTCTTTACTTTGCAGATTCTTTCATTTGCTGTTGAGGATGCTCTTAACCTTAGCACGGGATCTCCTACATTTTCTTGCTACTGGGGGCACCTTATGTATTGTTGTTATGGGCTTCATTTAGGTTGGCATGGGCTTGCTGCTTTGTATGGCTTTCTTTTCCCTTAGTGTCTTGTCTTAGTGCTGAGTCTTTTCCTTAGAGATTGCAGCTTCCTTTTCATTCTGTGACTACAGATTTTCTTCACTAGTCTATGTTGCCTGCTACTTTTTTATGGTGTATACCTCTAGATATGTTGTAGCCTAAAATTCCTTGCCTCCACTGTTGGCTACTTGCATTGCCTTGCTGATTGGCGTGATCTCTCTTTTTTAGTGTGGATACCCTTCTTTTAAAACACTGGTAACTTTGTCTTCACTATGGCTCTTTCCTCTTAATATGTGAATTCTATCTCCTCTAGTGGCATGTTAACTTCATCTTTATCATAGCCGACTGCTTGCTTCTCAAGGGCCTCCTCTGCTACTGGACGCCAAGTTCCTCAACTATCACGTGGGCTATTGTTCTATTGTTGTGGATACTCTTCTTTTAAAACACTGGCAACTTTGTCTTCATTGTGGCTCTTTCCTCTTAATGTGCTAATTCTATCTCCTCTGGTGGCATGTGAACTTCATCTTTATCATAGCTGGCTGCTTGCCTCTCAAGGGCCTCCTCTGCTACTGGACGCCAAGTTCCTCAACTATCGTGTGGGCTATTATTCTACTACTGTAGCTATTTCAAAATGGTTCCCCCTGCTAAACCGTGATTGCTTTATCTGCTACGCATGAATCCCTCTCACTGTGTGAGTGCCTCTTTGACTATATCTTGTAGCTTTGCACATGAAAGACCTCTTCCTCATGGCAGCTTCTTTTATATTTAGAGACTTCTCCCTTATTTCATTGGTGCTGATTTGTTCTGCACTTGACGTGCCCTCCCCTGCTGCAAGGCATCACTAACCTGTAGCTCTTCTTAGCTTGTTCACATGGTGCAATGAATCTTTTATGACACTTATGGACATATTTCCTTGCATCTTAATTTTCTCCAGCCGTGGGTTACTATTTCTAAATGCGTGGGAGATTCTTTGTTTTTTGCTCCTCTATTTTGCATGCTTCTAGCCAACTTGAGGAAGTCGTGGGTTCCAAAGATGCTATGTATCTTATCCAATGACTGTCGGCATCATATATTCTCCAAACTTCGACAACATTCTCTCCATCTAAATCAAAATGGAAGTTTTCAAACTGGGTATGGATGTCCATGAAAGCAAACAAATCATGATAGTATCCTTCAAGACAATGTGGTCTCATAGCTTTTAAATGTTTTCAGGTACCACAAACAAGGTTAACTTCCACAAATAACTGGAGAACTTCCATAAAGTGATTTTCTCATTAGCCTTGCTAAATTAAGATTGGAATCATCCAAACTATTATTGAACTTCACCTTTCATGCATTTGTCTCTTAGGTTTACTATGAATCCCCATCTCCAAATGAATAAGCATCTTAATAATTTAAGAATATCACTTGGGTTCAATTAAACATTGGAATTGAATAAGTTAATTCAAAATCCAATCGAAATACTCTGAGATTGTTCCCTCAATCTTAAGCATTCATCTGACTACAACTCATTTTATCTTTCTTTGATTTCCACATATTCTTTCAAAACATCCATTTATCCTCTATGGCTTGCAATGTTTAGCAATTAGAATCATTACAATTCTCCCCTTCAAAAAATTCAATTTGCACACAATCCTTGTCAATCTGATGGAGATAAGTCAGGCCCTGAGTGGGTCCAACTAAAAAAAATTTCATTTCTGAACAACTGAACCTCCCAGACCGATCTACTAATCATCCCAAACTTATTGCAAACAAAATCTATCACTGAAACAACACCTAAAACTTATTTTACCCTTTTCTTACAAACTGTCAATTTCGCGCCAGGAGGTCTATTGACTAGTCTTAAAAACTAACTAGAACACCTGATTGAGCTTGGACAATTGGCACACTAATTCTTTGCTCCACACTCTTGAGCCATGTCAAAACTTGTCTCAGGAAAAATTCAGGGTCAAAAGATATTGACCATCAAATTCACCCCTTTAGAATTACCTGCACCAAAACATGTCAGAATACCATAAACTAGGAAATGAAAATTGGGACATTGATTCTATGTCATGAGGTGAATATTAAAATGCGATTTGGGTTCATGATGAATCATAGGGCACAAATGGTGATCAATCAAAGTAAGCTACTCAGAATTGCAGGATAAGAGACAACAACAGAAAAGTGTTTTTTGCAAATGAAAATGCCTTGGAAAAGTGTGCAAATAGATTTTTCAAGGTTTATAAACTGGCACACTTAAAGTATTTTCAGTATAGAACACATGGAAACAAACCATTCAATCTCACTTATCATGGATCAGGAAATATGATGTCACAAACAGGGGTACTGATCAATCTGCAGATACTTGACACCAGTAAAACCTTAGAAATTCCAATTGGAATTGTGTTTGAAAACTAATCAAACAGATTCATCAAGAGTTGAAACTTGAAACATGACAAGTCTCTAAAGTCTATAATGCAACGCAAAAGGAATTTTGGCATTAGGATCAACTGATCAAAAGTTATTATAGGTCAAAATGTGCAATGTGCATCAGCATGAAAAATTTAAAAGACCAACTTTGAGGGATTCAAAACCTAGATAAAAGGACTCAAAATTTGAAACATGAGTTCTTGGGTATGAACACTAGATACTCCCAAAGTGGTGAGTCACAAAACCTTTCTAGGTGCGAGATATTTAGATGCAAACATAGCCTCCTATCGCTGTGTGACACTTGGGGTAAAATGCAGATTTGGCACCAACTCAAAACAAGACTTTGTCAAATGGCTCAAAATGACAATTTATCTTCATGGAATAGGTACATGGGCTGAATGGAAGGTTTTAGAAACATTGAACACCTATAAGGCCTTATAGGTATAGTCAGGTACATTTGCATTCAAGGGCATTCAAACAGCTTGATTTGACTCAAAATTTTAAATGGATGCTCAAAATGAGAAAGCAATTTTGAGCTCCAGTAGTGGCTCTATCTAGGGATGCATGCCCCTTGTGTGCATGGCAAGATTTTAGATATCTGGTAGAAGCAGACCACATACCACACACCTGAACAACAAAAATTCTCTCGAACAACTTTATTGAAAATAGGGAAACTACACTAATATGTACAAGCGATGACCCTGAGCCACCAAAAAGTTTCGGAACTCCTTACCTCTATCGTAAACCTTATTTTCATTTACATTCTCCAAAAGTAAAATGAAATTCTCATTATCGTTTGTTTCACCAGTCAGATTAGCATACTGAAACAAATAACTTGGCAAAACAAAACAACTTCCTTCATTCTCATAGTGCATATAAAATTCAAAGACCATTTCATCTTCATGCTCACTATGAGAAAAAGCATCAGCATGCTGATGACTACACAAACTGAACTAAGAATCAAAATCCAATGATGACTCATGCATGCTGATCAGAAACACAAAAACTTCATAATCTACATCATTGACCAAGTTGCAAACATAAAAAACTTGCAACTCACCTTGTATCTCCGGCTGCAAAGATTGTTTGGAATCTGATTGTTGCCTATTTATAGTCATATCATTTAGTAAATTAGATTCATCTTTCACTATCACCTCTTCACATTCTTCAAACAACCGATTAGTTACCAATAATGAAAACTCATTCTGAAAGTGTTGATCCAAACTATGCTGATCATTATCATTTTCTTCCTCTAACTAAATGTTGGAAAAACCCTTGAACTCATCCTTACAAGACCTATCAACATATAAAGAAAATCTATAATTGGAGTGACAACACTCACTATTTTCCAATTCACCATATGAAACATCAAAACAATGTTCAGCAAGATCAACATAAAAAGATTCTGAAATAGCATTAAAATTTCCTTCATTAACATAATTAGCATTCAACAAATCATCATGTGCAAAGACATTTGAGGTACTGTCATCTACACCTCCAAAGTCTAACAAAGATTGTTTAGATTCTACCTCTTTTTCCACATCAAACTTTGGGGAATTGATTTGACTAAATGAGAAAGTATTATGAGATAACATATGAAGATCCTTAGAGATACTTACGTGCTTTTCAAACTCACAAGCCAATCAAATAGACATTTCATTAGAACTCAAGAAGACTGCCTCACAAATCTTCTCCTTGTTGTGATTGTCATCTAGATAACATGAAGAACTTACAACAGGAAGATCATTAGTGTAACAATCTAGAAAATCAAAATTATTACAACATTCTTTCTTATTATGATAATCATTGGATCTATTGTTGTTACAACTTTCTTCAACTTCATATGTACTGTAACGAAATTTATCCTCTCTTTTATATCCATCTTTTTCATGCTGATTGCTATTACCTAATTCATTAACATTTGAATCCACCTCTTCACATTTGAAAGATAGATTATCGTGCTCTATAGACTCATTATATTCATTACTACCTTGGCTTTCAGCACACTCATTATCATCAAGAGACATATCATGAAATCTGCAATCATCATCTTCTATCTCCTCAATGAATCTTTCAATTTGTAAAAACCTTTGTAATCTTATAAGTGCTAGTCAATTGACTGAATCGGGTATTAGAACATCAAGGAAAACACTAGGTAGGGAAGATTCCTCAGGTCTACAATGAAAAGGCATTTTACTAATTACTAACTTAAGCCTTAAAAAACATTTTTTGGCAATTAAACCTTGAATACTTCCTACTTGAATTCTCATAAGACTGATAATCCTTTTGTAGACCAGTCTATTCAACATAGTAATGTTATTATTCACAATTTCCAAACTCTCAAAATTTGGCAAACTAATCTCAGATGTGAGATCTAACTTCATTATAAAAAAAAAATTCTACCTCTTCTTTCTAGTGCTGAGAATCACTTAATAGAGGCAACTTCTTTAAACACCTGACTTCCATGAAAATAAACATCAAAATCAAAATACCTCAAGTGCTGATGCTAAACCTTGATCTGCTGATTTGGCATAGGTGCAAGAGTGAAAATCCTTTACAACATTGATCAAACTTAGTAGAGCTGCAACCTCTTTGCAAGAGGAAAATAATAATCATTGTTGTGATTCATTTTTTACATTTCAATTCCTTATAACAACAGATTGCAAACAACACTATCAAGAATTTAAAACTCCTTTTAAAAAAACTACCAAAAGCTTCAGATCTTCCCATACAACTGAATGTCCTTCAAAATTTTGCAATGAGAATCAAAATAGGAACAACTGGTATAGATATTTGAGAGTCACCACTCACACTTTGTGAGAAATAAAACATAATTTATCACTTGACAAATCTGAACCAGACCTTTAATGTAGGAGATACTTGCAAATCACTAACATCTTGAAAAGAATTTACACTTTATAAATGAATTATTGACTCTGAAACTTTCTCAATAGTATTTGCAAACTAAACTGATTGAAGATAGACCTATAACAGTCATAGCACACAATTTTCATCCAATTTTACAACATACTGTTGTACATAAATAAAGCTTAACTAGGGATCACAAAATATCAATAGAGAAATGGTAAACACCTCACATATTCCTACTGTGTAAACCCTTTATGCACTTCTTCTACTATATTGAATCTCTTCTTTTAAATTCTCAAGGTTTGTCTTAAATCTGATTCAATACAGTCCCTAGTAGAGTCACCATTTTGTTGGTGTTTGAAAACATTACCAGTTTTCAGTTACCCTGATGAGAACGAAACACATCTAGGGGTAGCTAACTCCTATTTTCAACATGCCCATTCAAACACTAGGCCAACTATAAGGCATGACCCTTCTTCTTCTTCAAGCTCTACAAAACCTAGATTGGTAGACCTAAGATTCAATTGATACCATACCAGTGCAAAACATATCCCTGAATCTATTTAAGCAGATAAAACCCTTATTTCTCTTGATAACTCATGAAATAACATCAATCTATAGTAGCCAACTGCAGATCTAGGAATCTGAAAAACTGAGTGAGGGCATTCTATTATAGCTCTTCAACATGAAAGGGGAAAAGTGTTTGATTAATGATGTTGATCTTAGCAAAACCTCGAAAATGCAGTAGTATAATAGGTGATCCTATGAATGATCAGTGCCTTATCTATCAAGAAATTCACACAAAAACCTAACACACATCCCTAAAAATCACTGACATATGCCATACCTTGGGACTTCCTAATCTATCTATCCACTTTGTGAATTAGATATTTGCATGCTTCTGAACCTCATACTAGACTTATCCCTTCATGAAATCTACAATCCTATGATGAAGAATAAAGCATTTACATAACTCTTTGAGTCATAAGAAAAATAAATCAACATATACAACCAATAGGTTGCAACTAAGTTTAATATTCTTTATTTACAAAACACAAAAGATCACAAATAGCATGAATAGGGCTCAAGATATCAGAATGAAGATTGACTTGCTGCTACCTTATCATTCATTTCCTTGAAACAAATTACAATAGGATGCATGAAATTTAAATGCAAAGCTACCTAACAGATAAGACTATCTATATTCTTATTTCTTTCTATTCATTACATGAGAAATTTTCTGAAGAATGAAGGTGGAATTATAGTTCTGGATCCAAAGAAATGGTCTCATAGAATGACTACAACTTTCATACCAACAATGGTCTCACAGTAACAAAAAACTGGAACCCTTACAATAGAGAAAGAATAGAAAGATATAGGAGAAGTTAATTCCTGGATCTGAATCTGCAACTGACATCTGTCAACCTTGGGAAAACCTCCTCAATAGGTTCAAAACAACTTTCAAATCTTCTCCCTCAAACTGAAAATCAAATCTTCATCAGTATGGCTCCATAAGGCATATATATCTGAGATATTTTATTCAACCTCGTAACTGATTTTTGATTCTAAAGTGCATTCATGGTAAAAATGAAAAACGAGTTACAAAGTGACTTCAAGAAGCCAATATAGCCTTTCTTGTTTATTTTCTCCACATCCAGGCTTCAAAAAGTATTCAAACCTACCTTGTAACCAACCTTGATGCTCTGTGATGACTTTGGCACATTGCACTAAGAATGCCTCTAAAATATGAAAATCTGCTTATAGACTAAACTAGTGAAGACCTGTGCAAAATTTGATACCAAATTCGGAAAAGTTACTTCCTCTCGATTCCAACGGTATACTACACTGCCTATTTCTAACAAAAACCACCCCTGATATGGCCATTTGAAATTCAAGCTCCTAGACTAAACTAGAGCATTAAAATGAATACTTTTTAAAATTATATAGTTTGCACTATATAAACTTTTTAAAATTTATTCAAATTCATCACTTGAACAAATCATGCATTGAGACTTCTGAATTTTATTTTATATTCATCTCCATTTCTGCCCTCGCCATTTGTCAAAACTTGATTAGTTGCAACAACAATTTTGAAATATGTTGAATTAATTAATACTTATTAATTAATTTTATTAATCCCTCTTCCGTAGCACTAGAGGCTTTTGGACTTGGCTTTATGCTCATACGCCTATGAGAATATTAATATTCTATTAATATCCATCTCTCTCTCTCGTAGCATCGCAAGCACTTGCAATTTCATTTATGCACATACGCTCAACCTCTTTATTTATGCTCATACGGCCTCAGACACCCTTTATGTTCTTACACTCCAGGCATATCCATGGACCTCTTCAAAATTTGATCCAGGCCCTCACAACCAGAGCAGCGTAGAGCTTTGAAATTTGATCTACGAGCACATGCTTGAAACCTTCAGCGTAGGATCGGTAACCTTCAACTTTCAACCATCACTCATATGCGAGCGTAACCCCATTAACATTTTGACTTACGCTTGCATGTGAGCTCAGTTTTACTCTCGAACGCGTCGGGCATCAAAATTATTGCTTTTGACCCTGCGAGCCCCTCCACATAAGCCTGCGGCTTTAGAAGTTGTGTCTTCTTAGACACTAATTTTTTGTATGGATTAGTATTTAAAACATTTTTAAATTCATACCTTCCCGATTTTGGGATAAAAAAAATTTCAACTGTTCCACTCTTGCTCATGAAATGGGTTAAATTTGCATTAACGCTATGGTATTCTTCTCTCCATTGTCATGAGCAGCTTTATCTGCGGCTCCTCACCCTTTTCTTTACTCTGTGGATTCTTTCGTTTGTTGTTGAGGACAGTCTTAACCTTAGCATGGGATCTCCTAAATTTTCTTGCTACTGGGCATGCCTTATGTATTGTTGTTATGGGCTTCTTTAGGCTAGCATGGGCGTGCTGCTTTGTATGGCTTTCTTTGCACTCAACATCTTGTCTTAGCACTGAGTTTTTTCCTTAGAGACTATAGCTTCCTTTTCATTCTTTAACTACAGATTTTCTTCACTGGTCTATGTTGCCTACTACTTTTTTACGGTGTATACCTTTAAATATGCTGCGGCCTAAAATTCCTTGCCTCCATTATTTGCTACTTGTGTTGCCTTGCTCATTGGCATGATCTCTCTTTTTTAGTGTGGATACTCTTCTTTTAAAACACTGGCAGCTTTGTCTTCACTATGGCTCTTTCCTCTTAATATGCTAATTCTATCTCCTCTAGTGGCATGTGAACTTCAGGTAAAAGCATAGATCTGTGTCACTATTTGTGATACCAAAACCTATTTTGGTCAAATCTCATTTCTCTATCAAAACTCAATTTTTTTCAAAAACTAAATATACCCTTTTATAGATCTCAGATTCAATATTATCATTATATAAAGTTTTGAGTGTTTTGATTAGTTATAATATGTTATAATCTCAAAGTATTATAAGTCGATATTTCAACATTTCAGAAGATGCTCCCTCAAAAAAGGAAAAAAAACTAGTAAATCATATCAAAAAAATTAAAAAATTATATTTATCTCTAGAGGAGAAAATCCTCTTCATAAATATGTAATTTTTTTTTAAGAAGTTATAGATTTGATAGGAGTGTTTTGACGAGAGAAAAAAACTGTTGGATTTTGATAAGGTCGAACTTGAGTACTTATAAAAAATAAAATATACATCAAAAATAATTATTTCTTTTTTTGTGCACTAGCTATACATGTCATCTATAAGATATTTTCAAATCAGAACAAAAAAAGATGTTTTGCATATACTTGTTTGACGGGAACTACACCCTATATTTTTTACAATTAAAAAATGGACTTCAAAATAAAATAAAATGAATAAATTCCTACTAGAAAAAATTATATAAGTTAGAGGCATATAATTCATCCAATCCTATACATTTCATCAGTTTACATCATCTTCATATTTTAAACACAAATACCATTATTTTTGTCACTAATGTTGAACTGTCACATTCTGATATCACATTACTTTATAAAAGGTGACATAGGTTTGTGCTTTTATCCCTTCATCTTTATCATAGCCAGCTGATTGCTTCTCAAGTGCCTCCTCTGCTACTAGACCCCAAATTCCTAAACTATCGTGTGGGCTATTGTTCTACTGCTGTAGCTATTTCAAAATGGTTCCCCTTGCTAAAACGTGATTGGTTTATTTGCTACGTGTGAATCCCTCTCACTGTGTGAGTGCCTCTTTGACTATATCCTGTAGCTTTGCACATGAAAGACCTCTTCTTCATGGTGGCTTCTTTTATATTCAGAGGCTTCTCCCTTATTTCATTGGTGCTGATTTGTTTTGCACTTGACGTGCCCTCCCCTGCAGCAAGGCATCACTCACTTGCATCTCTTCTTAGCTCATTCACATGGTGCAATGCATCTTTTACAGAACCTATGGACATATTTCCTTGCATCTTAATTTGCTCCAGCCGTGGGTTGCCATTTCTAAATGTGTGGGAGATTCTTTAATTTTTGCTCCTCTATTTTGCATGCTTCTAGCCAACTTGAGAAAGCCGTGGGTTCCAAAGACGCTATGTATCTTATCCAATGGCTTTCAGCATCATATATTCTCCAACCTTCGCCAACATTCTCTCCATCTAAGTCAAAATGGAAACTTTTGAAATTGGGTATGGATGTCCATGAAAGAAGACAAATCATGATAGTATCCTTCAAGACAATGTGATCTCATAGCTTGCAAATGTTTGAAGTAACCACAAACAAGGTTAACTTCCAGAAATAATTGGAGAACTTCCATAAAATGATTTTCTCATTAGCCTTGCTAGATTGAGATTCGAATCATCCAAACTATTATTGAACTTCACCTTTCACGCATCTGTCTCTTGGGTTTACTATGAATCCCCATCTCCAAATGAATAAGCATCTTAATAATTTAAGAATATCACTTGGGTTCAATTAAACATTGGAATTGAATAAGTTAATTCAAAATCCAATCCAAATACTCTGAGAGTGTTCCCTCAATCTTAAGCATTCATCTGACTACAACTCATTTGATCTTTCTTTGATTTCCACATATTCTTTCAAAACATCCATTTATCTTCTATGGCTTGCAATGTTTAGCAATTAGAATCATTATAATTCTTCCCTTCAAAAAATTTAATTTGCACACAATCTTTGTCAATCTGATGTAGATAAGTCGGACCTTGAGTGGGTCTGACTAAAAAAAATTTCATTTTTGAACAACTGAACCTCCTAGACTGATCTACCAATCATCCTAAACTGATTGCAAACAAAATCCATCACTAAAACAACACTTAAAACTTATTTAATCCTTTTCTTACAAACTATCAATTTCACGCTAGGAGGTCTATTAACTGGCCTTAAAAACTAACCAGAACACTTGATTGAGCTTGGAAAATTGGCACACTAATTCTTTGCTCCACACTCTTGCACCATGTCAAAACTTGTCTCATGATGAATTTGGGGTCAAAAGATATTTACCATCAAAGTCGCCCCTTCTAAATTACCTGCACCAAAACATGTCAGAATACCATAAACTAGGTTTGGATTTGGCTCGAAAAATTAGGCAAATGAGCACATGGGGAAACGAAAACTGGGACACTGATTCTATGTTATGAGGTGAATATGAAAATGTGATTTGGGTTCATGATGAATCACAAGGCGCAAATGGCGATCAGTCAAAGTAAGCTACTCAAAATTGCAGGACAAGAGACAGCAATAGAAAAGTGTTTTTTGCAAATGAAAATGCCTTGGAAAAGTGTGCAAACGGATTCCTCAAGGTTTATAAACTAGCACAATTAAAGTATTTTTAGTATAGAATAGAGGGAAATAAACAATTCAATATCACCTATCACGAATCAGGAGATATTATGTCACAAACAGGGGTACTGATCAATCTGCAGATACTTGACACCAATAAAACTTTAGAAATTCCACTTGGAATCACGTTTGAAAACTGATCAAATGGATTCGTCAAGAGTTGAAACTTGAAACATGACAAGTCTCTAAAGTCTATAATGCAACGCAAAAGGAATTTTAGCATTAGGATCAACTGATCAAAAGTTATTACAGGTCAAACAGGGCTTCCCAGAAATGTGCAATGTGCATTAGCATGACAAATTTAAAAGACCAACTTTGAGGGATTCAAAACCTAGCCAAAAGGACTCAAAATGACTCAAAATCTGAAAAAACATAGCTTCTCAAGTATGGACACTAGTTACTCCCAAAGTGGAGAGTCACAAAACCTTTCTTTGTGTGAGATATTTAGAAGCAAACACAACCTCCTGTCGCTGTCTGACACAGGGTAAAATGCAGATTCGAGACCAACTCAAAACAAGACTTTGCCAAATGGCTCAGAACGAAAATTTATCTTCATGGAACAGGTAGATGGGCTGAATGGAATGTGTGAGAAACATTGAACATCTCTAGGGCCTTATAGGTATAGTTGGGTACATTTGCATTCAAGGGCATTCAAACAGCTTGAATTGAGTCAAAATTTTAAATGGATGGTCAAAATGAGAAAGCAATTTTGAGCTCCAATAGGGGCCACTCCTAAATAAGGTTTAGGGGTAGGAATAGTCTTTGTTTCTCCTAAAAATAATACCTTTAGATATTCATTCACCATGAATTTTTCTTGTACCAACAATATAGTAGAGTATGAAACTCTTCTATTAGGATTAAAAGTTGCTACCCACCATGGAATTAAAATGTTGCATGTCATAGGTGATTTTGAATTGATTGTTTCAAAAATAAAGGAAACTTATGCCTCAAAAAATAAAAGGTTGAAATAGTATAGAAATGTTGTCTAAGATCAAATTGAATTTCTTGATGCATTTGGTATCTCTTGGAAGGATAGAAGTTAGAACAAAATGGCTGACCTATTGGAAAATGTAGCAATCAAGCCTAAGGATATGTCATTTGTAGGAATTTCATAGATTGAATTTTAGAATAGGCCTTTAATGCTAGATAATATTGAACATTGGCAAGTCTTTAAGGATGATAACAATATTTTAAATTCCATGTTAAGTGAAGACAAGTATCATGCTCAAGAGTTGGACTCTAGTGATCTAATTGAAACCACAGATGGTAAGGAAGCAATTTTTGGTCAAGAGATCATATAGTTGCAAGCCAAGCCTCAAGAACTTGAAGAGATAAACCTAGGTACTACTAAGGCTCCAAAGAAAGTTTACAGTGGTCAAAATTTGTCAACTAAAATTAGAAGATGTTGAGAAAATATAGACATGTCTTTGCATGGTCTTATGATGATCTTAAGACCTATAAAGAGGACCTATTCCAAAATGTTATTCCACTAAAAAATAATGTTAAACCCATTACATAGAAGCACAAACCTGTAAATCCCACCTTAGCCCCCAAAATGTAGGAAGAGTTGATGAAGCTAAGGGATGGATGGATAATCAAACCAATTAGGTATTCTACTTGGGTTTGGAACTTGATACATGTCTGAAAAAAGAATGGACATACAAGACATTATGTAGATTTCAGGAACTTGATCATAGCTTCTCTAAAAGACAATTATGGGTTGACAAACATGGAGGCTATGTTGCCACTGGTAACTAGATCTAATTTGATGTCTATTATGGATGGATTCTTAGGATATAGCCAAGTCCTAGTGAAAGAAAACGAACAATTCAAAACAACTTTCACAACTCCATGGGGCACATATTTATAAATTAGAATGTCATTTTGGTTGATTAATGCAGGAACAAATTTATAAAGGGCTATGGAAGTAGCCTTTCATGATTAAATCAATAAATTTATGGTAGTATACCAAGATTACCTCACACCTTATTCCAAGAAGACTAAAGACCATTGTAGACACTTGTAAATGATCTTTATCAAAGCCTTGGAATATGGGGTCTCCTCAAACCCCAAGAAATGTACATTTGGGGTAATTAAATGTAGATTGTTGGGACATATAGTCTCAAAGGGTGGAGTAAAGATAGATCCTAAGAGAGAGCTAGCCATTAACAAGGTGGCAAAGATAAAAAAATGTTAAGGGAATACAATATTTCTTTAGGTAAGTTAATTTTCTAAAAGGATTTGTTACAAATTTTGCTGAAATTAACAAACCTATTTCAAAAATGCTCGAGAAAGGAGCTACTATTAATTTGGATGGTAAACCTTCATAGGCCTTTCAAGATATTAATATTGCTAAAAAAAATGCTCCAGTTCTTAAAATTTTAGATTACACTAAGCCAATGCACATATTCTCTTTTCCATCTTTTCACATTGTAGCTACAGTCTTATTATAGAAGAATGAGGAAATATATGAGCAACCTATTGTATTTTTGAGAAAATCCTTCCAACCTACTAAATTGAAATATGAAATAAATGAGAAACAAGCTTATACTATGGAGAAAGTTTATAAATCTTTTAGATGCTAGTTGGTAGGTACCATTGTCATTGCATTTGTATCTAGTGTAGCTATCAAGGACATATTTTCTCAGTAGGAGGTGTAAGGTAGGAGATGCAAATGGATCAATAGGATCCAAGAATTTCATGTCAAAAAATTGGTAAGAGGTCAAGGGTTAGCTAAGCTTATGGTTCAATCCAATTTAGATGCTAATGAAATAAATATAGTAGCAAATGACATAAGATCAATTTTATGTGATATGGATGATTGTGAATGGTATATTAATGTTATTAATTATTTAAAACATATGGAAGCTCCTTCCCATTTGATTGAAAACTAGAAAAGGAGCACAAAATTACAAGCCATTAGATATATAATTGTTGAGAACAACTTATGGTGGAGGAACTTTGAAGGAGTGCTACTAAAGTGTGTTGATCAAGGGAAATCAAAAGAATTATTGAAAAAAATGCATGCTAGAGTTTATGGTGGACATTATATGGCAAAGACCACTTCACACAAAGTGATGAGAGTTGGATTCTAGTGGCCTTCACTTTTCAAAGATGCTCAGATAATGGTCATAAAATTTGATGCCTATCAAAGATTTGCAAGTAAACTAAAATGTTCAAGTAACACTCCATTAAAGTGAGTAGAAGTTCAAGCACCATTCCAGGAGTGGGAAATGAAATTTATAGGTCAGATTTCTCACAAGTCTAGTACTAGTTATTCATGGATATTGGTTGCTACTAATTACTTCACAAAGTGGGTGGAGGCAATTCTGACAAGAAATGCAGCTAGTAAGGTTGTTAACAATTTTTTGATAAATAATATAATTTCAAGATTTAGTTGTCCTCAGAGGATTGTGAAAAATAATGCAATCTATTTTAGATTTGATGGGTTTATAAATTTTTTTGATATTAATCTAACCATGGGATTACAAGATCAACATCTTCTTCATATCATCCATAAGGAAATGGATAAGTTGAGTCCACAAATAAGAGCTTGTTGAAAGTAATAAAAAGAACGTTGGATGATAATAGGAAAACCTAGGATTCCAAACTACAATTAGCAGTATGGGCTGACAAGGTGACTATAAGAAAAAGCTATAGGTGTAGGACCCTTTAACATTGTGTATGGAATCCAGGAAAGGATGCCTTAGAACAACCTAGTGGGATTCTATAATTAAATCCAAATGTATGATGAAGACTTTATTGATTACATGCAGGAGAGATTGGATAAGTTGGTAGGATTGACTAAGACTAGGAAAGAAGCATTTGCCAAAAATTAGAAGTTACAACTACAAGTCAAAACACTTTATGATAAAAGAATAGTGAGCAATAAATTTGAAATTAAAGATTTAGTCCTCATGTAGAATGCCAAGATTGAGGATAAAGGAAAGCATGAAAAATTTGATCCAATATGGTTAGGCCCTTATCTAATTGAAGCCTCATGGGGAGAGGACTCCTATTTGCTGAATGATAGATTTGATGAGTTTATAAAATTTTTTTATATTAATCTAAGTGTGAAATTACAAGATCAACATCTTCTCCCTAGCATCCACAAGGAAATGGACAAGATGAGTCCACAAATAAGAGCTTGTTGAAAGTAATAAAAATAAAACTGGATGATAACAAGAAAGCCTAGGATTCCAAATTGTAGTTAGCAGTATGGGCTAATAGGGTGACTATGAAAAAAGCTATAGGTGTAGCACCCTTTGACATTGTGCATGGAATCTAGGAAAGGATGCCTCAAAAAAATCTAGTGGGAATCTATAATTACATCCAATTGTATGATAAAGACATTATTGATGACATGCAAGAGAGATCGGATGAGTTGGTAGGATTGACTGAGACTAGGAAAGAAGCATCTACCAAAAATTAGAAGTTGCAACTACAAAACAAAACACTCTATGATAAAAGAATAGTGAGTAAGACATTTGAAATTGAAGATTTAGTCCTCATGTAGAATGCCAAGATTGAGGATGAAGGAAAGCATGAAAAATTTGATACTATATGGTTAGGCCCTTATCTAATTGAAGCCTCAAGGGGAGAGGACTCTTATGTTTTGAATGATCTATTAGGTAATATTCTTGAACTGCCAGTTCATGGATAGTTCTTGAAGAGGTATTTTTGCTAAAATACTTGTTTCTTCCATGAACAATTATTTTAGGGTTTCTTTACATTTTTATATCCTTTGTGTCTTTTGTTTAGTTTTTGTATATTCCTTTCCTAGTGTTGTTTTTCTCTCAGAGTTGTCAAGTTTGTGGTTTGCTTCTCCTAGGAATTTTGAGCCCTCATATTAATCCTTTACTATTCATTGTCCCCAGATAGAGCCACTAATAGCCTAGTTTTTCACCCTTTATGGTGTTTTGTTCCTCATAGTGAAAAAACCTAGGGTTGTTATTTGAAATTTTTTTATTAATAGAGAAAACCATATTTGAATTTTATAAAAGTCTTATAAACCCTCAATTGTGTGCCCTAATCCTAAAAGAAATTCAAATATTATTTCCTTATTCAAATTGTGCGGGACATACTTTTCCTAATTTTTTCATTTTCATAAAGATTAGTTTATTATTTTTCACAAAATAAACCTTTTATTATTAAACTTGCCCTATTTGCAGTCATCCTTTTTAAGCATTTAATAAAGCATCACAACTTTGGTAGTTAATTTTGATCAACTATTGATCTTTCCATCATTGAAAGTTAGCGCATGCTCACATTGAGAAGATGCATGGTATTTAAGTAAACTAGGAAAGTGCCTACATGCCACATAGCACTTGTTGATAATGGGTCTTGACTGTGTTGTAAAGAATAAAAATCATCAGAGCTTGTTAGTACTTTGTCAGATGATTTTTTAGAATTTTTAGTACTTGTTAGTACATGTCCCATTTTCATTTGATCTTATTAGTTGGCTCATTCTGGTGGGGTTATTTTCTATTCAAATTTATTGAACTATTGATCATTGGAAGATCAATGGATGGTGTTTACCCGCTTGATGAATATATAATGATTTGAACCAAAGTGGGTAAGTGCCATAGTAACACCTATCTAGGATGACACCATGGAGGATGTTACACATAGTTCCAAAAAGCGTAGATTATATCTCATTGATCTTGAGGCGATTGATGGATGGTGCTTGCCCACAAGATGAAAGTGAACAATGTTTAAATAAAGTGGGTAAGCACCTTATTGACATTTGGCATATGATGATGTAATGGACATAGTCTTTAAAAGGTATTACACCATTTGTACTATTGACATTTTTCAAACACATTGGCAAAAAGGGAGACATTCTATTAGTTAGTTTGGCTTATAAAATTTTATAAAGACATGATTTTGTAACACACTTGATCTTGGTAAGATCAATAGGCAACACCTACCCACTTTGGCAAGATGTTTGAACTTTAAAGAAAAGTGGGGAAGTGCCATTTTTCCATGTGGCAAGGTGTGACCTATTGTAAAGAAATTTTTTTGGGTCTATTAGCATTGTGTTGTATTTGTCATTAGTGACAACACTTATTCAATTCTCTATGGTTACTGTGATCATCACTTAGTCTATAGTTTATACAGTGCATTCAATGGTTGCCAAGTAAGTTCAATTAGTTAAGCAATTCATACTAAGCATTCCTGAAGCTACCAAGTGAGTGTGTAGTTCAGCAGTATTTACTGACCATACAATGTTCACTAAGTAGATAGTGGTCACCGAGCTTCACAGTGTTTACCAAGTCATTAGTTTGTGTAATGTGAAGCCAACGTCTACTGAGTGATGGATGTATAGTGTTTATTGAGTAAAATTAAGGTAAATGAAGGATTCAATATCCACTGAGTGACACTATATCTACAGAGTCTCCAATGGTTACCAAGTTCAAAGCTACATTATGTGATTAGTATGGACCAGGCTTCTACTCCACTGAGTGCATGACAATTTTGAGTAATGCAGTGGATGGTGAGTATGAGAAGCTCACCAAGTCATCTTACAGAACCTGAGTTTCTACTATTTGGCTAACTCAGTAATTTTTTTTTTACTTGTGTTTTAGGTGACCTTGCAATTATAATTATTGGAATGGTATATATGTAATGTATTGTATCATTTGCAATAGATTTATGATTATGCTCAAGGAATGAGTATGTGATATTTTCAAAAGAGTGAATGTGAATCAATAGTAGAGCAGAATATTTGGCAACATCTACAAGGAGCAGTAGAGATATATCAATTATAAGAGGTGATCTATACTTCAAGGATCTAATTAGCAATCAAGATCTAAGATAGATCCACTATTTCATCCTAATAGGTGAATCAGTTTTCTAAATCCTTTAATAGGGTAGACTTAACAATCTTTGTTTAAATCTCTTAACAAAGTGTGTACTTCATTGTATGTTTGTAAAACCTCTAACAAGGTGGATCTAGCAATCCAAATTGCTCTTAATAGGGAATATCATCAAAAGTGGTCAATATAAGCCCTAATAGGCCAACTTTATACTATAGTAGTTAAGTTTTGTGGGTATTATCCCCAACCTAGTTTTACTTTCTATTACAAAGGTTTCTGGGTCACCAAAATCCTATGTTCATGTGTTATGAATGTTTATCTTTTCTCATGCATACAAAAAATTAGATGAATTAATGATGAATGGATTAAGTTCTAAATTAAGTTAACATTTTTGAGGTTATTGATTCACCCATCCCCTCTTAATAACCTAGCTAGTCTTGATTATTTCCATAAATTGGTATCAGAGCATTGTGGTTCTTAGGATAAAATTTGACAACTTGACCAAAGATCAAGGACAATGGAGATATATAGGCTTAACAAAGCTATTGATAATGAAAAGGTAGATCTACAAATGGCCATAGCTCAACTCAAGGAAGCAAAAGAGCATCTTTCCCAATCCCTAAAAAGAAGGAAGGAACTTTCAAAAAAAATGAATGACCACCAATATGTTGAAGAAAAGATTAAAGACTTTTTCTCTTCAAGTAGTTTAGATGAAGCAAATGAGGCAATCAAAGAACTTCTTGAAAATAATGGTTCCCTAGAAGAATAAGTAAGAAAATTGAAAAGATAACAAGAAATTTAGTCAATAAGAATGTGTGAAATCTTGGAACAAAGGAATATGGCAAATGAAGACTTGGAGACAAGAATCAATGCAAATAAAAATCAATCCCATTAATAAGAAAATCTTATCAATTACCTCTCCAATGCAAATGAGGAAATCATAAATTTGAGATCTGAAAATGAAAGTTTAAGGAATGATTTAATCACTAAAAGACAAATCAATGAAAGATTGAAAGCTGATCTAATTTGTAAAAAGCCACTGAATGACAGTATATTGAAATCTCAAGTAGACATGGATTAATTGAATTAGCAAAATGAACAAAATCTCTATAGGCAAAAAGGCAAAGCAGGACTTGTATACGAAGAAGAATGTAAATCTTCCAAACAAGGGCCAAAAGAATCAAAGATCTACTTGCAATCACTATGGTAAGTTAGGTCATATATCAAAAAAATGTTGGAGCAGTGGAAAGGCAAAATTTAATGGAAAATGCTACAGTTTCAGTCAACATGATCATAAAACTAATGAATGCAAGGAGAAACCAAAATTTGAAGGTAAATGTCACAAATGCAAGAAACAAGGTCACAAGGCATCTGAATGTAGATCTAAACCATTCAATCCAGCTAAACAATTTGTAAAGGAAATATTTTGTTGGGACTAGAATACTTGGTGTAGATGTCAATATTGTAGAGAATATGGACACATTGCTATAAACTATGCAAGGCATCACTTGATAAAGAAGGATGCAATGGTAAGATGCTATACATGCACTAAACTTGGTCATATAGCTAAGAACTACATGAACATAGGTAAAGTTGAAGATGAAAATAAAGCTAAAGTTGATAATATTAGGAAACAGATGAGAGAGTAGTGGATTCCCAAATCTATCGAGCAAGCTAGTTCAAATGATAGCCATGTCACTCAAGAAGTGGGTGACTCTACCATTTCCAATTAGATTCTTAAAGGAGGAACTAGAACTATATCTTCAAGCTATATCTCAAGTAGTTCCAGATGGAAGAAAGTAGAAGATTACAATTAGTATTTTAGATATAGAGGTATCACATGAAATCAGGTCATACCAAGCAAGGTTGGTTATAGACTCAACCGAGCTAGGTTAGGAGAAGTAAAGTTTTGTTTAGTCATCGAATGGGATAGTAGAGGTCTAAAGATTAGCATTATTTTTGATATTGAACTAAGGTTTGGTATTCATGTCATTGCTCACAAGATTTATAGCTCTAGTCATTTGAATAGTGTGCCATGTGAGGCAATGGATTTGGCATATAAGGTTGTGAAGAAATTTTTTGAATTTGATCTGTTACAGTTATTATTGAAGTAGCTAAATAAAAACATGGATAGTATTAGGACATCAAAGAACAATCCCTATAGTATTATTAGACAAATTTAAGGTTAGGTGGCAATCAGCTGAATAGATAACTAAAGATATATTTGAGCAAAACTTGAGAAAACTACTATCAAATCTTTCAAATGTAGAGGTTAAAGTAGCAATGAAAAAGAATGAAGAGAAAATGATATTGAGATTCCATACTTGTCTATTTTTGATAAAGAAAATTGAGCATGTGGTCAAGGATGCCACATCTATGTGGAAAACATCTATCATCTACACAAACCTAATGATGATCCAATAGAAATAAAGGATTATGATGATGATGATAGTGGTAATGAAAAAGAAGATAACACTACATGTGTCACTTTTGATGTTGAAGATTATCAATCACTAAAGGATGCTGATGAAGACAAAGTGGAAGAAGTTGATGCAAAAGAAAAAGGAGATGAAGAGAATGATCCAATGAGAATAGTAGCACAAGTCATAGCCTCCCTTCCTCATTCTCCACCTAAGACTGCTACATCATCAGGGTGGGAGAGAACTTCAATAAATGTGATCACAACTACAACAGACATATGATCTTTTCAATCATTATTTGCTACCTCACAGCTCTAGGTATCTACAATGGAAGTGTCTACCACTTAATCTACCAAGATGCAACCCTATTCATTGGCTTCTAAGTCAACAAATATGTTAGTATGTGGAGAATCTAGTTCTACAATTGTGCCAACTTCATCAACAGCATGTACAGTAAGTTTACCATCATGCTCTACAATTTTTTCTACTATAGCTTTATTAGCACCAACTTTTGTTCTAGTTAGTTCTTTTATTGTAAGTACTCTAGTTTGTGCTCTAGTTATTGTTACTTCAATTTTGGGTAGCACATCAGGTTTGGATTCAGTTAGCTCTTCTTTCAGTTTTCCATTAGTTGGACCTATTCAAGATCTTATTGCAAGTCCATCTATCTCTACAATTTTTGCTATTTCTACATCCAAGGAAGTAAGGTTAGAAGTAGAACTAAGGACTCCTTTAAAACTTCTACTTAATGGTAATGAAATTAATGGTGACATTGATTTGGAAAAGGAAACTATCATTCCCAAGTTGGATCTAGATATTGCTACAGTTTATGAAATGAGACTAGTCAACAAAATTTTGGAATAGAAGGCAAGACAGAAATACATAAGAGCTGAAAGAGATAGAGATTTTACAATAATTGAAAATGCTAAGAACATAATAACAAAGGCTATAGGTGTTGATGTGGATTCTTCTCGACACATTTTTCTACAATTGGAATAGGCAGTTAATAAGTTTAATGAGGATACTTCTAGCCTAGAAAAGCTTATTGAAAAGACAAAGAAAAGGTTTGACAATAAGGTTCTTAAGCACATTTCTCAACACATTTCTATAAACTAGGCAGAGTTGTCTTCAATTAAGATCAATCTTGAACATTCTTTCATCAATGTGACATCACTTTTTGCTGAACTTTGTGACCTTACCAAGTACAACAATGAGATAAAGGTGAAATTGAATAAGATTGATGTAGATTTGAAGGCAAGTGCTCAAATGCTACAACTTGACCCTAATTCAAGCTCATCACATCACATTAAGGTGAGATTTTTGTCAAATATGTAGGAAGAATTGCTAAGAGAGGAAGCTAGGATTAGGTCCACATTGATAGATATCCAAAATATGATCATTCTAGTTATGGACTCAATGCAAAAAAATATTGCATATCAAAAAAATTGGTCTAGGATAACAATTTTTCCATAGCAAATCATATGATTGAACTTTCTGCAAAATTTTAAGTGCCACTCTCCACCTAAAAAATTTTGCAAGACAATGCGGTCAACTTTACAAAGATCAATTTTGAAAAATAAAAAATTAGTATGTCAGTATATATAAGTCTTGGCTCATCAGTGCTTTTGTATTGTATGCCAAACGGGGAGATTATTGGCATTGTGTTGTATTTTTCATTAGTGACAACACTTATTCAATTTTATATGGTTACTGAGAGCATCACTTAGTCTATAGTTTATACCAAGCATTTAGTGGTTTTCAAGTAAGTTCATTAGTTAAGTAGTTCATACTAAGCATTCCTAAAGAGACCTAGTGAGTGTGCAATCCAACAATTTTTATTGAGCATACAGTGATCATCGAGTAGATAGTGGTCACCAAGCTTCACAGTGTCTACTGAGTCATTAGTTTGTGTGATGTGAAGTTGGTGTCTACCGAGTGATGGATGTATAGTGTTTACTGATTGAAAGCAAGGTAAATGAAGGATTCAATATTGACCAAGTGCCACTATATCTATTGAGTCTCACATGGTTACCAAGTTTGAAGCTATGTTGTGTGATTAGTATGGACTGAGCTTCTACTTCTACAAAGTTCATGATGATGCCAAGTAATGTAGTAGACAACAAGTGTCAGAAGTTCACCAAGTCAGCTTATAGAACTCGAGTTCCTACTGTTTGGCTAACTCAATAATATCTTGTTTACTTGTGTTTTAGCCAACCTTGCAATTGTAATTATTGGAATGGTATATATGTAGCGTATTATATCATTTGCAATATATGTATGAGTATGATCAAGCAATGAATATGTGATATTTTGAGAAGAGTGAATATGAATCAGTAGCAAAGTAGAATATTCAGCAAGGTCTACAAGGAGCAGTAAAGATATATCAATCACAAGAGATGATCTACTTCAAGGATCTAATCAGCAATCAAGTTGTAAGTCAGGTCCACTATTTCATCCTAACATGTGAATTAGTTTTCTAAATCATTTAACAGGGTAGACTTAACACTTTTTGTTTAAATCTCTTAATAGACTGCATACTTCATTGTATGTTTGTAAAACCTCTAAGAAGATGGATCTAGAAATCCAAATTGCTCTTGATAGGGAAGATCATTAGAAGTGGTCAATGTAAGCCCCAAAATGCCAACTTTATACTAAAGTAGTGAAGTTTTGTAGGTATCATCCCCACCCCAATTTTACTTTCTATTTGGAAGGTTTTTCGGTCACCAAAATATTGTGTTCATGTGTTATGAATGTTTATCTTTTCTCATGCATTAGTAGATTAGATGAATTAATTATGAATGGATTAAGTACAGAATTAAGTTAAAGTTTTTGAGGTTATTGACTCACCCCTCCTCCCTCAGTAAACTAGGTAGTCTTGATTATTTCTAATAGAGTCATGCCACTGTGGAAAAGAAAATGACATGGACTGAATTAATTGGCCAAATAAATAGGTGCTCACTAGGTTGGTGGTGAATGTACGAGTGGGGCCACTTTTTAAGGGGTTTTATTTAGCAGGTATTGTGATCATCGATCTTTGGAAGATCAATGATCAAAAATTCAACACATTGTAGAGATGCATGAACTTTAAGAAAGGTGGGGACACACCTGCTTGACATGTGCAATGATTTCAAAACTTGAAAAAAACTTCTTATTTTCAAATAAAGCTATCAAATGCTGTGTGATGAATGGTTGAAATTCAAATTTGAGGCATGAAACAAAAGTGACTATTAGAGACATTAATACTATTTAGGGCTACTTCATGCGACCTTAATGTTGTGGAATAACTTGCAAATTGACCATTACTAAGCTACACAACTACAACTTTTTTAGAGCACAAGGGTTTCGAGAGCTAGGGGACAAGACTCTATAAGGTTTTTAATAATTTACAGAGCAATTCATAGAGAAAAATAATTAGAAATTAGCGAGTAAGTGGTTTGTAACTCTTGGAAAATTAAAAAATAATACTTGTGTCAAGAAGAATTTAAGATGCCTCCTAAAAAGGAATTTTCTAGCTTTATGGATTACCTTAAGAGATTTGTTGATGATGATTCCCTTGAACAATTATCTCTATCTGTTAATGAATTAAAAAAAGGTAGAGAAGTCATCCCTAAAAACCATAGGTTTGTTGTAGGTGAGGGTTTCTATGATAGAGCCAATTAGGTAAGAGATGCATACGTTTTAGTGGGGGGTTTAGAATTGTTCCAAAAATGGTTTTCAAAATGCAACTTGGACACACCATTGAGTAAAATTTGGGAGTTTGACATTCAAAAATTGCTTGTTCTTGGGGTATTTTTTGAAAATGACCTATTACCTGACATGGCCAAGAAGTATGGCCTCATTACTAAATTTGTGAAGAACCATGCTAGCGATAATCTCTTTAGGGTTTCACTTGCCTTGATTAGAGAGTTATTCAAGCTAAACCCTAACTAAGCACTCCATGAGAAAATTGATATGGAAAAATTTCAAGCAAGATGTGATGCATAGAGGGTATACTTGAATGTAGGGCCACTATAACAACATGTTGTAAAAATTGGTTCACTAACTTTGGTTACACCTAATACCCAAGAACGTCTAATAAATAAATACTTTAATCCAAGGGCATAGGCCCTATATTTTACTCTCTACGAAATATTTTGGATGGATGACCACGATTTAACCTCATGTATTACCTTTTTATGTGTCATTGAAGATATGAATTGTAGAGTTGCAATGACAGATTGGAACAATTGAGGAAAGGAATATATTGGGAAAAGGCAAATGTTCTTTTTTCCCTGTTGTGATTGCTATACATGATTTTATTTTTGTTAACAAAGGATGGAGAAATTTGAGTTTATTTTTGGATAGATATCACATGGCCCAATCCCATGCTAGATACATTGATCCAAAGGGATTTTATGACTTTCTTAAGGAGAGAACTAAAGCGAAGGCTTTTGTATAGAATGTATATTTCCTAGAGGATATTATTAGAAATATATTTCCGTTATAGGAACAAAAGGTTAGAAAAGAAAAATGGGTAGTTTTCTTTAAAGCTTATGCATTTATCAATTCTTTTGATCCCAACTATAACCTCTTGGTAGATAAGAAATACAGGGGAGCTAAAATGAACACGTTGATGAATAATTTTGTTGTGATAATGCAAATTTTGAATGAGAAGAAGGGCATCTTATTTATAGCATATATAGATTAGTCTCAAAGGTGGAAAAAAGAATAAATAGTAGAATGGTGGTGACTCTAGGCGAATATACAGTATAGAGGAGGGTTAGATACATTGTGGCTCAAAATATACAACACATTCCCCCTTACAAAAGACATAGATCAGAGAGTCCACCTGAGACAAGTGCCCCCAAGAGACAAAGGTTAGAACAAGGATCCTCTTCTTAGGCAAGAGAGTATTCACCATCCCAAACCCCACTCAGAATAGATGATGAAACATCTCTGAGAGAGTAGTTGAGGCAAATTGGAGGGCAGGGAGACATCATTGTCACTATTGTTGATATAGAAAGGGGAGTGCCTAAAGAGCCTCCTATGCCATCCTTTGACCTCACTATTTCTGATTACAGAGGTAAGAAGATAGATCCCATCATTGCACAACCACCCCAAAAGTTCATAAATGATGAAAATTTTGTTAAATGTAGGACGTTTTCACAATTTTTGTGGAGGAGAAATATAGACAATTTTGAGGAAAAGTGTAAAACAATAAAAGCAAAGCAACCAAACAAGTTGCACTCTAAAATTGTGGAAAAGGTGAAATCCAAATTTTTAGAGGACATTGTCCATCTAACACATGATGCTGGGAGACAATTGGTGAGAGAATCGTGAGTTTTTGTTTTTATTGATTGGGACATAGATAATGCTATGATTTTTATTCCATTAGAAAGGGGAAAGATGTGTAGTATAAAACTAAAGAAGAAATATTATAGGTACATAGAGGGGTAATATTTAGTAATGATCGCCAAGCTCTAGTTATATGTTCTAACACAATCAAATAGCATCATATGCATTTTAAAAGCTAGACTTTATCAACAATTTCACACTTTATTTAAAACAAATCATGTCTTTTTATTGTAATATTGTGATGATAAGAGCATATTAAATGATCGAGATTCCTCTGACCGCAAAGATTCTATCCCCTTTAGTGATCTAATGAATTTAGTCAGGCCCAAAAGTGGGTCTGGTTAAAAAAAAATCATTTTCAAACAAATAATATCCTAAATTGACCTGATGAATACCTGGTACTGATTAAGGTCAAACTTGACAACTTATTGACTATTAAAATTGAGCTTACCTTGTTCTTACAAACTATGATTTTCATGCTAAGGGGTCCTCTACCTAGCCTTAAAACCTCACAGAAATAGATAACTTGGCTTTGAAACTGACATGTTGATTCTTTTTTCTACATTCATGCACCCTGTCAAATCTCGTCTCATGACAACTTTGGGGTCGAATGACATTGACCATCAAAGTTGCTCAGTTAGAACTACATACAAGTAAACATGTTAGAAAAATTTAAAATACTTTTGGTTTTGGGTTCAGAAATATGTTAAACTAATACTTGAGGGCTTTACAATTGGGGTGTTAGTTATTGTAATGAAGGGAATATGATTCTATGATTAGGGATCATGAGGAATAATAGGGTGCATTTTGCAGGTGGTCAAAGTTAGGTACTTATATTTATGGGACTATAAAAAATGGTAGAAAAGAGATTTTTGCAAGAATGGATTTGGAAAAGTATGTAGATGGATTTGTCAAGATATGGGAACTAGCATACTTGAATTATTTTTGGAGTGGAGCACAATGGTATAGACCATTTGATCTCATTGTTGGTGTTTGAAACTACTAAGCAACAAAATTCTCAATATCATAGTGAAATTAATGACACAATATAAGGATTAGCCAATTCCTACTAGAAATTACATGAATAAACCATTTTGACCCAACTTCAAAAAAACAAAAAATGGTTTTCTACTCTTTAGGATATGCTAAACAAGGGCATGTATACCTAGGGATGATTCTAATCCAAACTGTGCTATGAAATTATCTTAGTTTCATTTTGATTCTCATCTTTTACCCTTAGGCACATACACAATTTATCAATTTTCTCTAAAAGCTTCTCAAATCTATATGCATTCCCTATAAGAAAATCTGGTTATAAATCTCCTATAATTTACAAGTATTCCTAGAATTAGTGGCTATCTAAGACTCAAAAAACTATATGCAAATGAGTGGTAACCAACATTTGTAACTTAAAACAAAATGGAATGAAAAGGTTTTTTATTTTTTATTAAATTGATTTGACATGTAGCAGTAGAATTTATTGTTGCTCACTTCTGACTTATGTTACAAGTACCTTATCCATTGGGCAAAAAATTAACTATTGGCGAGAGATCCAATTCAAAAAACTTGTAAATGAAATAATCAATTGTAATTACCCATTTACATTCTTACGAAGTATCATTTTTGTAAACTCATAAACCCTACCAATTCATTGAAGCATTTCTATAATTCCTTGAATTAAAAGCAATAGTAAAATCAACATACAACCCATCTAGATTGCATTCAACCAAGTTAAACCTTATTTAAATGACTTCAAAGTAGACAAACCCATAAAATGGAGATAGAAATAGATGACACAAATATAGTTTAAATACCCCTTTGTGTTGTCCTTTCAGATGACTAATACAATGACCAATAGAAATCAATTGAAAGCCTAGAAAAATTGTTATTTCTATCATTTCAATATGTTATCAGAGAGAAAAATTGGAAAAAAACTCAAAACAACTGCATACCATTGGACCAATTATTTGTACTTTTCTTGAGAGAAAAATAAAATCATACAAGTATTTTCAAACCATCACATTGCCTTGAAAACTGATTTATATAGGCATGAGTTGGAACAAGAAAAGGTAGATGTGATTGGTAGGTGCCCTTTTACAAAGAGATACTTTCATACACCTATCTCAGAAAGACAAAACTGAAAAATAATATAACAACATATACATCAAATATTCCTTTATGGGTCCCTTTTTGTTATTCCTCCTACATAGAAAAAGGTGTTAACGTCTAATTCTTTGATTACTCTGACCCCTTGGAGTAAGTCACCATCAAGTTTGAAAATGATGAGTCATCTCTGATTACCTACAAACTTACTTTAATCTGAGGATTTTCCTTGTCTTCATCATTAACTTTGAGGGTAACTTTTATTATTTCACCTTCCTCCTCATCATCTTCTGCTTCATCATCCTGTAGAAACTACTCTTCTAACGTAAATTTATCTTTCCATTCATTATAGGAAACATCATTAGGCCAATCAAAATTAAGGACATCTCTTTGTACTATTATTAGAGAATTTCCAATTGCTTCTATATCAACCAATTCTTTTCTGATAGAGTTATAGAATATTTTCACTTTAACCAACTCCTCATTTGTCATAGCCCATATCAAGTGTCCATTTTCATTTATAATTTTATTTATCCTTTTGTAAAAAATCTCATCCAACTCCCTCTCCCATTCCTCTTTTTCCTCCACTTTATCAACAGTCTTTAATGCACAAGGGAATAAATCAAAGTGTTCTACAATATACTTGGAAAAACAAATAATTAATTTTTTTTGAAAAGAACCTTTTTTATCATCAAATCCTTGCAATTTATTCAACAAGTCAAAGATTTTTTCTATTTGATGATAGGGAAGCTACATAATAGATATGCATATATCAGTGATGTTTTCATTTCTTTGTGTCCACTTTTGCACAAGGGGTTTGAATACAGCTTCATCACTCTTCAATTCATTCTTGATTATTTCAATACCTGATAATAAATCAAAAAATGATAGCTATTCTATCCTATCCACTAAATACATAACACCCTGCCTCAATTTTTCTTGATACTAGTCATTTAGTTCTACATGTAGTGCATATAATTTTTTCTTCTCCTCTTCAAACTCCTCTACATGTAGAACTAAGGCCTTTCTAGGGTGTCTAGTATTTCAATAATTAGAGTTGATTTGAAGGGTTCAACAGGTGGCCTTGGGGGGTATGCAATTCTAGGCCTTGTGGGCTTCCTTTTTTGCTTGTCCTCAAGCTCAATTCTCATTTTCACCTCCTTATTATAGGCCTCAAGAATTGTTTCATATTCACTCTATAGTTCAAACATAGCCTATTCCTCCTTCTTAGTAGTGGCCAAAGGAAATTGGGATGAATCCATATTCCAATGTGTTCCCTGCACATGTGAGGTATCAGGAACTCTTCTCACAATTATGCTTCCCATCAATCTAGACTCATTTGGTTGTGATGATGTGGCTCTAGATCCTCTTCTCAATGACCAAATGACCAATGTAGCTTGATCTTCAATGAATGCAGTGCCTTGGAAGTCCATTTTATTTTGATCTTGCAAAGTTAGTTTATTTGAAACAAAACTGAAAACTAAGGCATCAACAATATCCCAATTTGGTAACAATAAAATGTTAGATGCCTTCACCTTTGCCTTCCATCCTTAGGGCTTGTATTATGAAATTATTTTATCATTTATTCTTTTGTTTGGTTCTAGATGGAAGATTCATCCATTTTTGGATGCTCTATTTTCAACCTTTTACATTTTTCTTCAAAAATATTCATGTTTGCCCTCCATGGAAACGGTTGAAAAGCACTAGATTTCATAAAGCTGTCATCAGCCAAAAATTGATGACTTGCCTATTCTAACATAGGGTTGAATTCCCTACCTCTATAGTCAGCTATTGTTAGGTTCAAACTTGGTAAAGGAGGTTTTGGAGGATTACCTTCATCCAATTCTGCTTGAGTAATAAAGATATCTCCTTGTGATCCCATCTACTCAATTTTCTCACCTATGAGTTGTTCTTCTCCAATCCTCAAAGGGCATTGAGTGGGAAAATATTCTTTAGCTTGAGGTCTTCCCTCCTTCATTACCTTATGTCTCTTGGGAATAGGCTCATCAGATCTCTCCTCTTGGGCTGTACTGGTGGATCCTTATCACTAGGAACTCTTTTATTCTAAATCACAGTGTAACCTGCTCTCTTTTGCACAATTATTTGTCTAGCTCCTATATTAGGAGTTAAAACCAACTTCCTCATGACTTCTCTGGCCTTATCAGGATAAGAATTAGTAAAAAATTGTTTCTTCTCATTCATAGCTTCCATTATTTTAGGGAACTTAGTCATGAGCTTATTATTTTTGTTAGCCTCTATATTAGCATTATCTAAAGGATTATATTTTTTTATCAAAACAATGAATGAATTCTAGGACCTAGCAATAAATTCTCCATTTTTCTATTTTAGTTTCCTACTTTTGTAATGAGAATTCATTCCTTATAATTTCCTCTAGATAATATGAATCATGTTTGACCTATCCTAGCTTAATTCTATGCCTCAAGGTCTAATTTAAAAATCCCTCGAAATCACAAAAATGGGGATGAGAAACAACCATCATATACTGATCCAAAATTTTATGCAAAAAGCACCAACCCCCTTTGGTAATCACAAACTGATGGGACACTGTGCAGGTAGGGAAAATTGACCCTAGTTTCCTTTTCAACAAAAATATTTCTTCTACTCCTCCTAATTGCCACAAAACTTCAGCCATTCCTACCTTGAACGGTACTTGGTAAGGCAAGACACGATGACTCCCTTTAAAACCATAAATTTTGAAAACCATAGAAACAAGGTAAGCAATGATATCTCCCCAATTGTGTGAAACTTTCAAGTTATGGGGTTTGTCCAGAGGCCTGAGGAGGTTCATTAATACCTTAGGGATTCTAGGATTGTCACTCAATATGAAGCATCTCAATTTAGAAGCAAAATACCTATCAAATCTGACAAAATTGGCATTATTTGCATCCTAGGTCATATCTACACTCCACAACTAGACTGGCAGTGCTTCCCCATTCTCCTCTCTATTCAATTCCATCTCATTACCAAAATATGTCACTCCCTTGAACAAGAACATATGCATTAATAGAGAATAATGGCAAAAAATTTCTCCACTTTGCCCTTCCCAATTCCAACTAAACCAGTATGAATTTCTTCAGCCAAAAAGTAGGCAAAATCAAAGAAAACATCTACACAAAAAGAAGCAATTTGAACAATCATATACCTAAGGTCAATGGGCATGAAATCCTACTCATCTTCACCAAAAACATGGTATAGGGTCCTGTATATCTCTATAGCCTAGGAAGTGAAAAGAATCTTTTTAAAAGGTTCTCTAGAGGCTGCAGTAATTACTGATAGAGTTCCTATTGTACCAATGTGTTCCCTTAGTGCACCTCCCCTAATTACATCCTTCTTTGCTTTGTATTAATTTTCTAGTTTTGGAAGCTTGATTAGCACATGGTAATATGGCAATGGTTCTAGGTGTAAAACCTCTCTAATTTCTTTAGGACTAATTGAGATTAGAGGAACTCCATCATTTCTTCTCACCACCCTAGTAGCTTGGTCAAAAAATTTTGCAATGGCTTCAAACCAAATCATAATCCATGAAAATACTTCGAACTACTTGTTGGATAGAATTTTTCAAATTATGTGTTGTCTTTGATGTCACACAAATGTCATATCAGTCATTAGATAGTGTCTACTAAGCTCAAAAGGTTAGCAAGGAAACAAATAGTGTTTAACAAGCTCAGATGGTCAGCGAGGCAAAAGGACAGAATCTACTGAGCTCACTTGGTCATCAAAGGAAATGTGGCAAAAATAGTTCTTACCAATCTCACTCAGTCATCAAAGAAAATGTGGTAGAAATAGTCCTTACTGAGCTCACTCAGTCATCAAAGGAAATGTGGTAAAAATACTTCTTACCAAGCTCACTTGGTCATCAAAGGGAATGTGGAAGAAGTAGTTCTTACTAACCTCTCATGAAGGAATTCAATTCTTACCAAGTAAACTCGAGAGCCAAAAGATTTTATAGATATTGCAATATTAACCGAGTCAAGAAGGTTAACTTAGGAAATTTCTGGAAGCAGTATTTACCAAGCAGGGTTGGCTAGTAAAGGATTTCATTATTTTAATGAAATAACGTTTATTTTTTTAGAGTAATATCTGTAGCCGATTGATGTATGGTTTATTGGTAATTGTAACATGTAAATGGGCCAACTTGACAATCTAAATGCTATAAGTGAGAGGTCAACTTGCAAACTCTAAGAGTGTGGAAGTGTGGAATTAATGTAATATGAAGAATGATTATTGTGGAAGTGAATTTAAAGGATGATTAGAGATCATTGAGGAGCAACAGAGCCATATTTGATCAAGGAGGATCTAATAATGCTAAACAAAGACTTGTAGCCAACAAATTTAGTTGCATCTTGTTCAAGTCAATTCATTGTTGCTTTCTAACCATTGTAGTAGTGATTTCAAATCTCTTAATAGAGATGGTTTAAAAGCCATTTTGTAAATCCTTTGACAAGGTGACAGTTTAGTTGAATTGTTCTAAAGACCTCTAGCAAGGCCACTCCTAACAATGTGATTAAATCCTCTAACAAGGTCGCACCTAACAATGTGTATTGTAACCTTTAATAGGGTTGGCTCCTAATAGGGCTCACTTCAGCAGAGTGAAAAATTGGTGGCTAGTTACTTGGTGGTTTTTCCCATATTGGGTTTCCATGTTAAATCTAGTGTCTCTTTTGTTCATTTTACTTAAGTTTTGCATGCATATTAATAACTATGAATACTAGATGATCAGTAACTAGTTAATCTACTAAGTTACAATATTCCTGCATTGTTTACTGAGTATCAGTAGTAAATAAGTATTAAAGACATCTAAGGGATCTATGAATTATTTTTAAGTAACTAATTCACACCCCCTCTCAGTTACTCCATCTATAATTCCAACACTACTAGCTTTCCCAAATCAAAATTCTAGACATTAGCATGCGGGGCAAACAAATTCCTTTTTGAAATCCACTTTTTAAACAAGACAAGACTAGTTTGCATAGTTGTTGCATCCCTAACACAATTCCCCTTGTCATATAGGCAATTAGAAATCTTAAGCCTAGGGTTTAAGGAAATTAACCTTTTAACTTGTGTTGGCTTAGTGGTGGGTTTTGGGAGTAATTTTAACACATCATCATGAACATTCCTATCCATATAATTAACTTGCCTAGAAAATGCTTTCTTAGGAGGCATTTTGATCGTAATGAAAGGAACTAGAATGCTATAGAGGTTGTAATATGAGTACTTACTTGATTTACCAAACTTGTTCTTCTCTAAACCTTTTTAATTGCTCTCAAACAAATGAGGAATCACTTCACATCTTTACCAGGCTTAACAAAATACAATCAATAGGCTCTTGTGCTCAGAAAATGCAAAATCTTTGTTTGTGTGAGACTAGAAGTGATGAAATCTCCTATATTATACTCTATTTTTCTCACATGCAAAGCTTTCATTCATCATAAATGAACAAAATAGAGAAACAAAGTCGCACCATACTTCCTTTTAAATTTGCACCGTCGATCTTCAAAAACTCCTATGATCATGTAATGAAAACTAGGCTGACTCACATTTCCTCTTCACACGCTGGTGGTCAATCCAATAAAATAACTCCATTTGTACCTTTACTCTAATGTTGGTGTTTCAAACTAGGCCCACAAATGACTGAGGACACCTGTCATCAACTTGCTACCTCGCTATACATAACTTTCAAGCACCTTTCTATAGCCAACTAGCAATAACCATTGATTTTGCTTTGATCCTATGCCAAACATTTGATACAACCCTTAAGAGAATAATGGTGGGTCCCTCACTCACTACGTTGCTATACATAAATTTTGTACATCTTTCCATAACAAGTTAGCAAGTATCATCAATTTATGCTTGATTGGATGATTTAGAATCATTTACATGTTCTATGCATGGGAAGTGGGTCCAAGATACTACTGTCGCTGAGCTGGCTTAACATGTTGGCACACATATATATCATTTAATTTCAAATGACATCATTTTTCCTTGAGTCTACTATATTTATCATTTTTAGGCATGTCACTACCTTGCTACTAGCAAAAATCACAAATTTCTCAGTAGCGACATAGCGAGCTCTAGCAGAGTCAAAACTTTTGGCCTATAAATGCTAAGTAGGATGCCACCGTGTCATTTAATCTATACAACTCATTTTTGATAAATCACTTGTTTGGGGCCAATCCCTTTTAAAATTTCCATTACATCACAACCTTCTGACTAGTTGCTATCTCACTACCGATGAAAAAACCAACTTCTCAGCTAGCGAGATAGCGACTTTCAACAGAGTCAAAACTATAGAGATGGAGAACAAAAACGCATTGATAAAACTCATGAAAGCTTGTTAGTAATTTGTCAAATGATTTTTAGAATTTTCAGTACTTGTCAGTGCATGTCCCATTTTCATTTGATCTTATTAGTTGGCTCATTCTCGTGGGGTTGTTTTATATTCAAATTTATTGACCCATTGATCTTTGGAAGATCAATGGATGGCACTTACTCACTTGATGAATATACAATGATTTGAACCATATTGGGTAAGTGCCATAGTAACACCTATCTAGGATGACACCATGGAGGATGTTACACATAGTTCAAAAAAGTGTAGATTATATCTTGTTGATCTTAGGGTGATTGATGGATGGTGCTTGCCCACAAGATGAAAGTGAACAATGTTTAAATAATGTGGGTAAGCACCTTATGGACATTTGGCATATGATGATGTAATGGACATAGTCTCTACAAGGAAATACACCATTTGTACTGTTGACATTTGTCAGACACATTGGCAAAAAGGGAGACATTCTATTAATTAGTTTGGCTTATCAAATTTTACAAAGACATGATTTTGTAACACCCTTGATCTTGGTAAGATCAATAGGCAACACCTACCAACTTTGGCAAGATCTCTAAACTTTAAGTAAAGTGGAGAAGTGCCATTCTACCATGTGGCAAGGTGGGACTTATTGTAAAGAAAAGTTCTTGGGTCTATTGCCATTGTGTTGTATTTTTCATTAGTGACAACACTTGTTCAATTCTCTATGGTTACTGAGCTCATCACTCAGTCTATAGTTTATACATAGCATTCAATGGTTGCCAAGTAAGTTCATTAGTTAAGCAATTCATACTAAGCATTCCTGAAGCTACTGAGTAAGTGTGCAGTCCACCAATCTTCACCGAGTAGATAGCAGTCATTGAGCTTCACAGTCTCTACCAAGTCAATAGTTTGTGTGATGTGAAGCCAGTTTCTACTGAGTGATGGATGTATAGTGTTTATTGAGTTAAAGTAAGGTAAATGAAGGATTCAATAGTGACCAAGTGACACTATATCTATAGAGTCTCCAATGGTTATCAAGTTTGAAGCTACGTTGTGCGATTAGTATGGATTGAGCTTCTACTTCTACCAAGTGCATGGCAATGCTGAGTAATGTAGTGGATGATAAGTATCAGAAGTTCACCAAGTCATCTTATAGAACCCGAGTTTCTACTATTTGGCTAACTCAATAATATTTTGTTTACTTGTGTTTTAGTTGACCTTGCAATTATAATTATTCGAATGGTATATACATAATGTATTGTATCATTTGCAATAGATGTATTATTATGATCAAGGAATGAGTATGTGATATTTTGAGAAGAGTGAATGTGAATCAGCAATAGAGCATAATATTTGGCAAGGTCTACAAGGAGCAGTAAAGATATATCAATCACAAGAGATGATCTATACTTCAAGGATCTAATTAGCAATCAAGATGTAAGATAGATCCACTATTTCATCATAATAAGTGAATCAATTTTCTAAATCTTTTAATAGGGTAGACTTAATAGTCTTTATTTAAATCTCTTAACAAAGTGCATACTTCATTGTATGTTTGTAAAACATCTAACAAGGTGGATCTAGCAATCCAAATTGCTCTTAATAGGGAAGATAATCAAAAATTGTCAATGTTAGCCCTAATAGGCCAACTTTATACTACAGTAGTTAGGTTTTGTGGGTATTATCCCCACCCTAGTTTTACTTTCAATTTCAAAGGTTTTTGGGTCACTAAAATACTGTGTTCATGTGTTATGAATGTTTATCTTTTCTCATGCATATAGAAAATTAGATGAATTAATGATGAATGGATTAAGTTCTAAATTATGTTAACATTTTTGAGGTTATTGATTCACCCCTCCCCTCTCAATAACCTAGCTAGTCTTGATTATTTCCAACAATTGGTATCAGAGCATTGTGGTTCTTAGGATAAAATTTGACAACTTGACCAAAGATCAAGGACAATAGAGATATTTAGGCTTAACAAAGCTATTGATAATGAAAAGCTAGATCTAGAAATGGCCATAGCTCAACTCAAGGAAGAAAAAGAGCATCTTTCCCAATCCCTCAAAAGAAGGAAGGAACTTGCAAAACAAATGAATGACCACTAGTATGTTGAAGAAAAGATCGAAGACTTTTTCCCTTCAAGCAGTTTAGATCAAGCAAATGAGGCAATCAAAGAACTTTTGGAAAAGAATGGCTCCCTAGAAGAAGAGGTAAGAAAATTGAAAAGAGAACAAGAAATTTAGTCAATAAGAATGTGTGAAATCTTGGAACAAAGGAAAAAGGCAAATGAAGACTTGGAGACAAGAAACAATGCAAATCAAAATCAATCCATCAATAAGAAAATCTTATCAATTAGCTCTCCAATGCAAATGAGGAAATCGTAAATTTGACATCTGAAAATGAAAGTTTAAGGAATGATTTAGTCACTAAAAGAAAAATCAATGAAAGATTGAAAGCTAATCTAATTTCTAAAAAGAAACTCAATGAAAGGATAATAAAATCTCAAGTAGACATGGACCAATTGAATCAACAAAATGAGAAAAATCTCTATAGGAAAAAAGGAAAAGTAGGACTTAGATACAAAGAAGAAGGTGAATCTTCCAAACAAGGTTCCAAAAGAGTAAAACACCTACTGGCAATCACTATGGTAAGTTAGGTCATATGTCAAAAAAATGTTGGAGCAATGGAAAAGAAAAATAAAATGGAAAATTCTATAATTTTAGTCAACATGTTCATAAAGCTAATGAGTACAAGGAGAAACCAAATTTTGAAGGTAAATGTCACAAATGCAAGAAACAAGGTCAGAAGGCATCTGAATGCAAATCTAAACCATTCAATATAGTTGAACAACTTGTAAAGGAAATATTTAGTTGCGACTACAATACTTGGTGTAGATGTCACTATTGTAGAGAATATGGACACATTGGCATAAACTGTGGAAGGCATCACTTGAGAAAGAAGGATACGATAGTAAGATGTTATGCATGCATTGAACTTGGTCATATAGCTAAGAAGTACATGAACATAGGTAAAGTTGAAGATGAAAAGAAAGCTAAAGCTGATAATATTAGGAAACATATGAGACAATAGTGGATTCCAAAATCTATCGAGCAAGCTAGTTCAAATGATGGCCATGTCACTCAAGAAGTGGGTGACTCCACCATTTCCAATTAGATTCCTAAAGGAGGAACTGGAACTATATCTTCAAGCTATATCTCAAGTAGTTTTGAATGGAAGAAAGAAAAAGATTCAAATTAGTATTTTAGATACAAAGGGATCACATGAAATCAGTTCATACCAAGTAAGGTTGGTTATAGAATCAACCGAGCTAGGTCAAGAGAAATAAAGTTTTGTTTAGTCATCGAGTGGGATGGTAGATGTCTAAAGATTAGCACTATTTTTGACATTGAACTAAGGTTTGGTATTCATGTCATTGCTCACAAGATTTATAGCTTCAGTCATTTGAATAGTGTGCCATGTGAGGCAGTGGATTTGGCATATAAGGTTGTGAAGAAAAAAATTGAATTTGATCTATTAGAGTTATTATTGAAGTAGCTAAATAAAAACATGGATAGTATTAGGACATCAAAGAACAATCCCTATAGTATTATTAGACAAAGTCAAGGCTAGGTGGCAATCAAATGAACAGATAGCTAAAGACATATTTGAGCAAACCTTGAGAAAACTACTATCAAATCTTTCAAATGTAGAGGTTAAGGCAGTAATGAAAAAGAATTAATAGAAAATGATGTATAGATTTCATACTTGTCTAATTTTGATAAAGCAAATTGAGCATGTGGTCAAGGATGCCACATCTATGTGGGAAAACATCTTTCATCTACACAAACCTAATGATGGTTTGGTAGAAATAAAGGATGATGATGATGATGATAGTGGTAATGAAGAAGAAGATAACACTCTCTGTGTCACTTTTGATGTTGAAGAGTATCAAGCACTTAATGTTCATGATGAAGAGAAAGAGGGAGAAGCTGATGAGGAAGACAAGGAGATGAAGAGAATGATCCAATAAGAATAGTAGCACAAGTCATAGCCTCCCTTCCTCATTATCCACCTAAGACTGCTACATCATTAGGGTGGGAGATAGCTTCAGTAAATGTGATCAGAACTACAACTGACATATCATCTGTTCAATCATTATTTCCTATCTCATAGCTCTAGGTATCTAAATGGAAGTGTCTATCACTACATCTACCAAGTTTTAGCCCTCTTCATCAACTTCTGAGTCAACAACTTCAGCAGTATGTGGATAATCTTGTTCTACAATTGTGCCAACTTCATCAGCAACATGTATAGTAAGTTTACCATCATGCTCTACAATTTTGTCTACTATAGCTTTATTAGCACCAACTTTTGTTCTAGTTAGTTCTTTTATTGTAAGTACTCTATTTTGTGCTCCACTTATTGTTACTTCAATTTTGGGTAGCACATCAAGTTTGGATTCAGTTAGCTCTTCTTTTAGTTTTTTGTTAGTTGGACCTATTCAAGATTTTATTGCAAGTCCATCTATCTTTACAATTGTTGCTATTTCTATGTCCAAAGAAGTAAGGTTAGAAGTAGAACTAAGGACTCCTTTAAAATTTCTACTTAATGGTAAGGAAATTGATGATGACATTGATTTTAGAAAGGAAACTATCATTCCCAAGTTGGATCTAGATATTGCTATAGTTGATGAAATGAGACTAGTCAGCTAACTTTTGGAATAGAAGGCAACATAGAATAAGCTAAGAGCTGAAAGAGATAGAAAATTTATAATAATTGAAAATGGTAAGAACATAACAACAAAGGCTATAGGTGTTGATGTGGATTCTTCTCAACACGTTTTGCTAGAATTGGAATGAGCAATTAATAAGTTAAATGAGGAGACTTCTAGCCAAGAAAAGCTTATTGAAAAGGAAAAAAAAAGGTTTGATAATAAGGTGCTTAAGCACATTGCTCAACATATTTCTATAAACTAGGTAGAGTTGTCTTCAATTTTGATCAGTCTTCAACATTTTATCATCAATGTGACATCAATTTTTACTAAACTTTGTGATGTTACCAAGTACACCAAGGAGATAAAGGTGAAATTGAATAAGATTGATGTAGATTTGAAGGCAAGTGCTCAAAGGCTATAGGTTGACCCTAGTTCAAGCTCATCACATCACATTAAGATGAGATTTTTGTCAGATATGCAGGAAGAATTGCTAAGAGAGGAAGCTAGGATCATGTCCACATTGATAGATATCCAAAATATGATCCTTCTAGTTATGGACTCAATGCAAAAATATATTGAATATTCAAAGACATTCATCTAGGATAACAATTTTTCTATAGAAAATCATATGATTGAACTTTATGCAAAAGTTCATGAGGCAATCTCCACGTACAAAATTTTGCAAGACAACTCGGATAAGACATTGGCTCTTATTCTCAAGGTACACTTAGAATTTCTCTCACATTTTGGTGTCTCTATTTGAATATATTGCATAACTCTTTGGCATTATTGTCAAAAGGGGGGAGTAAGAGATCATAAGTGACTTGTGGAGACAATAAGAGAGAAAATAGATTGATATATGTATAGAAAGACTATGTATATACTATGTCATATATATTGCAGAGATATGTGAAATTGTATATATAGTAGCTTTACAAAGATCACTTTTGAAAAATCAAAAATCAGTATGTCAGTGTACATAAGTCTTGGCTCATAAGTGTTTTTGTCACTAACGCCAAAGGGGGAGATTGTTGACATTTTGTTTTATTGTCATTAGTGACACAACTTATTCAATTTTGTATGGTTACTAAGCTCATCACTGAGTCTATAGTTTATACCAAGAATTCAATGGTTGTCAAGTAAGTTCATTAGTTAAGTAGTTCATATAAGGATTCCTAAAGAGACCTAGTGAGTGTGCAATCCAACAGTGTTTATCGAGCATATAGTGTTCATTGAGTACATAGTGATCATCAAGCTTCATAGTGTCTACTGAGTCATTAGTTTGCATGATCTAAAGCCAGTGTCTACCGAGTGATGGATGTATAGTGTTTACCGATTGAAGGCAAGGTAAATGAAGGATTTAGTATTGACTGAGTGACACTATATCTATCAAGTCTCACATGGTTACCAAGTTTGAATCTATGTTGTGTGATCAATATGCAGTGAGCTTCTACTTCTAGAGAGTGCATGATGATGCCAGGTAATGTAGTGGACACTGAGTATTAGAAGTTGACAAAGTTAGCTTATAGAACCCAAGCTCCTACTATTTGGCTAACTCAATAATATCTTATTTACTTTTGTTTTAGCCAACCTTGAAATTGTAATTATTGGAATGGTATATATGTATTGTATTGTATCATTTGCAATAGATGCATGAGTAATATCAAGAAATGAATATGTGATATTTTGAGAAGAGTGAATGTGAATTAGTAGCAAAGCAGAATATTTAGCAAGGTCTACAAGGAGTAGTAAAGATATGTCATGCCATAAATTTTAACGGAAGAACATAACATTTTTTAAAAAAAATCTACACCATATTTCTACCCCTACACACCTATTCTATTCTACTCTACCCCACATACCACTTTTCCCAAGCAAGTTGTGCAAGTCCCAAAGAATGCAATAAGTGGGCATTTTTCCTAGGGTCAACACTTAGGGGCGCCAAGTAAAAGTAATTGGAGATTAGTTGTTTTACACATAAGCATCATAAAAATAATATAAAATGGATCTTAACATATATGTCCTAAGTGAAAATCACTAATGTGCAGACCGGTTAACTAGTAACTTTAGGTCAAGTTAGGGTAAGTGCACCAAGTTGTGGTGCCAAAAGGGGGGTATAAGTGGACACCTTTTTCCTGAAATCAGCAATTTCTGGACTTCAACAAGAATTTGAAGATAGTTACGCTCAAAATTTTAAGATATGAAAAAACAAAAGTCATAGTCCTCTGAATCTAGTTTCTAAACTACTAATTTTTTTTCAAAATGGTTTCGTTTTAGGTCCTCAAAAAAGGAGGCCACAAAAAGTGGTGCTGGTTTTTCCAGAAAAACATAACATAGTACAAAGTGTGGTCCCCCTAAAATTTTAACTTTTTTTTTGAAATTCTTTAATCGCTCTAGTCAAAAGTTACCTAACACTATGTAGTTTATCCCAGATTTTTTGGGTAATTTTATAATATGTATTTTTTTTTTATGAATTTTTTAATTGGACATATTCGAAAAATGTGAAATATCTATGTGCTCCCCCTATAAATGATTGAAAACTAATCTAAAATCAAAACTTCTTTTTTTCAAAGTGTGTAGAATGGAGTCTAGTTTCTAAAAAACTAAGCTTTTTCAAAATTTGATGAACGAGCTAAAATCTATAGCCCAATTAGTACATGTTGGTTTTTGACAAAAGATGGACATACATTCAAAAGAAATTATAGATGAAAGGCTTAAAATAGTTCAAATTAAAAATAAATTATATGGTTGTGTAGCTAACAAAGAGACCTACAATGTCATGTAACCTAATTTTATTGATGCTCAACCATGAAGAAACTAGATGGAGAGCACACAAGAAAAATCAATCATTTTTTGTATGTTTATAACAAAACACGTCTCAGACCAGTTTATGGACTCCAAAGCTTTGGTTTGGATTCCCAAAGCAATACCAAATGTTAGGCTTGGTAGTATTTAAATCTTTAAATAGTATGTATGTGCTATAGTGCGCACGTGCTATAGCACACACACACTATTTAAAGCTTGTTAAATTTACTTTCAAATAGCGCATACGCGCTTTGTAAATTTTTTTTTTCGAAAACCGCGCACATGCTATGGTGCGTACACACTATAGTGCATACGCACTATTTAAATATACTTTTAAATAGCACGTATGCGCTTTGAAAAATTAATTTTTTTTTAAAATAGCGCACACGCGCTATAGTGCATGTGCACTATAGTGCGTGTGCACTATAGCGCGCACACACTATAGCGCATGTGCACTATAGTGTGTGTGCACTATAGCACACACACACTATAGCGCGTGTGCACTTATTGAAAATAAAAAGGAAAAAAAGGGTGTCATCTTTTTGGCACCACAACTCGGTGCACTTACCCGTTAAACATAGTGATGTTCCTAGCAGTATCCCTTTATCACATTATGAGGGGTTTGCATGATTTTCTAGGTTTAACTCCACAAACTGTTAGAATGCTTAAATCATTATGTCGTAATAATTTAGAACCAATTTCAAACATATCCATATACCTAATTATCATCATAACCTATGCTCATAGTTGTTCTTAGTAGGATGAATGTTATTTTATCCTTCCTAACTGCCTAGTAGATCATCCGTAGAGTCTCATGGTCAAGTTCTTGTCTTGAACATTTTAAATCTCATTTCCATGTGGTCTTATCTTATCGACCTAATGTTATGGGATACAGTATCAAAATCTTCATTAGTCTCCTATAGGATCCCTTAAATCATTATTAGTAAGAAAGCAAAATGTAAATCATAACTCAATTAACTCCTAACCATATTTATTTCATCACGATCTAGAATAGGGTGCTAGTGTGGGCCTTACAAGATATATCAATCACAAGAGGTGATCTACTTCAAGGATCTAATTAATCAAGTTCTAAGTCAGATCCACTATTTCATCCTAATAGGTGAATTGGTTTTCTAAATCCTTTAATAGGGTAGACTTAACAGTCTTTGTTTAAATCTCTTAATAGAGTGCATACTTCATTGTATGTTTGTAAAACATCTAAGAAGGTGGATCTAGTAATCCAAATTGCTCTTAATAGGGAAGATCATTAGAAGTGGTCAATTTAAGCCCTAATAGGCTAACTTTATACTATAGTAGTGATGTTTTGTGGGTATCATCCCCACCCTAGTTTTACTTTCTATTTGGAAGGTTTTAGGTCACCAAAATGCTGTGTTCATGTGTTATGAATGTTTATCTTTTCTCATGCATATAGTAGATCAGATGAATTAATGATGAATGGATTAAGTACAAAATTAAGTTAAAGTTTTTGAGGTTATTGATTCACCCCTCCTCTCTCATTAAACTAGATAGTCTTGATTATTTCCAATAGAGTCATGCCAGTGTTGAAAAGAAAATGACATGGAGTGAAGTAATTGGCCAAATAAATAGGTGCTCACTAGGTTGGTGGTGAATGTGCGAGTGGAGCCACTTTTTAAGGGGTTTTATTCAGAAAGTATTGTGATCATCAATCTTTGGAAGATCAATGATCAACAATTCACCACATTGTAGAGATGCATGGACTTTAAGAAAGGTGGGGAAGCACCTACTTGACATGTGCAATGATTTCAAAACTTCAAAACAACTTCTTATTTTCAAATAAATCCATCAAATTCTATGTGATCAATGGAAGAAATTCAAATTTGATGCATGACACAAAAGTGACTGTTAGAGACATTAATACTATTTAGGGCTACTTTATGTGACCTTCATGTTGTGGAATAACTTGCAAACTAACCATTACTAAGCTACACATCTACAAATTTTTTAGAGCACAACGGTTTCAAGAGCTAGGGCACAAGATTCTATACAATTTTTAATAATTTAAAAAACAATTCATAGAGAACAATAATTGGAAATTAGTGAGTAAGTGGTTTGTAACTCTTGAAAAATAAAAAAATAATACTTTTGTTACGAAGAATTTAAGATGCCTCCTCAAAAGGAATTTTCTAGCTATATGGATTACCTTAAGAGATTCATTGACAATGATATTCTTGAACAATTACCTCTATCTATGAATGAATTAAGAGCAGGTAGAGAACTCATCCCTAAAAACCCTAGGTTGGTCGTAAGTGAGGGTTTCTATGATAGAGCCAATTGGGTAAGATATGCATAGGTTTCAGTGGGGGGTTTAGAATTGTTCCAAAAATGGTTTTCAAAATTCAACTTGGACAGCCCATTGAGTAACATTTGGGAGTTTGACATTGGCAAATTGGTTGTTCTTGGGGTATTTTTTGATAGTGACCTATTACCTGACATGGCCAAGAAATATGACCCCATTACTAAAATTGGGAAGAACCATGCTGGGGATAATCTCTTTAGGGTTTCACTTGCCATTATTAGAGAGGTATTCAAGCTCAAACCTAACTAGGCACTCCATGAGAAAATTGATATGGAAAAATTTCAAGCAAGATGTGATGCATAGAGGGTATACTTGAATGTAGGGCCACTACAACAACATGTTGTAAAAATTGGTTCACTACCTCTTGTTACACCTAATACCCCAGAACCTCTAATGAAGAAATACTTTAATCCTATGGCATAGACCTTATATTTTAATCTCTACAAAATATTTGGGATGGATGATCAGGATTATATCCAAGGCTCTATTGTTATCATCATGGCTTGGGCCTTGCAATTTAGAATGAGCATAGTTCCTCATTTTTCTACTTTACTAGCTAAGGAAATTCACAATGGTTTAGTTGGAATAGCTCAAGGTAAGGTGAATAGGCCTTTTTTCTAGTATTATTTGTTAATGTGCATATGTCTTTACAAGGGAGTCAATTTCTTCTAGAAGGAAATGAAGTTAGAACTAGAAAGAAATATAGAGAAGCTCCTAGTTCAGTTATCAAGTGCTGACATGGCTTGGAAAGTCACAGATGCTAGCTATGTCAAGTTTGATAGATATTTTTCTTCAAGGCTCAGTTTTCTTTTGAAAGGGGATATTCAAAGAATCCCACAACCTTTATTAGAATTGATAAGACCCAAGGACCATGCCAAGGGGTTACTGGTCTGTCATAATTGGGTGGATATCATCCCATACCTTTTTTCCACTATGACCAAATTTTATGGCCTTTTGGTAAAACCTCATGTATTACCTTTTCATGTGCCATTGAAGATAGGAATTGCAGAGTTGCAATGACAGATTGGAACAATTGAGTTAAGGGATATATCGAGCAAAGGTAAATGTTCTTTTTTCTCTATTGTGATTATTATACATGATTTTATTTTTGTTAACAAAGGATGGAGAAATTTGAGTTTATTTTTGGATAGATATCACATGGCCCAATCCCATGCTAGATACATTGATCCAGAGGGATTTTATGACTTGCTTAAGGAGAGAACTAAAGCTAAGGCTCTTGTATAGAATTCATATTTCGTGGAGGATATTATTAGAAATAGATTTCCATTATAGGAACTAAAGGTTACAAAAGAAAAATGGTTAGTTTTCTATAAAGCTTATGAATTTATCAATTCTTTGGATCCCAACTATAACCTCTTGGTAGATAAAAAATACAGGGGAGCTAAAATGAACATGTTGATGAATAATTTTGTTGCAATATTGAAAAATTTGAATGAGAAGAAGGGCATCTTATTTATAGCATATATAGATTAATATCAAAGGTGGAAAAATAATAAATAGTAGAATGGTGGTGACTCTAGGCCAATATACACTATAGAGGAGGGTTGGATACATTGTGGCTCAAAATATGCAACACATTCCCCCTTACAAAAGACATAGATTAGAGAGTCCACCTGAGACAAGTGCCCCCAAGAGACAAAGGTTAGAACAAGGATCCTCTTCTTAGGCAAGAGAGTATTCACCATCCCAAACCCCACTCAGAATAGATGATGAAACATCTCTTTGAGAGTGGTTCAGGCAAATTTGAGGGGAGAGAGACATCATTGTCACTATTGTTGATATAGAAAGGGGAGTGCCTAAGGAGCCTCCTATGCCATCCTTTGACCTCACTATTTCTGATTACAGAGGTAAGGAGATGGATCCCATCATTGCACATGCATCCCAAAATTTCATAATTGATGAAAATTTTGTTAAATGTAGGGCTTTTTGACAATTTTTGTGGAGGAGAAATATAGACAATTTTGAGGAAAAGTGTAAAACAATAAAAGCCAAGAAACCAAACAAGTTGCACTCTAAAATTGTAGAAGAGAAGAAAGAAAATTTTTTAGAGGACTTTGTCCATCTAACACATGAGGCTAGGAGATAATTGGTCAAAGAATCATGAGTTTTGGTTCTTATTGATTGGGACATAGCCAATGCTATGATTTTTTATCCCATTAGAAAGGAGAAAGATGTGTAGTATAAAACTAAAGAAGAAATATTATAGGTACATAGAGGGGTAATATTTAATAATTATCACCAAGCTCTAGTTATATGATCTAACACAATCAAATAGCATCATATGCATTTAAAAAACTAGACTTTATCAACAATTTCACACTTTATTTAAAACAAATCATAATGTCTTTTTATTGCAATATTGTGATGATAAGAGCATATTAAATAATTGAAATTCCTATGACCACAAAGATTCTATCCCCTTTATTGATCTAATGAATTTATTTAGGCCCAAAAGTGGATCTGGTTAAAAAATTCATTTTCAAACAAATGATATCCTAAATTGACCTGATGAATACTTGGTACTGATTAAGATCAAACTTGACAACTTATTGACCATTAAAAATTGAGCTTACCTTGTTCTTACAAGCTATGATTTTCATGCCAAGGGGTCCTCTGACTAGCCTTAAAAACTCACAGAAAAAGATAACTTGTCTCTAAAACTAACATGTTGATTCTTTTTTCTACATTCATGCACTCCGTTAGAGCTCATCTCATTAAAACTTTCGGGTTGAAAGATACTGACCATCAAAGTTGTTGAGTTAGAACTACCTACAAGTAAACATGTTAGAAAACTATAAAATACATTTGGTTTTGGCTTTAGAAATAGGTTAAACTAATACTTGAGGGCTTTACAATTGGGGTGTTACTTATTGTCATGATGGGAATATGATTCTATAATTAGGGATCATGAGGAATAATAGGGTGCATTTTTTAGGTGGTCAAAGTTAGGTACTTATATTTATAGGACTATAAACAATGGCAGAAAAGAGCTTTTTGCAAGAATGGATCTAGAAAAGTATGTAGATGGATCTCTCAAGATATGGAAACTAGCATACATGAAGTATTTTTGGACTGGAGCACAATGGTATAGACCATTTGATCTCATTGTTGGTGTTTGAAACTACTGAGCAAAAAAATGCTCAATATCATAGTAAAATTACTCACACAATCTAAGGATTAGCCAATTCCTAGTAACAATTACATGAATAAACTACTTTGACCCAAGTTCAACAAAACCTAAAATGGTTTTCTACTCTTTAGGCTCTACTAAACCAAGGCAGGTATACCTAGGGATGGTTCTAATGCAAATTGTGGTATGAAATTATATTAGTTTCATTCTAAAACTCATCTTTTACCCTTAGGCACATACACAATTTATCAATTTTCTCTAAAAGCTTCTCAAATCTATATGCATCCCCTATAAAAAGATCTAGTTTTAAATCTCCTATAGTTTACAAGTATTCTAGGAATTAGTGGTAATCTAAGACTCATAAAACTATATAAAAATGAGTGGTAACCAGCATTTGTAACTTAAAACAAAATGGAATGAAATGGTTTTTTATTTTTTTAAATTGATTTGACATGTACCAGCAGAATTCACCCTTGCTCACTTCTAACTTATGTGACTGGTGCCTTATCCATTTGGCAGAAAATTAACTATTGGTGAGAGATCTAATTCAAATAACTTGTAAATGAATTAATCAAGCCATTTCCATTCTTACGAAGTATCCTTTTTATAAACTCATAAACCTTGCTGATTCATTGAATCATTTCTACAATTCCTTGAATTAAAAGCAATAGTGAAATCAGCATACAACCCATCCAGATTGCATTTAGCCAAGTTAAACCTTATTTAAATGACTTCAAAGTAGACAAACCTATAAAATGGAGACAAAAATTGATGACACAAATATAGTGTAAATACCCCTTTGTATTATCCTTTCAGATGACTAATACAATGACCAACAAAAATCAATTGAAAGCCTAGAACAAATTTCTATTTCTGTCATTTCAATATGTTATCAGAGAGTACAATTGGAAACAAACTCAAAACAACTACATACTATTGGACCAATTGTTTGTACTTTTCTTGAGAGAAAATGAAAATCATACAAGTGTTTATGAACCATCACATTGCCTTAAAAACTAATTTATATAGGCATGAGTTGCAACAAGTAAAGGGCAGATGTGATTGGCAAGTGTCATCTTACAAAGAGATACTTTCACACACCTATCTAAAAAAGACAAAACTAAAAAATGACAGAACGGAATATACATCAAATATTCCTTTGTGGGTCCCTTTTTGTTATTCCACCTAAATAGAAAAAAGTGTTATTATCTAATTCTTTGATTACTCTGATCCCTCAGAGTAAGTGACCATCAAGTTTGAAAGTGATGAGTACTCTTTGATTACCAAAAAACTTACTTTAATCTAAGGATTTTCCTTGTCTTCATCATTAACTATGAGGGTAACTTTTACTTTTGCACCTTCCTCCTCCTCGTCAGCTTTTGCTTAATCATCCTATAGCAACTACTCTTCTTACATAAATTTATCTTTCCATTCATTATAGGCAGCATCATTAGGCCAATCAAAATTGAGGATAGCTCTTTGTACTATTATCAAAGAATTTCCAATTGCTCTCTATATCAACCAATGCTTTTTTGATGGAATTATAGGATATTTGTACTTTAACCAACTCCTCATTTTTCATAGCCCATAATAGTCTTTAATGCACAAGGGAATAAATCAAACTTTTATACAATATACCTAGAAAAACAAATAATTAATCTTTTTTGAAAAGAATTTTTCTTATCATCAAATCCTTGCAATTTATTCAACAAGTCAAAGATTTTTTCTATTTGATGACAGGGTAGCTGGATAACAGATATAAACATCGTAGTGATATCTTCATTTCTTTCTATCCACTTTAGTGCAAGGGGTCTGAATACAGGTTAATTTATCTTCAATTCATCCTCGATGATTGCAATCCCTGATAATCAATAAAAAAATGATGGCCATTCTATCCTATCCACTAAATACATAACACCCTACCTCAATTTTTCTTGATATTGGTCATTTAGTTCTACATGTAGTGCATGTAATTTTTTCTTCTCCTCTTCAAACTCCTCTACAGTGTAGAACTAAGGCCTTTCAAGGGTGTTTGGTATTTCAATAATTGGATTTAATTTGAAGGGTTCAACAGGTGGCCTTGGGGGGTATGCAATTCTGGGCCCTGTGGGCTTCCTTTTTAGCTTGTCCTCAAGCTCAATTCTCCTTTTTACCTTCTTATTATAGGCCTCAAGAATTTTTTCATATTTACTTTATAGTTAAAACATAGCCTTTTCCTTCTTCTTAGAAATGGCCAAAAGAAATTGGGATGAATCCACATTCCAATGTGTTGCCTGCACATGTGAGGTATTAGCAACTCTTCTCATAATTATGCTCCCCATCAATCCAGACTCATCTGGTTGTGATAGTGTGGCTCTAGATCCTCTTCTCAATGACCAAATGACCAATGGAGCTTGATCTTCAATTAATGCAATGCCTTGGAAGTCCCTTTTATTTTGATCTTGCAAAGTCACTTTATTTGAAACAGAACTGAAAACTAAGGCATCAACAATATCCCAATTTGGTAACAATAAAATGTTAGATGCCTTCATGTTTGCCTTCCATCCTTAGGGCTTATATTCTGAAATTATTTTATCATTTCTTCTTTTCTTTGGTTCTAGATGGAAGCTTCATCCATTTTTGGATGCTCTATTTTCAACCTTTTACATTTTTCCTCAAAAATATTCATGTTCTCCCTCCATGCAAACTATTTGAAAGCACTATATTTCACAGAGCTATCATCAACCAAAAGTTGATGACTTGCCTATTCTAACACAGGGTCGAATTCCCTACCTCTTTGGTCAGCTATTGTTAGGTCCAAAATTAGTAGAGGAGGTTCTAGAGGGTTACCTTTGAATCCAATTCTACTTGAGTAATAAAGATACCTACTTGTGGTCCCATCTACTCAACTTGCTCACCTATGAGCTATTCTTCTCCAATCCTCAAAAGTGATTGAGTGGGTGAATATTATTCAGTTTGAGGTCTTCCTTTCTTCATTGCCTTATGTCTCTTTGGAATAGGCTCATTAAATCTCTCCTCTTGGGTTGTACTGGTGGATCTCATTATTTTCCTTCCCTTATCACTAGGTTCTCTTTTATTCTGAATCATAGTGTAACCTTGTCTCTTTTGTACAATTATTTGACTAGCTCCTATATTAGGAGTGAAAGCCAATCTCCTCATGACTTCTCTAGCCTTATTAGGATAAGAATCAATAAAAAAATTGTTTCTTCTCATTCATAGCTTCCATTATTTTAGGGAAGTTACTCATGAGCTTATTTATTTTTTTATTCTTTATATTAGCATTATCTAAAGGACTATATTTTTTATCAAAACAATGAATGAATTCTAGGACCTAGCAATAAAGTCTTCATTTTTCTTTTTTAGTTTCCTACTCCTTCAATGAGAATTCATTCCCTATAATGTCCTCTGGATAATAAGAATCATATTTGAATTATCCTAGCTTAATTCTATGCCTCAAGGTCTAATTGAAAAATTCCTCAGAATCACAAAAATGGGGATGAGAAACAGCCATCAGATACTGATCCAAAATTTTATGCAAAAAGAGCCAACCCCCTTTGGTAATCACAAACTAATGGGCCATTATGGAGGTAGGAAAAATTGGCCCTAGTTTCCTTTTCAATAGAAATATTTCTTCTACTCCTCCTAATTGCCACAAAACTTCAGCCATTCCTACCTTGAATTGTCCTTGGTAAAGAAAGACATGAGGACTCCCTTTAAAACCATAGATTTTGAAAACCATAGAAACAAGGTAACGAATGAAATCTCCCCAATTGTGTAAAACTTTAAATTTATGGGGTTTGTCCATATGCCTAAGGAGGTTCATTAATAGCTTAGGAATTTTGGGATTGTCACTCAATATGAGGCATCTCAATTTAGAAGCAAAATACCTATCAAATTTTTAAAAAACTAGCATTATTTACATCCTAGGTCATATTTGCATTCCACAACTAGACTGGCAATGCTTCTCCATTCTCCTCTCTATTCAATTCCATCTCATAACCAAAATATGTCACTCCCTTGAACAAGAACATATGCATTAATAGAGAATAATGGCCAAAAGTTTTCTCCACTTTGCCCTTCGCAATTCCAACTAAACTAGTATTAATTTCTTTACCCAAAAAGGAGGCAAAATCAAAGATAACATCTACACCAAAAGAAGCAATTTGAAAAATCATATACATAACGCCAATGGGCATAAAATCTTGCTCATCTTCACCAAAAACATGTCATAGGGTCTTGTATATCTCTGCAACTCTAGAAGTGAAAAGACTCTTTTTAAAGTGTTCTCTACAGGCTGCAGTAATTACCAATAGAGTTCCTATTGTACCAATGTGTTCCCTCGGTGTGCCTCCCCAAATAATATCCTTCTTTTCTTTGTATTCATTTTCTAGTTCTAGTAGATTGATTGGTACATGGTAATCAGACAATGGTTCTAGGTGAAAAACCTCTCTAATTTCTTCAGGACTAACTGAGATCAGAGGCACACCATCATTTCTTCTCACCACCCTAGTAGCTTGGTTATAATTCTTGGCAATGGCTTCAAGAAAATCATAATCCATGAAAACACTTGGAACTACTAGCTTTCCCAAATCAAAATTCTAGACATTAGCATGTGAGGCAAAGAAATTCCTTTCTGAAAACCACTTTTTAAACAAGACAAGACTAGTTTGCATAGTTGTTGCATCCTTAACCCAGTTCCCCTTGTCATATAGGCCATCAACAATCTTAAGCCCAGGGTTTAAGGAAATTAACCTTTTAACGTATGTAAGCACAGTGGTGGATTCTAGGATTAATTTTAACAAATAGTCACCCACATTCCTATCCATATAATTAACTTGCCTAGAAAATGCTTTCTTAGGAGGCATTTTGATCGTAATGAAAGGAACTAGAATGTTGGAGAGGTTGTAATATGAGAGCTTACTTGATTTGACAAACTTGTTCTTCTCTTAACCTCTATAATTACTCTCAAACAAAAGAAGAATTGCTTCACATCTTTACTAGGCTTAACACAACACAATCAACAGGCTCTTGTACTCAAAAAATGCAAAATCTTTGTTTGAGTAGACTAGATGTGATGAAATATCCTATAGTATACTCTATTTTTCTCACAAGTAAAGCTTTCATTCATCATAAATGCACAAAGTAGGGAAATAGAGTGGCACCATACTTCCTTTTAAATTTGTTTCGTTGATCTTCGAAAACTCCTATGATCACAGAATGAAAACTAGGCTGACTCACATTTCCTCGTAACAAGCTGGTGGTCAACCCAATAGAATAACTCCATTTTTACCTTTCCTCTACTGCTAGAATTTCAAACTTGGCCCACTGATGACTGAGGAAATGTGTCATCAACTCGCTACCTCCGTATACATAACTTTTGAGCACCTTTCTATAGCGAGCTAGCGATAACCATTGATTTTTCTTTGATCCTGTGGTAGACATTTGATACAACCCTTAAGAGAACAATGGTGGGTCCCTCACTCGCTACCTTTCTATACATAACTTTCACACATCTTTCCATAGCGAGTTAGTGAGTATCATCAATTTATTCTTGATTGGATGATTTAGAATCATTTACATGTTCTATGCATGGGGAGTGGGTCCAAGATACTGCTATCACTGAGTTGGCTTAACATGTTGGAACACATATATATTATTTAATTTCAAATGACATCATTTTCCCTTGAATTTGCTATGTTTGTCATTTTTAGGGATGTCGCTACCTCGCTACCAATGAAAATCAAAAACTTCCCAGTATCAACATAGCGAGCTCCAGCAAAGTCAAAAATTTCAGCCTATAAATGCTAAGTAGGATGCCACCAACGTCATTTAATCTACACAACTCATTTCTAACAAATCACCTTTTCTAGGCCCAACTCTTTTAAAATTTCCATTATATCACAAGCTTCTGACTAGTCGCTACCTCGCTACAAGTGAAAACACCAACTTCCCAGCTAGCGAGATACCAACTTTCGATGGAGTCAAAACTCTGGTGATGGAGAAAAAAAATACATTGATTTAACATTCGTCAATTAATACTGGTGTTAGAGAAGGTGGTCATGAATATTTATGAACTTGCATGGGAATTTCTACAATCACATTAGTTTTAAAAAAGGTCATCGCTTCCTTTAAAATTCGGCTACTCGATATGTAGCTATCGGCAAGTCGCATAGATTTTTCAATAGTGAGTTAGCAAGTCACCAGAGAAACTTCAATTTTGGTGACACCATTTTCAAATTCCTCCTCGTGCATCTTTTCTAACACTGACAATCCTAGGAGATAGCACATGACCATAATGGTTTCATATTAATACAGTTTGTTTGGTGCCAAACTTCACTTTTCAGCACCAGGACATAGTTCTTTGATGGTCGCTAGATTGCTATAGGAAAGAACATCACAACTTTTTATAGCAAGTATGTGACATTTGTTGATTCTAACAAGATCCAATGATGGGATAAGATTTTTCAAAAGGACTCAACAATGACCTTGACATAGGCAGGAAAGAATATTTAGTTGGTGTTAAGACTTTCATGCCAAAATAAGATTTAAAAGGAAAGACCTAAGGTTTTACAAAGATTTTAAAAGATATAAAAATTATGAGACTAAAACCTAAAACCCTAGGACCTAAAAAAAACTCACATCTGATTTTTTCACCATGATTCTAAGAAAAATTAATATGTAAAAAATCAAACCAACAATGGCTTTTTTTGGGGATGATAGACTACTTGAGTCTATGTGAGAATTCAGAATCTTTGGGAGAGCAGACCACATACTTGGTACAGGGATGAAATTTTTTCCAGAGAGCACAAAGCAACACACAAAAACAAGAAACAATAAACCAAATTATACAGAGAGACTATTTACAAGGATTTACAAAATATACAGAATGTACAGGAAAACCAAGAACCCTAAAACTATTGTTCATGGAAAATAGATACTTTTAAGAAAAGTACCTCTTTAAGAATTGTCCATGAACTAGAAATTCAAGAATACCCCTAGTTAAATCCTTCAAAAAATACAAGTCTTCTCCATTTTTATTACAAATGTTATATGGGCCAAGCCAGATTGGGTCAAATTTACCATGCTTTCCTTTATCTTCCAATCTAACATTCCACATCAATACCATGTCACCTATTTCAAATTTCTTGTTACTAGCTCTTTTGTCATATAAATGCTTCATTTGTGATTGTAACTTGGCATTTTGAATAGAAGACTCTCTCCTTGCTTCTTCTAGTTGCAAAATATCATCCATTCTGAGTTGCATCTGATCAATGATGTCATCTTCATATAGTTGAACAAATTTATACATCTCCTTTCAGTTATTTTGTGGAAGTCTAGCATGTATACCATAAACTAGATCAAATGGGGCACATCCAATGGCCTTTTTAATAATAAACCTATTAGCCCATAGAGCTAATGGCAACTTTGAATCCCATGCCTTCTTGTTTTCCCCTAGAATTCTTTTGAGAATCTTTAGTATACTCTTATTGTTTGATTCTGCCTGACCATTCCCTTGAGGATGATAGGGTGATGATGTGTACTCTATAATGCCATATTTCTTGCAAAAAAAAATTATATTCCTCTAATCTGAAACACATAGCATTATCTGGTACAATCTTCTGTAGGCATCCAAATCTGGTCACAATATTATTTAAAATAAAATTAATCACCACCTTACTTGTTGCATTCTTAGTAGGGACTGCCTCAACCCACTTGGTGAAATAATCAGTGGCTACTAAGATTGATGAATGACCACCACTAGATTTATTTGTGATCTCACCTATAAAATCAATTCCCCACAATTGAAAAGCTGCCTGCACTTCAATTGGTCTTAATGGAAAATTCCCAGAGAATTTTAATTTTCCACTAAACCTTTGACAAATATCACAAACTTTTACAAACTCATGAGTATCTCTGAAAATTGTAGGCCGCCAAAAACAAGCTCTAAGAATTTTATGAGTAGTGGTTTTAGCCATATAATGACCTCCACACACACCTTCATGCATATCTTTCAAAATTATTTTAGATTCATTTCCATCTACACATTTCAAAAGTACCCCTTCCATATTTCTCCACCATAATTGACCTTGCATTATAACGTACCTTATAGCCTACAACTTGGGGGATATTTTTTGATTGTTTGTTAATTTTGGTTGGGACTTCATATTCTAAAAATATTAAATAACATCCTTTTACCAATCAGAGATATCCATATCATAAAGATTGTCTTTGCAACTATCATCAAGTTGATTAATTTGGTTTGCCTCTAGATTAGCTTCTGTCATCAACTTAGCCAAACCTTGACCCCTAACTAGTTTAGTAATCTGAATATCAATGTTAAACTCTTGTATCCTATTAATCCATCTACACCTCCCACTAGATACCTCCTATTGTGAAAAGATGTCCTTCACAGTAGTAGTAGTAACAAAAGCAATGACAGTAGCTCCCATTAAGTAACATCTAAAAGCTTTCACCCCTTTTACCAATGCATATGCCTTTTTTTCATTGATGTTATACTTGAGTTCTATTGTTTGCAAAGACTTACTAAAGAATGCAATAGGCTTCTCATAACCCTCCTCATTTTTTTGTAACAATACTATAGCAACAGTGTAAAACAAGGAAAAAGAAAAGATATGCATCAGTTTATCATTATCTAGAGCTCTGAGAATAGGGGCATCCTTAATAGCTTGCTTAATTATTTGAAATGCAATACTAGGTTCACCATCCCATTTTATCTCAAATCTCTTCTTTAGCATTCTTGATATAGGCCTACTAATCTCTACGAAATTTATCACAAATCTCCTAAGAAAATTGATCTTACCAAAGAATGATTGAATGCCTTTAACACTCTTGGGTTTCTAAATCTTATCTATTACTTCTACCCTTTCAGGGTCAATCCTTACTCCATGCTTGCCAACTAGATGTCCTAACAATTTTCCTTCAGTGACACCAAAGTTACATTTCCTTGGATTTAAAGATATTTCATATTTAATGGCTCTGATAAATACCTTTTCTAAGTGCATACAATGATCATTTTCATCCTTGGAATAAGCAGTAAGGTCATTTTGATACACAACCAAAAATTTGTCAATAATATCAACAAAAGCTACATCCATGGCCCTTTGAAAAGTAGCCCCAGCATTAGTAAGCCCAAAAGCCATCCTGACATAAATATAAGTACCCCATGGAGTAGTGAAAGTAGTTTTAAACTATTCTAATTCTTTAACAACCACCTGATTGTAACCTAAAAACCCATCCATCATTGACATAAGCTCTGAGGTAGTGACCCTTTGCAACATGGCTTCCATATTTGGCAATCCATAATTACCTTTTAAGGAAGATATATTGAGATTCCTGAAGTCAATACATAACCTTATGTCTCCATTTTTCTTCCTGATAGGAACTAAATTGGATACCCAAGAAGAATGTTTGATAGGCTTTATGATCCTAGCATCTCTTAACTTAATCGATTCTTCTTGCATTTTGGGAGCCAGGGTTGGATTTAGCGGCCTTTGTTTTTGTCTAAAAGGCTTAGCATCTAGTTTCAAAGGGACTTCATGTTGAAAGAGATCTTCCCTATAGGTCTTTAGATCATCATATGACCATGCAAACACATGTCTATACTTCCTTAGTAGGTCTATTAGATCTTTCCTAATTTTAGGAGGCAATTTCTCACCAATATATACCCTTTTAGGTGTTTCCTGAGTTCCAAAATTCACCTCCTCTAAATCCTTGGCATAATATCCACTAGTGTTCATTTGTGACCTATATTGGTTGTCAAAAATAGTTTCTAAAACAACTAGACCTTTTGTAATTTTATTTATCTTCAATTGTACAACTTCTTGCCCAAAAATTGTATCTTTTCCATCTACATTTTCCACATAGGCTGCACAATCAATTTCTTGTTCTGACAACATATGCTCATAATTCAAAAATCTTAGAATATTCTTATCATCTTCAAAAACTTGCCAATTCTGAACATTATTAGGGACAGAAGGTCTAGCTTGAATCTTAATTTTAGACACACCAAAAAATGTGTTATCATCAAGTTTTATTACTATATTTTCAAGCAAATCTGCCATCTTATTGTTTTTCCTATCTTTTCAAATTATTCCAAATGCATCAAAACATTCAATCATGTCCCACACTGCATTTCTATACTATTTTAATCTTTTATTCTTTGACACATAAGCATTTCTTACTTGGGATATCACCAATTCAGAATCTCCTACAACATGTAAACACTTTATCCCATGCTTATGAGCTAATCTAAGACTTAACAATAAAGCCTCATACTCTGCTATATTGTTAGTACAAGGGAAACTTAAAGTAAAGGAAAATTTATATGTTACCCTTGCTAGAGATATCAAAAAAATGCCTGCACCAGATCCATTGTTGCAACATGCACCATCAAAAAACATAGTCCATAGATCACCCTTGTCTATTTTTGTGTCAAGACCTCAGCTCTAAATGCATTAATATCTATATCCACAAAATTTTTCATATTATCCTCCACATCTTCCTCTATCATGTATATACTTTTAGGCTCCCTATGAAATTTTACCAAATTCCCCTGAATATTAAAAGTAGCAAATGACAAATCACACTGTAGACTCCCACTCGTAGAAGCAATCCACTTCCTAGATAATAACATGCCATACTGAGGTGGAATTTCAACAACCAATACACTCATAGTAAGTTCTTTGTTAGGGCAGGCTGTTAATCTATATGGAAAAGAGTTTATAGTGCCCATGATTATCACTTCTCTTTTATCCATAGCACAACATCTTCCTTGAGTTGTATCCACTTTTAAGCCCAATTCCTTCATTATTTCAAAAGGCATCACAGTGTTGGAAGCACTAGAATCAATCATGCAATTTTTTAATGTTTTATAATTTACTAAAATGCTCAAGAAAAATGGTTCGACATTTCCCAAACAATGATTTACAGAATTATCCAAAAACATTTGAGAAATTTGAGAGACAACTCCTTCAACTTCATTGTCCTTTACTTGTTCCTTAGTGCTTTCTTTGGGACTATGATTTTCAATACAATCTTGACTTACCTTTACATTAGTATTTCCCAACCATGCTATAGCTTTATTTCAATGTTTGGGGATTCTTAGCAATTTAGACAATGGAACTTTAACAGTAATCTGAGATAAAATAGCAAGCATATCTATAGAAGAACCAAAAGGATTATCATTAGTCAAATTCCTTTTGTCATCTGGTTTATCCACACTGTTCAGAGTATTTTGATGATTCTTATCATTTTTTGTGATAATCTTTGATACCTTCTCATCTATTTTTCTGGGAACATTATTTGAGAATTCCACATCTTTAGGATTTCCTCCTTTCTTTTATTCCCACCTTCTATTAGTAATTTTAACCTTCACAGTAGGAGCTTCTTTAAGTTTCACAATTTCCCGCTTCTTAGGATCAACCCCCTTTATGAAGATACTAGCTACCTTATTACTTTCATCTTTCTTAGCCATGTTTCTAGTTTGAACCTGAGTTATCATATTGGTAGTAATTTGATCAATTTCTTCCCTAGAAGGTTTTCTTAGTGTTACTTCTTCCTTTTCATTTACCATGTTACACGCATTGTCCTCCACATCACTTTCATCAAAAAATACATGCTATTGTATGACATTATGAAATTGTCTTTGATCATACACATCTCTATCATAATCTTCATAGTCAGAATAATGTGATTCAAATATATTGCATCCTACATCATCATTATTTTCTTCCTACTCATGACACATTTCTACTACAGTTTGATCTCCTAGGAATGAAAATGTTGTTGCACAAGATTTAGGGGAATGGGGTAATTGACATGAAAATAACCAAGTAGGTTTAGCAAAAAACATAGGATCATCTACCAAATTTTAAAAAAAATTTGACAAAGGATCAGGGGTCACCTTGTTGTTGTTATTCTTGGGAGGAGGGATACTAGGCTGACCATCCTTCCAAGTAGTGTTTTAAGGGAAAATTTTCAGCCTATTTTATCTATTGAAATTTGATTGATAAGGGACCCTATTATTAGTGGGGTTCCAATAATTCTTTACTTGAGGAATATTTAGACCTTTTATAGCATTTAGAATCTGACTCATTTCACTAGGCTCTTTCTTTTTTTGTACTATGACCTTATTTTCTTCCCTTCTATTTCCCTTATTCCCAAATAACCTAGGATCATCCCTTTTGCTTTCTAATCTCCCTAAAATCCTTAAATTATTTTCTATATTAATGGAAATCCTGAAAGCATCTCTTAAAGTCCTAGGCTCTTTATCCCTAAGTTGGTATGCCATTTTACCATCAAAAGCATTTAGATAAGTGATCAGACATACCTTGTGATCAATTCACATGGGTTGCATTAGCTTGTACATCCTTTTCTAAAATTTAGTGTTAAATTCAGTAATAGATTCATTATGCAACCTCTTGATATTATTGAATTCACTCAAAATATAGCTCTGATTTTTATTGTTAGCATATTGCTCTTTGAAACAATACTCAATATCTTTCCAATCAACAATAGACAATTTAGGAAGTCTCTTGAACCACTCTCTAGCATCTTTAGTTAATGACGGCATGAACAACTTCATAATGACATCTTCAGCTTCAACCTCATAATTGCTCATTATATCAAGAAAACTTCTCAAATGGTCCTCACAAGAAATAGCATTATTTCCATCAAATCTAGGCAATATTTTCCTCATTTCTTGTGGGATATGATTTGGAAAACCAAGGACTCCATCAAAACATATTTTCCTATAGCCTTCTAATTGAATAGGTCTTCTTTGTAGATCAATCTTGGGGTGATTAGCACTACCTTTCTTAATATTATTCACAATATTACTAGTGCTAGTGTCACCAATAGATTTTTTAAGATCTACTTTCTATGAAGATGAAGACAAGAAAGGAACAACTACTTTAGTAGTAGTTTTATTTGCATAATTAGATCCATCATTGTCTTTAGGCATAGCTACAAACTTCTTGTTGGTAATATCCAAGAATTTGATCTTATTGTTCATCTTAGCTATAGCAACCTCACTTTTTGCAATCTCCAATCTCTTGGCTAAACCATCCCTTTCTTTTCTTCTCTTTTCCAATTCAATATCAGAAAGTGACATGCAATCATGGATTTGAACTGTCTTTATTGGCTCATTGATCTTAATACCAATCTCCTTTTGTTTTCCTTTTCCCTTAGCCCCTACAATAGGTTCCACATTTTTACTCTATTATTATCAACTTCTAGAGTAGTATAGTTCTCAATCTACTATATTACAGGTCCCTCTAGATTCATTTTTTGAGTTTCTAAATAATTCTACTCTTGCCTCTTAAGTTGTTCAACTTGTCCCACAATCTCAAGTTGCTAGGTACTAGTTGCTATCTCATTTTTTTTCTTTAGATCAGTGATTTGCCTAAGTAATTATTTATTTTCTTCATAAGCCTTTGTGATCCTTTCTTCCCTTTCCTTTTGAAATCTCCTATTTATAGCTTCTTGCTCAGCAAGCTATGCTTTCAAATTTTCATTTTCATCAGGATTAGGGATAGTGAATTCAGACCCAGATGTTTTCTCATCATTAAAACTTTCAAGTTCTAAGTGTCTAGATCTGACCTTTTTAGGGGAATAAACTAACATGAAAGGGTTTGTACTATGTTAAAAGAGATTGTTACTAGTCCTATCCTTAAGACCAAATGTATTTGGTTGCACAACCTTTTCTTGACATATCATTTCAGGGGTATTATAGAAATCATCATCAGACAAAATTGGATGAGATCTCGAACCTTTGGAGGAAGGCATTTTTTCAATAGTGGAATGGTGAATGTTATCTTTCCCTACTAGTTGCTCCTATGAATAGCTTCCTTTCTGCATCTGATTTCCCTTCACAACCCTATTCTATCTTCCTCTAGGAGGGATATCAGTTTGTAATTTGATTCCCAAGCTTTTCCTCATATTTTCCAGTGTATTTCTTTTATTTTCCATAATTTGGGACAATAATTTTCAAAAAACTAACACTGGTTAACCGTTTGAGTCGCCACCCACCCTATCAAAATGGGAATAAATTTTTTGAGTCATTAATCACAATTACTTCACTTAATAGTCTTAAGAAAAATGTAAACAACTTACAAACCCCTGAGAATCTTCTCATGAAATATCTACAACTCTACCGAAGGGGACACAGATCTCTAATAATTCACTATTTATGACAACACTAAGTGTAATTCCCTAGAATTTTTGCCATTTTTTTGGTGTTTGAAACTACTAAGCAACAAAATGCTCAATACCATAGTGAAATTAATCACACAATCTAAGGATTAGCCAATTCCTAGTAGCAATTGCATGAACAAACCACTTTGACCCAACTTCAACAAAACCAAAAATGGTTTTCTACTCTTTAGGCTCTACTAAACCAAGGCTAGTATACCTAGGGATGATTCTAATGCAAATTTTGGCATGAAATTATCTTAGCTTCATTTAGATTCTCATAGTTTACCCTCAGGCACATATACAGTTTATCAATTTTCTCTAAAAGCTTCTCAAATCTATAGGCATCCCCTATAAGTAGATCTGGTTATAAATCTCCTATGGTTTACAAGTATTCCTAGAATTAGTGGCTATCTAAGACTTAGAGAACTATATGCAAATGAGTGGTAACCAGCATTTTAAACTTAAATCAAAATGGAATGAAATGGTTTTTTATTTTTTTAAATTGATTTGACATGAAGTAGCAGAATTCACCCTTGCTCACTTATGACTTATGTGACCAGTGCCTTATCCATTGGGCAAAAAAATAACTATTGGCGGGAGATCTAATTCAAATGACTTATAAATGAATTAATCAATTGCAATCACCCATTTCCATTGTTATGAAGCATCCTTTTTAAAAACTCATAAACCCTACTAATTCATTGAAGAATTTCTATAATTCCTTGAATTAAAAGCAATAGTGAAATCAGAATACAACCCATCCAGATTACATTTAGCCTAGTGAAACCTTATTTAAATGACTTCAAAGTAGACAAACCCATAAAATGGAGACATAAATTGATGACACAAATATAGTGTAAATACCCCTTTTTATTATCCTTTTAGATGACTAATACAATGACCAATAGAAATCAATTGAAAGCCCAAAATAGATTGCTATTTCTATCATTTCAATATGTTATTAGAGAGTACAATTGGAGATGAACTCAAAACAACTGAATACTATTGGACCGACTAACAGCACTTTTCTTGAGAGAAAAATAAATCATACAAGTGTTTTTGGACCATCAAATTGCCTTGAAAACTCATTTATATAGGCATGAGTTGCAACAAGAAAAGGGTAGATGTGATTGATAGGTGTCCTTTTACAAAGAGATAATTTCATACACCTATCTCAAAAAGAAAAAAATGTGAAATAATAGAAAGACATATATATCAAACATTCCTTTGTGGGTCCCTTTCTGTTATTCCACCTAAACAAACAAAAGTGTTACCATTTATTCTTTGATTACTCTGATCCCTTGGAGCAAGTGACCATCAAGTTTGAAAGTGATGAGTCATCTCTGATTATCTGCAAACTTACTTTAATCTGTGGATTTTCCTTTTCTTCATCATTAACTATGAGGGTAACTTTTACTTTGCACCTTCCTCCTCATCATCTTCTGCTTCATCATCCTGTAGCAACTGCTCTTCTAACATAAATTTATCTTTCCATTCATTATACGCAATATCATGAGGCCAATCAAAATTGAGGACATCTCTTTGTATTGTTATCAGATAATTTCCAATTGCTTCTATATCAACCAATTCTTTTTTGATGGAGTTTTAGAATATTGGCACTTTAACCAACTCCTCATTTGTCATAGTCCATAACAAGTGTCCATTTTCATTTATAACTTTATTTATCCATCCATAAAAAATCTCATCCAACTCCCTCTTCGATTCCTCTTTTTCATTAACTCTATCAATAGTCTTTAATGTACAAGGGAAGAAATGAAACTTTTCTACAATATACATGGAAAAAGAAAAAATTAATCTTTTTTGAAAAGAATTTAGCTTATCATCAAATCCTTACAATTTATTCAACAAGTCAAATATTTTTTTTATTTGATGATAGGGTAGCTGGATAACAGATATACACATAGTAGTGATACCTCCATTTCTTTCTATCCACTTCTACACAAGGGGTCTAAATATAGCTTCATCTCTCTTCAATTCATCCCTAATGATTGCAATCATTGATAATAAATCAAAAAATGATGGCCATTCTATCTTGTCCACTAAATACATAACACCTTGCCTTAATTTTTCTTGATACTAGTCATTTAGTTCTACATGTAGCACATATAATTTTTTCTTCTCCTCTTAAAACTCCTCTCCAATGTAGAACTGAGGAATTTCTAGGGTGTTTGGTGTTTCAATAATTAGAGTTGATTTGAAGGGTTCAATAGGTGGCTTTGGGGGGTATGCAATTCTCAGCCTTGTGGGCTTCCTTTTTAGCTTGTCCTCAAGATCAATTCTCCTTTTTACCTACTTATTATAGGCCAAAAGAATTGTTTTATATTTACTCTGTAGTTCAAACATAGCCCATTCCTCCTTCTTAGTAGTGGCCAAAATAAATTAGGATGAATCCACATTCCAATGTGTTGCCTGCACATGTGAGGTATTAGCCACTCTTCTCACAATTATGCTTCCCATCAATCCATACTCATCTGGTTGTGATGATGTGGATCTAGATCCTCTTCTTAGTGACTAACTAACCAATGTAGCTTGATCTTCAATGAATGCAGTGCCTTGGAAGTCCATTTTATTTTGATCTTGAAAAGTTAGTTTATTTGAAACAGAATTGAAAACTAAGGCATCAATAATATCCCAATTTGGTAACAATAAAATGTTAGATGCCTTCACCATTTGCCTTCCATCCTCAGGGCTTATATTTTGAAATTATTTTATCATTTCTTCTTTTTTTTGGTTTTCAATAGAAGCTTCATCCATTTCTAGGTGCTCTATTTTCAACCTTTTACATTTTTCCTCAAAAATATTCATGTTTTCCCTCCATGCAAACTATTGAAAAGCCCTAGATTTCACAAAGCTATCATCAGCCAAAAATTGATGACTTGCCTATTTTAACATAGAATCTAATTCCCTACCTTTATAGTCAGCTAGTGTTAGGTCCAAACTTGGTAGAGGAGGTTTTGGAGGGTTACCTTCATCCAATTCTGCTTGAGTAATAAAGATACCTCCCTGTGATCCCATCTGCTCAATTTGCTCACCTATGAGTTGTTCTTCTTCAATCCTCATAAGGGATTGAGTGGGTGAATATTCCTTAACTTGAGGTCTTCCCTCCTTCATTACCTTATGTTTCTTGGGAATATGATCATTAGATCTCTCCTCTTGGGCTCTACTGGTGAATCCCATTATTTGCTTGCCCTTATCACTAGGAGCTCTTTTATTCTGAATCACAATGTAACCTTGTCTCTTTTGTACAATTATTTGACCAACTCCTATATTAGGAGTGAAAATTTCAAGTTATGGGGTTTGTCCATAGGCCTGATGAGGTTCATTAATACATTAGGGATTCTGGGATTGTCACTCAATATGAGGCATCTCAATTTAGAAGCAAAATACCTATCAAATCTGACAAAATTGGCATTCTTTGCATCCCAGGTCATATCTTCACTCCACAACTAGACTGACAGTGCTTCTCCATTCTCCTCTCTATTCAATACAATCTCATTACAAAAATATGTCACTCCCTTGAACAAGAACATATGCATTAATAGAGAATAATGGCCAAAAGTTTTCTCCACTTTGGCCTTCACAATTCCAATTAAACCACTATGAATTTCTTCAGCCAAAAAGGAGGCAAAATAAAAGATAACATCTACACCAAAACAAGCAATTTAACCATCATATACATAAGGTCAATGGGCATGAAATTGTGCTCATCTTCACTTAAAACATGGCACAGGGTCCTGTATATCTCTACAACCTAGGAAGTGAAAAGACTCTTCTTAAAAGTTTCTCTAGAGGCTATAGTAATTACCAACAGAGTTCCTATTGTACCAATGTGTGCCCTCAATGCATCTTCCCTAATTAAATCCTTCTTTTCTTTGTATTTATTTTCTAGTTCTGGTAGGTTGATTGGTACATGGTAATCTGGCAATGGTTCTAGGTGAAAAACCTCTCTAATTTCTTTAGGACTAATTGAGATTTGAGGCACACCATCATTTCTTCTCACCACCCTAGTAGCTTGGTCATAATTCTTGGAAATGGCTTCAAGAAAATCATAATCCATGAAAACAATTGGAACTACAAGCTTTCCCAAATCAAGATTCCAGACAATAGCATGCAGGGCAAACAAATTCCTTTCTGAAAACCACTTTTTAAACAAGACTAGACCAGTTTGCATAGTTGTTGCATCCCTAACCCAGTTCCCCTTGTTATATAGGCAATCAACAATCTTAAGCCTTAGGTTTAAAGAAATTAATCTTTTAACTTGTGTAGGCTCAGTGGTGGATTTTGTGAGTAATTTCATCAAATCATCATGAACATTCCTATCCATATAATTAAGTTGCCCAGAAAATGCTTTCTTAGGATGCATTTTGATCATAATGAAAGCAACTAGAATGCTACAAAGGTTTTAATATGAGTACTTACTTGATTTTCCAAACTTGTTCTTCTATGAACCTCTGCAATTGCTCTCAAAAAAATGAGGAATTGCTTCACATCTTTACTAGGCTTAACACAATACAATCGACAGGCTCTTGTGCTCATAAAATGCAAAATCTTTGTTTGAGTGAGACTAGAAGTGATGAAATATATTGTGTTATACTATTTTTTTCTCACATGTGAAGCTTTCATTCATCATAAATGCACAAAATAGAGAAAACAAGTTTCACCATACTTCCTTTTAAATTTGTGTTGTCGATCTTCAGAAACTCCTACGATCACGGAATGAAAACTGGGCTAACTCACATTTCCTCTTAACATGTTGGCAGTCAACCCAATAAAATAACTCCATTTTTACCTTACCTCTAATGCTGGCATTTCAAACTGGGCCCTCAGATGACTGAGGACATGTTTCATTAACTTGATACCTTGTTGTACATAACTTTCAAGCAGCTTTCTATACCAAGCTAGCAATGACCATTCATTTTGCTTTGATCCTGTGGAAGACATTTGATACAACCCCTATGAGAACAATGGTGGGTCCCTCAATTGCTACCTTTCTATACATAATTTTCACACATCTTTCTATAGTGAGTTAGTGAGTATCATTGATTTATTCTTGATCTGAGATTTAGAATCATTTACATGTTCTATGCATGGGGAGTGGGTCCAAGATATTGTTTTTGTTGAGCTGGCTTAACATGCTGGCACACATATATATTATTTAATTTCCAATGACATAATTTTTCCTTGACTCTTTCCTGTTTGTCATTTTCAGGCATGTAGCTACCTTGCTACTGGAAAAAATCACAAACTTCCCAGTAGCGACATAGAGAGCTTCAACAAAGTCAAAAATTTTGGCCTATAAATGCTAAGTAGGATGCCACCTTGTCATTTAATCTGCACAACTCATTTTTGATGAATCACTTGTTTGGGGTCCATATCTTTTAAAATTTCCATTACATCACAACCTTTTGACTAGTTGTGACCTCACTACTAGTGAAAACACCAACTTCCCAGCTAGCCAGATAGTGACTTCCTACATAGTCAAAACTCTAGTGATGGAGAACAAAAATAGAAGGTGGTCAGAGAAGGTGGTCCCACATATTTATGAACTTGCATGGGAATTTCCATGATCCCATTATTTTTAAAAAAGGTCTTTGCTTCCTTTAAAATCTAGGCACTCACTATATCACTACTGGCCAGTGGTATAGATTTTTTGATAGCGACTTAATGAGTCACTAAAGAAACTTCAATTTCAGTGACACCATTTGCGAATTCCTCCTTGTGTGTTCTTTTTGATACTAAAAATCTTGGGGGATAGCACATGACCATAATGCCTTCATATTAATATAGTTTTTTTGGCACTGGACTTCACTTTTTAGCACTAGGACATAGTTCTTTGATGGTCGCTACATCACTATAGGAAGCAACCTCACAACTTTTTATAGTGAGTACATGACATCCGTTGATTCTAACAAGATCCAACAGTGGGATAAGATTTTTCAAAAGGACTCAACAATTACCTCGATGTAGGTGTGAAAGAATATTTAGTTGCTATTAACACTTTTGTGCCAAAATAAGATTTATAAGGAAAGACCTAGGGTCTTACACAAATTTTAAAATATATCAAAAATATGAGAACAAAACCTAAAACCCTAGGACCGAAAAAAAGAACTCACATCTAATTTTTTCACCATGATTCTCAGAAAAATTAATATGTAAAAAATTAGACCAACACTCATCATTCATGGATTTTGAGTTACTGCATCCCGAACAAGGGTACTAATCAATCTGCATTTTATGACACCAGTAAAAGTTATAATTTACATTTGGAATCTCATTTGAAAATTGATCAAATAGATTTTTCATAGGCTCAAAACTAGAACATAGAAAGTGTCTAACCCCTAAAATGTAACACAAAAGAAATTTTCTCAGTCTAGTCAAGAAGGTAAAAGTTATATTTGGTCAAATAGGGCCTCCCAAAATTTAAGGCAATTTGCACTAGCATGATAGATATAAGTAACCAAATTCAAGGGATTCAAAGCCTAGACATGATGTATGGAAGTGTCTTGAAAATTAAAATAGAGGCTCATAGATATACATACTAAACAATCCAAAAGTGAAAAGTAATGAAACATAGCTAGGTGCAAGGTATTGAAATGCAAACTAGGCCTTCTGTCATTGTTTGACACTTGGACAAAAATGCAAAACTAAGCATTGCTCAATATGGAACTTCATAGAATAAATTAGAATAATAATTTATCATTATAGAGCATAGAAATATTGAATTCAAGGTTTTAGAAACATTAAACACCTCTTAGGCCTTAAAAGTGTTGAAAACTGTTGAAATATTCAAATTAGAAGAATACTTTTGAGAGAGGGAGGGGGGGTGGTGAATCAGAAGTACCACACTTCAACCTTTTCAAATCCTTTAAAACAAATAACTAAGAGTAAACTGCATATAAACATATTAAATGAACATAAAACAAACACATGCATCAACATGATAACACTCAATTTGGTAATCCAAAAACCCTCTAGGAATAAGAATGAAAAATTGGGGTGGGGATGACACCCACAAAATCACTACATCAATAATTGTTTGACCACTTTTGAAGGTCTACCCTATGAAAGGCCTACCCTATTAAAGGCTTTAAACTATGTCAGTAGTGACATGGTTAAAGGATTTACAAACAATTTACATGAAGTGTCACCCTATAAAGGGATTTAATCACCTCTTCAAAGGATCTAAAAAATAGCTATTAAGCTAACGTATCATCATAGGATTTTCATTATCTAATACAATGGCTACAAAGTATCAAAAATCTTTAACTTGATTTCTTACAATCTTCAATTGCTAATTTTAGAAAGTTAATCTACTCATTCTGATGTGATCCTTTCTTGATTTGATATCTATTTGTATCCCTTGTATTTTTTTAATTAATTCGATGTGTAATTTCTGTGTAATTCTCTAAGTTTGTGATGCCCTTGCTATTTGCCCTATTTTGCAATTTTGCTATCTACTTAGGAACTTCCTTAGCTTCTATTCAAAAACTTAAAATGTAGGGTCTAAGCCTTCTTATGAAGACTTTGTAGACTTTGGGTTAGGTATGGATCTATGATCCATATTGAATCTTGAATTCCTACTCATTCCTTGGATTTTTCTCATTGGTTGCATGCCTTTTCCATTTTTCTAATTGGTTGCATGCTGATTGCATAGGAAATATTAAAGATTCATTCTTATCCTTATTATCCTCTGAAATCCTCCTATGTCAACTCAAAAAATGGTTTGCATTTGAGTTTTTGAAGGCACAAACTCATATGTTGATTCTATGTTACTCGGCACATACTAGACTACTAGTGCTCGACACATATGCTATCCTACTTTTCTCAGCACCTATTGCATTCTATCTTGCTCAGCACATGTATGATTCTAGCTCACTTAGCATATGAAATTTTCTAACTTTCTCGGCATCAATTGTGACTCGACACCTATATCTCACTCGAAACTTGTATAATGGTTAGCAATTGAAGTCACTCAACACTTGTTGGAATTGTGACTCAACACGTACTGTAGCTCTACATACATAGTGTATGCAACTTCAATGTAGAAAGTGGTTAAGTGTATTGACACTCAAATTTCAAAACCATTCTAAGACCAAAAGTCCCCCCCTTTGAAATGAGTGTCAAAAACACTTAACTAAATATTACTGATTTGTCAAAAAAACTTAATTAAATATTACTGATCTGATTTTATGAATACCCTATCCAATCTACTCTATATATGTACAAAATTTCAAAATTTTTTGAAAATACCTTATAACTCCCCCTAAGATAATTGTGCCATTTCATTCTTTGCAACCAAAATTTTGTGTTGAATGTGCCTGATATTCTTTTTTTTCCTATTTCTATAGTTTGTACCTATGTGCTAATTTCTATCTTTTCTATCTTTTATTCATATCGCCCCCAAAATGTTATTTTCTTCCCCATACTATTTACACATTAAGTCTTATCTCCCCCTTAATCATATCTTCCTTATTATTATTTCTCCCCCTTTTTGGCACTTACGTCAAAGGGTTCTTAGGAGTAATACCATATTTTACCAAAAATGTGTTGTTTACTTCCATTATCATTTTCAGAGCTACATCCCAATTCTCAAAAGCAATGTCTAGTGACTTATGCTAGATGGTAGTCTCTACAGCAAGATGTACAACCCCATCTAGTGTAGAAAAATTTGGATCTTTCTTTAAGATAGTTTCAGCATAGACATGTTCTTTTTGGAGGACCTCCAAATGTGAGGTTATGGAGGATTGAATCTGCATTAAATTGGCCTTTATATTGGCCTCTTCACTTGTAAGTGTAGTTAATTATCTTTGAGTGTGAAGTGATTGGGAAAAATGCTTCTCACTTTGAGCTAGATCCCTTGGTAATTGCATGCTAGAAATCTTCAAATTTCTCTCCAAGCTCAATATACTTTGGCTTGTTTCTTGTGTGAAGTTGGAAAAATCACACATCTTTTTGTATAGTGAAAAAATGTTCTCAAGTACAATTTTGACCTTGTCAATTTTATTGGCCAATTCTACCTATTAAAGTGTTATACAACTAGATATTTTCTCACTTACCTTCCCTTGAAACTTCCTTTTAGACCATTCCATAAGTTTAACATTTGTATCCTGGTCTTCACTAGTCACATAATCTACTATATCTAATAATTGTTCTATTATAGGTTTTGATTCATCTGGTGACTGCAAGCTAAAGTCATCCATAAGGATGTCCTTAATATCATGTAGTTCTTGCTTATGTTTATGAATATTTCTTGCCTCTTTCTCCTATTTAATGCATCTTGCATCTCAGTAATTTGCTCCATGGTGATAGTCTTTGAGTCATAGATAGGTATTGCAATATCTTCATCTAACTCAAGGTCTCCATAGTGAAGTACCTTGGTCACCTTTGTAGAACTCGAGCCTAGTGTGGAGATTTGAAAGGTATGGATTCTGTGCTCAACTTGTGAAGGGTTTTTGTAGGAGTGCTTGTTTTTGGTAGTTCTACCAATGTCTATATAGTGGACTACTCCTTTTCCTTTGGTGTATCCTCCCTCTCATTAGACTTCCCCTCTCTTGCACTTTGCTTTTGTGTGGTGTCCCTTGTTTCTATTACAATTTTTGGAGATGGTGGTGGAAGCATTACAATTTGAGTGCCAATAGCTGTATAGGTAAAAGGTGGTTCCTTTGGTTTCACCTTGTCTCTTTTCGGTTCTGCTACTACCTTCTATAGCTCATCTACACTAACCAATATAGGGTTTGTGCATAATTGTGCCTATAAAGTGGATTGGTGAAGGATCTTGGAGAGATCTTCTATAGTTAAGGGATTGATGTTCTAAGCTAAATTGTTAGGAACATCCTTGATAGTCATTGTGTCTGTAGGTGTGATGGCTACATGAGGAGGGCTGGGGGGTGGTATTTGTGCACCTTTCACACTCTGTTCCTCTTGTTGTTGTTGTTCAGCTACTTCCATATCTTCTCCTTTTTGTGTTTCCTCCTCCTCACCTTTTTCTTTATCTTCCTCATCTTTCTTTTCTTCTTCTCTTTTCTTTTCTTGTTCTTTTCTTATTTCTTTATCCTCTTCCTCTTTCTTTCCTTCTTCTCCTTTCTCTTCCTTTCCTTCCACTTTCTTTTCCTTTATCTTCTCCTTGGCACTAGCCTCTACCTTATTTTCTTCCCCATCCTTGTCATCAGTTATCTTGTAGATTGTCCTACAAAATTATGTGGATTATTCACTACATCCTCAATCTTATTTTGTAGGATGTTGAAGGCTCTATATTTAGGTGCAAATTTGCCACCATGTTTCTTATTAGCATTTTTTATTTGACCTCTTGTTAGGTTAGGCATCACTTGTGCTAAGGTAGATTCTCTAATCTTCTTTTCCATTTTTAGACAATAATGCCATTTATTTTTAATTATCTCATATAGCTCTATAGGCATGGTATTGTCTAGCTCTAGAGGTGTATTCTTAAATTTAGTCATCATGGTATGTACAAATTCTTCTATTTTATTTTTCTCTTCTCTACTTAGCTTATTGAAATTAGGAATTTTTAAATCATTTAAATTTGCATTCTTAATATTTTTACAAATCTTATCTGTGATAGATTTGGGAGGATAGCTTACCACTCTCAATTGGTTGATATCCTCTAACTCTTTTTTTTCCTCATCATCAGTGTTTGGCTATGCCACATACTTTTTTCTTTTCTTTGGAACTTCATCAGGCTATTTAGTAGCCTTCTTCTTCTCTTTTTTTCCATCTTTTTCCTTTTGTTTGGATGCCCCTATGCTAGCTCTTGTTGCTGGTGCTAGCTTGGCTTGTGTAGGCTTGGTTACCTTGTTGGGTTTGGGCTGAGCTAGAGGTTAAGCTTTAGCCTTTCTCTTCTTTTGCTGAGCTTGTGTAGGTGCTTCCTTGGCTTCTTCTTCCTCAAAAGCTTCCTCCTTGTCTTCTCCTATGCCTTGTGTCAACTCCATTATTCCTTGCCCTTGCTCTTTTTCTTCTTCAGCACTTGCTTCTCCTTCAATATCTGCACCAACTTTCTTCTTTATCTTCTTCACTAATTTATCTTTCCTCTTAATTAAAAAGCCTATCATCAATTCTGTTTCAACTTTGGATTTGACAACATCATATGTGCCAAAATAAGGAGCCTCCTTATCTATCTCTTCTACAAGAAATGTTGTGATTGCTACTGATGCTTCATCTATATCAAGTTCATATCCTTATGGCCTTAGCCATCTTACCCTTGGAATTGCTACCTAGATATAGGTATAGTCAATGTCAACCAAAAAGAATATGTCATTGATGTGTTTTTCCACTAGGGAAACTGGTATTCTTACCTTTTGCTTCATGAATTTCTTAAAATCCTAAAAATATCTTGTCATTTGGGCCTAAAAATTATCACCCATTTGATCAATGAACTCATTGATTTGTGTGATTATAGATTTTTTTGGATTTTGGGTTCCAATTCACCTTTCCAATAGAAGGAAACTCTTCCATGATACAAAAGAATATGCACATAAGAACTAAGCCAAAATTGCATTGAGCACCTTTTGATCTCCTTATTGCTCCTAGGTCTCATTTATTTGTTGCAACATTAGTTCTGCTAGATCATATGTATGATCTTTCTTCACAAGTTTGTAAGCTACATCAACAGCTATACATGGCACACTGTTCAATCTACTGGATTGGTAGAATTTTTTAGTTATCACTCTCATTGCAAAATCTAGAAGGGGATCTATTATAGTATCAATAATCATACATCTCTTATTCCACTTAGCTCATGTATTCCTTTCAATGATCTCTTTTGAATCACTACGCAGGGTCTTAGGCTAATCTAGGGTTGGGAAACCCATAACCCTATGTACTATCCTCTTGGTAATCTTTACGGGTCATGTTTCTAACCAAAAACATCCATTGTGAATTCTACTAAGGACAATCCATATCCATTCTATTTTGAAGTCGATAGGGTAAACTAGGGCATTTGTTAAACCCTTCTTCTCAACTATCTAAAATTCATCCTTTAGAATTTTGTTTTCACATAGTTTGTCATAGGCTTAAAATATTTCAAGGTCTCCTACTAGTCCTATCTTGTAGTTATAACACTTCCTTACATCTTGCACCATGAAAATTTTTGGTGGAATAATGGACAATGTGCCAACTGCATCATTTTTGTAGGTGACTTCAGGCATTGGCCTAAAATCTTGTTGTTTGACCTCATTACTGACTAGCTAGACCTCATGACCTTCCTTTCCCTTAGGGTTCTTTGAACTAGAATCCATTATACCAAACTAGGGTTTTAATATATTAAAATCTTTAACACTGCATAGCTCAACACTTGATAAATACCTTAAATCAATGAGATTTATGCTAAATCACTATTGAGATCAATGAAAATGCCTTCAAGGTTGCTCTTTGATCATTTCTGTACTCTTCTCATCTTTTCTCTATGTTCAAATGGCATAAAAATGATCAAAATTTGACCTTATACCTTTCAAAACCTAGCTTTAAATGCTTAGTGCATACAACTGCAAACTTAGGACTTGAAGGTTTCAACATGAATTGGCTTCCATTGGAGCTTTACTCAACATCTAAGGATAGTTTGGTAGTATTTGCAAAAAACTTCAAATTTTGATTTGGCATCTTTGCTCATGCTAATTTCTTCTTTGTAGTACTTCTTGTCTTGGGACTAATGTATGAGATAACTTTATATAATAGTCCCATACACCTATTCTTGCTTAGTTGGATAATATGTGATCACTTGACCTCTTGGGTGAAGTGATCCCTTCATTTGATGTGTTGCACTCATCTTTCTTCTTCCAAGTCTTATTTATTTTCCCTCTAATTTGTTCAACATCAACCTTCTCTTTTCTTTTGTTGACTTCTATCTTGGGTGCTTTTGACTTTGTTGGGAAATTCCTATTGATATGACCAGTCCTCAAGCAACTAAAACATGTAGTTTGACTTAACCATCTACTGCAATTCCCTCTAAAATGTGTCCTTATGCAATTTTCAGGGACATGTCCATATTCTTAATAGTGGTGATAGCTATACCTAGTGTTATAGTCCCAATTATAGTGATGAGTGTCCACATAGGCTTTGATCTACACTCCAATGCTCTATGTCCATACTTCTTACGATTGTAGCTGTGACCCTCAAATCTTAGTGTCCTCATGGTCTTGGTTCTACATTCATGTGCTTGATGTCCTTTCTTTTTGCACTTGTGATAAAAGCTTGCATTTTTAGGCTTATCATGTGGATGACTATCCTTTCTCCTATATACATTAGAGGTATGTCCCTTTTTACCACAGTAATGACAAGTAGGTTTAGTTTTCTTCCCTTTATTACTCTTTTCTTCTGCAATCTTGGATGATTCTCCTTGTTAAGTGGTAGTGTAACCAAGTCCTATAGTATCATTACTAGGTTGCTCAAAGTACTTGATAGCCTCATTGGGTTTTTTGAAACTTTATTCTATCTCCTTCTCTCTTTTTAGCTCACTTTCCAATTGATCATTTTGTATCTTCAATGTAGTGATCTCAATGTCCTTCATATTCAGTTCATGATGAGCATTCATCATCTGGCTTAAGGTGTCAAGCTGCATGTTTGAGATTTTGTCAAACTCAATTGTCTTCTCATCTAGTCTATTGGTAAGATTTCTCTTGTCATCTTCTATCATGGCCTTGTCTTCAATGACTTTCTTCTTTTGTTCAGTCACTTTACAAGGCATTATGGCTTGTGACTCTTGTTCAAGATTGAGTATTCTAATCTCTTCAACTTGTGCTCTATTTTTCTCCATCAATTCAGCTATTGTTACATCAAATTCCTTGGAATCTCCATTGGAAAATACCTGTGTGGCATAAATATCCTTGTAGTGTATGTTATTTTCAGCTATGGCTATATCCTTCCTTCTTTTTAAGAACTTTCTCAATTCTTCTTTGGCATCCTCCAATTTGTGTAGAGTGAGATGCATATCAATCACCTGATTGTCTATGATCTAACCAAGTTTGAAGACTTCCATCTTCAAATCTTTTCTCTAAGTTGTTAGACTTCTCCTTGTGAGAACCTTTTCTTTGATACCAATTTTTGTAAATTGTTGGAATATTCAAATGGGAATAATACTTTTGAGAGGGGGGGTGAATCAAAAGTACCACACTTTAAACTTTTCAAATCTTTTAAAACAAATAATTGAGAGTAAACTACATGTAAACACATTAAATGAACATAAAATAAACACATGCATCAACACACATAACACCAGATTCAGTAACCTAGAAATCCTCTAGGTATAAGAAGGTAAAATATGGGTAGGGATGATACCCACGAAATCACTGCAACAATAATTGTTTGACCACTTCTGATGGTTTACCCTATGAAAGGCCTACCCTATTAAAGGCTTTACACTATGTCAATAGTGACCTAGTTAAAAGATTTACAAACACTTTACATGAAGTGTCACCCTGTTAAAGGATTTAGTCACCTCTTCATAGGATCTACAAAATAGCTATTAAGCTAACCTATCATCATAGGATTTTCACTGTCTAATACAATGGCTAGAGAGTATTAAAAATCTTTGACCTGATTGCTTACAATCTTCAATTGTTAATTTTAGGCACTTGATCTACTCATTTTGATGTGATCCTTTCTTGAACTAATATCTATCGATATCTCTTGTACTATTCTAATTGACTGGATGTGTAATTTCTGCTCAATTCACTAAGTCTGTGTTGCCCTTGTTTGACTTGTTCTACAATTTTGCTATCTACTTAGCAACTTAACTTCTATTCAACAGCTTAAAATCATGGGGTTTAAGCCTTCTTATAAAGACTTCATAGACTTATGGTTAGGTATGGATCTACAATCCATATTGAATCTTGAATTCTCACTCATTCCAATCCATATTGAATCTTGAATTTTCACTCATTCCTTGCATTTTTCTCATTAGTTGCATGCCTTCTACATTTTTGTAATTGTTTGAATGTTTATTGCATAGGAAATATAAAAGATTCATTCTTATCCTTATTATCCTTTTAAGTCCTCCTATGTCGACTGAAAAAATGGTTTACATATGAGTTTGTGAAGGCACAAACTCATATGTTCATTCTATGTTACTTAGCACATACTAGACTATTGGTGCTCAACCCATAGACTATCCTACTTTTCTTGGCACCTATTGCATTATATCTTGCTTGGCACATGTATTATTTTGGCTCAATTGGCATATGAAGTGTTCTAACTTTCTCAGCATCGACTGTGAGTCATCACCAATATACAACTTGGCACCTGTATAATGCTTGGCACCTGAAGTCACTTGGCACCTATTGGAATTTTGGCTCAGCACATACTGTAGCTTGACATACATAGTGTCCTTGACTTTAATATAGAATGTGGTTAAGTGTATTGACACTCAAATGTCAAAACCATTCTAAGAAAAACAAAAAGAATATTTGAGTACATGAGCAAGAGAATTCATTTATAGGGCTCAATTTTGACTCAAAAGTTTGGAATGGTAATGAAAATGAGAATGCAGTTTTGAGTGCCATTAGTGGCTCTATTTGGGGATGCATGTCCCCTGGCAAGCATGGAAAGGATTTAGATCTCTAGAGGAAGAAGACCAATCAAATAAAAAATCTCTTGGACAACTTATTGAAAGCCAAAAATCTATACTAATTTTACAACACCTCTCAAAACTTCTTACCTCTGTCGAAAACATGATTCTCATTTACATTTCTCTAAGTTAAGCTATAAGTATCATTTCTATTAGTTTCATCATACAAATTATAATTTTTCATTAGTGGATTAGATGAAACAAAATCATTCTCAAAGTGAATGTAAAAACTTGAATCACTTTTTTCATCTGTCTCACTATGAAAACTCATATCAACATGCTCACATAGACTAACATGAAACAACCATCATGGAAATATGATGGGTGCATGCAATGAAGAGGAAAAAAAAAGTAATCATATTCCACTTTGTTCAAAAAGTTACTATAAGAATTTAGTATAGCTCTAATACCATGTAAGAATTTTTCTTATGGAAGAATTTACCTAAGATCAAAGAACTCAAGAATAAGCACAATAGTAAACCAGAAAGAGTATGATAAAAATATTGATATGTATTTGATTCAATGTGAAGGTACATACTAGGAGTTCCTATATATAAAGGCCTCTGGAATGCTTCTAAAATGCATATGAATCAATAACATGATAAGTCATATAGGCAAGAATATATCCACTAGGTACGGTTTATCCTCCATGAAGCACAAGAGTAAGTACGATGATGAGAGGATAAGCCTACAAAGGTGTAGCATGAAAAATAATGTTTTAGACACCATGTGATAAATTAGAGTTTCTTACTTTTGTGTTGTCAACATGAAAACTCATTTGAGTATGCAAACTCCTAAATGTCTCACCTAAGAAATAATAAAATGATAAAATAATTCATTAACCTAAGTAAACTTAAGTAATGTGTAAATAGTAAATATGTATTTACACCAACATCCCCCCTTAAGTGCAACTTAGGGGAATGAACTTAAGCTTGAAAAAGTTGGATGAAATACATAATGGGTCCTGGCTACTAGACCATGTTAGTTACCCATGTACATAATGAAATGCAATCTCTCATAAAGTGGAGAAAGAGGGAAAAACTCGTGCAAAACCCTCTCCCAAAAAGAGAGATGAAAAAAAAGGATGCATGGATGGATGGAGTATCAAGACCCCCCCATTATGACATACATCGGGTATATACAAAAGTGAAGTATGAGAAGGACAAAACTCCATAAGAGGAAAAAGTTCCCCCATAAAAAAGAATAAGAAGGAGACAAGGTATCCCCCCCCCCAAATTGTAGTGTGCCACATAGTGATAGCTACTCATATGTAGAATTTGATCCATGACTGCTAAATGATGTTCCTCCCCTTTGGAACAAACAATAGTAGAGGTACAGGTGAGATGGTTTCCCTATGTGTAGAAAGTATCTCAATGATGAAAGGTGTCTTTCAAACCTTCTTAATTGTCCCTATGTCGATATTGATGGTGGCACCTTCCAAGAATGGGGATAAGAACAAGTGTAGATCTAATAAGGATGGATGTAGAACTTGTTCAAAAGAACCATCTATCTCCTCAAATGATAAAGAGACCTGCTATAATTGTTGTACATAAGGATCCACAATCATATCAACTTGTGAGGATCGATCATGAAGAGAATGGACATGAGGATTAGAGTGAGCCCTTGCAATAACTAAAGAAGGATCTGCCTCATCAAAGAGAAGTTTTATATCATCAAAGAAGTCTCCCAAATCTATAATGTGTGACTCCACAAATAGACCTAAAATACATGTCAAGAAGTCATCCACTAATGCTGGAATGAGAAGACAATGTCTACCCTAGTGTTTTGGATCTATCAACATGTAAATGGATGAATTATTCATCTCAACAAAAATAAGATGAATATCATCGAGGATGTAACCCACATCTTTAATGTGATACTCCACAAATAGACCTATAATGTCTGGTAGGAAGTCATCCCATGAAGCTAAAGTAGGAAGATATGGTGTTTCTTATTGCACTGAATCAGAAGCAACTATGGTTGGAACTAGATCAGGAGTAGTAACAGAAGCATCTAGAGGTGTGATCTCATCTGTAGAGAATGTAGCTACAACTGGAGGTAAAAAATCTTTTGGGAATGGAGGAAATTGTGGATCTCCATATAGCTCCCAAAAATGAATCCAAAAAACATATGGATTAGTTCACTTTATGTTATCAAGTGAATCCATAACCTCCATATCCATAAATAGAAAGAGTGTATGAAAAATGAGGGAAAATTTATCACCATCATAAGGAAGTCCTTTTCATATGGTAGTGCATTGTGCTAACTAAGATATGTGATAACCAATTGGCTCCATTGCTAATTGTCTTGTGGTGTCAAAGTAATTAAATCTTCTTCTTCCATGATGGACTAGTCAATGTACACCCCAAAGATGCATGGAAAGTGAATCAAAGAAACCCCCCCCTATTGCATGATTTGGAAGTTTATAAGTAGTGTGATTACAATGGGAAATTTGGGGCCTATTTCTAAAAGAAGTATTTCTATCCATAGAACCTATAATCTTGATGGGGACACAACCCAACAACCAGAATAGACACAATAGAAAGGGGAAATTATATTAACTGAGAAAATAAGCTAGTACAAATAGTGCAGAGAAAATAAACTCAAAACATGCCCTGCAGGCTTACAATAGCATAAATCTGGAGAATATTTCTCCTTTTAGCACCTCCTCTCAAGCTCCAATCCGAACTGCCTTTTACAATGCCAAAAATCTCCTTAAATAGACGCCGAAGGGTTAAGGACTAGGAGTACATTCTAGAAAGTGCTAGTAGGCATCCACCGACAAAATAGAAGGTTCCAGAAGCTGCGTTAGAAGTCGGTGCAATTTTAGAAGAATCCAAAAACGGTAGCCGAACTTCCGGGAGGCATAACTTTTGAACCGTAACTCCGATTGACGAACCGTTTACATTTTCGGAAAGCTCTATGATGAATTGTTGGGTCTATAAGTTGTGCAATGTTGTAAGAAGTCTATACTTATAGGTTGCATTTATAGCTAACCAATGCTTCTCCTATCAACAACTTTTCCTACATGTCTTACAGAAATATGATCTTCGTATGATGTGTAAAGCTTGAACTAGAGTCAAGCTATAATTGTTTTGCACTAGCTTTCAGATCCTCATCAATATTTGTCAATTTTCTCTTTATTTCCTTTATAGACTTGGTAACATCACATAAATTCACAAAAAGTGATGTCACATTGGTGCAAGAGATTTCAAGATTGGTCAAAATTGAGGAGAGCTCAACTTGTTGAATGGCAATTTTCTAAGCAATGTGCTTGAGCAATCAAATTTCTTTTTCACTTTCTCATTTAACTTATCATGACCAATAGAGTCCTCATTAAAATTTTGGACTACCCCTACTAATTGCAACAAAATAGGTTGAGAAGAATCTATCTCAATACCTATTGCCTTAAACAAAATGTTCTTGGCATCATCTATAATTTTATATTCTCTATCTCTTTCTTCACTCAATTTATTTTTCTTTGTCTTCTTTTGGAGGAGTTCATGTGTTATATGCATTTGATCTACAGTGAGATTATCAAAGTCCCATTGGGTATTTCTATTTTCTCTTCTAGGTCTATATCCTCTTCTATCTCCTTTCCTTTACTCAAAAATCTTGTACTCAGTCGAACCTTAGGTTAAACTATCCTTGTACTTAATGTCTTTGTATCTGGGATGGAAAAAAATGTAGATATAATAGGACTTGCTATAAAAATTGATATAGTACCAATGGATTGAATACTAATAAGAATGCTTGATGAATCTTAAACTAAAGAAATCATAACTCAAGTATCTATTTTTAAAATAGACAAAATTGTAGTATTCAAAAATGAACTACTTACTACTAAAGAGCTCAAAATTGTAGAAGTCACTATATCCATTGCTGATGACTTCAACTCAGAAGCTAAAGAAGAGGGAGGCTACAGCTTGGTAGATGAAGTGGTAGTCACTTCTATCAGTGATGTGCTGAGTTGTGTGGGGGCAAAGAGTGATTGGCCATTTGAAGTATCTGTGGTTGTCAAAATCAAACTTGTTGAAGCTATCTACGAGATTGATATGGTTGCTAGTTTTCTTAGAGAGTGAGGAAGTGAGGAAATGACTACAACTGCTATCGTCATAGGGTTAGTCTACTCATCATCATATTTGTCTTCCTTGGTAGCTTCCTCCTCTTTATCTTCTTCAACTTCCTCATTGTCAAAATGTGTGGGCTCACTGTACGTTTCTTCTTCATCATTATCCTTCAAATCTATTGTGAAGTCACTTTGTTTATGCAAATGACAAATATTCTTCCACATGCTTGTGGCATTCTTAACCACATGCTCTATATCATTGATCAAAATTAAACAAGTATTAAATATAAGAGTCATCTTATCTTCATTTTTCTTCAAGGACTCTTTTACCTCAACATCTATGATGCTAGGTAGCAATTGCTTTAGGGTTTATCCATAAATATCTTTTTCTATTTGCATTTCAAAGTCCCATCTTGGCTTTATTTTCTCTAATAATTCATTAGAGATTTAGGAGGCTATTTTATTTGGTGAATACTTCCATTTTCCCATTTTGGTTAACATTAGTTCTTCCACCTTTTTCTTCTCTACCTCTAATCTAATTTCATACCTCAAGGATTTTAAGTTTGTTATGCCTACATGTTCTTCCATTTATTTCATTTTTTCTTAGAAGGTGGGAGGAGGTTTTCTAAAGACAATTTCACTACCTTTCTTCCTAGACCTCCTTATGAAGACTACAATGGATGGCTTTGGTGGCTTGGTGGTGATCACCTTGCCTTTTTTCTTCAAGGGTTCTTCTTCATTTTTTGACTCAGCCTCATCCTCTACTTCTTCACTATATCTTCTCCTTTTCCCTCAATTAACATAAGTAGTGTGCTTGATTTTAGTTTTTCTATTCTCCTCTTGCCTTTGTTAACCACTTGTTAGAGCTTTATCTCTAGCTCTATCCTTGCCTTTGCCTCATCATATGTTCCAAAGTGTCATGCCTTTGGATCAAAAAGTTCATTAATCAAAGCCTCAATAATGTTTTTTTGTTTCATCAATGTTTACCTCATAGGGAAGAGGTTTACCCATATAATTCTAGGCTTTACTACCTAAATGTAGACTTTTTCATAGTCTGCCATGAAACAAACATCATCTTTGTCATCTTCTACTAGCTTCTTAGGTATATTGAATTTCTTATTCATTTTATCTTTGAAAACTTCAAAGTAGTTTTCCATAAGGCTAACAAAATTTCCTCCCATTTATACAATATATTCATTTATTTGATACAATATAGGCACATCTTTCATCCATACTACCATGCCTTTGGTAGGGAAGAACTTCTAAACATGGAAGAACAAACAAGTTAATAGACAGCCAAATTTGTAGGGGTTGTTCTTAAAAGTATGAATACTTTCCACGTTCTTGTTGAATTATTTCAACAATAGATCTACCAAGTCATAGGCAAATTGTTCTTCTAAACTTTGTAGGCTAAGTCTATAGCTTCACATGATACACCATTGAGGTGACTCAAACTATATATCTTGTGAGATATCACATGTATCTTGAATTTTAGTTTTGCATCAATTACACTATTGATTTTCATCCCTCTACCATCCCACTTGGCTAGGGTTTTCTTTTCTAGCTCAGCCTAACCTAGGGTTTTGGTGGTTTTAGCTTTAGTGAGCATGTGAAGGTTGGTGATGCAATGAATCATTTTCTTTGCAATTACAACTAGTTGCTCAAGCCATAGCTGATCATTATGCACCCAACTTAAAATGTATCTAATCCATTTGATTTGAAAACATTGGAGCATGTGAGGAATGTGGGTCAAACCTTTATCTTCCAAATGTTTATGTTCGAGTTTGAGAACTCTATTAACACGTAATTCTCCTAAGGCATCATCCATTTCTAGGGTTCTAATTTTCTAAATAGAACACTTGAAATAAGTTCAAGTATCATTAATAAGGAGTACCTTAGGTGGGATTTGTGATTGAGCTTTGCTTGGGTCAAGGGTTTCTATGATCATGGGCACAAGTTTGAAGTTTGATGTTTTCCACTTGACTCCTTGAACCAACATCTTAGACCCTTTCTTTTCTTTGCTACTACAACTATCGGATGCCATGATTACTTGGTAAACTATGAAAACCTTGATATCTTTTTGCAAATTATCTTGAAGTCACTTGATCACATTGGAATTCAATTTCTTCGCAATAGCACTTAGATTTCATAGTGAAAAATGAACAATTTCATGCTTTTTGTTAAAACTTTTCCAATAATGCTTGGTATGAAGGTAGCTAGGCTGACATCATGCTTGATATTATGCTCGACAAGTTGTCATCCACTATTCTATTGATTACTCAATGAAGGTTTCATGACTCAGTAACCATGTGTGTCTTGTTACTCCTGACCTTGCTTAGTAGAGTCTGTGACCTGACCTTACTTAGTAGATAAGGTAACTTGGTGATAATTGATATCATTCTTTCTTAGTGATCATTTTGTATCTTGAATACTAATTTGGATCTTTGTCACCCTTCGATTTGGAACTATTTGAATGTGATCATGATAACACAATTCTAGTTCTCCTTTGGAATCCTAGTTGAAAATGGTGGATTCACCCACTTCTTGAGTGACATGACCATCATTACTTGAACTAGCTTCCTTACTATATTTAGGAATCCATTGTTGCCTCATCTGGTTATGAATGTTATCTACTTTAGCTTTCCTTTCATCTTCTACTCTACCTATATTCATGCAATTTTTGGCTAGATGACTAAGTTCAGTACAAATAAAACATCTTATAGTGGTATCTCTCTTCCTTGTGTAATTTTTAACACAATTCATGCCAATGTGTCCATATTCTCAATAGTAATGACATCTACACCAAGTGCTGTAGTCCCAACTGAATATATTTTTCACAACTTTCTCTGCTAGATTGAATGACTTAGTTTTGCAATGTGATGCCTTGTGACCTTGTTTATTGCACTTTTGACAGTTGCCCTAAAATTTTGGTTTCTCCTTGCATTGATTAGCCTTATGTCCATGTTGATTGCAATTGTAGCATTTTCCATTAAATTTTTTGTTTTCCATTACTCCAACATTTGTTTGATGTATGACCTAACTTACCATAGTGATTGCAAGTAGGTCTTTGATTCCTTTGAGCACCTTGTTGGGAGGATTCACCTTCTTCTTTGTATCCATTTTTTCCTTTACCCTTTTGTCCATAGAGATTTTTCTCATTCAGTTGATTTAATTGATTCATGCTAGCTTGGGATTTCATCATTGTTTCATTGATTTTTTTTTCAAGGTTTAGGTCATTTTTCAATCTTTCACTAATTTTCTTTTTAGATCTCATCTCATTTCTTATTCTTTCATTTATTTGTCTTTCCAAATTTAGATAATTTCTTAATCTTTCATTGATCTATCTTTGTCTCATGATTTCCTCATTTGCATTGGAGATTTGGTCCATAAGATCTGCATGTTATAGGGATTGGTTTTGGATCTCATTATTTCTTCCATTCATTTCTTATTTCATCTTGTTCCTCTATTCCAAGATTTCACATAGCCTTATTGACTAAATCTCTTCTCTTTTTAGCTTTCTTACTTCTTCTTGTAGGGAACTATTCTTCTCTAGGAGTTGTTTGATTAAATCATTTGCTTCATCTGAACTACTTGAAGACAAAAAGTCTTCAATTCTTTCTTCAGTGTACTAATGATCATTCATTTGATATGAAAGTTCCTTCCTTATTTTCAAGGATTGGGAAAGTTGCTCCTTAGCTTTCTTGAGTTATGTAATGGCCATTTCTAGATCCAAATTTTCATTAAACTTTCTCTTGAGAATCACAAAGCTTCAACACCAATTATTGGAAATATTCAAGAATAAAATAGGTTATTGAGAGGGGAGGGGTGAATTAGTAACCTCTAAAACTTTATCAAATTTGACAATTTATAGCAATATATCAATTATCAATTATTGATCTATCTGCATGCATGAGAAACTAAAAACATAAAATTATCCACAAAACTTGAAAACAATAATTTGGTGACACAAAAACCTTCCAAATAGAAAGTAAAACTGGGGCAGGGATGATTCCTGAAAAACTTCAATACAATAGCATAGAGTTGGCCTATTAAGGCTTACAATGATCACTTCTAATGATCTTCCCTATTAGGAGCAATTAAGACTACTAGGTCCACCTTGTTAGAGGTTTTTACAAATACACAATAAAGTATGCACTCTGCTAAAAGATTTAAGAAAGAATGTTAAGTCTACCTTATGAATGGATTTAGACTGATTCACTTGTTAGAATGAAATAGTAGATCTCTAACTTACAACTAAATTAATGATAGAGATTCCTTGAAATATGTCTCTACTACTCTTTTTCTAATATAACCTTCAAAATATACTTTATCTACTGCTTGATCACATTCACATTCTTACATACTTATGTTCATTATCTTACATACTATATTTTCACATACATTGGATATGATACAATACATTACATATATATACCAATCTAATTTACAAAATTACAATGTCGGCCAATATACAAGTTAACAACAATATTACAAAGTTGGCCCATATTTAGACACTTAGGTTCTAAATACTAACTTGGTGAAGTTCTTATACTGGAAACCCACTATCATTACTTGGCATCATCATGTATTTTGTAGAAGTAGAAGCTCAATCAATACTAATCACCTTAAAATAGTCTCAAACTTGGTCTGCACTAGTGACTTAGTAGATACTATGTCACTTGGCATAAACTAAATCACTAGTTTACCATGACTTCACTTTGTAAACACTATCTTTACATATGGCTTGATTAACACTAGCTTCATATATGCCTCAGTTAACACTAGCTTTGCATCACATGAACTACTAACTCGATAGATAATACAAAGCTCAGTAACCACTAGAGTCCTTGGGTTAAACTACTAGACTTGACACTACCTAATTCTACTTGGTTTGAACTATTGCACTGCACACTAACTAAATTTCTTTTGCAATCACTAGAATGCTTGGTAGCCATTGGAATTAGTCCAAAAGATTTGGTAGCAACTGTAGAGCTTAGTGGCTATAGAATTACACAGAAAATACTATAGATTGTTCAATGAGCTTGGTAGCCATACAAAATTTAAATAAGTGTTGTCACTAATAACAAACTTGACTGATATATCAACAGTGCACTTTCTATGATTTTGTGAGTAGATAAATTCAAACATTTGTATTCTTTGTTTCTATGAGAGTATCCTAGAAATATGCCTTCATCACCTTTGACATCAAATTTTCCTTTTCTAGATTCTTTCAATATGTAACATTTGTTGCCAAATACCTTCAAATAACTTACATTAGGTTTGTAGCCATACCATAGTTGATAAGGTGTCTTGTTTGAATCTTTATTCAACTAAACTCAATTCAAGGTATGAATTGCAATGCTAATAGCTTCCTTCTAGTATCTAAGATAAACATTCTTTTCAATCATTAGGGTTCTTGTACAGTCCATAATAGATCTATTTCTTCTTTTTTCTATACCATTCTACTATGGTGTACCAAGAGTAGATACTTATCTTTTAATTCCTCTTTCAATGCATAAATTGTTGAATTCATGGGAAATGAATTTACCTCCTCTATCTGATCATAGGCATTTCCACATCTTTCCACTTTCTTTTTCTACTCTTGCCAGATACCACTTGCATTTTTGAAAAGCTACCAATTTTTTTTAGGTACATTACTTCCATCATCATAGAGTAGTCATTAGAAAAGAGAATGAAATTTTTTTTCCACTATAACTCTCTATTCCAATAGGTCCACATAAGTTTGTATGAACAATTTCCAAGACTTATTCTAACTGATAGTCTTTGCTTTTGAAGCTTGTCTTTCCCATCTTACCAATTTGGCAATTCTTGCATAGATCCATGTTAGGCTTCTTAAAACTAGAAATACCACTTATTCTTTTATGTTTTCTTATCTTAACTAGATTATAAAAGTTCACATCACATAGTCTTTTGTACCATCACCAACTTTCTTCTATTTGAGTGATAAAATATGAACAATCACTAAGATCAAGATAAAATAGACTACCTTTTCTTTGCTTGCTAGAACGAACAAAATTTCCTTTCCCATCCACTAGTTTGGCCTCCTCATTCATCAATTCTCCCTTGAATCCAATGTTATTTAGGTATTCCATACTTAGTAGATGATTCTTTATTCCTTTAACCCAATAGGCATTATCACACACAAGTTCTTTAGTTAATAGGATACATCTTTTTCCTTTTATATTACAATGTTCATTGTTTCCAAATCTTACACTACCTCCATCATAATATTCCATAAGCTCAAATTTTGTTTTGCAACTAGTCATATGATGTGATTAGCTGCTGTCAATAATCCATATATCATTTTTGCTAACATGAGAGATAAGTGTCATCTTATCTCCTTCATCATTAGATTCATCTTTCACAACAATATAAACCATTCCATCTTCACTGTTATCAGAATCTTTAGCTATGAAGCAAAGTTTCTTACCTTTGTCCTTTAAGTTCTTAGAGTTCTTGGAGTCCTTTCCCTTATGCTTATTGCTTTTCTTTTCATCCTTTGTTTCCTTATTTGGAAACCTAGCAACAATGTGACCAATTTCTTCACAAGAAAAGTAGATCAGAGGAACTTTACATTTGTACTTCCCTCTTCCTTTGGAATACTTTCTTGAAAGTAGGTCTTCAAAAACTTGAAGATCACTATCTAAACTTTCTTCTAATGATCCATCTTCTTCACTTCCTAATTAACTAGATTTCTACTTTTAACCCTTTTCTTTGAGTGAGATTTTATCTTTAAATGTAGATTTAATATTCTTTGAAGCAGGAACATAGTTATCATAATTGTCTATCTCAAAAGTTGTTAATCTTCCAACTAGAGCATCCAACCTTATCTTTTTAGTTGGATCACATCTCATTTCTTAAATAGTAGATACACTAATTGTATAAATAGGAAGAAGAGTTGTAAGAACTTTATTTACAATAGTTTCCTCCTTGATACCTCATCAAATGTAGCATAACTGAGAGCATATGCAATATCAATCATCATGATATAATGATTTTTTCTTTTCAACAATATCTTCAACTAATAATGTTTGAGTGAGAGTATTCTATTTAAAATCAAGATACTTGCAACTTCAATCACTGATGGTAGCTAGATGCAATCTCATTAGTCCTTTCCATGCTATAAAATTGTCTTTGTTCAACTTTGGAATCTCTCTTTTGCAAGACATCCTAATCTTTAGGTTAGGTCCTTTAAACCTTCTTTGCAATCACCAAAATCTATGATACCATTTTTTGGAAATATAAGAGGAGTAACTAAGAGGGAAGGGGTGAATTAGTTACCACATAAATAAATCCTAGATCCATTTTGATGTTAGTACATAATGCAAACAAATAATTGAATACTACTAAAGCTTGGTAAACACACATGATGTTATAACTTAGTAGTAACTAAATTAACTTGGTAAAAGATTAACTTAAGAACCATGAAATTTTATCTAAGATTACCATTACTTTAACTTATTTGGAAGCACATAAAGAAAATAGCATGAACACATTCGACACTAGGATTTAATGTGGAGACCCAATTTGAGAAAAACCACCAATAGCAATTAGTTACTGATTTTCACTCTTCTGAAGTGAGCCCTATTAGGATCAACCTTGTTAAAGGTTAAAAAAAACACTATTAAGCATGACCCTATTAAATGATTTAATCACCCTATTAGAAGTGGCCTAGTTAGAGGTCTTGAGAATATTTCAATACAATTGCCACCTTGTTAGAGGATTTGCAAATAGTTATTAAGCCAACTCTATGAAGAGATTTAGATCACTGCTACAATGGTTAGATAGTAACAATGAAATGACCTGATTTGAATGCAAATTAATTGATTATTTTAGATCTCTATTCTAGCTTGTACTTAATCCTTCCTGATCAAATATGACTTTGTTGTACAAGGATATTCTACTTATTCTTTATATTTGCTTCTTTTGCTTAACAATAGATCTTTAGTCATGTCACCATAATTTGCACATTCTCTTGCACTCACTTGCACAATTTCTTCCACATTGAAATCAAAACTTGACCTTATACCTTTCACTTTGTAAAGTCAGCTCAAAGACAACATACAATTAATCAATTGTATCCAAAAATCTCCCTCTTTGGCATTGATGGCAACACGACATGTCATAGCACAATAAAATTTTGGATTAGAGAACTTCCTCTTCTAGTATGAGCTTTTCCTTTCATTGAATTATGTCTATAATAGTTTTTACCAAGTTCATTTAGAATATTCTCCCTCTTTCATAATACTTCATCATTTTAGATAACTACTCCCTCTTTGGTTCTTCATTTTTTTTTAATTCCAATTTTTTTTTAGTGATATGATATTAAACTTGGGTTTGTATGTTGTCTTTGATGTTACGAAAATGTCATGATCATTATCAGTTAGTATATGCCAAGCTAAGTCAAGAAATGAAGAGAGTTCTCAGTATCTACTGAGTATTCTCATGTTTGCCTAGTTTAGAAGTTAGTGTCTACTGAGTTCACTCAGGCATTGAAGGAAAAGTTGTAGAAAGAGAGTGTTAACTGAGCTCAATTGGCTGACAAAGGAAATTTGGAAGGAACCAATGATAACTGAGCTCACTTGGTTGCCAAAATATTTTTAAAATTTTTTAGTGTTAACCAAGCTTCTATCTGTTACCAAAGGAAATCACTTCAGAGTCAATTTCTACTGAGGAGGGTCAGCTAGCGAAGGATTTTACTATTTTTTTATCTATTGATTCTAGTCCATTGAGGTAATGAATATTGATTATTATAAGTTGTATTTGACCTGACTTGACAAAGTGAAAGGTATAAGTCTAAAGTCAAGTTTTGATTTCAATGTGTGGAACAAAGTGTACAAATGAGTGGAAGAGAATGTGTGAATTATGGTGATGTGATTGATGATCTATTGGTAAGCAGAAGAAGTGAATTTGAAGGATAAGAAAAATATCCTTGTGGTGTAGCAAAGTAATATTAAATTAGGAAGGATCAAGTACAAGCTAGAATAGAGATCTAAAATCATCAATTAAGTTGCATTCAAACTAGGTAATTTCATTACTACTCTCTAACCAATGTAGGAGTGATTTAAATCTCTTAAGAGAGTTGGCTTAACAACTATTTGTAAATCCTCTAACGAGGTGTCAATTCTATTGAATTGTTCTTAAGACTTCTAACCAAACCAATCCTAATAGGGTAACACATAATGATGTGTTTTGTAACCTTTAATAGGGTTGGCTCCTAATAGGGCTCACTTCAGAAGAGTGAAAATCAATAACTAGTTGTTATTGGTGGTTTTTCCCAAATTGGGTTTCCATGTTAAATCCTAGTGTCAAATGTGTTCATGCTATTCTATTTATGTGTTTGAAACTAAGTTAAAGTAATGGTAATCTTAGATAACATCTAATGGTTCTTAAATTCATCTTTTACCAAGCTAATCTAGTTACTACTGAGTTACAACATTCTACATGTTTACTGAGGTTTAGTTGTAGTCAATTATTTGTTTACATTTTTTACTGACATCTAAAGGGATCTGGGATTTATTTTTGTAGTTACTTATTCACCCCTCCCCTCTCAATTTGATTTCTTCTAGAAGTTCAATTGTTACATTGTTGGCACTAGACCCCAAATCCTTCCTTATCATATCACTTTAAATTCCTCCCTTGTCCATCTCCTACTTCTATTCCTCTAGTTAAAATATTCATTGGAGAATTTTCTCCTTCTTCTCCATGCTCTGTTCCTCTCCATCTTCCCCAACCAAAAGTAGTACATAGAAAACTAGGTAAAATATTGATTACAACTAATAAAATTTGGGAAGTCTTAGAATCTATTAATGAAGGTGATAAGAATACCAAAAATAGTAGATTACAGAATTGGATACATTTATTTCAAGAAGATACAATGATGGAAGATGAATGTGTTAGAACAAACATTGGTAAAATATCAGAGATTATTGTAGGAATCAAGGCTTGTGGAGGAACTAAGCATGAAGGTGAGATTATATGGAAGATCTTGAAGACTTTGACACCATAATTCAAATAGATAGTAATGATGATTGTACAAGTGATATCTTGCGTGAAAAGTTTTCTAAAGAAAAACTATGTACAAGATTGGACATAGAAAGAGTAAGTCTAAAACAAAGTTGACATCTACCTAAGATGTATTCAGTACATTGAACATAAGACCTAAGCTATCCAAAAGTGAAAGCACTAGTAGAAACTTTGCAAGCTGTAATACAAGCAAATAAGAAGAAGAATAGAAGATTAAGGAAGGTATTTTGTTACTTGTGAGAAGAGAAACTGATGGTGAGATAATTATTAAATGTTGGAATTGTAAAGAATATGTTCATTTTGCATCTAAATGTCCGAAGAGAGTTAAGAAGTTTAAAAGAAATTTTTAGTCTAGAGAAAAACTAGAAACTATTGTTTGCAAATGATGATGAATAAGAATCTAAAGAAAAAAGTTAAAGTGATGATGAACTAGGATTTTTTTCTATAAAATAAGTAATTCCTAGCAAATAAGTAATAGAAGAAAGAAATTTAGTATCACACATTCAAAAGACAGAAGATTGGATCATAAACAATGGACATTCACATCATATGATAGGTGATATGAACAAGTTTCTTAAGTTTAACAATTGTAATGGATGAATATTGAGATTTGGGAACAATGTAGCTTACCACATTAAGGGAATGAGATCTATTACTCTTGATGGTAAAACTAACATTGATGATGTTTACCTTGTTGATGGTTTGAACTATAATCTTTTGAGTGTTGGATAGCTAATGGACAAAGGATATCAGTTATAGTTCTCTATAATAATACATGCACTAATAAAGATAAATATGGTAATATTATTGGTATTGGCACAAGGTATAGTTGTAATGTATTTCAGTTGAATTCTACTTAGGTTACATTTTTGGTTACAAAAGTTTATAACAATTGGCTTTAGCATAAAAGGTTTTATCATATAAATTTGATAATATTATGAAAGCAAGTGCTACATTTTTAGTAAGAGATTTTCCTAAGATTGTGAAGGCCACTAATGTTATATACAAGGAATGTGTGATGGCTAAGAAGAAAAATATTTCTTTTCCAAGAAAGAAGTTCTCTACTACAACAACATTCGAGATTGTTCTCACAAATTAGAGTGGTCCTATAAAGACAACAAAATTCTATGGTAAAAGGTATTTTTTGATTCTTGTTGATGACTTTATGAGAATGATGTGAGTAGCATTTCTTAATGAAAAGTTTGAGGAATTTGAAAAGTTTACAATATTCAAGAACATAGTTGATAGTGAACTAGGTTTGAAGATAAAATGTTTGATACCTCATAGAGATGTAGAGTTTACAACAAATGACTTTAACAATTCTTCTGAAGCACATGGTATTATGAGATAACTTACAGCCCCTAAGACAACAAAGAAAATGGAATATCAGAAAGGAGAAATAGATTAGTAGCTAAAGAAACAAGAGAAATGAAGCTTGAGAATAATGTATCAAAGATATTTTAAAGAGAAGCATTGAATACAATAGTATACACAATAAATAGAGTGTAGATCAGATAAGGTACAAATAAGACACCTTATGAGTTATGGCTTGGACATGCACCATTCATTAAATACTTCATAGTTTTTTGGATTTAATTTTTAATAAAGAGAGATTATGATATTGGTAAGTTTTATGGAAATAGTGATGAGGGTGTGTTCCTTAGTTATTCATTAAAAAGAAAATATTATAGATGCTAGAATCATATAAATAAGAGTATTTTTTAGAGTGCAAATATTAAAGTGGATGAAATGTTTGGCATTCGTGAAATGATCCTTGGTCATGATTCTGATGAGGAAACTAAGCATAGGTCTAATCATAGAATTGGTGAACTTATCATCACAACTAACAATGATCTCAGAATGGAAATCAGATTGAAGAGTAGAGATCTAGGCCTAGAGAAAATGAAAGAGTTGAGTTGTTAACTCCTAACAAAAGTGTATCAAATAATAACCCTCCTGAAGATATCATTAGGAGAGGAAATAGAGGATTTTAGAAAAGAAATCAGGTAAATGAAGAAATGTGTGAATTATGTTTTCTTTCTCATGTTGAACCTAATAGTGTAGATGAATCATGTAAAGATGAGCATTGGATTTAGGTAATGAAAGAATAATTGGATCAGATTTTATAGAATGAAAAATAGGAGTTATTATCTAGACCTAAAAACAAGCATGTGATTGCAATTAAGTAGGTATTCAAAAACAATATGAGTAAGCATGGAGAGGTAGTAAGAAACCAAACAAGGCTATTATGCAAAGGGTATTCATAACAATAAGGCATAGACCATGATGAGACATTTTTTCTTGTTTCTAAGATTAAAGTAGTAAGGATGTTCTTGGCTTATGCAACAAAAAAGAAATTCAAATTGTATCAGATGGATGTAAAATCAATGTTTCTAATTGGAGAATTAGAAAAGGAAGTCTACATTGAACAACCTGAAGGATATCCTTTAACAAAAGAAAAGGAGATGGCATGCAAATTGAAGAAGGAATTGTATGGATTGAAGCACGCACCTAGAACCTAGTATGCACGTATGGGTAGGTATTTGGAACAATTGGGATTTATCAAAGGTACTATAGATAGTAATATTTATTTGAAGGAAATAAAAGAAGGATTGTTGATCATTATAGTATTTTTTGATGATATAACCTTTGGAGGAGACGATGAAGCAATTGATAAGTTTTTTGATGAAATGAAGAAAGAATTTGAGATGAGCATGATTGGAGAAATGAATTTTTTAATGGTTTTGTATATTGTGCAAAATAATGAAGATATTTTAGTTTCTCAAACCAAATACTTGAAAGATTTGTTAAAAAGATTTGGATTAGATAATTGTAAACCTATTGCTACACTAAAAATAATTGGTCACAATTTATCTAGAAAATATGAGATGCCTACACTAAAGAAAAAGAACTACATATATATTATTGGTAGATGATAATATTTGACTCACATTAAGGTAGATATAGTAGATTTGATTGGAATAGTTGAAATTTTTTATGCAAATCCTGGAGTGGCACGTAATGCAACTGTTAAAAGAATTTTTAGATATTTAAAGGGAACATCTAACTTTAGTCTATGGTATGATCAATCAAATCAATTTATCTTGTACACATATACTAATAAAGATTGGGCAAGTAGTATGGGTGACAAAACATGTTCTTCTAGCGTAGTATTTTTCATTGGAGGAAGATTGGTTTCTTGGTCAAGAAAGAAAGAAAACTATATCTCACAAAGTACATTAGGAGTAGAGTATGTTATAGTAAAAAAAAAACTTTAATCAAGTTATATGGATGAAACAAATATTGAAAGATATCAAGATTGAGTTTACTGAATGTGTTGGTATATATTCTGACAAAAAAAGTATAATGAAGTATATCAAAGAATCTAGTACTGCATTCTAAGACTAAGTATATATCTATTAAGTATTAGGTACTGACAGAAAAGGTTGTAGAGAAAGAAATCAAATTAGAGTATATGAGTACAAAGGACCAGATTGTATATATTTTCCCTAATCCCCTACCAAAGGATTATTTTGATCATTTGTGTGGTATGATTGGGGTTATGCCCCTACCTACCTTTGAGTAGATGATGTAGAGATTGTATCAGTCTAGTGGTACATAATACTATTGAATACAATGGTGAGTCCTCTTATATGGGGGACTATCTATTGTTGGACAGAGTTAGCAAGAATTCTTGGTAGTTGATTTAAAAATATCTTTGGACACTCAAGATGATTGAAAAATTTGATGTTGTAGATTGACATAATGATACCTTTATCACTGATGTCATCAAGGGAAAATTGCCAATGAAATACTTCCTTTGGTTAAATGAGGGAGAGATAGTTGAATGGGGAGGAGAGATGAGCACATCTCTACTAGGGAGATTTAGAAAGATTCATGTAAATAAGAAGAGGAGATATCTCTATGTGTGAGATACACACCATGAAGAGGTATCAATGCCAAAGAGGAATATAAGTAAAAATAGATTTAAATGGGAGAACCATTGGAAGTAAATTGAGCTATATCAATGGTAGAGAAGTGTGAAAAATTAATATTTATTAGTGAAAGTTGAGGAAGAAAAGACAGAGAGTTATTCCAGTGAGTTTTAGATTTGATTAATGAAAAGGAATTGAAAAGATGACTACAATAAAAATGACTAATTTGGTATTCATAGACTCAAATGTTTCTTATCTATCTTTCCATCAATTCTAAAGTGGGTGATTGTTAGCAATGAATGATATTGATATTTCTTTGGGGAGTATCTGAAGTAGTTCATGAGATTCTATGCTTTATTCATGACTATGTTTGTATTTGATTTCAACATAGTATTAATTTTCCATAGTCTATCAAAATAATAGATAGAGATTGAGACATTTTATTTTTATGGTATCAAATGAGTAATTTCAAGGTTAACAACATTTTATATAGTGTGTCCTTGGTACATAGTTAAGCATGCAAGAAGAGATATGAAGACAGACTAAAGATATGCAATGTTTTACAAAGATAATTTCTAGAACACAACATTGAAGAAGTGAAATATGATTACTGAGTTATATCTTCTAACATGCATATAAGATATACATGTGAAGTTAGCTATAGGAAGAAGATGAAGTCATGGTAATTTGGTTAAGTGTGCAAGGTCTAAGATTGCATGCATGATAAGTTGTAAAGACTATGAACCAACAATGTTATATGGTTGTGATATAATTATTTATCTTAATGTGGTCATATTATAAATAATTGGGAAAGCCTCTAGGCTAACTCAAGGGATTTCTCTTAGGAAATTGTGTAAAGCAAAATTTTTTTCCTAGTTTGAGAGATGAAATGAGTAGGAAGTGTGCAAACAAAAATGGAGTATTTGGAAAAAATGTGTAAGGGATCCAAGGGATTTTTGGATGTGAAGTTGGTCATCTAGTATCAAGATAAGCAGAAGAAGAGTAATTCAATTGACAAGATAAAGGAACACGGATTAAAAGTACAGTTCATTCTATTATTCTACAAGGAATAATACAGAGATCAATTGAACAATGACTTCAGTGATCTTGGCCTTGAAGTTGTATGGATAGTGGGTCCTTCTACCTTCTACAACTCCTAACAGGGTTGGCATAGCTCCTAATAGGATTGGAATCTCCTTACAGGGATTCAAAGTCTCATAATAGGGACTGATATGTATAAATATATTTCAAACATTACTAATAGGGTCTATTCTCTTATGAGGAATTTTTATATTAGTACATCATTTTGTGGGTACCATACATACTATGGTTTTCCCTCTAATCAAGGATTTCCTTAGTTAACATATCGAATTAACATTATTCACATGGTTAAAGATTATTAAGGTTGATAAATTCTTTAATAGTTGGATAAAATATTCACCCCCCTACTCTCAATTATCTTGGTGGACTTTATATTTCTAATGTTGTATTCACTCTAAATTTGAAACTCTAGGAGAATATAGAATTCCCAAAGAATTTAGTAGAATTGACAAATAGAACATGAAATTTAATGAAGGTTTTGAACACATGAGTTTGACAATAAGGAGTACATCAGTAGAATCATTTTGAGCAGAATTCATGATCCAAAAATTTTGATGGTTAAAAGTTGAGTTTATATCTACTCAAACTAATTAATGTTGTGACCAGTTTATGTAATCAAGGTTCAATATCACTCAATCAAAAGATTGTAAAGGAGATTTTGATATAAAATACTAAAACAACTTACAATGGTAGAGGTGTAGTGATGTAAGTCAAATCAAAGAAGCTAGTGTAAGGCATGTAATCAAGATCCTAGCTACTAAGATTTGTCTCATCTCTAGAGAATAAAACATTCTAATTGGTTTTATACATGCAACATACAAATAATGTGTTGAGAAAGTACAAGTGAACTTATATGAGATTTTTAGAATTCAGTTTATTAACAATCTTGAAAAGATAAAGAAGATTAAGAATTCTCAATTAATATTTCAATTACTAATGACCTATATATTTTTCCACCTTTCAATAATATTTGTAGTGACAAATGTATGATCTAGAAGATCACCAATTTCTAAAAAATACATCATTTTGACAAGATTCATAGTAGTGCAACTTTAATAATTAAAAGATTTTAGTCTAAGATGAGGTAGAGAATAAGAATTCCAATGGCTATGATTGATAAGTACAAGGATAAATTATTTTTCATGGTTGACATAAATAAAACAAGCATGGAGGTGGACACTCCTACAGAAGTGTATGTAGAACCTCTAGGATATGAGATAACAAAGTATATGATAGAAGGATATGTACCTAGAATCTTGGACTCTTATATGAAATAAACAAGATTTTGCACTTATGAAGAAAATATGAAGGAGGCCTATCAAATTAAGATTGAAAAGGAAGATGGAAAAAGATGAAATTTAAATAAAAGAGAAAAAGAAAGAAATTAATATGAATCTTGAGGAAATTTTTAAGGAAAAATAGATAACAATAGAGGTACAAACATGTGACCAGTCAAATGTATCATTAGTTTAGGCCTTCTCTATAGAAGTAGGATCCAACACACCTACCATAGTAAAATCAACATGTACAACATCCATGACAACACATTTGGATATAAAACCTCTTGCACCATCAACCACATTTGCTCATCCAAAAAAATCAAATGAAGGGATTGATTATGAAACTCGGCATTTCTACAAGGATATCATCAGTATTGACACACACATAGTTAGCCTAACCATGGTTTAAAAAATTATAAAACTCTCCTAAGCCTAAGAGACTAAAGTAGCATCCTAATGGATCTAGAAAGAAGTAGATTTTTTTATAATCAAGTAAGTTAGAAGTAGGGAATTCAAGAAGAGAAAGTAAGAGTAAAAAATAAAATTAGAGGTTAGATAAAACCCCCACAAGCTTAGACACATAGAGAAGAGGAAAGTAGTTATGAAACAAAAATTAATTAGAATCCAAAGATAGAGAGAATAAATGAATTTATCTTGAAAGAAGGTATTGGCTATGCACAGGACGATGGTCAACCAAACTATTCTCTTAAGTGGCAATAAAAAATTATCATATCATGGTTATGTTAGCTTGATGTGTAATTTTCTACTTGTTATAAACATTATATTAAAGTGTTGATAGAAAATAATCTCTAGGAAATTGAATTTAGTTCCTAAACTACTAGGCCTTATCTAAACGAGAACAAAAATTGATTGGTCAAAACTTTGAATTTTAATGCAATAGCACAAAAGTTTGACGACAAAAATAAGAAGTGGACATATGTGTGACCACTATAATCAAAATCAAATTATAATATTTTTTAATAATATTCTATATACAAGAAGTAGAGTCATGCTTGGATGTGACACATAATTTTGGGTATTTTTATTATAAATTGTAAGAATTTTTGTTAGGGAAAAATTCACCCAAGATCAGGGAACTCAAGCACAAGAATAACAACAAACCAAAAGAGTATGATCAGAATATTGATATATATTCAGTTCAATGTGAAATTACACTAGGAGTGATTTTATATAAAGGCCTCTAGAATGTTTTTAGAATGCATAGGAATCAACAACATGATAATTCATCCAACCAGGCACATGTCCTCTAGGTATAGATTATCATCCATTAAGCACTAGAGTAAGTGTGATGATGCAAGGATAATCCTACAAAGGAGTAGCATGCAAATTTATGTCATAGACACCATTTGCTAAATTAGGAGTGTGAATAAATATGTTTTCTACATGACCACTCAGTTAATTATGCAAACTCCAATGTTGTAGACACCATGTGCTAAATTAGAGTTTCTTACTCCAATGTTCTCAACATGATAACTCATAAGAGTACACAAACTCCTAAGTGTCTCACTAATAAATAATAAAATAATGCATTGACCTAAGTAAAATTAAGTAAGTGTAAGTAGTGAATAATGTTTTACACTAGTAACCACCCTTAAGTGCAATTTAGGGGAATGCACTTAACCTTATGAAAGCTAGGATGAAATACAAGATGTATCTGAGCTACTAGGCCAAGTTAGGTACCCATGTACATAATGAAATGCAATCTCTCATAAAGTGAAGAAAGAGGGAAAACCTCATGGGAAAAACCCTCTGCCAAAAAGAGAGATGAAAAGAAAAGATACATGGATGGATGGAGTAATCAAGACCCCCCTATTACAACATACATCAAGTATATACAAAAGAGAAGTATGAGAAGAACAAGACCCCATAAGAGGAAAAAATTTCCCCCATAACAGAAAAGAAGGAGAGAAACAAGATAGAACCCCCCCCCCAACTATAAAGTGTCGATCAATGATAGAAACTCCAAGGAAGAAGCTAGTCCACGAGTGCTGAATAATGTTAATCCCCTTTGGAAGAAAAAATGAAAAGTGTAAAAGTGAGATGCTTCCCCTATGTGTAGAAATAATCACAATGATGAATAGTGTCTTTGAAACCTACTCAATTATCATTATGTCAATGTTGATGGCTTCCCCTTCCAAGACTGCTGAAAACAACAAGAGAAAATCTAGCAAGGATGGATGTAAAACCTATCCCAAAGAACCAAATATCTCCTTAAATGATAAAGAGACCTCCTACAACTATTGTAGATAAGGATCCATAATCATATCAACCTATGAAGACTGATCATGTAGAGAATGGACAAGAGGGTCAGAGTGAGCCCTCACAACAACTAAAGAAGTATCATCATCATCAAAGAGAAGATGTATATCATCAATGATATCTCCCAAATTTGCTATGTATGACTCCACAAATAAACGTAAAATATATGCTATGTAGTCATCCCCTATTATTGGAGCTAAAAGATAAGGTGTACCCCATTGTGCTAGACCTATCACTATGGAAATATATGCATGTGGAAAGTGTCGATGTCATGACCTCTCTATGCATCTATCAATAGGATGCCACATATCTAAGTTTGTTGAATCACTATCGCTAGTGTCACTATCAGTTTCCACAATATATGAAGTGTGGAGAGGATTAGAAGATAAGCTAGGTGAACTTTCCTCAAAGTGTATATTCCTCTCGACAAAAGACTCATGTGTTTTAGGATCCGTAAGTTTATATGCCTTAACATTGTCTTCATATCCAATGAAAGTACAAGGCCTAGGTGGTGGTGCCTTACATCCTTTGGAAGAATTTTTTGCTCATGTTAGACAACTGAAAATGCTAAAGTGTTTCACAACTAGTTTTTTGATGCACCATCCCTCAAAAGGAGTCCTACCATCTAAGGCATTATGAGGAGACCTATTAAGTATGTGATTGGAAATGCTAATAGCTTCAACTTTATGTGTAGGATAAAGAGACTTGGCTTACATCATGCAACTTTCCATAGACTTAAGAGTACTAGTCCTCATAGTTGCAAAATTTTTCTTGTACAGATTGAATGCCAGTGGATTATGAAGATCAATACCCTCAAATTTGCAAAAGTATTTAAGTCTTCTGTTCACATATCTAATTTCATTGTCCATTCATAGAACCTTGATGGATTTCCTTAATTGTTGTTCAACATGACTCTTGAAGGCTTGAAGCTTGTCAACCACTTCATTCTTGTGATGAAGAAAGTAGACCCATGTGTAGCATGAAAAGTAATCAATGAAAGTGAATGTGTAGTGACCCTAGCTCACTGATTTCACTGCAAAAGGACCTATTAAAACCATGTGAATCAACTAGAGCATAAATGGTGCTCTTGAACACTTCCTTTTATCAAACTTCTCCTCTATATGCATGTCCACTAAACATGTTGAACATTCACCCTTAGAAAAGTTGATTGTAGGTAGACCTTTGACCATATTTTTTGATCAAAGTGGATAAAGATAGTAAAAGGCAAGATGACCATACCACTCATGCCATAATTTTATTTTTAGATGAGATAGAGATAATAAGGCATGTGAAGGAGACTTAGGCACAAAGTGGGAGAAATAATAAAGCCTTTTATGATGATTGATTTACTCACTACAACCAATGAATCATCTTTGAGACTTCACACCATTACAGAATTAAGAAGGAACTCAACTTTGTTCCCATCTCCAAGGTGAGTGATTTGGTAAATTTAGAGGAGATTAGAGCTAAGGTTTGGAACATAGAAATTTCCCATTTTCCACCTCCACATGTCATTTCCCTTTAACTTCAATTTTTGTATCATCTCCTACAAAGATGTTTGGTACCTATGACTACTTTAATGAAGAAAAATCTCCCTTCAAATAACCCATATTATATGAGGCACCTAAGTCAAGAATCCATTTCTATGAAGAACTTGTATTTGCCATAAGTGCTTGCCCTATTCCCTTTGAACTAGTTGGAGTTGAATCTTTTGAAGAATTTGGCACATTGATTTCATTTTTCTTGAATAAGTTTTCCAACTCATTGATTATCTTAGTCTTGCAATGATGCTCATCATGATTTGTTTTCTTGCAATATGCACAAAAAATATTATCCTTCTTTTCATTGTTTCCCTTATTGTTGGAAGAAGGACCACCTTGTTTTGAGGAGGAAGATTGTTGTGTCTCAGATTGTGATTTTTGCTTCAACTACTTTTTCTTTTTCTTTTTAGTACATTTTCCACTTTAACTTGATTGGTTCTCATCACTAGCCACCAATGCTTTGGTCTTTGATGATGTGAGAAATCTCATAATCAACATTTCTACAAATGCATCAAAAGTAGCCTTTTAGAAAGCACTTCCCATGGTCATCCAGTGAGTGTTATAACTCAGAACAAAGGAAGCATACTCTAAAGGTAGCCTCTTCAGGATGTGATGAATAAACCTATCATCCTTCATGGGATTACCACAACTTTAAGTAGTGCTCTAAACTCATTGTCTTTGTTGATATAATCTTGAATTGTGTCAAAATTCTTTGGATCTAGTAGAAGTAGATCATCCTCAATCTAGAATCCTTTTTCCTCATCCACCATACCATACAATGCTTCAAGCTTTTCCCAAGAAAGTTTGGCTTCCTTGAAACTAGAAATGTGGAAGAAGAGATCTCTATGTACATAATTCCTAAAGCCTATTGGTCTTCAATTTGCCAATCAAAGAGTATTTCAGTATTAGTGGCTTTGACAATTGTACCATCAACATAAAGATTTAGACCCTTTTCCATTAATCTACTCCATACAATATCTTTCCATGTAGAATAATTGTGTGAAGTTAGAAGTGGACCTTTAGGTGAACCCATGATGTAGAAAATGAAAAGAGCACAAGAGAAAGACACAAAAAACACAATACCCCCTCCCCCCCAAGTCACTCAATCAAAGAACCCATCCCCCCCACAAAAAAAAAGATGCTTTGGGCACTTTATATGTAGTGTGTGTACAATAGGCAACTTGTCAAAATGTACAAAGTGAAATTCTGATTTTGCTATTTACAACTACCTTTTGAGGCTTAAATCTATCACTAAGAACTGTAGCTTAGATATACAACAATTTTGGAAAGTAATCAAAGCAATACAATGCAAAAAAAGCTCTAAGTCTAAAAGTGAGATTTTTGTTAGCACAACCCTATAATCTGATTAGAAAAGGCCCTAAGTCTGAAAGTGAAATTTTTGTTAGCACTTTCAAGAAAAACAAAACCCAAAAATGTGCCTAGATGAGCCTGTATGGAGTGTTTCAAGTTTAAAAATGTAGGATTGGATAGGCGTAGTTGCTAAAAAATACAATTTCTAAAAAATCCATACATCAAAACTAGAAAATAACAACACCATTAAAGAGTTCAAGAAATTCTACCAAAAAAAAAATGCACCTGATTTGGAGTCCAGATAATTGAGTTATGGCCTCCCAAAGTTGGCTTGTCAAATCAAAACAATACTCAAGGTAACAAACTACAAGGTTAAATTTAACAGTCACATTGATGTCATAGTAGTTCAAATTTTCCTAGAAATGATAGTCAGATGGCCATTAAATCTAGTGTAATGAAATGCTAATGTCAATGAAAATGTGTGTGCCTTATAGATATGGCAGTGACATCAACATGGCATTAGCTATATAGAAATGACATTAGTGGTGTATGATAGTGTATGATATGGTCTAATGTGTCTTAGTATGGCTAGTTGACTTGTCTACCAAGCTATCATTTACCTGGCACCTACTAAGGTGTTACAATATAGTCTTCATACTTAGGAGGAGGACATGTGGTTGTCGATAAGTCTGTGACTATGCAGGTGTATGCTGAGGTGGCCATGCAACTTGTCACTAAGCTAGCAAATTTTTTTGATGTGGCATGTTGTGAGTAGATGCCAACTCTATTAGGAGATTTAGAAATCACTGGTACAATTGTGAGAAAGTAACAATGAGTTACCTGAATGAGATGCAACTGATCTTTGCTAATACCGATCTCTATTTTGGTTCACTAGATCCTCCTTGATTGAATACAACTTTGCTACTCCTCAAGGATATTTGATCCTTCTTCAAAATTTTCTCACACTTTCTTCACACAATCAAATAGCTTGCATGCTCGCTCATTCATTCATACATTTAGAATTCACAATTTTGACCTTTTATTTATAACTTACAAATTGTCAGGTTGGCTCAATTAAAAGTTACATTTACCAATAAACATTATACCAATTGGCTGCAAACATTGCATGAACAATTAAACTTTATTTCCCAAAATAATGAAATCCTTTATTGGCCAACCCTACTCAGTAAACACTGCTCTAGAAATAATTTCTAGTCTTAACTAAGTGAAGCTTGGTAAACACTATGAACTCTGCAAAATCCTTTGGAGACTGAGTGAACTTAGTAGACACTAAATTTCCTTCATTGACGTTGTGAGCTCAGTAGAAACTGACTTCTTCCACAAAATCCTTTAATGCTCAAGTGAGCTTTGTATAAACTATTTTCTCAGTATAACCTCCAAAAATGCTTAGTAGACTCTATAATTCACTTAGCTAACCTTTTGAGCTCAGTAGACTCTATCATTTCCTTTGCTGACCAACTGAGCTCGGTGGCCTCTGTCTTTTTCTTTTTTTGACCAATTGAGCTTGGTAGACTCTGTCCTTTGCTTTGCTAACCAACTAAGCTTGGTAGACTCTGTGTAATGACTGATATGATATTTGTGTAACATCAAAGACAAAATAGAATTGAATAATTGTATCGAACAATCTCCCTCTTTGGAATTGATTGCAACACAACATGTCATAGCATAATGAAATTTGAGAGCAAGTCCTTTTTTGACAAAATTTTTCTCCCTCTTAGATTTTATTCTACAAACTTCTCAAATAAAAAAATCTCCCTTTATGAAGGAATTACATAGCTTCTTATCAAACATCAAATTCTCCATAAACAATTCAAATTTCAGAAAGATATGACAACATACTCTCCCTCTTTGATAGCACATGCCAAAGACAACTCAAACCAAATGAATAGAAATGTACCTTTTGTATTGTTTCATATGCAATGTTTTTATTACTATACTACATCAACTGGAAGATCTTCAACTTGATACCTACTAATGCATTAGTAAAACTTCATTTAAGTGAGCTTCAGATAGGGGAATGACCCCTAGCTTACCTCTTAAATACAAGAATGCATCCTTAGGTAAAGGCATGGTGAATATGTCAGAAATTTGTTCTTTTTCTATGAACATATTCCAATCTAATTTCCTTATCCTGCACCAATTATCTGACAAAGTGATACTTTATTTCAATGTGCTTCATTTTTTGATGCATCACTAGATTTTTAGATATGTTGATTGCACTTGTATTCTCACAAAACATAACCATAGGTTCTTTGATCTCCATCTTCATGCCTTCCAATAATTGTTTGAACCAAACAATATTAGAATAGTTTACTACTACTGTAATATACTCTACTTTAGCTATAGATTGGGATGTACAATTTTTCTTTTTTCTTGTCCAAGAAACCAACCTCTTTCCAAGAAAGAATGTTCCTCCACTTGTACTTTTCCTATCATCAATGTTTACTACCCAATCTGCATTAGTAAACACTTTCAAATCCAAATTACCTCCAAATTTGTACCATAATCCATATTCTTTAGTGCCTTTCAAGTATCTCATGATCCTTTTGATTGCCATCATGTGATTTTCTCTTGGTTTTGCTGAAAATATTTCTACAATACCAACTACAAGAGCAATGTCTTGCCTTGTATGAACTACATACTGAAACTGACAAATCATTGATCTATATAATGTCTGATCTACCTTCTTTGATTCAGCATCCTTGGTAGTTTTAGTCCAATACACATGGGTGTCCCAACTAGTTTACAATCCTCCATGCCAAATTTTTTGAGTATCTCCTTCATGTATTTAGACTAAGTGATGTAGATACCATTCTTACTTTGCTGAATTTGAAGACCACTAAAGAATTTTATCTCACCAAACATTAATATTTCAAATTCCTTGTTCACTTGTTCTAAAAATTATTGGCACAGATCATCATTTCTTGTAAACAAAGTATCATCTACAAATATTTCTGCCAAAATAATCTTGTTGTCTGGCCCTTCTTTGATATAAAAGCTACTATTATCATTAGTTCTCTAAAAGCTAATCTAAATAAGATAGTTATGCAATCTTTCATACCATGCTCTTGATGAGTCTGAAAAATGCCTTTATTTTGTTATGTTTAAGATGCTTTGTGATACTCCATTTATCCTTGTTTTAACACTTATAAGCCTATGTTCGATAAACCTTTGATGATTTATGGGGTAGAAAAACTATGTCATCTTTTTCCTAAATTATATCTAATATGCAGTATTTCATATAAATATCCAAATGTGCATTCTTATGCTTGAATTTAGTTTGATGGATGTTTATTTGCAAATGTGCCTTATATCATAACTAACTCAATGATAAGGATTAAAGGATGAGCGGAGGAATACAAAAGTTGGTTGCCGACAGAATTCAAGGAGAAACAAGCATCAACAAACAACCACGAAAAGGAAGTTATAACCACTCCAAGAAACATGGTAGTGAATAAGGAGGAGCTTTTTACGAGCCATTTCCTTCTTTGCATTTATGTTGTAACAAGCAGATGCTAAGACTTCATTGCTCCCTCCTCAATTTTGTTATCCTTCCTTTTCGCTTTCAGTTGTTCTCCTATATTCTCTCCTACAGACTTAACTTAGGACAATTACTTTTTTGTTATGTAATAAAGAGTAGATTCCCTATATATGTTGGGATCGACTCCTATGTGTGAAGTTTTGGTTTTTGATAAGTTTTATCGAGTAAGAGAGAACACTGATTCACAGTTTGTTGTAGTTGTGTTTTACAATTCTGAATCATGTAATGACTGATTAATGAAATGAATTAGTTCTCTTTAGCTTCTATCCTGCATTGGTAGATTAAAGAAGCCAACCAAGGGGGCCCACTTGGAACGTGGATTAGATTAGGATAGAATATATTCATTCTACTAGAATTAGTAGTATTTTAAGTAAGACATAGCTAGTTAATTCCTTCCTCTAGCATCACACTTCATAAATGTTCCTGCAACATCTGCAAGAACAGACTAGTGGATGAGTCAAGATGGAATCTCTATTATCTTTTCATTGTGTTTTCAACATTCATAGATTCAGTGTTTTCCTTTTCACAATAGTAGTGTAGTTTCCTTCCTTTGCATTTTTACTTTCCTACAACACAAGCATAATGACTCATCAAGGTACCTAGTGCACATACTGTGTCGACCATTTTAAGTATACATCCTTGGGTTGACAATCTAAATGCACCTCATGGTAAGGGAAAAGTAGTCCTTAGCTTGAATAGATTATTCCTAAGCCAGGCCTAGCACATGACTATGGAACACTTATTGTGAGGCAGTTCATTTTTGGCACCATTGCTGGGGATGGTGTTAAGCTAGGAGCATTTTTGAGTCATAGTTTTTAGATTAAGTTCTTTTTACCAATGTGAAAATTTTAGTTGCATGCATTAAAGAGGAAGACGACGAGATGAATATGGAAAATTTCTTCCACAAGGATCTGTTAATTTGAATGAAGAAGTTGAAGAAGAAGTTGAGTTGTCCTTTGAAGATGCAAGTCCTATTTTTTCCACAATATCATCATCAAGAGCTGAATCCCTAGATATATTTGGTCTCCAACCTTTCACTAAAATAGTGATCAGTCTTCTTGATAACACTACCTTGAGTCCACCAGTTGTTAATCAGCCAATGCCTAACATTCCTTTTCAGCAGCAACCTCATAATCTAGTCCCACCAGTCATGGCACAACCCACTTTTCCATTTCCACTTCCAAGTCTTATAACCAATGCCAATCTCAAGAATATACCTCCCACTGCTCTTCCAAAGTTCTATGGCCTTGCAACTGAAGACCCTGATACCTTCTTGTTTGAGTTTGACATCCTTTGTCATAGTTTTGACTACAAAACCGATTCCCATAAGCTTAAATTATTTCCAAGCACATTGAAAGAATCAGCTTTATGATGGTTCATGAGCTTAGGAGCCAATGCAGTTGCGAATTGGGATGAAATGCAAGCCTTGTTTTTGGAAAAATATAAAGAATATTGCAAAGCATCTAGCACAAGAGGAGATGATATCTTTAGGATGTCATAGAAGGAGAAAGAGACATTAGAAGACTATGTTTCTTGATTTTTATATACACTACAAAAGAATCCTCAGCACACATTGTCTGAAGATTCCCAAAAACTAGTCTTTCTAAGAGGAGTGAATGAAGACTATTTGGAAGCATTAGACCTGATGGCCAGTGGAGATGTATATCAAGCTCAATGGGATGACCTCAAAAAGATATGTCAGAACTACTCGAGGTCAACTATGAAGAAAGGTCGAGGACCCCGTTCTACAGTTACAAAAGGAATTAGTCAAGGCATTTCAAAACTTCAAATATCTAATTTGTTGTCAAATTTCAAACAAGACATCATTAATGATGTCACTACATAGTTGGATACAATGACTGCAAAGAAGAAGCAAGCAGAGGCTGAGTTACAACTAGCTAACACCTATCCTCATTGCTAGAAGAAAAAGAAGGATTGCCATTATAAATTGGTTGCAAGCATGGAGAACCAGCATCTTCCAACTAAATATGTAAAGATAGATGGGGATGATGAGCAAGTATTCTTTGTTGCTCAACACCGACCATGGGCTCAATGTCAAGGTATGCCTCAAGACCCCTTGAAAAATTCAAATTCATATGGTAATCAATGGCAAAACCGCAATACCCAAGGTCCTCCACAAAACCAAACCAATTGGAATAATACTAGGTAAAATAACCCACAATAGTCTCAATGGTCTCAAAATTTCCAACAACCTTGGCATAACCACCAGAATAACCAATGGCCCTAGAACCAGCAGAACCAATGGCAACCACCCCAAGGGAATTGGCAATCTCCAAACCAATGGAAGGGATCTCAACAATGGCCTAACCAAAATACTGGTGCTCCACAATTACCCCCTCCAGCTCAATAACCTGCTTTAATGCAACCACCTACAAATAGTGGACCTCAAAAGAAAACACAACTACCTACACAGCCTTGGCCAAATCCAAATAGCCAACCATAGCAGCCCATGTATAGTGCTAATACCTAGCAGTACCCTGCTTATGCCCTAGATGTCACAGATATATATTTGAGATCTAGAATGACCTTACCAGCACCAAAACCACCTCTTATAGCTAAAGTATCAGACTCTCTTGTAGCATTAGAACCTTTGGTTGATGAACCTGTTGACCCAACTACTAAACTACCATACCAATACCAGTTCAACAAGTAGTAGAGCCTCATTTTCTAGACCAACTAATACAAAAGAAACCTGAACAAAGCAAGGAACAACCCTTTGACATTGTTAATCAGTTGAAGAATATGCATGTCCAAATACCTTTGTTTCAAGCTATTAAGGACATTCATGCTTATGAAAAAGCTATAAGGGAAGCTTGTCTAAAGAAACCTGGAAGGAAGAAGAAGGAACCTACCACAGTTCATGTTGTTGGACACTTAGTTGATATCATGTTAGGAAGAGTGATTTCACCAAAATATTATGACCCAGGGAGTCCAGTAGTAAGTGTCAACATAAATGGTCAATTTTTTAAAAATTCCTTAATAGATTTGGGAGTTTCTTTAAATGTGATGACCAAAGAAACCATGAAGAAGTTACAAATAGAAGGATTAAGGCCCACACCAACTATTCTGGAGCTTGCAGATAGTTCCACTATCATTCCTAATGGAATGATAGAAAATATTGTTGTGACCTTAGATTCCCTAGAATATCCTACAGAATTCATGATTTTGTCCCCTAAAGTAAACCTATCTAGCTATCCTATCATTATAGGTAGACCATGGTTGGCCACAACTGATGCAAACATAAATTGCAGATTAGGGAATATGACCATATCAAATGGCCAAGCAACCAAGCAATTTGATCTATATCCTCCTACACAACTATTACTAGATTTGAGTACATCTTTTTGGCTAGATTTAGGAGATGAAGAAAAAGATATAAATTCCATAGTACAACTTATGATGTTACATAGGTAATATTTTCTAAAAATGCAAGAAGAAGATTTAGTAATCTAGAGCATCCTTACCAACACTTGTGTGGTAGGAAAGGATGTGTCTGAAAGCTCTGTATTAGAATTGATTACATATGAGGAGTGTGATACAAGTTGTACATTACTTAAGGAACCTAAAAATATTTTTTCACTACTTCCCTATGAATTAGAAGGAAGCCCAATCTCTGAAATTGCTATGGTAGAATCCACTGTTCCTGTTGAACTGAGTATAGGCCATAAACAACATGTTAACCCCAAATTGACATCTGTACAGATGGAACAATTAAAAGAATTGCTTCAAAAGCATGAGAAGACTTTTTCTTGGGATTATGGTGATATGAAAGGATTAAGCCCTACACTGTGTACCCATAGGATATACATTAATGAAATTTGTCTACCACTTTTTCAACCTTAGAGGAGGATAAATCCAAGCCTTAGAGAAATAGTCAAAACAGAATTGCAGAAACTACTTGATGTTGGCTTTATATATCTTATATCTAATAGTAAATGGATATCATCGCTGGTTATAGTACCTAAGAAAGGAGGAAAATGCGGAATATGTGTAGATTATAGAGAGTTGAATAAGGCTACTAAAAAGGATCATTTTCTTTTACCCTTCATAGATCAAGTTTTGGATACACTAGCTAGAAAGAAGTATTTCTCCTTTTTAGATTGATATAGTGGCTATAATCAAATCAGTATTGCTCCTGAAGACCAAGGCAAAACTACATTTACCTATCCATGGGGTACTTTTGCATACTCTATTTTACCATTTGGTCTTTGTAACACTCATGCAACATTTCAATGGGCTGCAATTAGTATTTTTGCTGATATATCACATGATTATATGGAAATCTATATGGATGACTTTACAACATTTGGAGTTACTTTTGAAGAAGCAATGATAAATCTTGAAAAATTTTTGGTAAGATGTCAACAACATAATTTGGCACTAAATAGTGAAAAGTGTTTCATGCTCATGCAAGAGGGTGTGGTACTCAGTCATTTCATATATACTGCAGGTATACAAGTAGACCCAGCAAAAATTGAGGTAATTCAAACATTACCCATACCCAATAAATTAAAAGATATCAGATTTTTTCTGGGACATGTTGGATATTACAGGCATTTTATAAAAGACTTCCGTAAAATAGCTAGTTCCTTGTACAAATTGCTCACCAAAGAAGCTGAATTCAACTGGACACTTGAGTGTGATAAAGCTTTCCTGCAGCTTAAGCAACTTTTGACCACAACCCCAATTTTACAAGTCCCTAATTGGAACCTACCTTTTCACATATATACAGATGCTTCTGATTATGCCATAGGTGCAGTTTTAGCACAGAAACACTCAAATCTTGAAAATTCCATTTATTATATCAGTAAGAATCTTCATGGCCCAGAACTAAATTACACAGTGATTGAAAAAGAATTGTTAGTAGTAGTCTATGCTCTGAATAAATTTTGGCATTACATCACAGGTTATCCTATCTATGTTCATACTGATCATGCAGCAATCAAATATCTCATGAACAAACCTACTATAACTGGTAGGTTAGCAAGATGGTTACTATTGCTACAAAAATTTGACATAACCATAGTGGATAAGATTGGAAAAATAAATGTCATAGCTGATTATTTGTCAAGAATCAATCATCATGATACTGATACTACTTTGGTAGATAATGCATTTCCAGATGAACATTTGTTTCATATTGCTATTAAAGTTCCATGGTATGCAGATATTGCTAACTACATTGTAGCTAGTAAGACACCAACACATTTTTCTTATCAGGAGAGAAAGCTGCTCATACAAAAAAGCTTTCGTTTCTCATGGATAGATAATTTTCTATTCTATACTAGACCTGATCAAGTTATGGGTAGATGTGTAAGAGAAGATGAGACATATGACATTTTGCATGCATGTCATAATGAGCGTTGCGGAGGACATTTTGCAGCCAAAAGAATAGCTTTCAAAATCTTAGCCACTAGTTACTATTGGCCTACCCTTCATAAAAATGTAATTAATTATACAAGGAAGTGTGACCAATGCCAAAGAATGGGTTGCCCAACCAAAATAGATGAAATGCCTCTGAATCCTCAAGTGGTGTTAACACCATTTGACAAATGGGGAATGGACTTCATCCATCCTATTGATCCTCCATCCAATGGGAAGTCTTATATTTTGGTTTGTACTGACTACCTAACCAAATGGGTTGAAGTTAAGGCTATGAAGCATGCCCATGATGAAAAATTTTCCGAATTCCTATATGAAGAGATTTTTACATGCTATGGAGTTCCTAAAGAATTGATTACTGATCAAGGAACACAGTTTACTTCCAACCTAAATTCAGAGTTGATGAAACAATATAACATCAGACATCGCAGATCCAGTCCTTATCATCCACAAGCCAATGGACAAGAAGAAGTTACCAACCGTGAGCTGAAAAATATTCTAACTAAAACAATCCATTTGCATCGTTGGGATTGGACCAGCCAGTTATAAGAAGGTGTTTGGGCTTATAGAACAACTTGGAAAACCACTACTAGATTCACACCATTTGAGCTTTTGTATGGGAAAGTGGCAATGATTCCAATTGAATTTGAACACAAAACTTTAAGAAAAACCTTGACCTTAGATATTGATCTTCCTGTAGCACAAAGAGAATGCCTCCTGCATCTTAATTCTTTGGATGAAATGCACAAGACCACTTTAGAACACACTGAATTGGTGCAAAAATAGAGAAAATATTGACATGATTTTCATATCCTCAACAAACAATTCAAAGCTGGTGACTAGGAATTATTATATGATTTTTTTCTTTAAGGATATGCTAGGGAAGCTGCAAACACGATGGTTAGGACCATATCAAATCATCCATGTCTTTGAAAATGGAACAATTCAACTAACCACAATTGATGATGTGCCTTTCAAAATGTTGATCAATGGTCATCGAATTAAGCTTTAAAAATAGCCTCAAACAAAAACCAAATTCATGCAACAATTCGAACAATCGCATCCAACAACAACTCAAGTATCTCTTCCTGCAGCAGAAGGTGAAAACTTTTCGCCTGCTCCTCTTCAACATTAATTCTAATTTGCATGTCCATAATAATAAATTTATGATTTTCATAAATTCCATGTTCTTTTCATGATATTTCTTTCCATTCATATATTAATCTTCCATCCACCCACCCCACTCCATTTCTTAATCTTCCATCCACTCACTTTCTATATAATTAAGTTTTTGTGTTTTTAATCAAATCTGCACATGTTGATGGATGTTTTCATTTACATTATTTTTGCCACCTTTTTTGGAGGATGTGACAATCCACTTGGCAGGTATAAACATTTTCAAACTATTATTCATTTATAAATTTTCAAATTTTGTTAATTATATATAATATTGCATAGTCTCTATAATTACGACGTATTCCAGTCCCTCACCCATACTAGTCTAACAAGTGAGGACACTTGTCATAAAATTAGCAGGGGGCAGGGGAGTGTCATACTATCCAATGACATGCATGATTAATTGTGATGATTTTCTAAAATCTTGGCATTACCCCTTATTAATGATAACTTTTGCCATAAGTATGCCATGTCAAGTGTTGTACTCTGACTTTTTGAATGAATCTAAATTTTTCATGCTAAGCCATGATGTGACCTATTTTTAAAATTTTGGCATTTGAACCATGTTTATAGATTATTTCCATGCAAATTCATGATTTACTTTAACCTGAAGTTTAATTATGGCACATACCAATTGGTTATGGCAATTAATGTTCCCAAAAAGAAGTGGTGAAGCATCTGAGAAATAAAACAGAGTCTTGAAGTTTGCATTCAGAAAGGGAGAGAGAAACAAAGTAGAAGAAGAAGTATCAAGAAATGGGAGGAGGTTTACAAAGAAGAGAGTCGGTTGAGCACATTTTGTTGCTTTCTGACATAGAAGCAGTAAGAAGATTCAATGCATGTGGGTGGTTAGGTTATTGTTTGAATTTAACAGTATATGATGAAGAAGCAATTGTAGAATTCACCAGGACATTTGATGAAGGTGAAGCTTCTGTGTGGGGTTTGACAGTAATTGCAATAGAAGAATGAATTGTAGAAGTAAGAAGGTTACCTTCTATTGGAGAGCATTATCCGAGCTCGCATGACGCTAGGTCAACAAGGGCCTAGTTCAGTACCCCACATTACCCTCAATTGGATGTTACAAAGTAGGAGTGCAAGAGATTATCGTTGCCGCCTCCATACCCTGAGCTAGCAATGCATGTCATCAGGTATTTTACTTGTGAAGATAGATTTTCTCACTTACATGCACACCATTTTAAGTTTCTTAGTTGTATAAGGCACAATATTGCCGTGAATCTTCCAAATTTTCTATATAATATACTTTGTATTAGTGTGGAAGAGACTCAAAAAGGGAAAGATAATTATATCAGTCACCATGCCTTGATTAATTTGTTAATAGAAAGGTCTCTTAGGGATGTATCCCCTTTGAAATGGGATGAATTTGTGAAATTAAAAACCCTACAACCCCAAGTTGACCTTAGTGAATGACAGGGTGAGGAAAATGTAGTTCCTAGTAGTAAGCCTGTAGAACAAAATATTGAGGGAGTTGAAACAGAAAATGCACAAGGGATTGAATCAAAATTTTCTTCCATTCAAGAGAATGTGCCTCCACATGAGTAGGACATCCCTAAACCCACTACTAGTAAAGCTAAAAGGAAATGAAAGTCACTAGAAGAAACTGCTACTCAACAAAAACCTAGTCCTACAATTAAGCAATAGAAGAAAATAAAGGTTCTTGCAGCAACTAATCCTATAGTAGTGACACCAAAATAGAAAAGTAGGAAAAAGATAGTAGTAAAAGAAGAGACTCCTTTACAGAGAAGCTCTAGAATGAGAGGGCAGATTTTTAAAGATCCTATATTGTCTAAAGCACCTGCTTCAGAGTCTCCTGTGTAGATAATTTCTGACCATTCTCCCCTTCACACTGAGATGACAGAAGCTTTTGGTAATCCTCCTATAGCATGTGAGAAAAAAATTAATGAAACCTTAATGGATTTACTAGGTGTTTCAAGCCATGAGAATGAAGTAGTTTCTGAATGTGATGATTCGAATACTGCCTTAGTCCCATATAAGTCAACATGGATCAATAGTTTGGCAGAACATCTATGGTGGGAACAGAAAAAGAAAAAGGATTATGAAGAGGATAACAGTGCTGTCACCTTGCAAAAAATATTTTTTGAATTATATGGACAGCATTTATTTGCTGAAGCACTATGGAAAGAGGAGAAGAAAAGAATGAGCAAGATCATAACATCACAAACTGAGGAGATTGAAGAATTGAAAGAATAGCTAGAAAGACAGAAATAGTGCATGGAACATGCACTTAAATTAGTTGATCAAGCCCTTTCTTACAGACCACCTCCTTGAGTATATGCTTTTTGTTTGAAAGAACAATATCTTTTGCTTCAGTTGATGTTAACCCATAGAAATGTAAATGCAGAATTCAAAACTGCACAAGAGTTTTATGGGCTGTATCAAACCTTACCACCATGGCAGCAAAATCTATTGTGTGAGTTGTATATTCATAATTTTTTCATTCCTGTAGAAACTAAGTAGAATCCTTTGCTCTATATAGGAGATGTACATTTGAAAGCTTTAATGTCATGGATGTCTAATGAGGTGAATTATGACAGACAACTAGTTAATTACAGAGATGAGGAGAGAACAAAACCTTTACCCTTGAGGGCAGAAAGTAAACAACCAGAAGAAATGCTTCAAGACTAGTTTACATTAACCTATGGGAAGAGTAATCCAAAATTTAGAAAGAAGGTATTTGTTGCTAGAGCCAAAGTGTATGCCGAATATGAAAACTTTCCCTACTTTGCATTCTAGAGAGCTATGATCAGAGTAAGAAGTAGATGGGCACAATTACCTGATTCTCTCAAGAAATTAGAGCTGCACAATCCTATTAATTTGGAAGTAGCACTATATAGAGTTCCAAAATATTCTAAATTGGGAAAGCAACTAAGGCCAAAGCTATGGTATCCTTTGACCATGCAACCTCTAATGCTTTTATGGCCCCTGTATGATATTGATGCTGACAAACTTGATAAGTTGCAGGAAGACCATAGGTGAGAAGTATGGGAGAGGACTAGAGGATTCTATTACACCTTCAAGAGTAGCAAAAAGGGAAAGATAGAAGTTGGGGAGCTTAGATCTTTGACAAAGAAGTGTAATGCTTGAGGACAAGCATTAGTTTAGCAGGGGGCAGATGATGAGTCTACAAATGCTTTTATTTTGTTATGTTTAAGATATTTTGTGATACTCCACTTATCCTTTTTTTAACACTTATAAGCCTATGTTTGATAAACTTTTGATGATTTATGGGGTAGAAAAACTATATCATCTTTTTCCTAAATTATATCTAATATGCAATATTTCATATAAATATCCAAATGTGCATTCTTATGCTTGAATTTAGTTTGATGGATGTTTATTTGCAAATATGTCTTATATCATAACTAACCTGATGATAAGGATTAAAGGATGAGAAGAGGAATCCAAAAGTTGGTTGCCAACATCATTCAAGGAGAAACGAGCATCAAGGAACAACCACAAAAAGGAAGTTATAACCACTCCAAGAAACATGGTAGTGAATAAGGTGGAGCTTTTACGAGCAATTTCCTTCTCTACATTTATGTTGTAACAAGCGAATGCCGAGACTTCATTGCTCCCTCCTCAATTTTGTTATCCTTCCTTTCCGCTTTCAGTTGTTCTCCTATATTCTCTCGTACAAACTTAACTTAGGACAGTTACTTTTCTATTATGTAATAAAGAGTAGATTTCCTATATATGTCGGGATTGACTCCTATGTGTGAAGTTTTGTTATTTGATAAGTTTCATTGAGTAAGAGAGAACACTGATTCACATTTTTTTGTAGTTATGTTTTACAATTCTGAATCATGTAATGACTGATTAATGAAATGAATTAGTTCTCTTTAGCTTCTATCCTGTGTTGGTAGATTAGAGAAGCCAACCAAGGGGGCCCACTTGGAAGGTGGATTAGATTAGGATAGAATAGACTCATTTTACTAGCATTAGTAGTATTTTAAGTAAGATGTAGCTAGTTAATTCCTTCCTATAGCATCACACTTCATAAACGTTCCTGCAGCATCTGTGAGAACAGACTAGGGGATGAGTCAAGATGGAACCTCTATTATCTTTTTATTGTGTTTTCAACATTCATAGATTCATTATTTTCCTTTCAACAGCAGTAGTGTAGTTTCCTTCCTTTGCATTTTTACTTTCCTATAGCACAAGCATAATGACTCATCAAGGTACCTAGTGCACATACTGTGCCTACCATTTCAAGTATATGTCCTTGGGTTGACAATATAAATGCACCTCATGGTAGGGAAAAATTAGTCCTTAGCTTGAATAGATTATTCCTAAGCCAGGCCTAGTGCATGACTATGGAACACTTATTGTGAGGCGGTTCAACTCTAGGGGCTTGTTTTAGACCATATAGTACTTTGTGTAATTTTTAGACCATGTCCTTCTTATTTGGATCAACAAAACCTTTAGGCTACTCAATGTAGACTTCTTCATCTAGTATACCATTGAGAAATTTTGATTTGACATCCATTTGATAAACCTTAAATCCTTTGTATGTAGCATATGCAAGTAAGGTCCTGACACCTTCCAGTCTTGCAATAGGAGAAAAAGTCTCTCCATAGTCTATTCCTTCTTCTTGAGAGTATCCTTTACATACTAGTCTTACTTTATTCCTTGAAACCTTACCATCTTAATTTAACTTATTTCTGAATACCCACTTAGTTCCAATCACATTTTTATCTTTTGGCCTGGGCACAAGAGTCCATGTTTTGTTCTTCTCTATTATCTCTATCTCTTCATTCATAGCCTCAATCTAACTTTTATTTTCTAATGCATCTTTGACATTTTGAGGTTCAAAATCAACAAGTAAACAAGTACCTTTTAGCTTACTTCTTGTCTTAGTACCTTTAGATCATTCTTCAATAATCTGATCTGGTGCATGATGTATCCTAACATACTTGGCTAATACAGGTTCCTTACCTTTTGAATGAATTGCATTGTCATCCTCTTGCACTTCAACTTTAGGTTTTGGCTATTCTGTCTATTGCTTAGGTCCTATAAACTCAGTAGGCATTGGCTCAAAAGCATTTGAATGTGGCTTGGGTTCCTATAGCTCAGTTTGAACTTCCTACAACTTAGTTATTGAAGACTCAAGAGTAGAAGATTCTTGATTGATAGATGTATCTGGCATTATATCAAGTTTAGTGAAGACAAATCTCTTGTAATCTTCTAGTTCCTTCTTGCTTTCTTCTTCAATCCTTTCTACAAACTCATCAACTTTCACATGTGCACTTTCTATGACTTTGTGAGTAGAAAATTAAAACATTTATATGCTTTGCTCTTGTAAGAATATCCCAAAAAATATGCCTTCATCACCCATCACATCAAATTTAGCTTTTCTAGATTCTTTCAAAATATAACATTTTCTTCCAAATACTTTTAGGTAGCTTACATTGGGTTTATAGCCATACCATAACTCATAGGGATTTTTGAATGAGTCCTTTTTTAGCTATAATTTGTTCAAGGTATGAACTATAGTGCTAATAGCTTCCTTCCAGTATTTGATAGCAATGTTCTTTTCAATCATTAAGGTTCTTGCATAGTCCATGATAGATCTATTTCTCCTCTTAGATATTCCATTTTGCTCAGGAGTTTCAGGTGTTGATACCTATCTTTTGATTCCACTTTCAATGCAAAAGTTATTGAACTCATGGGAGATGAATTCACCACCTCTGTCTGACCTCAAGCATTTCAGCCTTTTTCCTTTCTCCTTTTCTACTCTGGCCAAATACCATTTGAACAATTCAAATGCTTCTAATTTCTCTCTCAAATACATGATAGTCATCATTCTTGAGTAATCATCAACAAAAAGAATGAAGAACTTTTCTCTAGTATAGCTCTCAATTCCAATAGTTCCATACAAATCAGTATGCACAATTTCCAATACTTCTTTAGACTGATAGTTCTTACTTTTAAAGGTAGTTTTTCCCATCTTACAAATTTGAAAATTCTTGCATAGACTAACATTAGGTTTCTTTATACTAGGAATGGCTACTACTTTTCTGAATTTGCTTATTTTTATTAGGTTATCAAAGTTCACATGACATAACCTTCTATGCCATAACCAACTTTCTTCAACTTAAGCAATAAAGTATGAACATTCACTAAGTTCAAGATAGAAAAAGTTACCTTTTGTTTATATGCTAGATCCAATTAGATTTCCTTTGTCATCTAGCAATCTTTCCTTTCCATGCATGAATTCCACTTTGAATCCAATATTGATTAGCTATGCCACACTAAATAGATTATTCTTTAGTCCTTCAACCCAATAGCCATTATCGCATACAAGCTCTTTGGTTAATGAGATTCTTCCTCTTCCTTTTATACAACAAGGTTCATTATTACCAAACCTCACATTATCACCATCATAGTCTTCAAAATATTCAAACTTTTTTTAATCACTAGTCATATGATGAGAACAACCACTATCTATGATCCATGTATAGTTTTTATTGACATGAGAGATAAGCACCATTTCCTCATCATTATCAAATTCATCTTTCATAGAAATGTAAACAACTTCATCTTCACCGTCATCAAAATCATTAGAATCCTTAGCCATGAAACATGTTTTCTTACCTCTATCCTTGAATGAGTTGAAGTCTTTCTTGCCATTGCACTTCTGACCTTTCTTCTCATCCTTATTTTTCTTATTTGGGAACCTAGTAGTAATATGACCAATTTCCTCAGAAGAAAAATAGACTAAAGGGACTTTACCTTTGTATTTTCCTTTGCCTCTAGAATATTTCCTTGCTAGTAGAGCTTCAACAGCCTCACGATCACTATAAAAACTCTGTTCTGATTCTTCTACACTTTCTAACTAAGAATATTTTATCTTATTGCCCTTATCTTTGATTGAAATCTTGACTTCAAATGCTGATTCAATGTTCTTAGAAGCTGGAACATAGTTATGATAGATATCTAGCTCAAATCAGTCAATCTTCCTACTATGACCTCTAAATTTATCTTATAATTTGCTTCACATCTTCTTTCTTGAATTGTAGAAACTCTAATTACATAAATGAGAAGTAATGTTCTAAGAAATTTTCTTACAACTATTTCCTCCTCAATGTCTCCTCTAGGAGCTTTGATTTCACTGACAACTACTTTGACTCTTTCAACATATTTGGCAATGTTTTGATCCTCTCTCATCCTCATCTAATCAAATTGTCCTCTCAGACTTTCTACTTTGACTCTTCTCACATTATCATCACCTCCATAGATATCCTTTAGCTTGTTCCACATTTCAAAGGCAGTTTTGTAGTCCTTGACATCATCAAATTCTTCATAGTTTAGGGCAGATACAATGTCTATTATCATGGTCTTATGAGTCTTCTTCTTAACAATGTCATTAACTAATAGCATACCAGAAGGGGTCACATATGCTTCATCAAAGTATTTCAATCTTGTATCTCCAATGGAAGCTATATGGAGTCTCACGAGACCTTGCCATGATGAAAATTTATCCCTGTTAAGCCTTGGAATTTCCCTCTTGTAAGACATCCTAATCTTTAGCTTAGATCCTTGAAATCCTTCCTGCAAGCACCAAAAGCTCTAATACCAATTATTAGAAATATAGATGGAGAAATTGAGAGGGGGGGGGGGGGGGGGGGGGAATCAATAATCAATAAACACAAAAACAAATCCACAGATCCCTTAGATGTCTTATAAAACAAGTTACTACTGTCAATCAATAGCCACACAAAATTTTTTTTAACTCGATAGACGAGTGTTAACTTATTACTGATCTATAAGCATTCAAAAAGATTTAACATGCATTCATAAAAGAAATAACATCAATACAAGAGACACCAGATTTAACATGAAAACTCAATATGAGAAAAACCTCCAAGTAACTAGCTACTAATTTTCACTCTTTTGAAGTGAGCCCTATTAGGAGCCAACTTTGTTAAAGGTTACAAAATACACTATTAGGTGTGACCTTGTTAGAGAATTTATTCACCTTGCTGGGAGTGGCCTTGGTAGAGGACTTTAGAACATTTCAATAGAATTGTCCACCTTGTTAGATGATTTAAAAAATGATTGTTAAACCAACTCTCTTAGGAGATTTACAAATCACTAGTATAATTGTGAGAAAGTAAAAATGACTAACCTGAATGAGATGCAACTGATCCTTGTTGATATCGATCTGTATTCTAGTTCACTAGATCCTCTCTGATCAAATATAACTTTGCTACTCCTCCAGGATATTTGATCATTCTTCAAACTTCGTTCACACTTTCTTCTTCACACAATCAATTCACTTGCATGCGTGCTCATTCATTCATATATTTAGAGTTCACAACTTTGACCTTTTATTTATTCCTTACAAATTGTCAAGTCAACTCAATTACAAGTTACATTTACCAATAAACATTACATCATTTGGCTACAAACATTGCATTCAAAAATTAAACTTTATTTCTCAAAACAATGAAATCCTTCATTGACCGACCCTACTTGGTAAATATTGCTCCAGAAAGGATTTCCAATGTTAACTAAGTGAAGCTTGATATACACTAAAAACTTTGCAAAATCCTTTGGAGACCAAGTGAACTTGGTAGACACTAACTTTCCTTTGCTGACCTTGTGAGCTCGGTAGAAACTGTCTTCTGCCACAAAATCCTTCAATGCCCAAATAAGCTTGGTAGAAACTGTCTTCTTAGTATAACTTCTAAAAATGCTTGGTAGACTCTATAATTCACTGAGCTAACCTTTTGGGCTTAGTAGACTCTATCCTTTGCTTTGTTAACCAACTGAGCTCAATCAACTCTATCTTTTTCTTTGCTAACCAACTAAGCTTGGTAGACTCTATCCTTTGCTTTGCTAACCAACTGAGCTTGGTAAACTCTATCTAATGACTAATATGACATTTGTGTAACATCAAAGACAACACACAATTGAACAATTGTATACAATAGGACCCTACCAAATATTTTATAGGTGGCTATTTGCCAAAAGGGTATGTAAGCTAGGTTTAAATGTAGATGACCTAATATGGTGTGGCCACTATAAATTGAAGCGCCAAAGAAAAGAATTTTCTATGAATATTTTCTGTAGGGGTTGGGGTGTCACTACCTAGTTCTTGCAAATTGGGCCTTCAAGTGTTGGTTTGCAAAAAAAATTTGCCTGAAAATTAAATTTGGCCCAACATAGGTGAATTTATAGTCAATTTTCACCGAATTCACTTTCTGGATGCAATGGCAAGTCCATTTAGGCTCTAGACACTCCCAATGATAGTGATACTTTAGATCTAGGTCAAGGTGTAGAATCAACAAGATGGTCTTGAATGGCTATGTGAAGAGAAATTCTCCAAGATTTGATACCATGTAAGAATTTTCCTTAGGGAAAAATTCACCCAAGATCAAGGAACTCAAGCACAAGCACAACAATAGACCAAAAGAGTATGATGAGAATATTGATATGTATTTGATTCAATGTGGAAGTACACTAGGAGTTCCTATATACAAAGGCCTCTGAAATGCTTCTAGAATGCATAGGAATCAACAACATTTTAAGTCATACAACCAGGTACATGTTCATCAGGTGTAGATTATCCTCCATTAAGCACAGGGGTAAGTGCAACAATGCAAGGATAAGCCTACATAGGTGTAGCATGCAAAATTATGTTGTGGACAACATGTGCTAAATTATAGTTGCTTACTCCAATGTTGTCAACATGACAACTCATAAGAGTATGCAAACTCCTAACTGTCTTACTAATAAATAATAAAATAATGCATTGACCTAAGTAAACTTAAGTGTAAATAGTGAAAAATTATTTACAACAACATAAATAAATAAATAATTATTAATTTTCTACATTAGTATTTTTAGAATAAAATACTCTCGTGTCTAACCACCTTAACTAATTCAAAACTTTGCAAAATTTAATTTTTCTATTTTTTTCCTTATAGAAGAAGAAACATAGAATGTGATGCATCTTTTGGATTTCAAAAATGTTGTACCATTTGAAAGTTATAGTTGTTTTTCAAGTAGTGTGTCAATCAACTCTTTATATGTAACTCCATTAGAAAAAAGTAATAATATCTTACTCAACTTGTAATTTTACAAACCTTACATTTATGGAAAGCTAAGAACATTCTTTAGAACCACTTTTCATTTAATCAAATTTTGGTGAAAAAATTTTTCAACAACATGTTTGAATTAAAAAGCATACAAGAATAGGCCAAAAACACTTTTCTAGAACATTTTAAAAGTTGAACATATGGGGTTGGTATTAAAAAAATTATAGTATGCCTTATAAAGTTATTAATTATTTTTGTTTAGTATCAAGATGGTTGGGAAAAAAGTTGGAATGTATTTTGAAATTCTTTAAGATATTTTAGAACTAGATATTTTGTAGATCGCCACTTTTTGACACACCATGATCTTGCACATATCCTATGATAAAGAAGTTGTTACATTATTATAATAGATATGAAATATGTGAGAACATAAATCTAGATAGAACTATTATTCAATATAGGATTAAGTTTAAAAATTATTGACTTAGCATTCATCAAGAACTTCACAAAGAGATGTGTGAGAGATTGAATAATACTAGATTGGAAACCAAGAAGGAAGAAAAATTAGGAGATGAGATCATTAGGAAATTGTATGATGCAAAGAATATTGCATAGATGGAAAAAATTGTGCATAGACTTTATTCACTTGTGCAAGATAAAATGAGAGTCATAAGACTCATGGAAGGAAATAAACAAGAAGTAATAAGGGAAATAGAAGGGATTGTTAATGTAGTTCTAATTGATCAAATAAAAGAAGGTATATATTGAATAAGTTTCAATAGTACGACTCTATTTATGAGAGACAATGTAAGAAATGAATATTTTTAGGATAATAGTAGAAACACCATTGATAATAATAGAAAAGAAGGTAATTGATACTACCTTTGATGCCCCTAATTATATTTAGATGGATATGTCAGTTCAATAATTTGTATTATATTCCTCTTGGGAGTATCCTATGATAGTAAGAGAGATGATACAACAATCATATGTTGCATTCATGGCAGTGTTTGTCATTGTTATCAACATACATATTATTCTTTGAGAATAATAAGAAGCAAAGATAGATTGAGGTCATGAAGTTCAAGGGTTGAAGATAAATCTATATGTTATTGAGGATGTGTTCTATAGAGTGAGTTGATCATGTGGTTAAGAGAACATACAAAAATATGAAGACAATGGGCAATTATTTGAGATCTATGAAAGATAGTGTTGAGATAGAGTTCTTGTACAATAGCTACTAATGTTTTAATTATATCTCCTAATAGAGATAGAATATGGTTAAACAAAGTTTTACATATCTAGATGACTTGATGTACATACTATGGTCAAACATGGACATCCATAAGAGCATCATGTCAAGAGTTATGAAGATAATGAGTTTGCTTGTATGTGTGAAAAGATGTAGTATTTTAATGTAACGTGTAAATATAATATCTAAAGTTGGTCCTATATTATTATTATAAATTGAGAAAGTTGTAATCCTAACTCTATGACTTCTTTTAGGACTTGGTATAAAAAAAAAAATTATTTCCTTGTGGTAGAGTTTGGAATTGTGGTTGTGAATGTTGTGCAAATATTTGTGTAATGTGAGTATGCAAACTTGTATATAAGATCTAGTAAACTTGACATTGAATATTATGTTGCTATTTTTAAACTACCAAGCAATAAATTACTTGATACCAAGATGATAAGGAAAAAATTAGTCTAAGGGTTAGCTATTTCCTATTCTCAACTAAGGAGTTTTCAAATTTGGGCCCAACTTTAACAAAACCAGAAGGATTTTCTACTCTTTAGGTTCTGTAAAACCAAGGTGGGTGCACCTAAGGGATAAGATGATTCAAAACTAGATACTAATTAAAAATTCATTCATTTACTAATATTATCTTACAATACCCATCCTTTGTAGCAAATATTTCATCATAATTCTTCTTAGATTTACATATAATTCTAGGTAACAACAACTAACCAAAATATTGGAATTAATAGCAACCAAGTACTGACCCACTATGATATTCTTCATACATGCAAGTAAAATTAGATTTATTTTTGAGATTTTTTCTTGATTCTTATCAATGATCTCTTCATATGTAAACTTAAATGATTGATCAATTCCTCATCTATTGGGATTTAGAGTCTACCAAACTATTTTAATGTAATTAATTACATTACAATCAATATTATTAGCAATTTACCCTAAAACTCATTCTTATCCATATCCTTCATACTACCTAGAAATCCTATCATATCATTGAAGCATTTAATTAATTCATTTAATTAAAAGAAATAGCAAATTGATATACAACCCATCCTAGTTGCATTAAATTGAACAAGCTTTGCCCACACAACCTCAAGATAACTAGTCAATAACAGTGAAGACATGATTCAAAGAAATAGATATGGTGATAATTCATCTTTGTATAAGTTTTCTTTGAAAATTATATAACATTAGAGTAAAACTCAAAACAACTCGGGACAAGAAAACATGATCTTTGAATGTTAAATTATTCTTAGATTTACAGAGAAAATACATCACAAAAATTTACATCAAGAAAACTTGACCAAATGTAAACCTAGCCAACACTAAAATTACATAATAGCTCAAACCCTTTCTCTAGCTTTGGGATCTCATTTATATAGCATGAGATGCAACAAGCTTTAGGCTTAGAGAATAATGATAGTTACCCTTAATACAAAAAGATATTTACAAAAAGGGTACTATCAAAAAAGAAAAAAATTTGTGTAACAGAATGATTTACATCATGAATATTCCTTTTTTGGGACCACTTCTACCACAACTTCTTTATTGTTGAGGAGTTTGTAATTGGCTTATAATTTCCATTCATTATAGTGTGTGACCATTGGACTTGCTTGTGATGGACTAGGTTTTTGATTTTTGAAAACTGAGTTTAACTTATGGTTCTCTATCCAAGTCATCATGTACTAAAAAACTAATAGTTACACTTGATTCTCCTAATACATTTTGAACTTCATTACTTTGAACTTCTATACCTATTACTGTAGTTGATTGTTTATCTTTCTCTTCTTCTACTTTAACTAATGCATCAATTATTCATAGCTCATCTTAATCCACCTCATTTTCATCATTTTCACCAAGCATTAATTGTTTTGAATGTACAAAATTTGTCATCCACTTGTCAAAAAGTGTTGCATCTAGCCAATAAAAACTTAATACCTTAGGTTGCTTATTTAAAACAAATTATTCTAATTTATTGACTCAACAAATTTCTCCTTAATAGAATCATATAATATATGAACATTAACAACTTCCTTAGTTGTGTTTTCCCATCATGCATGCCCCTTTTCATTTATGACCCTATTAATTCTAAGGAATAACAAATCATCCAATTCTTTGGCTCATTCTTCCTTGTCTTTTAATTTATCTATTTTCCTAACTGCATTGGGGGCAGTTTAAAATTTTCAGCAAGATACTTTGAGAAATAGATGATGATTCTCTTCTACACTACAAACCTCTTATCATCAAAATTAGAGAGATTATTAGTCATATCAAAGGTTTTTTCTATTTGTTCACAAGATAGACTAATAACTGAAAAACATTAAAGACTGGCATCTTTGTCCCTGCTATTTCATTTATTCACAATTGGCTTCAAAGAGTCCTCATTACTTTTTTATCTCATTCAAGATGTCCATTATCATTACTAATTTCTCATAAAATGTAGGTGAGATAATCTTATCTACTAGATACATGATTGTTTTCCTTATTTTTTCCTCATATTGGTCATCAAATTCCACATGTAATGCCTAATGTTTTCTCTTCTCCTCTTCAAACACCTCACCTATTGATGCAGGAGCATCCAGAGGTATAAGGGCAATCCTATGTCACCCAAAAAAATGTACTTAGACTTAGTTTCTATTTAATGTGTTTTCATTTATGGATATCCATTTGGGTCAAATAAAGGTTCCAACTCTCATAGTTCCACTATTAGTGTTCTGGGTTAGAGTTTTTAATCACCTTGGGATACATGCAAATGCCAAAAAAATAGGAGTATATAATTGAGCCATCATTTTGGTGAACTAGAAGGTGTAAATTGGTTGGATGATTGTAATTATAATTTAGAGCATTCTAGAAAAAGAATTAGGTCAAAAGACCCCACAGTTTGAAAGTTATCACAGTTTTTCAATTTTTGGAGACCTCCTAAGAATGATTCAAAGTTAGGTTAGGGGCATTAAATGACCTTAAATAGGGTCAAAAAATGGGGGATGAGCTTTCTAAAAATGTAAATGGTTCGTCAATTAGAGCTACAGTTCAAAAGTTATTCCTCTTGAAAGTTTGGTTACCATTTCTGGATTCTTCTAATTTTGTGTTGACTTCTAATGTGACTTCTAGAGCCTTCTATTTGGTTGGTGGATGCCAACTAGCACTTTCTAGAATGTATTCCTAATCCTTAACCCTCTAGGGTCTATTTAAGAATAGTTTTGGCATTGTAAAAGGCAGTTAGGAGTGGAGTTTGAGAGAAGGTATTGGGAGAAGAATTTATCTCTAGATTTATACTATTGTAAGCCCATAGGGCATGTTTTGGAGTTTGTTTCTCTACACTAAGTGTACTAGCATATTTTTATTGCTAATAAAATTTTCCCTTTCTTGTTGTGTCCATTCTGTGCTTGGGTTGTGTCCCCATCACCTATATAAAATTTCCCTCTCTCTGGAGTATCCAGTAGCTCTATGAGGGGAGTTGACTTGAAAGGTTCAATTGGGGAATGAGGAGGATAAGTAAATTCATTTTCCTAGTTTTTTTTCCATTAGGCCACCTGAGCCTCCATTTGATATAACCTATTTCCCTTTTCCTCATATGTATTTGGCATTTCTTCAAATTTAGCATTGAGCTCTAGGAATTTATTCTTGTCTTTTACAGCAACGAAAAACTCCAAAATCCCCCATTTCCTTGGTCATGAGAGATACCTTTTCACTATCTACGTCTTTTTCCCTATACATAATGAGGCTACTCGTATGTTTAGTAATTGAGGCTTCTTGCACCCTTACTTTATCCTTCTTCTAAATGGACCATATCATCAATTCTTGAGGATCATTACTATACTTCAATCCTTTATGGGCATAAAAGACCTCTTCTTCAATTTTGAAGTATCTTTTTTCTTTCCTTACAGTACCCAAAACTATGGCACTTGCAATATCCCATTCAGGTAATATCAAAATTCCTGAATCCTTCAACAATTATCTTTCCCTTTAGGGGTTATCTATATAAATTTCTCCATGAAACTAGTTTTATCTTCTTCTTCAATTTTAGGATCCTTTTTGTCAAGTTTCTCTACATTGATCATTTTACCCTTGGACTCAAAGTTATCAATTTTTCTTCTCCATAAGAATTTATAAAATGCCCTAGACTTGACAAAAATCTCATCATCAATATTTTTTTTTAGAATCCTATGCTATTATAGGATCTATTTACTTACCTCTATAATCTTCTATAGTAAGAGCTAGTGTTGGCATAATAGGTTCCTTAGGCACTCCTTCTTCTATATTTGTTGTTCTAACTATATTATCCCTCTCCCCTCCCATTTGTCTCAACTATTCTCTCAAGGATACTTCATCATCTATCTTGAGTGGGGTCTAGGTAGGTGATCCATGCTCCAATTTTTGTTTCTTAGGTGCATGTGTAGTAGGTGCGATTTTAGAGCATGGTCTTTTATATTGAGAAACAAGTTGTACACTTTTGACCACTATGTACCTGACTCTTTTTAGCAATGTGTATTACCCTAGGTTCAAAATCATCTTACTTTCTAATCTTTTCTCAACCTTAATGGCCTTATTAGGGTATGCTTGTGTCCAATTTTTCTTCTTTTCATTCAAAGTTTGCATAATCCCAACAAATTTATCAATCAACATATCTACTTTCATACCCAAGTATTTTCTAGCAACTAGGGGATCATAGTTTGGCTCAAAAGAACTTATAAAATATAGAACCTTATTATATACTTTTCACTTCTCCTTCTTAAGTTAATGCTCTTGTAATGAGAACTTATTTCTAACAACATCCTCTAGAAAGTATACCACATGTTTATGAGCTTTGGCTTTAGTTCTTTATCTAAATAGGTCATATATCCCTTTGAGTCTATAAATCATGCTTGGGATTGAGCCATCTAATATTTTTCTAAAAACTTCTCCAACTGCCTCGATCCCTTTTTGACAAATCCAAAGTTGTGCACCATAGTAATTTGGGGAAAGAAAGTACCTTTATATTTTCCCAATAATTCTCTTTCCTCCACTAATCCTATCCACCATAGAACTTCAAAAATTCCTACTTTCAGAGGAACTTGATAGGGTAGAACATGTGGTTTTCCAAGAAAACCATAAACTCTAGAAATAGTAGAAACTACATATGGGATGATGTCTCCCCAATTGTGACTCAGTATCAACTTGGTAGCATGATCATTTGGTCTAATCAATTCTAGTAGAGGCTATGGTATTCTAGGGCTATCCCCTATTAATAATATTCTAATCATCAAGGAAAAATACTTATCAAATCTAACAAAGCTTGCATCATTCACCTCCCATGTCATATCAAAACTCCACAATTGGACAGGGAGCTTTTCTCCATCTCTTTCCAATTCCAACTTCATTTCTTTAGATAAAAAGGTAACTCCCTTATACAATCATATGTACATCAACATGGAGTACTATCATAAGGCCTTATTAATTTTAGCATTTTTAATATCTATTAACCCAATATGAATTTCATCTATCAAGAGAGTAGAAAAGTCAAAAATAGAACTCATACCATACAGAAGGATTTGAGCAATGATGAAGACAATAGAACCTAGGATGTAGTATGGATCATCCATGCCAAAGATATTATAGAGAGAGAAATCAAAAACCTATGCTCTATGGTTGAAATACTTTTATAATAAAGGCTCTAAAGTATTTGGTGTAACCAAGGCCAATGATTATATTCTAACAGAATGCTCTTGTAATGGTCCTTCCCTTAAATATATGCTTTTTGTATCATACTTATCCTGGAGATCTTCTATATCTATCTTCTCGTGGTCTACACGGTTAGGGATTAATTTGAAAACTTCTCTAGTTAATTCTAGTGAAACACTAAAAGGATTGTCACTTGGATGGTTCTTCACAATTATGGTTATTGGATCATATTTATTTGACATTACTGCATAAAAATCATCATCAAAGAAAACTAGACTAGAATAATTAGTTTTCCAATGTCAAATTCACTTACATTAGTTAGGGGAGTATCTAGTCTTCTCTCTACAAAACACTTATAGAAAAGCTCTAATCCTCCAATAGCTACTTTAGAATCTCTCTAGCAGTATGCTTTGTTATAAAAACCATTGCTAACTAATAACCTAGGATTCCTTGGAATAAAATATTTTCCCCTAGCAAGCTCATTCATGAATTATGACAATTGTTGTAAGAAATCATCATGTACAACCATTTTTACATAATCTACCTTCCCTAAAAAATCCCTTCATGGAGGAATGTTTGATAATATCTTACTTGTGAATAAATTTTCTCATGTTTCTAGAAACCCAAGATATTTACCTAATTTTCTTGTTTTTCTCCTCTTAAAATCAGTTAAAAGGAAATCAAAACTCTAAAAAAATTCACTCCCTTAACTCTAAAAATATATGCATGAGAATTTTGTAATCTTAGTGTTTAATAATGGAAAATTAGAATTCTTATTGCCAAATTAACCTCACATGAAATATCATTGATCATAATTAGTGCCCCAACAATCATTTTTCATGTCACACGATGAAATTTGAAATCTTACTGTTGATCTTCAAAAATCAGGTGTCTTAGCTTTAAACATTGAATTACTATGTTACCTCTTTATGAAACTAGCCATGCATTAACAAGAAACTTCCTTGGATTTGATAAAGTTAGAGCAGTTCAAATTTTAGGAAAGATTTGATCATCGATCTTCATGTGATCGACAATCATGAAAACCTTTGCAATGTCTATGTTTACTTTTAATATTATGGACCCACTTACACAGTCAGCCTCCAACTCATTAAACACATAGACTACTCAAAAAATCAACATATGACATCCAAGCATGTGGCCCAACTTAGCATTACTAGGAAAACCTTTGAACAATTGGCCCCACCTGTCCACATGTTAGTCAGGCACTTCTCCACTTTCATTAAACATTAGACATCATCATAAAGTGGGAAAGCACTCTCCATCAATCTTTAAACAACAACCAATCAAAATGAGTTATATTTTCTAGTGTTTCCTGACAACCCTGAACTTGTTCTGACCCATTCAAATTTTGTAGCTCATTAGAGAACCAACATCATCAAGGGCCATGTGTTACATAGGTACTTCCTCACAATTGTTAAATCTTGTACACTTTCATGTTGATGGAAATCTCTAACTATTGATCTTTCTATGATCAATGGTTTATAAGAAAAGACCATGCCATAGTTAGAAAACCTTCAAGAAATATTAGTGGATCAATACAAGGTCAAAACCATGGTCTAAAACAAAGGTTAATGGCAAAAGATTTTTGGGAAAGTATTTAAAATAAACATGGAAAAAGCAAAAAGAATTTCTTCAACCAAAAAGCCTCCCATGTAATTTTTCAAAATAAAATAATACTTTCCTATTTTTTGAAAACTAGGGCATAATGATAAGCATTTGATGAAACCTAAAATTTTCATCTAGGGTTTCTAATGCACCTTATCTCATAAAAACATAGACCCACTAGGTTTTTACTATGAAATGCAACAAAATTATAAAAGGTGAAAAACCAAGCCAATAGTGGCTCTGTTTGAGGATGATGAATATGCAAATTCATGCAAGGGCTCATAACCCCTTGAAGAAGTAGACCACATACTTGGCCAAATTTTTTTTTGACAACTCTAAGAGAGAAACGACACAAGAAGAAACAATATACAAGGTTATACAAGAATTCACAAGAATTTATAGAATACACAAGAATCTCTGAAACTATTATTCATGGAAAATAAGTATTTTTAGAAAAAATACCTCTTCAAGAACTGTTCGTGTATTCGCAGTTCAAGAATATCGCTAGATAATTCTCTGACATAACATGAATCTTCCCGCTTGATAATGCTAACATATCTTAACTTTATTAGTTCTTCTTGCATCTTGGGAGCTATGGTAGGATTTATTGGCCTTTTCTTCTATCTAAAAGGTTTTGCTCCCTATTTTAATGGTACTTCATCCTAAAAGAGGTCCTCTCTAGATGCTTTCAAATCATCATAGGACCAAGAAAATACATGTTTTTATTTTCTCAATAGACTAATAAATTCTTGCCTAATTTTAGGGGCCAAATTCTTTCCAATATAAACTCTTTTGGGTGCTTCATTAGTCCCTAAGTTTATCTCTTCTAGATCCTTGGCACTAGACTCTTTATTGTGCATTTTGGATCTATCATGACTATCAAAGACAATCTCTAAAACTACCAATCCCTTTAAGATCTTATTTGTTTTGAGTTACGCAACCTCCTATCCAAACATAAGATTCTTACCATCAACACTTTCAACATAGGCTGATCAATCCACTTCTTGTCCATGAAACTAGCCTCTACAATTCAAAAGTTTGTCTAGTCCATGTAAGGAAACTTAGGTGCAAAAACAACTTCCTACTCTAATCCCTTAAGGAAATTATTGTGAAAATTCTATTTAATTACTTAAAATTTCAGATTTGATATTATGTAAAGAACAAAATTGCACTCAACCATGAATGCAAAAAATAGATAGAGAAAGAAAACACAAACACAAAGATATGTCGATGGGAAAAAACCTTTTAGTAAAACAATCCCACCTGTCCAAAATGTACACAATGTATTATCTTCAACACAAAGGTTACAATACACTTTCAATGAAAATTCTTTTAGGAAATGGAAGATAAATCTAGTCACAACAAAATACTACCAACAATACACTTTTAATCTCTCATATCTATAACCCTAAAGTTTCTTATATCATGTGCTTTCTATTTTAGGGCAACTTCCAAAGAAGAAGCATATTTGGGTTTTACCATTCTCCAAAAAAGTAGGCACCCAAAATGGAGACTCAAGTGTATATTACTCAATGATCAATTGACACATGTCTTCATGTCTTCACCCATCATAATATCTTCTAAAGATAGCTCTTATGCATCATAGGAATCTATCATAACCATTTTAGTCATGATCTCCTTACACACAATTCAAGATGCTGAAACATGCAAGTGGAGTGACACATCAACATGCCAACTAGACATGTACACTTGCACTTAATTATATTATTTGTGAAAATTTAATTTATAAAACAAATAATAAGAATAGGAAATATCTAAGGTTGGGACACCTTATTCCTAATAGTCCACTCCACTCCACTCTTAGTTATCTAGGTAGACTTTACTTTCGAAAAATTGGTATCAAGCACGAAGTCCACAAAGAAAAATGTTAATATCTTAAGGAGATATATGTAAAATCATTTTAGAATAGAAAGTTCAAATTTTGATAAAGTTAACTATGGCAGTTTGAAGGAGAAGAGGAAGACATATTTTCTATGCAATGGTTAGAGCTATTGTTTAATCACTAAGAACAAGAAGGAAGTGGTTCAAGAAGTGGTGTAGGAGCACCTAAACACAAAGGAATGCACAAAGGATACAAGAGGATAAAATAAATAGCATTAATTTCATAGTCTTTTAAATTTATCATAAGTCTATTTGCATCATATGTAAGGCTATGTGAAGTCATTTGCATGGCAATGTTTATATTGTCTTGTTAAAGTCCTAGTTTGGGTAAGGATGTCAAAATATGAAATCTTAATGCCTAATAAAGGATAAAATTGATGTAAAAGGTCTATTAATTCCATTTTGGGGTGATTCAAGTGTCCATAAAAATATTTACTATGTTTGGAGTTAAAATTGTAAAGTTGTCACATTGACATAAAAGGTTCTATTGCAAAAATGCATAAACTACATAAAATATTGTACAAAATGGAAAATATTGCAAACAAAAGGATTATTTGTTAATCAAAGATTGATTATGAAAATGAGGTGACAAAAGACTTAGTCATTATCTATTAGTAATACAATGTAAGATGATTGATTAGAGCAAGCCAAGCAATTAGTGTGAGCCTAGTGGTCAAAGTATGTCGAGCAAAAGTCACCAAACAATACATGTTAGGCAATATACCTAGTTAGTGTCAAGCACTAGTACATGCGGAGTATATAGTATGTGCCAAGTCACTCATGAGTTGAGTAGTCTATAAAATTTGAGTGATTATGTGCCGAGTAAATAGTGTATGCTAAGCCATTTAGAAGATGAGTTACCACATTGAGAATGTAGTCAATGTTGTTTCTTGGAGTCTTCAGATGTCGAGTGAATAGTTTTGGACATAGTTGTTTGTAATGGAAAAAACTTCTATGTAAACCATTTTTGGGCCAAAACAACTCTTTTTTTACAATTTTAGAAGATAAGTATGGATATATATTATGAATCCCTATGTAGTACATGTAATTAATCAAATTAAGGGGTGGATTAATTGGCAATAGGAATCAACCAACAGCCATTGATTCCTACCTAACCCATTCCACCTAAGTTTATTTAACAAGGAAAACCCTAAAGAGTTTATGTGAATATAAAATGCATAGAAGGAGATGAATTCTAAGTGCATAGAGAGCATTCATGGTGTCTATGGAGGTTATGAAAATATTCTTAATTGTAGAATCAGTTAGATAGAATAGAGGAAAGTAGAGAGAGGATAGAGAAGACATATTTGATGAGAAGGATCAAGATTTATCAGAAAAGAAAGGATGTGACATCTGGCAATAGTGTGTTAATTCAAGGATCATGGCATTGAATCATTTTCATAGGCGATGCAAAGAAATTATCCTAACCAAGTAGTCTTAATAGATTTGTGTAAATCTCTTAACTGAGTTCTTTTTTTTATTGTAAGTTTAAGTCCTCTAACAAGGCACACTTTTAATAAGGTGTTGAAATCCTTTAACAAAGTTAGACCTAATAGTCTTTGCAAGCTTTTATTAGGGAGGACACCTCACAAGGTATATCATAGTTTATTGTCAAGCTCACTATAGCCATAATTAGCTATAATTTATAGCTGAAATAGTGAATATTTGTGGTTGTCATCCCCACCCTAGCTTTACCTTCTCATTGGAGGGTTTTTTGGTTAGTCTTCCTCTCATTGGAGGGTTTCTAGGTAATTTGAGTTGGATTCAGCTCAGGTTGGGACATCTTAATGATTCAGGAGAATCATTTCTTTCAACCCCAGTTCTTTGATGTAGGAGCATCCTAGGTTGCCTTGTTATCCTAGCCATTTTTGTTCATTCTATAGTTGGTGCTGAGTTACTTAGTTGGTGTCGAGTTACTGTAGCACTCTTCATGTGCTAAGTTATTGTAGCATTCCTTCATGTGCTGAGTTACCTAGTGTATGTCGAGTGTTTCTTCATGTGCCGAGTTACTCAATGTATGTCAAGTGTTTCTTCATGTGCCCAGTTACCCAGTGTATGTTGAGTGTTTTTTTATATGCCAAGTTACTCAATGTATGTTGAGTGTTTCTTCATGTGTCGAGTTACCCAGTGTATGCCAAGTGTTTCTTCATGTGCCAAGTTACTCAGTGCATGCTGAGTTTTTCTTCATGTGTCGAGTTACCTAGTGTATGCTAAGTGTTTCTTCATGTGCCAAGTTACTCAATGCATTCCAAGTGTTTCTTCATGAGTCAAGTTACCTAGTGTATGCCGAGTGTCAGTATTTGGACATGATTTTGTGAGTCAACTTGTGGGATTTATTCATTCATGACATTTATGTTAAGATCTTTTCTTGGGATGAATCTAGATGATTTTTTGGTTAGTCTTCCTCTTATGTAATGTTCTAGAATGTTCTATAAGATATTTTTCCAAGTATAAATACAGAGTTTAGGCTTAGAGTTAAGCAAGTTTTGGAAGAGAAGAAGTTTTAGAGAAGCTTTTGGGAAGAAGATTGGAGAGCAGAACTGAAAGTGCAAATTTGTAGTTGGATCTTTGAATGTGAATGTATTTGTAATTGGTCATAACCTAGAAGGTCTTACAGGAGGGCATGTATGAAGATATTTTTTAGAATCAATAAAAGTAATTCACTCTTCTTCCTCTTTTGGTTGATGTTCTTTGTGTATGTTTCCATTGTGTTAACTCTTGCAGGGTGGTTTAAATAGTTGGGTGAGCCATTGGCCCTAGTTATTCATCCTCTTTCCTACATCACTTCCACCCTAGTTTTCTGAGATATGAGCATCCTAGGTTTCACTACTATCCATAATGTTTTTAGTTTTTATCTTGTTGCTAAAACTGGGTTCTGCTGAAGCAATATTTTCTATTTTTTGGGTGCTTGTTGTATACCACATAACTAATTTCCCATAATGAATGAAGGATTGTGTAGTTTAGGGATTGAAGAGGGATATATTACTATCTATAGACCAAGGTGTAAGATCTAAATCCTTATGAGTTGGGAGATATTGCAATTCTCCCGAAACATTGATTTATGGCAATTCTGCATGACAATTTTTTGTGCTCAAATTTAAGGTTGGATGCACACTTTCCCTTGAAGAATTAGACCTTGTGGACTTAAATGATTGTAGAGGACCTAGATATCTTCCCAAATTTTGAATCATGAGTTCTAATTCTATCAAAGCTACGAGATATATCAATTTTTTTCGGACATCAATTTTTGGACATTTAATTGTTGATGCAAGCAAACTTGTGTATTTAATTTAGGTTTATTTTCATTTAATATTTTTTGAGAGCTGACTTGTTGCTTTTCTATGTTATAAAATGATCTATAAGCCATTTTTTCTAGTATAAATAGAGTGTTTAGGCTAGGAGCTAGGGAAGTGAAGAGTTTTTAGAGAGTTTTGGTAGAGGATTGCTGAGCAGAACTAGAAAGTGTGAATCTTCTACCGATCTATGTGTATGAATTTATTTTGCATTTGGCTATAAGTTAGAAGGCCTTATAGCTAGGATTGTATATTGAATATTTGAAGAATCAATGAAAGTATTTTATTCTTCTTCCTCCTTTGGTTGTTGTTCTTTGTGCTAGCTTCCATCGTATTAACTCTTGCATTGTGGTTCAGAAAGCTAGGTGTGCCATTGGCCCTAGTTTTCCCTATCCTTCCCTGAATCATTAAAGGGATGTTTATGAACTGAATGATTTTATTTACTCCTAAAAAGGTCCATCCTCTAACAAGGAATATTTATCTATGTGCATCATCTTGTGGGTACCTTCCCCACTAGGGTTCTCCTAGTTAACATATCAAGTGTTATTGTGTACAAGTATCTTGTTGTGGTTTCTTATTATATTGCTCATATTATAAAAATTTAATAAGTTTGATAATTTTTATATTAGTTGAATAATTGGTTCATCCCTCACCCTCTCAATAATATTGGTCAACTATATATTCTAACAATTGTTATTAGAGCGTTAGATCCTTGAAGGAAAAGGTTAATAGCTTTTAGAGATCGATGGCAAATATTTTCAAAAAGGGTAGTCCTAGATTTGTTGGCACTAACTATGATAGTTTGAAGGAGAAGATGAAGTATCATCTAGTATGTATGGGTTTAGGTTATTGACCCTTGATAAAGAGTGAAAAGGCAATTGTCAAAGAAAAGAAACTTGAAGAATGGAGTGAAGTAGAGAGATCTATTCATTTACAACATGAGAGATAGTGAAGCTTTAGTATTAGCTCTTCTAGAGAATGAATATAGTCAGGTAAAATATCTAGAAATGTCTCATAAGATTTGGAAAATATAAGAATTATTTTTTAAGGTGATACACATAGAAAAAGAGTAAGATTATAGAATTAGATATGTGCATTTTAAGATGCTAACATGATGAAAGATGAATCTAAAAGAAGCTATATTGGTAGCATATTTGAGATTATTGCAGAAATCAATACATAGGGTAAAATGAACAAAGAAGATAAGATTCTATGGAAGATCTTGAAGAATTTGACACCTCCATTCAAGCAAGTAGCTTAGATAATTCAACTATTTTTACATTATACTAATGAGTTTACAATGGAAATATTGCTTGAAATATTGGAAGCAACTGAAGTATGTGTGAGACAAGCAAGAGAGCTAAAAAGAGTAGAGACATCTTTCAATGCCATAAATGTTTGGCCCAATCTATATAGAAGCATAAATACACATTGAGCTTTTTCTAGTGGCAACAAAACCAAATCTTATGAAGACAAGAAGATTGAAGAAGTTATAACACTTTTTGTGAGAAAAGAAATAGATGGTAAGCATATCTTTCAGTATTGGACATGTAACGAGTTTTAGCATTATGCATCTAAATTTCCTAAAAGAAAGAAAAATTATCAGAAAAATTTTAATCCTAGAAGACCTAGCAATTTATTGCATGCTAATGAAGAAGAAGAATCTAGTGAGAAAGGTCAGAGTAAAAGTGATGACGAGCAAGGATTTGTAGCCATTAAGGAAGTTGATCTTGCTAGGGAAATTAGAGAAGAAAAGGCTCTAGTTTCCCAAGTTAGAAAGAAATTTGATTGGATAATAGATAGTGATTGTTCACATCACATGACTAGTTTTATGAATAAATTTGTTGAATTCAAAAACTGTGATTGATGTAGTAGCATCCTGGGTTGCCTTGTTATCCTACTCATTTTTGTTCATTCTGCATGGGAGCCAAGTTACTGTAGCACTCAGTTGGAGTTGAGTTACTATAGCACTCAGTTCGAGCTGAGTTAATATAGCACTCAATGGGAATTGAGTTATTGCAGCACTTAGTTGGAGCTAATTTATTGTAGCAGTTAGTTGGGGCTGAGTTACTGTAGCACTCAATTGGGGGCAAGTTACTATAACACTTAGTTGGAGCCGAGTTATTGTAGCACTCATTGGGAGCCGAGTTACTGTAGCACTCAATGGGAGCTAAGTTACTATAGCACCTAGTTGGATCCAAGTTACTATAGCACTTAGTTGGTGCCGAGTCACTATAGCACTTGGTTGGTGCCAAGTTACTATAGCACTTAGTTGGTGTTGAGTTACCCAATGTATGCCAAGTGATTCTTCATGTGCTAAGTTATATAGTGTATGTCGAGTGACTCTTCATGTGCTAAGTTATCCAGTGTATATCGAGTGTTAGTATTTGGATGTGATTTTTGCAAGCTGACTTGCAAAATTTATTTCAATTGCGACATTTATGTTAAGATCATTTCTTGAGATGTGTCCAAATTATTGTTGGGTTGGCTCTCCTCTTATGTAATGTTCTAGAATAATTTGTAAGAAATTTTGGCAAGTATATATAGACTGTTAGGCTTAGAGTTAGGCAAGTTTTAAGAAGAATTTTTTGGGGAGAAGAGGAATTGGGAGAGTTGGATCTTTGAATGTGAATGTATTTGTAATTAGCCATAACCTAGAAGGCCTTACAGCTAGGCATGTATGAAGATGTTTTGATGAATCAATAGAAGTATTTCTCTCTTCTTCCTCCTTTGGTTGTTGTTCCTTGTGTTTTCTTTTGTTGTGTTAACTCTTGTAGGGTGGTTTGGATAGCTAGGTGACCCTTTGGCCCTAGTTATTCTTCCTTTTCCTACATCAATTGTTATTAGAGCCTGAGGTTTTTCCTTATGGAGATTGGATCATGTAGAACCCTGATTTGGATTTAATTGTAGGGTGGAAGATCTAGGGATTTGACCTATAACTTGCAGAGGGTCATGACCTTTTAGGAACTTGATTTGTAAAGATGGTTCATGGTAGAAGGAATGTTGATGATGCTATATTGTATCAATTGAGACAAATTGCAACTAGATTAGATGCTATAGAGATAGCCCAAAGGAGATGAGCACATCTTGATGATGTAAGTGATGATGAAGAAACAACACCAAACCATAATCTAGAACTTGAAGAAGATCAAGATGAGGAAAGATTGTTGTGAGTGTTGTCTAGGGAAAATTCAAAGCTTGATATTGTAGTCACTAGGTTTAAAGGTCATGCATTGCTATGGTGGGAACATTTGCAAACTAATAGACAAAGGAGAAGAAAGGAGAAGATTAGAACTTAGCCAAAGATGGTGAATAGGTTAAAGAAAAAATTTGTCCCTTCTGATTACCAAGTTAACTTGTTGAGAAAGATGCAAAATTTGAAACAAAAAGATATGACTATAAAAGAATATACCAAAGAATTCTATAGATTGGACACTAGATTCAGACATGTGGATGATGATGTTGAGAAAATTGCAAGGTTGGAAAGTGTAGAAGAAGCATATAAATATGCCTTGAAAGTTGAGGAGATCTAAACAAAGAAGCATGAACAAAGAAAATTAGGTAGAGGTGGTAGATTCCAAAGAGGAAGAGGTAGATATTATGAAGAAAGTGGTAGATTTGATAGTTCTATGTAGGGTAAAGGCAAATCTAGTTACCACGTTGCAGTTGTAGAGGCTAAAACATGCCAAACCTTTTCATGCTTCACAGATCAAAGATGAGTATAAGATATTGGTAAGTGAGCAATGCCTTCTGAAGTTCAAAATTGGACATTACTTTGATGAAGTTTTGTGTGATATTATGCCCATGGATTGTTGTCATATTTTTTTTGAGTAGACCTTGGAAATATGATAGATATGTTGTACATAATGGAAGATTGAATCAATATACTCATTGGGTAAATGGGAAGAAACAAACATTGCTACCTTTGATTGAAAGTCTAGATGAGGTTAATTATATTGCTATAAAAATTTGCATGGTTAATGGGAAACAATTTGAAAAGGAAATGAAAAGGAATCAAGTTTGTTTTTTCATATTTCCTAGAGGATTGAGTGTTGGTAGTAATGGCTACGCAGCAGAAGCTAGTAATGATCAAGTGACAGTACATAGTGACAGCCAAGTACTAGTAGAAATTATAGAATTGTTAAATGAGTATAAAAACATTATTATTGATGATATTATTGATGGTTTACCTCTAGTAAGAAGCATAAGTCATTGTATGGATTTGATTTCTGGAGCTAGTTTGCCAAACAAAGCACCATATAGATTAACACCTACAAAGAATGAAGAACATAAAAGACAACTGCATGAGTTGTTGTAGAAAGGTTTCATCAGAGAAAACTTGAGTCCATGAATTGTACCTACTATATGAGCACCTAAAAAGAATGGAGAATTGAGAATGTGAATTAATTCCAAAGCTATTAACAAGATCATAGTGAAATATAAGTTTCCTATGCCAATGATGGATGGCATAATGGATTATTTGAGTTGAGAAAAGTATTTTACCAAGATTGATTTGAAGAGTGGCTACCATCAGATTAGAATCAAAGAAGGTGATGAATGGAAGACTACTTTCAAGACAAAGAATGGTTTGTATGAATGGTTGGTTATGCCTTTTGGTGTGACTAATGCACCTAGTACTTTCATGAGATTGATGAATGAAGTTCTAAAAAGATTTTTTGGTAAGTTTGTGATTGTTTATTTGGATGACATTTTGATATTCAATAATAAGAAAGATCATCTTGGGCATATTAGACAAGTATTACAAAGATTGAAAGAGGAAAAGTTGTTGATTAATCTAAAAAAGTGTTTTTTTATGCAAGAGGAGATTGTGTATTTGGGATTTGTGATTTTAGCTAATGGATTGATGATGGATTCCGAGAAGGTTAAAGAAATTTTGGAATGGCCTACACCTAAGAATGTGGGTGAGGTAAGATCATTTCATGCTTTGGCTTGTTTTTATAGAAAGTTTATAAAGATTTTTAGTGCTATTTGTAATGCTATGACTAAGACAATGAGGGGGGATAAAATGTAATTCAAGTGGACACATGGTGCTAATAAGAGTTTTGAGAATTTGAAACAAAAGGTTGCTGAATTACCTATATTAGCTTTACCAAATTTTAACAAAGTATTTCAAGTTGAATGTGGTGCAAGTGGTAATGCAATAGGAGCTATATTAAGTCAAGAAGGTAAACCCGTTGCTTTCTTTAGTGAAAAGTTGAATGATGCTAAAAGGAAATATTCTATGTATGATTAAGAATTATATGCTATTGTTCAAGCATTGAAGAAGTAGAGACATTATTTGATTCCTAAGGTATTTGTGTTGTATACTGATCATAAAGCTTTACAATACTTGGGAAGTCAACATAAATTGAATCAGAGACATATGAAGTGGTTTGATTACTTGTAAAGTTTCACATTTGTTATTAAGAATAATAGTGGAGTTACTAATAGAGTTAGTGATGCATTAAGTAGAAGATGTTCTTTGTTGATTGAAAGGAAGGTTGAAGTTCTTGGTTTTGATGAAACAAAAGAGTTGTATGATGTTGATCTTGATTTTTCGGAGGTGTGGAGAGAGTGCAGAGCACCAAATATGATAGATCACATAAGTAAGTATGATGAATATTTCATTCAAGAAGGTATATTGTTCAAAGGCATTCAGTTGTGTATTCCTAGAAGTTTTATGAGGTTGAATCTAATTAAGAAAAAGCATAGTGGTGGATTAGTTAGTCATTTTGGAATTGATAAGACATTGAGTTTTATGGAAGAGAAGTATGGCTGGCCAAAAATGTATAAGGATGTTCAAAAATTTGTAAAGAGTTATGGAGTTTGTCAAGTTGTAAAAGGATTGATTAAAAATACTAGTTTATATACACCTATTACTATTCTTGAGAAATTTTGGACTAAAATTAGTTTGGATTTTGTTCTTGGATTGCCTAAGATAGTGAAAGGGTATGATTTCATGTTTGTTGTAGTGGATAGATTTCTAAGATGGCTCAATTCATACCATGTAAGAAGAAGTCCAACACTGAGTATATTGCTGAACTTTTGTTTAAAGAGATTGTGAGATTGAATGGATTACCAAGAAGTATTATTTTTGACAGAGATAGTAAGTTTGTTGGTTATTTTTGGAAGACTTTGTGGAAGAAGATGGGTACTAAGATGAATTTTAGTTCTACATTCCATCCACAAATAGATGGATAGATAGAGGTTATGAATAGAAGCTTGGGTAATTTGCTAAGATGTTTAGTTTTGAATAAGCCAAGTAATTGGGAGATGGTATTGGCATAAGCTAAATTTGGATATAATAATTTAGTGAATAGGAGTATAGGGAAGACACCTTTTAGGGTTTTTACTTGAATGCATCCTAGAAGTATATTAGATTTGAGAGATGTTGCTGGTGAAGAAAAGAAAAGCGTTGCAGGAGAAGAATTTACTAATTTTATGGAGTCTTTGAATAAGGAAGTAAAATTGAGGTTGGAACAAAGTAATCAAAAGTACAAGGAGAATGCTAATTAGTCTAGAACACACCATGATTTCCAAGTTGATAATGAGGTGATGGTTCATTTGAAGAAAGGAAGATACCTAGTTGGAACATATAGTAAGCTCAACATGAAAAAATATGGACTATGTAAGATCTTGAAGAATTTTGATAGTGGTAATTCTTCTGAAGTTGAGTTACCTGATGACATGGATATATCTCTTATATTCAATATTTCTTATTTGTATAAGTATTATAAGTTAGAGGATGAAGTTGTTGTATTAGAAGATTATCCTAAGAAGCAAATTGAACAAGTTGAGTAGATATTAGATCAGAGAGTTGGCAAGAGCACAAGAAGAAAAAATTATTATGAGTGAAGTGGAAGAACATGCCTATTGAAGATGCTTCATGGATTTCTCAATTTGAATTAGAGTCAACTCAAATTGCAAACTCTCAATGATTTAGGAGAATCATTTCTTTCAACCCCAGTTGTTTGATGTGGGAGCATCTTGGGTTGCCTTATTATCTTGCTCACTTTTGTTCATTCTATATGGGAGCTGAGTTACTGTAGCACTGAGTTGGAGTAGAGTTACTATAGCACTCAATTAGAGCCAAGTTACTATAGCACTCAATGGGAGCCAAGTTATTGTAGCACTCAATTGGAGCCAAGTTACTGTAGCACTCTGGAGCCAAGTTACTGTAGCACTCAGTGGGAGCCAAGTTACTATAGCACTCAATGGGAGGTGAGTTATTGTAGCACTCAATTGGAACCGAGTTACTATAGCACTCAGTTGGAGCTGAGTTACTATAGCACTTAGTTGGTGTCGAGTTACTGTAGCACTCAGTTGGTACTAAGTTACTATAGAACTTAGTTGGTACCGAGTTACTATAGCAATTCCTTCATGTGCTAAGTTACCTAGTGTATACCGAGTGATTCTTCATGTGCCAAGTTATCTAGTGTATACTAAGTGACTCTTCATATGCTAATTTATCTAGTGTATGCTGAGTGACTCTTCATGTGTTAAGTTATCTAGTGTATGCCGAGTGTTAGTATTTGGACATGATTTCTATGAATTGATTTGCATTATTTATTTTGATTACGACATTTATGTTAAGATCTTTTCTTGGGATGTGTCTAGACCATTGTTGGGTTGGGCCTCCTCTTATTTAATGTTGTAGAATAATCTATCAACCATTTTGGCAAGTATATATAAAGTGGTTAAGCTTAGAGTTAGGCAAGTTTTAAGAAGAATTTTTTTGGGAGAAGAGGAATTGGGAGAGTAGAACTAAAAGTGGGAATTCACAGTTGGATCTTTGAATGTGAATGTATTTGTAATTGGCCATAACCTAGAAGGCCTTATAGCTAAGCATGTATGAAGATATTTTGATGAATCAATAAAAGTATTTCTCTCTTCCTCCTCCTTGGATTGTTTTTCCTTGTGTTTTCTTCTATTGTGTTGACTCTTGTAGGGTGGTTTGGATAGTTGGGTGAACCTTTGGCCCTAGTTATTCTTTCTTTGCCTGCATCAATGATGGAAGTATTGTTAGAGTTGGTAAAAATGTAGCCTATCATATTACATGGATTGGATCCATTACTTTAGATGAAAGATCAAACACTAATTATGTTTACTTTTTTTATATATTAAAACACAATTTGTGGAGTGTTGGATAGTTTGTGGACAAAAGTTATCAATTGAAATTCATAGAAAAGACTTCCACAATCAATATAGTGTAATGATTGGAACTTAAACTAGATCCAAAAATAATGTATTTCAGTTGAATTCCACTAAAATAACATGTTTAATTGCTAAAGTGGATAAAAGTTTGTTAAGGCATAGGAGATTGTCTTATAGACTTTGATAATATTATAAAAGTTAGTAGAAAGTTTGTAGTTAGAGATTTGCCTAAGATAATAAAGTATACTAATGATATTTGCAAAGAATGTATTTTGGGTAAGAAAAGAAGGTATCATTTCCCAAAAAGAAATTCATAACTACATAGAAGCTGAATATTGTTTAGACATATCTAAGTGGTCCCTCTAGAACAAGAGGAGTCTATGGTGAAATCTATGTATTTCACAATTTTTGTTGATGATTTTATTAGAATGATATGGGTAGCATTTCCTAAAGAGAAGTCTTAAGCTTTTGAGATGTTTAAGATATTTAGGAATAGAGTTGATAATGAATCTATTGTTAAGATAAAAAGTTTGAGATCATACAGAGGAGAAGAATTCACTTCTAGAGAGTTTAATATTTTTTGTGAAGATAATAGAATCAAGAGATAATTATCTTCGCCTACAATTAGTGAACAGAATGGGATTGTGGAAAGAAGAAATATATCAGTAGTAGAGGTAATAAGAGAATTTTTTTGAGAATGATTCATCTATAAAATTTTGTAGAGAAGCAATCAATATAGCAGTGTACAATATGAACAAAGTTCAGACCAAAAAAGTTATAAGAAAGACCCTTTATGAATTACAATTTGGTCATTTACTATCAGTTAATTATTTTAAAATATTTGGGAGCAAGTTTTATATTAAGAGACATGATGATACTAGTAATTTTGATCCAAGAAGTGATGAAGGTATGTGTCTTGACTATTCATTGAAAAGAAAGGCATACAAATGTTTTAATCATAGAACTAAGACAATAGTTGAGTGTACAAATGTAGAGATTGATGAAAAGTTTGAAACTAAGGAAAATATGTTAGATTACAATTCAGATGTAGAAGAAGATAATTGTGGAATGGATATAAATAATGTAGATGTTTCCCTTGAGACTAAAAATGATATACAAAATGATGTACAAATTGTTGAGCAAATAGGGAAAGAAAGGTCTAAACATGGAAATTAGATAAGAGTTGAAATGGAAACTCCTTCCTCTAACAAGAATATGACAAAGAATCACCCTCTAGAGAAGATAAGTAGAAGTAAAGACAAATGGGTGATGACAAGAAATAGTGTTAATGAGGAGATATGTCTAATTTATTAAGTTGAACCTAAAAGTATAGATGAATCACATAAAGATGATCATTGGATTCAAGAAATCAAGGAAGAATAAGATTAGATTGTGAAGAATTAAGCATGGGAGTTAGTTCCTAAACCTAAAGACAATAATGTTATAAGTTAGGTGTTAGATTTAAAGACAATGATGTGTAGGAACCAACTAGATATTTATAAATAAGATGAATGAACTAGGTGAAGTTGTGAGAAACAAAGCCAGACCTGTATGAAAAAGGTTACTACTGAAAAGAAGGCATAGACTATGAGGAGACATATGCCCATATAGCCATAATGGAAGTAGTAAAAATGTTCTTGGCTTATGTAGTGACTAAGATTTTCAAAGTATATCAGATAGATGTTAAATCAACTTTCCTAAATGGATAACTTGAAGAAGGGGTATATATTGAGAAGCATGAAGGTTTTCCTCTAACAAAAGAAAAATATATGGTATGAAGATTAAAGAATGCTCTATATGGACTAAACCAAGAACCTAGAACCTAGTATGCAAGGTTTGATAGTTATTTGGAAAAACTTGGATTTGCTAAAGGTATAACAAATAGTAACTTATATTTGAAGGAAATTGAGAATGGTTTTCCAATAATAGTAATATTTTTTGATGGTATCATATTTGGTGGTAATGATGAAGCTAGTAAGTGTGTTGAAGAGATGAAGAATGAGTTTCAAATGAGGATGATAGGAGAAATTAAGTTTTTTCCTAAGATTAAAGATTGCGTAGAATGGTGATGGTATTTTCTTTTCACAAGATAAATAATTGAAAGATTTGATGAAAAGGTTTGAATTAGAAAGTTTTAAGCATGTTTGTACATCTATGATAACTAGTCACACGTTATCTAGTAAAGGTGAGACACCCATAGTTGAGAAGAAGAATTATAGATCTATGAATGGATGTTTGCAATATTTGACTCACACCAGACCAAATATAGAAAATGTAGTTGAGGTTGACACTAGATTTCAAGCTTATCATAAGGAGTATCATTATGCAAATGTAAAGAGAATATTCTAAATTTTTTCTTGTAGGAAGATAATTTTCTTGGCAGAGCAAGAAATGAGATTGTATTTGACAAACTATGGCTAAGGTAGAGTATGTTGCAGCAACAAACAATTATAATTAAGTTATTTGGATAAAACAAATCCTAAAGGATATCAAGATTGATTTTGTAGAACCTATTATCATATACTTTGATAACACAAGAAGAGTAAGTATGTCTAAGAATCCTATATTGCATTCCATGACTAAGAATATATATATTAAGTACTGTATATTGAGAGAGAAGGAACTAGAAAATGAGATTAAATTGGAATATGTGAGTACTAAAGATTAGATTGCAAATATCTTTACAAAGCCCTTACTTAAAGATGTATTTGAGTACTAGAGAGATATGCTTGGATTTATGCCCATGCCTAATTCTGAGTAGATGATACAGAGATTGCATCAGTCTAGTGGTACAAAGCACTATTGTTAGACTAGATTGAATGTTGATGCTTCTTGTATGGGGTAGTATCTATGATGAGCTAAGTCATTGAGGACTCTTGGTATTTGGTCTTGAATAGTCTCTTTGGTTACTTGAGCTGATTGAAGAATTAGAGCAATTAATTTATATAATGAGGCCTTTCTCATTGATGTCAATGTGGGAGAATATGCATGAAAAAAATCTCCTAAGTATTTATGGGGAGAAGAGTGCATGAAAATGTCTAGTTTATTAGTGAGATTTAGAAAGAATCATGAAAGAAAGATGAATATCTCTATGGTGTAGATATGCAGCATAAGGAATTCTGATGTATGGTGAGTTTTTTAGTGTGAACAACTATTGTCAATCCTAAAGAAGAAGAAGAACAAAGTAGTGTTCTAGAAGATTTCAGATTTGATTGATGAAGATGATTTGATAAGATGAGAACAAAAATAACAACAATAGAGTACTATATGGATTCTTGGAGCTTAGATGTTCTTTTATCTATGTTTCCATCAATGCCAAAGAGGGAGATTGTTAGCATGAATGCTGATGATACTACTTTGGGGGAGTATCCTAAGCATTGGAGAGTATTGATATGTTGTATTCATGATTATGTTTTTCATTGATTTCAGCATAGTAGTATGTTTGTGAAGACTAACAAAGTAGAAGATAGAGATCTTAGTTATAAGAACAACATTTTGATTTTCTGGTGATGCACATTGATGGAAAAGTTTAGTACAATGCTTGATGTCAAGATTCAATGAAAATCAAGTAAGTCAAAGACATACAAAATTTGTACCTTATTTATACATAGTAGTATAGAGATAGAGTACCTCAGAAGTGATTTTCTAATGTTTGCATTATATATTTTAGTAGTGATATAATATGTTTATGTACAATCATCGATTGACTAATGATAGTTTGTTAATGACATCAACAAATGTGCAAGCCCTAGTGTTGCATGTGTGAGAAGTTGTATAGATTCTGAGCTGATAGTACAATTTTAATTTTAAATTAGTTAATTATCTTATTATAATTAATTGGGAAAGCTTTGAGGCTGACTGAAAGATTTATTTTAAAGATATAGTATAAAGGAAATGTGTTTTCTTTGTTTGTAAGATAAGCATGGATGCAGTGATCATTGTATTGAGTTTGAAGTGAAAAAAGGACAAGAGTGTTTATTGAATGTGAGTAAGTGATCAAAGAGATTATTGGATGTGAGGTTTATGATCTAGTTACAAGATTGGAAGGAGCTAGTTCTTTTTTATATGATAGAAAGTTGAAGGAGCATTACTATTTATTTCTATTATTCTCTAAGGAGCAATGCAAAGACCATTTAGAGAGTGGGTTCATTGATCTTTTCCTTGAATCTATTTGGGAAATGGGTCAAGTATTCTTCCACAAGTACTAATAATAGGGACTAATATGTTCTAAATGTTGTTCTAGACTCCTAAAAAGGTCCATCCTTTAATAAAGAATATTTATATTAATACATAATCTTTTGGGTACCATTCCCACTAGGGTTCTCCCTCTAGTCTAGGGCTTTCCTAGTTAATGTATCAAGTGTTATTGTGCATGAGTATCTTGTTGTGGTTTTTGATTATATTTCTCATATGGTCAAATTTGAATAATGTTGATAATTGGGATATTAGTTAGATAATTGATTCACCCCCCCCCCCCAACCTACCTCTTAGTTATACTGATAGAGAAAATACTCTAACACCTAAATTTACCACTATTTCATCTTTGATTTATCCATTTGTACCTTGAATAACATTAACAAGCTATTTAAATATTATGTAGTAGTATAATAGGTTCTCACCTTCCATCATTCTCATGTCATCATATTTTCCTCTTATGTTTTTTAATTTAGCTCTTAACACATTATCATCACCTCCATATATGGTCTTCAATCTCTCCCACATCTTCTTTCTAGTATTGTAATATTTTAGGTTATCAAACTTGACATAGGTTAATGCTAAGGAAATATCCAACATTAATTAGTTGTAATCTAACTTCTATGTTAGTTCATCAGTAGTTAAAGGAATAGTTGTTACTTCTACATATTGATTTTCTAGAAACTTGACAATAGCATCACCAATACTAGATATGCATAGCTTCATTAAGGTCTATCCTATAGGAAAGTTCTTCTTGTTTAGGTTGGGTACATCTCTCTTGTTCATCATGATCTTTAGGTGTAAGTACATTCAAAATTTTATTTGTGAGAACTAAGATCTGATACCAATTGATAGAAATGTTTAGAATAACTAAGATGAGGGAGGTGAATTAGGTACTCAAGATTGATATGTGAAATTTGAACCATTAAACATTAATCACTTAATTGTTCCTTTTATCTTGCTATTGCTCAATTACTATATTAAAACTATCATAAACATAACTTGCATTGCATAATGAAAACATTATCAAATGTGAAAATTCATTAAAAAAATCATCATAGTTTGACACTAGGATTTTATGTGCAAATGAATTTAGGAAAACTAGCCAGCAACATGTCACTCTTTTTCACTCTTTTGAAGTGAGATCTATTAGGAGCCAACCTTGTCAAAGGCTCCAACACACACTATTAAATATGACCTAGTTAGAGGACTTATTCAACTTGTTAGGAGTGTCCTTGTAAAAGGAATTTGATCATTCCATTTAGAATGCCACCTAGTTAAAGGATTTACATAGATTGTTAAGTCTTCAAATGATTATTAGATCAACCTCTATTAAAAGGATTTCAATACAAATTGTCTATAATGATAAGAAAGAAATAGTAGGTTTGATCTATATGATTAGAACTCGCTTTTTTTGGTTAAGATCTTTGTTTGGTTCTTATGTTGGTTTACTGATAAGTCATTCACTATCATCTTTGATCTCGATCTACTTGGTCTCCCTTCAAGCATTTAGTCCACTCTTCTCATTAACACTTAAGCCTTCTTCTCTAATTTTCTTATCAATGACAACATCATATCCACAATATTTCTCCTTTCGCTTTGCATTCACACAGTTTTATGCTTTAGATCAACCTTTCTCTATACGTCTCTCTTCAGATACAAACTTTCTCATACACACATTGGCTAGGCTCAGCTTGGCTTGACTAGACACAACTATACATACTACTTAATGATCAATTTATGTATGTCTTTAAATAAGAAATTCATGATTTACTATTTTCTACGTGCACCATAGATCTTAAGGGGTATGATCAAATTTAGCTTGATTCAATTTATCTATTGATCTTCTTGATCCTCCTCTAGAAATGTCTCTAGAATCATTCTGTTAGGTCTTTACATAATCACCTACTTGACTTTAATGACCCAACTCATCAATCTTATTTTCAACATGTTTTGCATCTCCCAAAAAATCAACTAACTTAGCTTGATCTTACAATTTCTTTGAATTTTGTTCTCTTACTATCACTTGGCAATCTCTAAATACTAATAATTATTGGTTTCTATAAAGATTATTTCTTGATATCAACTGAATTTCTTGTATGATGCTAATGCTTGGTCAGCACTAGATTTTCTCAACACTAACTATAGCTTGGTTGACACTAGAATTACTCTACATTCCTTCTTATCTTTCTCTTATGCTTGGCTCAGCCTATCTTGACATAAATAATTACTTTTCTTTATCAAATTATATCTAATCAAATGTCCATTGTGACTTAATTTTCATAACTTCAACCTTTCTTCTAGGTGCTTTAGTTATGAGTAACTTCGCAAATCATCTTCATCAATCAAATATATATGACATTTAGATTAGGTAGAAATATGTCTCATCCATAGATTTGGCATCAATGGAAAAAGAAATCGTTCCAATTGTAAGTTTCTAACACATTAATAGTGGGTTTTCTCATTATATGACTTGAGATGTAAACAAATTCATTGAATTAAATATCTATATTGGTGAATTAGTTATGGTTGGAAACAATGCAACCAATCATATTAAGGTAAAAAGGATAAATTACTCTTAATGGAAAGACTAAAACTAATTATTTTTACATTGTTAATCATTTGAAACATAATCTATTGAGTGTCCGATAACTAGGTGACAAGAGATATTAGTCTTAATTCAAAGAGAAGACATGCATTATATAAGATAAAGATGGTAAGCTAATTTGTATTTGTACAAGGAGAAGATGTAAATTTTTTAAACAATCTATTGAATACCACTCAAATGATATGCTTAGTATCTAAAGTTGATGACAGTTGGTTGTGGCATAAGAGATTTTTTCATATTAACTTTGACAACATTGTGAACATCAATAATACATTTTTTGTTAGAGATTTCCTAGAATTATGAATCCTATTAACATGGTATGTTTGAATAGAATTTTGAACTTGCTTCTCTTATTTTTTAATTCTTTGGAAAGATTATCAAATAGGAAATTTAAACCTTGAACTATAATCAAGAGTTCAAAGTTCAAAGTTTTAAAAATTTAGAGTCTCCTTTCTAGTGTCAAGATGCCTTTCTTAAGCTTAGCCTTTATCAAGTTAGAACCTTGAACTTGAACCCTAAATCTATCAATTCAAAGTTAAAATTTCATTGGTTCATCATTTTATTCTTAGATACCCAACATGAGGTGTTGTCTTTTATAGTGGATTTTAGTGTTCTACTAAACTTGAACCTTTACCCACTTGAAGTTAGTTTAAGTTCATAGTTTTGTGTGTTAGTAGTCCTTTTCTTAATCATTTTTTGTATTTTTAAAATGTTCAAAGTTCAAAGGCTCAAAGTGTTAGATGTACATAGACATGTGGCACTATAGATCTTCTCAATATTTCCATGAAAGATGAAAACACATGCATTTAATGATGACTAGTTGAGGTGATGGTAGAATAAAGTTTAGTATGAGTGGAAGTAAATATGCTTATTAGTTAGCAAGAATTCTTGACCTACCAATACTTTCCTTGATCATTTAGTGCACTTGTTGTCTTGGTATGGAATATTAAAAAGCTATTTTTTCTAGTAAAAACAATAATTTTTTGAAAAAAGATAGTCTAACATGTCTCCTTAGAGTTGAGGGTGAATAGAAAGTTATTTCCACATTAGGAGAATTTTTTGAAACTCAAACATAGTTATTCTACATTCTCTACCTAGATCCTCTTCTTTCATTTCTTTTTGTAATTTTAAAATATTCTCTAGTTTCTTTCTATATCCTATTGGGTCTTTCTTAGTTGAAACCTATACATTCCCATGGCTACCCTATGTCCTAAATTACTTAGAGAAAAGAAACTTTGCCCTTTAATGAGACTTTTACTAGAGTTAGGAGACACTACACTATTAGATGAAAAAAATTTAAAAGTAGGTGCTAGATTAAAGAATGTATGCCTTGGTTCTATGACCAAATGTGTGTCTAAAAGTGGTCTTATCGAGGGTGCCAATTTTTCTAAATATATTCCTTTTCTAGCGTTGGTAGAGTCTACAAAAATGTAAGATGTGACTAGGAGATTCATCAAAAATTATAATGGAGAAGTCATGTTCCAAACTTGTTCCAAAATTATAACCTTTATTTAATCTTTCCTAAACTTGTTCCAAAATTTGAAACTAAATCTCCAACTCAATAGCATAATCAATGAATCCTTATACATGTAAAAATTGTGTATATTTCTTCAAAATGTCTTTGGCAACAAATATTACCTTCCAAATAATCTCAATATGTGGTAATAACTATAGTTGAATCAACATCAACTTACGCTTGATCTTTGTATCTTTAGCTATGGATCGAATAACCTCTTTTGACTAATGTAAATTCATTATAAGTGGATGACCTTGAAATTTCATTCCTGCCAAATGTACTAACACTCACTCTAATGTCTTCATGTAATAGCTCAAATGAATGTTTAGTATCTGTTGTAGACAAATCAATATCATGCAATTTCAAATAGAATGAATTAACAACTTACAAAATTATTTCCTAATCTATGACTAATGTAGAAATCAACTTCTCTATGTAGAAGTTCCTACAAGAATTTCTATTACACTTTATGCTCCATTCTTCTATCAGACCACTATAATAATTCTTCATTGGTGTCTATGAATTCTATCTAAATGTTATCAACTAAATGTACTAGCTAATCCAAAAAAATTTATTGATTATTAAAATATATGATCCCAAATACATTTACAAAAATATCTTTGTTAGTTGTTCTAGCTTTACCTTATGACTCAACAAGGTTTGTAGCTCTTGCATCTGCTCTAGTGTAAGATTGTTTAAATCATACATAGGTAATGCAATTAACTCATCAAGGCTCACTGATTTATCATCTTCATCACCTAAATGAGTCACATCTAGAGATCATAAATGTGTATCACTTGGTAGTAATAATTGCAACTATTTCCCCTTTTCACTCAATCTCGACTTTTGGTGTTGTGCTTTTATAGAAATTACCTATTGTATAGGTGTTACATTTATTTATTTTGTAGCCTTTGTACTTAGCAACTAAATAAGAGCTCAAGTAGCATCTTTCTCTTTCTGTTTTACTTCTATTTCTACCAATTTAGTGCACGAGTCTCCTTCAAAATTTATCTCCTTTTCAAAATTTGGTATATAAGTTAATGGTGTATATACAATTAAAGCCTCACCAAGTTTCTTGACACTTGTATCCTCTATAATTGATGTCACATTAATATCTTTAGTATTCTTATTTTCAATCTTTAGATAGTCAAATATATGTAAGAAAATTGAGTTAGTATAGATTTTTCTTGAATATATTTTATTAAGCTTTGAATTTCCTCTTCAATTAGTATATTTGAATTAGGTGGAGGGGTTTCAATGTGATCTTCAATTGTGACTAGATCTTATTTTTCATACTAACTGACTAGGAAATTCCATTGCATCTTTGTCTTCCCTCAGTTCCATAGATGGAGTAAGAAATCCAAATGCTTCTTTTCATATCTGGATATTGTAATGCTCAACTTCATGACCTTTATTTTTCAAAACCTTATAGGCCCTATCTCTTGGCATAAACTACTTGACAAAATATCTAAGGGCTATAGACATATGGATCTTCCCTAAATCAAGCACAACTTGTGTTATTGTTTCTTCTTAATGGATAATGGCCATTTACAATTTGCATCCACTCTTTTGTACAATCCTAGTGGAAATCTAGTTGCAGATTCCAAGGGTGTGTGTCTAAACTTGATCATCATGTTAATCATGGCATCATCAATCTTATCTTGATCAACATTATTCAAATAATCATACTAAATATCTTTGAATCCCATAATAATTTCAGATTCTATCAATTTTAGACATGCATGATCCACAATCATTTGAGGGATTCTTTTCACTATTTGAAGTTTCTTGCATTCATTAGACTCAGTTTTTTCATCATCTTCCTCCTCCTCTTGTTCTACGATAAGTTTTCCCTTCAGCTTTGCTTGTGTTGGTTTTTTTTCAGTCAATTTCCTCTTGTTGGATGGATTTCTTGTTAATTTCTTGGTAGGGGGTTATGTTTTTTTTTCTTGTTGATGATCACCTTTCCCTTAGGTCTTTGAGGTGACACCATTTCTTGCACATCTTTATTTTGGTCAATCTTTACCTTAGGCTAAATTACAACCTCTTTCTATTTGGTGACCTTTGGCTTCATAATAGAAATTCCTTTTCCTTTTCCTTCCTTGGAAACTATAGGTTGTCTAGACCCTTCTCCTTGTTCCTTATTTCCACCCTCAACAACCTTTCTCCTTCTTTTGTTCCCTACTTTGGGTGTGCCAAGTTCAATAGTTATCTTAGTAATTACAATTTTATATGTGCCAAATTTATCAATACTCACATCTATATCTTCTACCAAAAGTGTAGCAACTTCTATAGTTACCTCATCTAAATTTACTTCATAGTGTATTGGCCTTAGCTATTCTATCCTTAGAAAAATTGTTTGTGTATATACAAAATTTGTATCTACAATGAAGCATACTTCATCATAGTATTTATCCATAGCTGACTTAGGAATTCTCATTCTATTCCTAGTCTTTACCTTGAAATTCTTCAAATTAGTTTTACATTATTTCTTCAAAGTTTACTCTCAATCTATTGATTAAATCACCTATCTATTCCATAGTTGTTCTATTAATATCCCATTCAAGTCCTCTAATGGCAGCAAAATAATTTTTTGCATAGAAAATATACAAACTATTAAGGATTTGAACTTACAAGATGCATTCTTTGATATCCTTACTCTCTATAAGTTCATTGTAATTTTGTGAAGTTGTAGCTCAGCAAGATCATATGAATGATACTTCACAATTTTGTAGTGAAAATCCACTACTACATAAGGTATGCTATTCAATCTACTAGATTGATAAAAATTGTGTGTAATCACATGAACAAAAAATTCAATTAATGGATCCTCTGTTCCATTAATTGAAATACCATGACCATTCCACTTTTCCTTGGTCAAATTTTCAATTTCATTCTTCATTCCACTTCTTATGATCATTGGTCAATCTAAGGTAGGGTACATAGTTACCTCATGAATGATATCCTTGCTAATCTTGATCAACCAACCTTATAACTACATTTTCATATCATGAATGTGGCTTACCATAATCTTCATTTGATTCAACTTTAAATAGCTTAAGAAATGCTAGGGCATAGGTAAGCCCTTTCTTAGCAACAATCTCATATTCATCCTTCATGAATCTATCAATGCATAGCTTATCATAAGCTACCCTAATCTTAAAATATTTTATAACTCCATCTTTTCATAAATAACATGATCCTAAATCTTCAACAGTCAAGACTCTTGGAAAAATTGATGATAAAGATCCAATATCATCAACATTTCTTTTGAGGTTAAATGAATTTATGAATCTAGAGGACTTTGATCATTTCTTATGATTTGTGTGGTATTGTCCTTCATCATCTCACTTCTAGACACCATTTCAAATGAGGGTTTTGAAAAGTTTCTATTGCAAATGTATTCACTAAATATTTAACTCAACAATTAGTATTATACTTACTTTGTTCCACAAATATGCTAATAAGATGTTGTGATTCTTTCGTTCTCATTGCTAGAACTTATTTATTTTCCTTCAAATATTCTCATAAGCTCTTTGATGAAAATGGATGTAGAAATTTTATAAATAGCTTCAAACATTCATTTTAGGTCTAGAATTAATGTCTTTGTACTTGGTGTATGATACCTAGCTCAACCATCACTCCATCTTAGTCAAGGTTACTCACTTGATCATAACTAATTTATTTGGGAAATGCATTATGTTCCTTGATCACTCAACCTATATTATGAACCTTGATGAGTATAGACTATACCATTGTTGCTTGTTACTCTATGATTTTTACTTATGCAAATATGAACTTTTGTCACTTCTATACTAGGAACTGATGTAAAATATAACACTGATAATATAGTTCCTACATACCTTATTTCTTTAGTAAGATGTGGTATGATCACCTAATCCATCTAATTGGATCATCACAATTTCATCTACTTTAGTGCTTCCAGCTCTTAATATCTCTATCCATGATTTCTTTCCTTTTGGTTTGTCACTTTCATTACTTGGTGTTGGTGCTAGCATTCTTGTTTTGAAATTTCTACTATTGTGTCCATCTTTGAGACAACTAAAACATAATATATTTCTATTTTGTCATTTCTTGTAATTTCCTCTAAAATGAGTTTTGATGCAATTCTCTAGAATGTGTCCATATTCTCCATAATAGTGACAATTGTACCATGTATTCTAAATCTAATTTTAGGAACTCCCATGCTTGATGTATAAGTTGGTTTTTAAGGTATCCAATTTGACATTTTCTTGAATCTAAACTCATGAGGTATATGTCCATAATTCTAAAAATTGTAACAATAACCTTGGAATTTTATATACCTTTCTGGTTGAGTCATTGTTCTTTGATCTACATTCATGTGCTTGATGTATAGCTTGCTTGCAATTAAAATAATTACCACTCAGTTTAAGTTTAAGAGCTTTCTTAACATTTTTTCTTCTGTAAATGGTGTCTCTATGAAAATTTTTCCCACAGTGATGACATGTATGTTTTCCTTTGAATTTTGCATTCCTTTGTCCTCTATTTTTGGATAATTCTCCTTCTTTAGTAGATGAAGAGTGATTGTTGTATCCAAATGTAGAGGTGTCTTTTGTTATAGGTGATCTCATCATTTCATCAAAGTGTTGAATTGCTTCAATTGGTTTTTTCAATCATTCCATGAGATCATTTTCATGCCTTCACTGAGTTTTAAATTACTCATTTTGTAGCCTTAAATTTGTAATCTCCAAATCCTTTCTATTTGCTTCTTGATTTGTAATTAGTAATTGATTTATCATAGCTAGTTGATTGTTTATAAGATTTTTTACTTCAAGTAATCTCTCTTCAAGTGTTCTAGCCATCTATCTTTTGTCTTCTTCTATCATGAGCTTGTCTTCCATTGCTTTCTTATTTTGTTTTATTTCTTCACATAGTGTAACCGATTGAATTCATATTGTAACTGATTGGATTTCTTAATCAGTTTTTAGATCTTTGGCTTCTTTTGCTAGATCACTATTTTTCTCTAGAAATTATGCCTATGCTATATCATTGTTACCAATCTTTACACTATCAAGTAGTCCTTTTGTGCCAGCTTCTTTATATTGAATGTCATTTAGCTGAATAGATATCTATTTTCTTCCTTTTAGGGTTTTCCTGAACTCCCCTTTTTCTACTTCTAATTGTTGCATTATGATATGGATTTCAATAATTTAATTCATAATGATTATTCCCATGTTATACACTTCCACCTCCATGATCTGATCCTTTAAAGTTGTTAAGTTTCCTAATAAGAGAAATGAGATCTAATAACAAATGGTAGAATGAGTATATGTGACACAATATATTGAGAGGGGGAGGGGGGTTGAATTAGGATCATAAACTTTAAATTTCAAAGAAAATTTCATGAATCCATGCTAGATTCATCTCATGTAATAGATCCATAATTTAAACTATAATTTTGAAACATAAATAAAATACATAACATCCATAACGAGTTCAATAGATAATACAATAATTTGGTTACCTAGAAACACTTCAAGATGAATGAGAAAATTGGATGGGGATAAAACCTACAATTATTCAATGTTGTAACAATAAATTTAACCTATTAGTGGTACAATGTTTTACCATAAGATATGATCTACCTTATGAGGGGTCTACCATGTTCAAAGTTTAAGATAGTATTAGGTCTGACCTTGTTAAAGTAGTTTACACTCATAATGAAGTAAGGAATGTATTAGGAAGTTTACATAGGTAAGTTAAGACCACTCTATTAAGATATTTATGTTGTCTCAATTAACAATAATGGATTTAGCACTTGACCCTCAGTTTTCTTTGTAAGCTAATTTTGGGTCTCCTCTTTATTGTATCTCTGATCTAATCTCCTAATTTGGTAACTTCGTTTAGTCCTTCACTACTTTGATTTCTCTCTTGTTTTTGTGTGTGTCATGGTTTTGTGTGTCAATAGTTCATTTCTTACGCATTTTGTGTTTCTTTAAAAAGTTCAAAGTTCAAAGGCTCAAATAGCTTGATGTACATAGAAATGTGGTACTATAAATATTGGAGTGATCTTTCCACGGAAGATGAAAAAATAGGCATTTAATAATGATTAGTTGAGGTGATGGTAGAATAAATTTTACTATCTATGGAAGTGATGATGTTTACCAATGAGTAAGGAGTCCTTGCATACAAATACTTTCCATGATCATGGAAACTATTTTTCTAGTAATTAATGTATTTGTTTGAAAAAAGAAATTCTAACATGTTTCCTTAGAGTCAAGTATAAATAGAAAGTTATTTCCACATTAGGATACTTTTGTGAAACTCAAACATAGTGAGTGTGCATTCTCAACATAAATACTCTTCGTTTGTTTCTTTTTGTAATTTGAAAAGATTGTCTAGTTTCTTTCTATATCCTATTGGGTTTTTATGGGTTGAAACTTTTACATTCCCATGGCTACCCCATGTCCTAAATTACCTAAAGTAAAGAAACTTGGCCCTTTAATGAAGGTTTTACTATAGTTAGAAGAAAAAACACTACTAGATGAAGAAATTTAAGCAGGGACTAGATTAAAGAATGCATGCCTTGGTTCTATAACCAAATGTGTGAGTAAAAGTAGTCTTATCAAGGCTGCAAATTTTCCTAAAGATATGTCTTTCCTTGAGCTAGTTTTAGAGTGTAGAAACAAGTACGATATGACAGAGAGATGTGTCCAAAATTATAATGGAGAATTCTCTATATATGTAACTTGTATTACCATCATGGGAGCCTTATAGATTCCACCCAAAAAACATTTATTAGGACTTGACTATTCATTTTTCATACTTCTAGTTAATAACCAATTTTAAACATGTAAAAACATGATATCACTAAGAAATGGTTATTAAAAATGTCAAACACTTAACTAGAGAACATATGATAGTGGAGATCAAAGATATAATCAAATTCTTTGATTGGATGTCTATCAGCTAATTTTGTAGTGTAATAACAAAAGCATATACAAAAATAAAATAGTTAATACTTATGATAGGACGAGGTTATCACCAAAAGGAAACAAAACCAAGAATGGTGAGTTCCTTGGGTGTAACCTATGATGATGTAGATATGTCCCTAATGGATAGGGGATGTATTCTCATAGTTTACTCAAGCTTCCAATTGGTACGTGTTTTTACCAAGTATGTAGATGGGTGAGGGTTTCAACAATGGAGGTGTCAATGTCTTTCAACATGGTGATAGCATAAAATGGTTGTGATGTAGTGGTCGTTAGGGCATTATAAGTTTGCACAAAAGTTGATGATGGATTGTGAGAGGGAAGGTCTTTATTTATAGACTAAGGGGTACTAAAATGGAGGGTTACGATGCAAGGATGGAAGAAAGGTGAGGGAGGGCTAAGTGTTGTATATAATTATTCAATTATGTGTTGTCTTTGATGTTACAAAAATGTCATATTAGTTATCAAATAGAGTCTACCAAGGTCAGTTGGTCAGCAAAGCGAAAGATAGAGGCTATCAAGCTTAGTTGGTCAGCAAAGCAAATTATAGAGTCTACCAAGTGTTATTGAAAGTTACACTATGGAAACAGTTTCTACTATGATCAATCAGTCGTCAAAGAATTTTGTGGTAGAAGTCAGTGGTAACTAAGCTCACAAGGTTATTGAAGGAAAGTTAGTGGTTACTGAGTTCACTCAGTCTCAAAAGGATTTTGCAAAATTCATAGTGTTTATTGAGCTTTAGTTGGTTAACACTAGAAATCATTTTTGGAGTAGTGTTTACTAAGTTGGGTCAGCCAATGAAGGATTTCATTGTTTTTGGAAATAAAGTTTAATTATTTTATGTAATGAGCATAGCCTACTGATGTAATGATTATTAGTAATTGTAACTTGTAAATGAGCCATCTTGACAATCTATAAGGTATCAATAAAAGGTCAAGTTGTGAATTCTAAATTGTAATGAGTGAGCATGCAAGTGAGTTGATTGTCTAAACAAGAAAGTGTGAGCAAATTTTGAAGAAGGATTAGATATCTTTGAGGAGTAGCAAAGTTGTATTTGATTAGAAAGGATCTAGCGAACTAGAATTGAGATTTGTATCAGTAAAGATTAGTTGCATATCATTCAAGTCACTTCATTGTTACTTTCTCATCATTGTAGCAGTGACTCTTAAATTTCTTAACAGAGTTGGTCTAACAGTCATTTTGTAAATCCTCTAACAAGGCGGATAGCTCTATTGAATTTTTCTAAAGTCCTCTAGCAAGGCCACTCCTATCAAGGTGATTAAACCCTCTAACAAAGTCACACCTAACAGTGTGTTTTGTAACCTTTAATAGGGTTGGCTCCTAACAGGGCTCACTTTAGAAGAGTGAAATTTAGTAGCTAGTTACTTGGTGGTTTTAACCATATTGGGTTTCTATGTTAAATTTTGTGTCTCTTGTGTTCATGTTATTTATTTTATGCATGCATGTTAAATCTTTGTGAATTCTTAAAAATTAGTAATAAATTAATACACAGTACATCTACCGAGTTACAAGATTTTTCTATGTGGCTATCGAGTGATAGTAGTAACTAGTTTTATAAGACATCTAAGGGATCTGTGGATTTATTTTTGTGGTAACTGATTCACCCCCCTTCTCAATTAGTCCACCTATATTTACAACAATTGGTATCAAAGCTTTTGGTGCTTTTAGGAAGGATTTCAAGGATCTAAGCTAAAGATCAAGATGTCTTACAAGAGGGAAATTCCAAGGCTTAACAAGATAACTTTTTAACATGGCAAGGTCTCATGAGACTCTATCTAGGTTCTATTGGAGATTCAAGATTGAAATATCTTGATGAAGCATATTCAGCTCCTACTATTACATTATCAGTCATTGACATTGTTGAGAAGAAGACTCATAACACCATGATGATGGATATTGCATCTACCCTAAGCTATGAAGAATTTGATGATTTCAAGCACTGCAAAACTACCTTTGAAATTTGGAACAAGCTGAAGGATATCTATGGAGATGATGACAATGTGAGAAGAGCTAAAGTAGAAAGTTTAAGAGGAAAATTTGATCAGATGAGGATGAGAGAGGATGAAAACATTGCCAAAAATGTTGAAAGAGTCAAAGTAGTCATCAATGAAATCAAGGCTTTTGGAGGAGATATCAAGGAGGAAATAGTTGTAAGTAAATTTCTTAGAACATTACTTTCCATTTATGCAATTAGAGTTTCTACAATTCAAGAAAGAAGATGAGAAGAAAATCATAAGATAAATTTAGAGGCCATAGAAGGAAGATTGACTGCATTTGAGCTAGATAACTATGACAACTATGTTCTAGCTTCCAAGAACATTGAATCAAAATTTGTAGCTAATATTACACTCAAAGAAAAAGGAAAGAAGACAAAAGATTCTCATTCAAAAAGTGAAGAAGAATTAGAACAATTTTTTGATAGTGATCTTGAGGTGGTTGAAGCTCTACTAGCAAGGAAATATTATAGAGGCAAAGGGAAATACAAAGGTAAGGATCCTCTAATCTATTTTTCATGTGAGTAAATTTTTCACATTGCTACTAAGTGCCAAATCAAGAAAAATAAGGATAAGAAGAAATGTCACAAGTGCAATGGAAAGAAAGATTTCAAATTATTCAAGGACAAAGGTAAGAAAACATGTTTCATGGCCAAGGATTCTAATGATTCTACTGATGGTGAAGATGAAATTGTTTACATTGCTATGAAAGATGAATCTAATAATGATGAGGAAGATAAGATGGCACTTATCTCTCATGTGAGCAAAAATGATACATGGATCATAGATAGTGGTTATTCACATCATATGACTAGTGATAAAACAAAGTTTGAACAATTTGAAGACTATGATGGTGGTAGTGTGAGGTTTTGAAATAATGAACCTTGTTGCATAAAAGGAAGAGGAAGAATCTCACTAACCAAAGAGCTTGTATGTGATAATGCCTATCGATTTGAAGTACTAAAACACAATCTATTGAGTGTGGCACAGCCAATCAATATTGGATTCAAGGTGGAATTTATGCATGGAAAAGCAAGACTATTGGATGACAAAGGAAAGCTGATTGGATCTAGCATACAAAAAAAAGGTAACTTATTCTATCTTGAACTTGGTGAATGTTCATGTTTTATTGCTCAAGCTTAAGAAATTTGGTTATGGCACAGAAGGTTATGTCATGTGAACTTTGATAACCTAGTGAAAATAATAAAATTTAGGAAGGTAAGAGCCATTCGTAGTATAAAGAAACCTAATGTTGGCCTATGCAAGAATTGTTAGATCGGTAAGATGGGAAAGACTAACTTTAAATGTAAAAACTATCAGTCTAAAGAAATTTTGGAAATTGTACACACTAATTTGTGTGGACCTATTGGAATTGAGAGCTATACTGGAGAAAAGTTCTTCATTCTTTTTGTTGATGATTACTCAAGAATGATGATAGTCATTTATCTAAGAGAGAAGTTAGAAGCATTTGAGATGTTCAAGTGGTATTTTGCCAGAGAAAACAAGAAATAAGGAAAATACTAAAATGCTTGAGGTTAGATAGAGGTGGTGAATTCATCTCCCATGAATTCAAAAACTTTTGCATTGAAATAAGAATGAAAAGATAGATATCAGCCCCTAGAACTCTCGAGAAAATGGAATAGTTGAAAGGAAGAATAGATCTATCATGGATTGTACAGGAACTTTAATGATTGAAAATAATATTGCTATTAAATACTAGAAGGAAGAAGGAACTTTAATGATTGAAAATAATATTGCTATTAAATACTAGAAGGAAGCTATCAGCACTGTAGTTCATACCTTGAACCAAGTATAATTGAAGAAGGACTCATTCAAAACCCCGTATGACTTATGCTATGGCTACAAACCCAATGTACATTACCTAAAATTATTTGGAAGTAAATGTTATATTCTGAAAGAATCTAGAAATGATAAACTTGATGTGAATGGTGATGAAGGCATATTTTTGGGATATACTTTCAAGAGTAAGGCATATAGATGTTTGAATTTGTCTACTCACAAAGTCATAGAAAGTGCACCTGTAAAAGTTGATGAGTTTCCAGAAAGAACTCAAGAAGAAAGCAAAAAGGAGCCAGAAGATTACAAGAAATTTATTTTCATTGAACTTGATACAGTGCCAGATACATCTATCAACCAAGAAAATTCTACTCTCGAGTCTTTCGTCAACGAGTTGCAAGAACCCAAGTCACATTCAGATGCTACTAAGCCAATTCCTACTAAGTCAGCAGGACCTGAGCATTAGATAAAGCAACCAAAAATTGAAGTTGAAATGCAAGAGGATGTCAATACAATTCATTTGAAAGGAAAGTAACCTATATTAGCCAAGTATGTCAAGAGACATCATGCACCAGATTAGATTATTGGAGACAAATCTGAAGGTACTATGACAAGAAGTAAGCTAAAAGGTACTTTTTTACTTGCTAATTTTGAACTTAGAAATGTCAAAGATGCCTTAGAAAATGAAAGTTGAATTGAGGCTATGAATGAAGAGATAGAGCAAATAGAGAAGAGAAAAGCATGGATTCTTGTACGTAGGCCTAAAGATAAAAATGTGATTGGAACTAAGTGGGTATTCATGAATAAGTTGAATGAAGATGGTAAGGTATCAAGAAATAAAGATAGACTGGTATGTAAAGGATACTCTCAAGAAGAAGGAAAAGACTATGGAGAGACTTTTGCTCCTGTTGCAAGACTAGAAGGTGTCAGGACCCTACTTGCATATGCTACACACAAAGGATTTAAGTTTTATCAAATGGATGTCGAATCATCATTTCTCAATGATATTCTAGATGAAGAAGTTTACATTGAGCAGCCTAGAGGTTTTGTTGATCTAGACAAGAAGGACATGTTTTGCAAATTACACAAATCATTGTATGGTATGAAACAAGCACCTAGTGCACGGTATGAACAATTGCATAACTATCTTATTCAGATTGATTTTCAAAGAACTAATGATAATAGTAGCTTGTATATCAAGGAAGGACTAGATAACAAGATTGTTTTGGAAGAAATATTTGTGGATGACACTTTGTTTATAGGAAATGATGATCTATGTAAATAATTTTTAGAAAAAATGAACAAGGAATTTGAGATGTCAATGTTTGGTGAGACAAAATTCTTTGTTGGTCTTCAAATTTAGTAAAGAAAGAATGGCATTTACATCACTCAGTCTAAATACATCAAGGAGATACTCAAAAAGTTTGGTATGGAGGATTGTGAACTAGTTGGGACTCAAATGTGCATTGGACTAAAACTTACCAAGGATGATGAATCAAAAGAGGTAGATCAAACATTATATAGATCAATGATTGAAAAATTATAGTATGTAGTTCATACATTGCTTGATATTGCTCTTGCAGTAGGTATTGTAGCAAGATTTTCTACAAAACCAAGAGAAAATCACATGATGAAAATCAAAAGGATCATGAGATACTTAAAAGGCACTAAAGATTATGGATTATGGTACAAATTTGGAGGTGATCTAGACTTAAAAGTGTTTACTGATGCTAATTGGGTAGGAAACATTGATGATAGCAACAATACAAGTGGAGGAGCATTTTTTCTTGGAAAAAGGTTGGTTTCTTGGACAAGCAAAAAGCAAAATTGTGCATCCCAATCTACAATAGAAGCAGAGTATGTTGCAATAGTAGTGAACTATTCTAATATTGCTTGGTTTAAGTAGTTATTGGAAGGCATGGAGGTTGAAATTAAAGAACATGTTGTTACGTTTTGTAACAATACAAGTGCAATTAACATATCTAAGAATCTAGTGATGCATTCAAAAACCAAGCACATTGCAATAAAGTATCACTTTGTCAGGGAATTGGTATAGGATAAGGAGATTAGATTGGAATATGTCCATATAAAGGAACAAATTATTGACATATTCACCAAGCCATCACCTAAAGATGCATTCTTGTATCTAAGAGGTAAGTTAGGGGTCATTCCCCTATTTGAGGCTCACAAAAATGAAGTTTTAGTGATGCATCAATAGGAACCAAGTTGAAGATTTTTTAGTTGATGCAGCATAATCATAGGAACATTGCATAAGGATCAATACTTAAGATACATTGTTACTCATTTGGTATGTGTTTTATTTGGCATGTGTTGTCAAAGAGGGAGAGTATATTGTCATATCTTTCTAAAATTTGAATTTGATTGTGGAAAGTTTGCTATTTGAAAAGAAGCTATGTAACTCCTTCACAGAGGGAGATTGCTATATTAGAGAAGATTGTGACATAAAATCTAAGAGGGAGAAATGTTCTATCAAAAAAGACTTGTTCTCAAATTTCATTGTGCTATGACATGTTGTGTTTTCATCAATGCAAAAGAGAGAGATTGCTAGATACAATTGTTCAATTGTGTGTTATCTTTGATGTTACACAAATGTCATATCAGTTATCAGACAGAGTCTACGAAGCTCAATTGGTTAGCAAAGAAAAAGATAGAGTCTATCGAACTCAGTTGGTCAGTAAAGTGAATTAAAGAGTCTACCAAGCATTCTTGAAAGTTACACTATTGAAAGAGTTTCTACCGAGCTCATTCAAGCATCAAAGGATTTGTGGCAGAAGCCAATGGTAACCAAGCTGACAAGGTTATTGAAGGAAAGTTAGTGCTTACCAAGTTCACTTGGTCTCTAATGGATTTTTTAGAAATTGTAGCATTTACCAAGCTTCAGTTGGTTAACACTGGAAATCATTTCTAGAGTAGTGTTTATCGAGCTAGGTCACCCAATGAAGGATTTCATTATTTTAGGAAATAAAGTTTAATTATTTTATGTAATGACTATAACCGACTAATGTAATGATTATTGGTAATTGTAACTTGTAAATGAGCTAAATTGAAAATTTTTAAGGTATAAATAAAAGGTCAAGTTATGAATTCTAAATTGTAATGAGTGAGCATGCAAGTGAGTTGATTGTGTGAAGAAGAAAGTGTGAGCGAATTTTGAAGAAGGATTAGATATGCTTGAGAAGCAAAAAAGTTGTATTCGATCAAAGAGGATCTAGTGAAGCAAAAAAAATATCTATATCAGCAAATATTAGTTGTATCTCATTCAAGTCACCTCCTTGTTACTTTCTCACATTGTAGTAGTGACTCCTAAATCTCTTAACAAAGTTGGTCTAACAACCATTTTGTAAATCCTCTAACAAGGTGGACAGTTCTATTGAATTGTTCTAAAGTCCTCTAGCAAGGTCACTCCTACTAGGGTGATTAAATCCTCTCACAAGGTCACACATAATAGTGTTTTTTGTAAGCCTTAACAAGGTTGGCTCCTAAAAGAGCTCACTTTAGAAGAGTGAAAATTAGTAGCTAGTTACTTGGTGGTTTTTCCCATATTGGGTTTCCACGTTAAATTTGGTTTCTCTTGTGTTCATGTTATTTCTTTTATGCATGCATGTTAAATCTTTATGAATGATTAAAGATCAATAATAACTTAATATATAGTATATCTATTGATTTACAATATTTTTTTGTGTGTATACCGAGTGACAATAGTAACTAGTTTTATAAGACATCTAAGGGATCTATGGATTTTCTTTTGTGGTAACTGATTCACCCCCCCTCTTAGTTACGCCATCTATATTTCCATCACTAAGATGATTTGAAAGGAAAGCACATGGATTGTGCTTGTTCAAGGCTCTAGCCTTGTGACAAGTGTCACAAGGGGATTGTGTGATAAAAAGGGAGGGTCAAGAGGAGTAATGAGGGAGGATGTGTGTATAAGAGGGATGTAAAAGGAAATAAGAGGCATTAATGACATGTAAGAGCCATTAATGCTCTTGGAGAGGGATGGAAGAGGACAAGGGAGACTTGTTGACTTTGGCTTGGGTTAGTAAGTCTTAATCTTTGCTTAATGTTGTGCACAAGTTTAGGAGGGGGATTAGGCTTAGCTTAGGAAGGGGGTTAGAGGCAAGTGGCTTAGCTTTCATGGGATCGGTTAGTTAGGTGGCTAAGTGAGGTTAGTATGGGTTAATGGGTTCTATTAGGAGTAATGAAATGGTTTACAGATGTTTTAGGGGTTTGGAATCATTTAAATGATTTATTTAATAAATAAGAGATGTGGGATTAAATTAAATAGATTTGGGCATTTCATTAATTTCATAGTGGAATAGGGATTTCATTTTTAATTGATTTTTTGTTATCATATGATTTTATCAATTAGATGATGGCTAATTAAATAAATTAATTAACTAGGAGATGATGATTAATTAATTAAATAATAAATATTTAATCAATAATGTTCTAGAAGATGACTAAATAAGATTACCTAATGGTGTAATTAGATTTAGGTGTGTACATTTTGTCCCTCTTTGACACAATGTTGTAACAACATTATTTCAAAGAAGTTTTGGATATAAACAATGTGAACAAGACTTTTAAAGCAACATGGTTGCCCTAATTTTGAGTAGAAGAGGAGAGAATCGACTATGTGATTTCCCCTCAAGAAGGTGGTAGGGAGAGAAGGCGAGGCTCAATAAATTCTTGAAAAGTACAAGAATCTAGGGTGAGCAAGAGGACTAACAGTGGCTAAGAGAGGGCATTTAATGAAGCTCATACTCTCTCTATGGAAGAATGACATGAAGGAAAACTATGTGTGCAAGGATTACTAAGGGTTAAAAAAACTAGTTACATGGGGAGGGGGTAGGGTAGTTGACTATTTTAAATTGAACCTAGGGAAGTAATTTGGAAGATGGTAGGGTGGGGGAGATTATGATTCTAAGATTACAATTGGTGATGACTAAGATTATGATTGATGTAGGAGCTATGATGATGATTGATGTAGGAGCTATGATTATGATTTTTGTAGGATTGGATACTATGGGATTCATAGATTTGCTAGACCATGATGGTAGGATTGATTGGATGGGATGCTTTGATAGGATGTTGTGTTTGTATAGGATGGGAGTTTGAAGTAATCCATTGAAGCTTAAGTGTGGGGGTGTTCCAAATAGGAGCACCACCATGTAGTTGAGTACTTATTTTGATATAGGAATATTGGAGATATGCCAAGGTTATGGAGAACATCAAGGCCTTGGTACCAATATTATATGGGACTGACATGAAACAAAAACACAAGGATTGACCCAACATCACACATGAATCTTGGAAGAATCAAAGTTGAAATGATACTAGGTAACACACAAGGAAATAATATTTCCCAAGTACATTATGTAACGACAAGTGATCACATGTTTGTAATATGAAAGTGTCATATCCAACTAACTCAAAAGCAGAAAAAGATAGATGAAAGACTTGATCAAGACCTTTCTCTTGATTTTCTAGATTCATAGTACACCATGATATAAGAGATCATGGTGACCTTGAGGAGGGAACAACCGAGATCTCTTGAGAGAGATACTTTAAAAACCAAATTTGAAATCCAAAAAAGAAAATAAATGGAAAGAAAGTGTGAATCCATGAGAAAGTAACCTTTTTCCAAAGAGATTGGTAGGACTAGATACTGATAGACCAAGATTGGATGAGAGGAATGATGCATCCTACAAGGATCTATCAGTAATATTGAGGAATATGATGAATGTGGTAATCAAAGCTTTCTAGGAAAACATTTTGATTACAAAAGATCTCGTATGAGTATTCACTAAAGTGCCTAACCAAGATAATTGCAATTTGTGATCAACCATGAACACACACAAAGAGATGAGAGATATACAATGGTACCAAGCAAAGGACTGACATGTAAGGAATATATAGCTAATATACCAAAGTATGTTTAAGGGATTACCATACAAAAGCTCAGCATGATAAGATAGTGATGGGAAAGATAAAAATAAGAAGATAGTGGATGAAAGATTTGGGATGAGAAGATTAGTGGATAAAAAGATCAAGATGAGGAGATAGAAAAAATCATGGGATAAGGAGATATAAGAAAACCTTGGGATGAGTATATAAATGGGATGAAAAAATTGGAATGGGAAGATAGTGGATGAAAAGCAAAGGATGAGGAGATAGAGGAAAACCTCAGGATGAGAAGATAATAGGGATGAAAATCATGGGATGAGGAGATAGAGGAAAAGTGTTGGATAAGGGGGTAAATGAAAGCCTTGGTATGAGTAGATAAAAAGGATAAAAAGCTTGGGATGAGGAGATAGAGGAAAAGTATGGGATAAGTAGATAGAGAAAAACTTTAGGATAAGGAGATGGGGAGGGTAAAAACCTTAGGATGAGGAAATAGTAGGAGTAAAAAGCTTAGGATGAGGAGATAGCGGGGGTAAAAATATCAAGATGAGGAGATAGTATAGGTAAAAAATTTACGACGAGGAGATAGCGGGGGTAAAAAGCTTAGGATGAGAGGATAATGAATGAAAAGCTTAGGGAGAGGAGATAACAGAAGAACATGGATTGATGGTGGATAGGGGGATATGGATAAGGGAATGACATACCTAAAGATAAGGAGTGGGAAGGATGCATCCAAATGATGATGATTGGGTGTGACCAAGGCTTGTAACAAGGTTGGACAAAAGATTAAGAAGGTGAATGGATGAGTTGAAAGATGTGCAATGTGATGGTATAGTGGATGGTATATTTCTAGGAGCATTAGGATATGAATGGATGACATTGGCATATATCTGGATAACTGAGAGCTAGATAATGACAAGGGATGTACTAGGTGATACAAAGATGTAGAGATGGTGAGAAGTGCAAGGATAGAAGAAAAGGGGATGACTAGTTTTGGGGATGACAAGATAAAAATGAGGCTAGAATGGGGGTCATTGTAAGATGGACATGACACATACTCCAAGGAATATAGTGCCCCTTGTTATGTTATTCGAGAGGAGGTTTTATGAGGCATGTGATAGGATAGAGTGTTAGATGATAAGAGGATAAGGGATATAGATGGAGGCTGGGATAGGAAAGGTGAATGAGCAAGGAAGATAGGGGATAATTATGTTTGGTAGATGAGGATTATGGAGGGCTTATATGGATGAAAGAATGGATGAATAAAGGATAGGGGAATACAAAATTTGATGTGGAATAGATGTCAAAAGGATGACCAAAAGAATGTATTTGGTGGTGGACTTATTTTTCTCAAGATCTAAAGTAGGATGGTGGGTGAAATGGATAAGATAGGGTTGGTATGGTGGGATGAGATGGGTATGGTGGGTGATGGAACATGCTTCCTAGAGTGTAGAGATTTTAGATGGAGGGATTATGCATGATGCTTGTTTGACAAGTTTTCATCATGGTTTTTGTCCAAGGTGCTTGATTTTCCAAGTTTTCACCAGTGGATGCTTTTGTTTATTTTATTTTTTTTCACTTTTGCAATGTATTTTTACTCATAGATGTTGGTAGGATGGGAAGAAAAGGATTGGATTAAAGGAGTGGAATGGTGTGTGTAAGTTGGCAGATAAGGGATGGGAAGACATAAGATTTATGGGTAAATGGATGTGGAAAATGGAAAGATCGTCATTGACACATACCTTGAGAGGTGATGAAGTAGCAAGAAAGATGATGTTGAATGAGGAGAAAGAGAAAATGGAGAAAGACAAATATAAGGACAACAAGTAAAGTTGGAAGATGGAGGATGAGAATTTTAAGATAAGAAGCATACAGACTAAGAGTGGATTAGGGTGTTGAAGGATGTATATATGGAGATTTGGATAGAGTATGAACGAATGAGGCGTTTTGAGTAGGATGAGTGGATGCCAATTTAGATTTTTATTTGAGATGTATTTCCTTTATGAGCATCTTAGGTATTCACATGATTTTTGACTGTTGCAGCTTGGGCCTTTGTGGTCTCTTGACTTTTTCTTTAATTGGGATTAAATGTTTCTCTTTTGGAACAAGTATTTTAGAAGGAACATGTTGAAACTTGGATTTTTGTAGATTTTGGATTTATAATTTTTTATTTTGGTATCCAATATGATTTTATTAGCCATGGTATGGGAACAAGAGCATGGATTGGAGGGGATGGAATGATGGATTAGAATACAGGATATGGATGCATATAATTGGTCAAAATGGATGGAGGAAATGAAGGATATGGGCCTAAAATAGATGGGAGCAAGAAAGGAGTAGGTCCCAAAATAGAGGGAGGAGATAAAGGATTTAGAATAGGCATATAAGGACCTAAAATGGATGGAAAGGGTGGTGGATTTAGATAAGGGATATACAAACCCAAAATGGAGGGTTGGAAATAAGTAGTAGGATAAGGGCCCAAATTAGATGGAGAACAAGATGGATGAGAACTTTGGGGTGAATATGGAAGGACTTAGAATTGTATGGGGATAGAAGGGATACCAACATCTAGAGATATATTTTTATTTCTTTCTTCAATATGATGTTCATTATTTGGAACACAAGATGCGAGTCCATTACTAGCTAAAGGACTTAGAGCTTTGGAGATGATAGTTAGTTCATCTTCTATGGATCTATCTTCATGGATTATAGGGTATGTATGATCATGAAGCAGAGGGGATGGAATGATGGGATCTTGATTTGGATGGGTTGATGGAAATGGATCTTGAGATGGAGTAGGTAAGATGGTAGGATTTAGACATGGAGGGGATGGTAAAAGTGGATCATGTAGGGGAATAAGTGGGATGGTGGGATCTTCTTTTGTGTCATGGGATATTTAAACATGCTTTTGGATAATATCTTGATAGGAATGGATGAGAGTAGATGGTATGATAGGAGGAGTATGGTGTAGATGGATGGGTAGGAGGTTCTTTAATGGGGATGACCTAAAGGGGGAGGGACTCATTAGGTTTATGACATGGAATCTAGGTAATGCTAGAAGGATGAGATGTAGATGGGATTTGGACAAATTTAATGGATGTGAGGTATGATATGGAAGTGGTTTTATAACTGGGGTGGATGAAATAGGGATGATAGCAAGAGGATGATGTAAGAGGAATACTGGGTGTGGGAGAAGGATTTTCTTTGGGTTTCCTTGTAAAATTCCTTAGAGATGTGTGTGTTGGACAGAGAAGAGTGAGGGGATTAGGGAAATGAATTCCATAAATAATATTGGTTAGAGGATTTTGAAAAGGGTTTGGAAGATATTGGGATGGTAGGCTTGGACTAGGGATGTAGCTACTAGCATTGTTATAGAAGGAGGAGATTGGGATATGAAGTTGGAGAAAGATGTAGATATGACTTATGCATAAAAGGAATACGTGGGCACAATATAGGAAGAAGGTAAGGATGAGGATAATAATGAATTTCCCTTGTCAAAGGCAAGGTAAGGAGTACTAGTGGGTATGCATAGAGAAACGATGGAGTAGTTTGAAGGAATATTTAGATTTTGGATGATGTTGGAAGCAATATCTCTAAGGCTTTCAAAATACCCATCATAGTCAACATGATTGTCATCATCATTGGAATAGGATGGAGTATGAGAAATGGTGGGGTGGCCAAAATCATCATAATAGGATTGTGACATGTTGTTTTGAGGATGAAAGATGAATATAGATGAATATAGATGAATATAGATGAATACATAAATATAGATTAGGATTTTGATGTAGATTAGGCTTGTGATAGAAGGAAAGACAAACTCTAGATGATATGGAAATGGGGTGCAAAATGACTAAGAAGACAGAGCTAGTTTAGGATAGGGAATACTTGATGGAAGACTAAAATGATATAAGAAGGGATGTGATTAGGATGAAAATGTTTTTTGAAGTTTGGATGAATCTCTGATGAGGTTGTGACTACCCTAAGTATTCTTTCATTTAGGTTGAATGATTTACCAATGGATAAAGTGGAGCAAGCTAGACCTAGGGTTTTCGAAAATAGACTTGCTAACAACAGTCTCAAGGACATATGAGTGATTGCTTTAGCAAAAAGGACTTGAATTTTTTTGCAATGTGGGGAGGGTTTTGGAACACTCAAACATGTCAAACACATAAATAACCCTATAAGGTTTTACTAGGATATACAAGCTCATCTAAGGATATCCTCTAGATACACAAGGTATGTGAGGCCCAAATTTATAGATGAAAGAAAATAATGTCACACCATTGGGGGGGAGATGGTAACCCAAATCTCCACCTTTACTTCCAAAAGGTATAAAAATCTTTGGGGCTTAGCCAAGAGTTACAAGATTATGCTTTCAAGAGAAGTGTATTTTGATTTATCTCTCGATATTTATACTCCACCAGAATGCTAGAATTGAGATCATCCCAAGGGATGATGAAATCCCCAAGTAGGCCCTCCTAGAAAGTGTAAAAAAAGACCACATAAGTGACCATGGGTTTGAAATACACTTGTTTGTTTCCAATTGATGATTTAGATTTTGTAATCTACTATTGGAGTCACATGTGTTTATGACATATAATGTTCTTTCCAACTTGACAATGTTGGCAACATGATAAAGGTTGAGAGTTCATCAACATAAGTGAATTCGATAATGAAAGAGGCAATTACTTTATGAATTCAAGATTGAGTGATTTATTTTTAAGCCCCAAAGTTGAAGTGTGGGGGATAACAATGATTATTAGATCCTTGGCATGTGGGATTATGTTTGTGGTTTTAATCATGCATTCCAATGAAAAAACTTGATTTTAGTCCATGACACTCAAGATTTATTTTACTAGCATTCATTAATTGAAAATTTTTTAAACATTAAAGTTAATTGTATGAAAAACCTACAAAAAACATGGTCAGGTTTTCAAGATGCCCCAATCTGCAATGCTACAAAAAATCAAGTTGATTAATCAGCCAAAAATCCCCAAAATCAAAGCTTAACTATGGGAAAAAAAAATAAACTTTTTTTTGGGTCCTTTTTATAGGTGTAAAAATGTGTAGAATAACCCCTATCCTACATAAGCATCAAAAATAAAAATTTAATTTATACTCTTTTTTCTTAAGTGATTCCACGAGTCAAATAGCGATCCTGCATTGTGGGAATGTACTCAAATAGTTAGGAATTATGGTATAGAGACTAGTGAAAATAATGAAAAATCATGCCACAAAAAAAATACTTACAGTGTGATTCCATGAAAGAGAAATCTTGTAGGTTTATGGAACATAAGTGTATCTACAAGATTGAGGGTGAAACGATAAAACTAGTTTTTTGGGCTCGTCTATTTTGGTCAAGCATTCTTGCCAATTTTTACAGTGATCCTGCTAGTAAAAAATTGCATTCCCACAAAAGGATTGGTGAGTGGGAAGGATGGGGAGGGTTTTTACTAACAAATCATGATCCTTCCCTTATGGGTTCAGTTCCTACTAGTAAAAGATCATGATTTCATGGCTATGAGTTGGCAATTTTGTGGTTGCGGGATTGGAAGTATAGGGTGTTTACAATGTGTTTTAAGAAGAATTTGATTGGATGACTAGGAGTGCACTTCCTGATTAAATACCCTTATGCCTACAAAAATGTTAAAAGACCACCTATATAGACAAATGAGACCAAAACATTATGTGGGTTAGTTTAACAAAAAATGAGCAAACAAGCATGAGTATGGTGATCCAAATGTAGGATCCCACCAAGTGTGCCAAAATGTATCACCTAATCTAGTAGTGTAATATGAATACTAATTCTAACAAAATTATATACAAAACTAAAACACTTACCAGTTATGATAGGACAAGGTTATCACCAAAAGGAAGGCAAACCAAGAATAGTAAGCTCCTTAGGTGTAACCTATGATGATGTAGATATGTCCATAATAGATAGGAGATGTATGCTTATAGTGTGCTCAAGCTTCCAATGGGTAGGTTTTTTTACCAAGTGTGTAGATGAGTGAGGGTTTCAACAATGGAGGTGTGAATGTATTTCAACATGGTGATATTGTAAAATGGGTCTGATGTAGTGGTTAGAGGGCATTATAATTTTGCATAAAAGGTGATGATAAATTGTGAGAGGGAAGGGCTTTATTTATAGAGTAAAGGATAGTGAAATGGAGGGTCAGGATATAAGGATGGATGAATGGTGAGGGAGGGCTAAGATTCTTTGAGAGGGAAGCACATGGATTATGCTTGTTCAAAGCTATAGCCTTGTGACAAGTGTCATAAGGGGATTAGGTGGTCAAAAGGGAGGGTCGAGAGGAGTAATAAGGGATGATGAGTATGTAAGAGGGATGTAAGAGCCATTAATGGCATGTAAGAGCCATTAATTCTCTTGCAAAGGGATAGAAGAGGACAAGGGAGACTTGTTGATTTTGGCTTGGGTTAGCAAGTATTAACCTTTGCTTAAAGTTGTGCACAAGTTTAGGAAGGGGATTAGGCTTATCATAGGAAGGGGTTTAGAAGGAAAGTGGATTAGCTTTGATGGGATGGGTTAGTTAGGTGGCTAACTGAGGTTAGTATGGGTGGATGGGTTGGATGAGGAGTAATGAAAGTGTTTAGGGATGTTTTAGGGGTTAGGAATGGTTTAAATGATTTATTTAATAAATAAGGGATGTGGGATTAAATTAAATAGATTCGGCCATTTCTTTAATTTAATAGAGGAATAGGGATTTAATTGATAAATTGATTTTGGGTTATCATTTTATTATATCAATTGGACTATAGTTAATTTAATTAGTTAATTAACTAGGGGATGATGATTAAATAATTAAATAATAAATATTTAATCAATAATGTCCTAGAAGTTGACTAAATAAGATTACCTAATGGTGTAATCAGATTTAGGTGTCTACATGATTAAGGGAAATCAACATCCCTTCTTGTGGGGGAACTAGATGTGTTTCTTCATCTAGGATGTGATTGATGAGGATATGTACATTGATTGGGCTGAAATCATCATTGAGATGCCATGTGAAGAGCTTTTCGACATGAACAAGTTTCAAAAAAAGAAGTAAAAAGTACTACAAAAGATTTAGTTCCAATTTAAGTTCAAGTAACATGAAGAATTAACTATTCTTAGAGTGAGAAAGAGAGAAAGCATAAGGAGGTTTTTTCAATCCTAGATAAAGAGACTGGTGAAAATAAACCCATAGAAAAATCCATCACAAAGATTCCTATAGGACTAAAAGACAAGATGTATTAAAGAAAAACAAGAAAATCATGAAGGTAATTATTGATCTCTAAGCCTATGTTGTTGATTAGTCTTGAAATACTTAGTCATTTACTATGCAAGATTATGAGGCCATCACTACAATCGAGTTATTTAATAGATCTCCATTACAAAATGCTTATACTGAGAAGGATAGTAATTGTTGAGTATTTAGTAGAGACCAAGAAAATGTATATACTAAGAAATATAGTTGATATCGAGTGTGTTGACAAGTTATTATCATAAAATAGGAATATAGAAGCCAAGTGACAATATGAAGAAATATACATGATAGAGTGTTAGAGCCTTATAGTGCCAAGTAGTTTAGTTTTGGATGTAATTTTGTAATGACACAAATACAAATGTAAACCATTTTTAGCCAGAATTATATTTAAATTTTTTTGAGCTAGCTAATGAGACGATCATGCATCATTTCATAAGGTATTGATCCTAAGGCATGCAATTCAACCAATTAAAAAATGGGATAGAAATGATAAAATATGGTGAAGTACAAGTCATCTATCAAGATCAAAAAACTTCACTCAACATCCATTTAAGGAGGATTAGAAACCTAGAATTTTTTATATTTGGAGATGCATATGAGTGTATGCGCATGTGAAGAAGTGAAGAAAAATATTGAAAGTAGATCAAAGGGAGAGAAATTAGAGTTGTGAAGGACTAAAAAAAGTTATCTAATTAGGAGATTAGATCAAAGATACAACAAAGAGGAGACCCAAGACCATCTTATAGAAACAAAATGAGGGTTAGGTAGTGAATTAGATAATTGAAACGAGGTAAATCTCTTGAAAAAGTTGTCTTAAAAGACGTATGTACACCTCCTATCGAATTCCTTACTTCATTGTTAGTGTAAAATCATTTAACAAGGTGAGACCTAATAGTACCTTAAGCTTTTAAAAGGGAAGATCCTTAATTGGGTAGAACATGTATTATGATCAAATATTTTAACCCTAAAGGTTAACTTTAATGTTGCAACAATTAATGATTTGTAATGTTTTGGATTCATATGTGTTAGCTATTGAAATCCTAGTTGGATCTCAAACCACTCAATCTTTGAGTTATCTATTTGCCCCTAATTTTCTTGATCTCATAGTTGGCAAGAAAGAAAGAATAGTACATGTGAAACTCCCTACATAAGACATGGTGGGAGAACAACTTGGGAGATCTCTCAAGAAAGAGAAACTAGAGGTGGAAATTTTGCTATATGTGGATGACAAAACTAGGCATTGGGTTATAGACATCTATAAATTGGTCAATAACAAAGACTAGGATGAAGTTCTACTACATTATTTCATATTTGAAAGAACTAACCTTGGCATGGCTACTAAACCACTTGACATGAAAATCTTCAATTCTAGTAATAAAAATATTGATAATATGATCTAGAAGGAATAAAAGGACACGAAGAAGATGAAGAAGACTATATAGTTGATGATGGAATACATTCATGCCCTTGAGAATCATAATGCATTGGCCATACTACGTAGCTCTTTCAAGGTAGATGTTTCTTCTCACACTAATCCAAAATTCATTGATCAATTTAAAATGGCTAGGTAGGTTTCCAAAGTTTTTATTGATTGGGTAGATACTATAATGGCTAATGGGATGAGTTATAGATTTACGGAGTCACTAAAACTAAAACATGGCAACCAAGATGTTTACTCAATTAGAGTTTGAAGTGAATGAATGTGAAGATAAAAAAATGATGTGGGATGAATATATTAGCCAATTTACAAAGGTTTAGACCTATGGTACTGCTAATTTCTTAGCACAAATTCTTAATGTAGATGTTCTTGATGATTTATTGTTCATTATAAGAGCCAACATAGAATTGAGACACATAACCAATATATGCAAAAAAATAAAATGGATCATGTTCATAGGATTGAGTATAGGTGGAAAGTAAGGATGGAGAATATACAGGTTGCACTATAGATAAATTGATTGAATTCATCGCAACTTACAAGAAGTGGAAGCAGGTAGGTGGTAGACTTGTTCAAAACTCAGAACAACAAACCAATCCTACTGCCACAACTCGGAGATGATTAGATAGGGTTTATGGGCTTCTCACATTAGCATGATTTCCTTCAATCAGCTATTTTAAGACTTTATTTAAGTAGTATTAATTTATAACATCATGTTGTAGTTAGTTTTTAAAATAAAATCTTAAAGCCCTTTGTGGCTATACAAGCATGTTTTTATGACTTTGATAGGGTCAACTCTCTCGATACATAAAACAATTTTAATGATTATCTAATTTTGAATCTATGATATATTGGTACTTAATGCAATTATATATGGATTTTACAATTTTTTATACATGAATTCACAATATTTAATCTTATGGTTTATCAAAGGATATCATATATTGTCATATGGGAATACATGTTGTGCAAAGATGGTTTACTTTTTATATTTTCTATTTTTCTAGTATTTTAAAAAATTTGAGTAGTCTACATATTTTATTTTCTTTCTTATCATATTTCACACTAAGAATCAATCATGTGGCTAACTATTATTGTGGGATTTGAGTTAATCCTCAATTTGTACATTCTTTTCATCATTAAAAATTGAGTTGCATGCCTTATTATTTCGAGTTAAAAGTAATCTCAAAATTAGTTCTTTTAAAATAAGATAATTTTTTTTTAAAAATTCAATTCAATAAGTTGTACCTATTTAAAATAGAGAGTTCAACTTCTATGGAACTTATTTGTTAGCATTTGTATTTTTTTTTGAAATTCAGGAATAGAGTCAACAATTAGCTAAAATTTTATAAGAAAAAACTATAGACTAAGAGTATGAAAGGCATGTGTTATGGAAAAGTAGAAGAAAAATTCATTTCATTACATCAGAAAAGTTGGAGATTATACTAAAAAATTTGATTGGTCCTATAAAGACTATAACTTTCTATGGTGGACATTTTATAGATGAGGGGATTTTACTTTGAATGAGTTTGACAATTGTTTTGAAGTAAATGACATTAAGTGACAAATTTCAACCCCCAAGACACCTACATTAAATGACATAGAAAAGAGGACAAATAGATTAGTAATAGAGGAAACAAGGGCTATGATGTTTGAGAATAATATGGTGGAGATATTTCAAAGAGAAGTAATAAATACAATACTATGAACAAAGTGCAAATAACACAAAGTATTGGTAATAGAACTTATAAACCATGGTTTGGACATGCACCATTAGTTAAGTATTTCAAAATATTTGGATATAATTGCTACATTAAGAGAGAAAATGAGTTTGGAAAGTTTGATTTAAAAAGTGGTGAAGGTATGTTTCTTTGTTATTCATTTAAAAGAAATGGTGTGTATGTACATGATCATCATGTGCCAAAAAGTGGCAATATTAAAAACTTGTCATTTTAAAATGTCTAAAAGAATTTCAAAATACATTTTCATGTTTTTCCCACCCATCTTGATACCCAATAAAAAAGGATATTCCTTTCCTAATCAAATACCTAATATCATATTAGGTTTCTGATATTATTAGGCATCTCATATGACATCAAGTACACAAAAATGATAGTTCTATAAAATAAAATCAAACAAACTCGTGAGAATCATTATCACTATTGGTTTTGTTACTTTTAACCCCTATTTTGCATATACAATTTAGAATCAGGTATAGGATTTTGTCCACCATAAAACACCTTGAAATATCAAAGGTAATTTTTTTTCTTTATTATTTAATTTTTATTATTAAACATTAGGGTTTTTTTAGGAAACTAGTAAATTTTTTCATTTTAGTATTAAATTATAAATACAATTAGTAATTTTTGAATTATTACTATTTAATAGTCATGGATGACCCTAATGGTAGTGATAACACTAAGCAAAAAAATAATGTTCTTTGAAACCCTGCACTAAATATTCCACATCCTTGTCAAAATTCACAACCTACACCAAATGATCAACTAACCCCTCAAAATGCTCCTCTTATTAAAGACTTCATACAAGACGATCTTACCAAATCAAGGGGTATTAAAGTAACATATAACTAAATAACTATATTGGCTCCCATGTTATCCACCTTAAACACTGTAGTGGATAATATTCAGACACTTATTGAATGAAAAAATGCCACCCTAAACATAACCAAAGATGATATAGTCAACCTTTTTATGAACCCAAAATCTGATAAAATAATAGATGACATAAGATATGAATTATCAATTCAATGGTGCACAAATGGGGCTATGTGTGTGAATTTTTGGAATCATTGTTGTATGGCTTTTGGTAAACCAACCCACAACAATTTAGAGGCCCCATTTTATTTAATTAAAATATTTTATTCTAAATTTGTATTAAGAGTAAAAGTGAACTAATTGATTATGATGCTCAACATGGGCATAGTAGGAGGAGCTCCCCAAGATAGAACCTTTTCCTATTTGAAGAAAGCTGACACTTATATCTTCCCTACTCTGATGTCTTCTCTTCTCCTCTAGTGAGGCATCTTGATATTGGTTGATATGCTATCTCTCAAACTATTAGAGTCATCCATATATTGACTAGCTTATTGATTCTCTAGACTAGGTCACTGGCATCTCTCTATGTTGGTAGTTTTAGCATAAGCTCATCATTAGTGAGCATATCACACGTTTGTATGCCCCATACTTGTATAATATGAAACAATTTATATTTGTGTCCCATTGGTGAACATTTTGAGTACCAATTTATATTTGGGTAGGAGGATTTAGAACATGTGGTTATAGAGAGTATACACCCTAACATCAAAGAGGCAGAGGGGCATGCAGAGCCATCAGATCCTTTTGCATCAATAAGTGTATACATTTTTTGGCTTTGACATAGTTAATTTAGAGTTAATATTTATAGTAGAATAATTTTAGCATCTACACACTTGTAAATGTATGTGACCTCCATTCATGTTCAACTGATGCCTAAGGATGAGCTCAAATAGATCAATGATATCATGCTCTCTACTATTTCATTTTACCTTGAGATATATTTGGTACATAAAACTATGTTCTCATTGTTTTACTATTTACTACTTGAACATACATGGTTTCTCATCTTTCTTTTCTCTTACATGTATCACCTACTCATGAGGGTGAGCTATAATGCATTAAAAGGGAAAAGTACAAGTAGGTTTTTTTTATTGGTTTGATTAAATATAGATTCCTACTTGTATCCTATGTGTGCCAATTAAATTGAATTACAATATTTATTATACAAGGCATGACTACTAGTGATGAGTCCAAGTGGATTTTGCATCATAGACCAACTCACATTTCCATTTGCACCATGGGCCTTGTTGTATGTATATTTATCATTTATTTTTCTTTTATTAATAAATATTTTCAAACTTAATTTTTTTTATAGTAAAAACTATTCTTTTGTATCTCATATGAAACACCTAGTGCTCAAGATATTGGACGTCATAATTATGTATCTTTATTGATGCAACCGATGCTTCTAGAGGAGTGGTCAATGGATGTAATTTTTTGTTTTAATTATAAATTATATTAAAATATATTAGTATGCTATCAATAATAATGTTATAGTTGAAGTTGTAGATACATTTGAAAACCATATTAGTGTTGTGATAATGGGTGTTGCAAGAATTGCATAGTATTGTTATATAGTATTATTTTATTTTATTATGTAACATTGCACCTAGATGGATGTTCAACATGGAAAGATTCCCATGTGATATACTTAATGAGTTGTATTGTAACACTGTGATAATATTTGAAGTAATTATTTAATATTGGGGAAAGGAATTAAATTTTGAATATGAAATGTGGGGGCAATGGGTTAGGTAGCACATGGTTTTGGCAATTGGTTTACGTAATACTACTTGCTGGTTTTTTGGGACTCACTACTATATAATTAGTTACAAGAGTAGTTGTTGGTGTGAGACAAGATAGAAAGTAGAAAAGGTAAGAGTTGAGTAGGACAGGGCTTGACAAGTTAGGCAAGGGAGCACTTGTGAAGGTTGGAAGCATGGCATTGGATGTATGGATTCATGTTTGTTCACGTTGATTGCTTGGTTGTGCTTATGGATTTGAAGGCTTCAATGGTTGTATTGCAACATTGGTGTTTTTTGAATAATACATGGTGATGGATGCTTTTGGAGGCTAGGGCTTTTTCCCTTAATGAGGGTTTCATAGGGTATATCTTGTGTCACATATTTGTGGGTATGTTGTCTATTCTCTTGCATTTGAATTTTTTATTCCATATTCATTCCAAATCTATTATGGGTAATGTAGAAATAGTTATATTCTTTTTTGCAAGTTTCCTTATTAGTGGCATCAGAGATATGGTTTTTTAATTGTAATCCTAGATTGAATCCATAGGAATACATGACAGGATAAAATAAAGCGCAAGATATATGATTTTTTATTGCACATTTGAGGGTTTTGGATTTTTTGGTATGATGGGATGTTGAAATAATTTGAACATGTGAAACTATTGGTTGGATGGAATATTTGGGTGTTTCATTTAAATGAGGGTTTTAGGGGGAGCTTGTAGAAATGACCTCTTGGGTAAAAAAAACCTCACAATTTGATCTAGGTCAATGTTTCCATAAAGTTTGATAAAATATGCCCTAGTTTGGCTATGTTTAGAGAAAATAAAAGATTTTATTAGTTTCAATCTATGATGGTAGTCAAAGTTAATCCTGTCAAAATTTTCATCACAAAAAAATAAATTGCAATGAAAATGATAAAAAGATTGTATTTTTTAAATGACCATAACTTTCTCTCAAGATGTCTAATTTGAAACTTATTATAGACATTGGAAACATAATTTAGAACACTAAAATGTGGTATAGATTTGGTTCTATAATTTTAAATTTTTCTTAGGTCTTAAGAGCCCAAAAGTTAGATGTTTTTTATTTGTAGCATAGATTAGGGCATAACTTGGGCATATTGAGCCAAATTTTAGAATTTGAGTAGACAATAGAAAGCTATTGGAGATTTAACTATGGTAACATTGCGAGTTTATAACACTATATGTTTGGAGATTTAAGATTTAATGTCATTGTATACTCAGTTCATATTTCGAATTGGTCTCATGATATTATGGTTATCAGTGTTTGGTTTCGATTGATGACTTGTTGGGTCTACAAGTTGTGTAGTATTGTAAGACATCTATACTTATAGGTTGCATTTATAGCTTGGTTATGGGTTATAATTTCATACTGATCATTCATTATTGATGCATCTTTAGATTGGTGGCTTGGAATTGGGTTGTTTATGACCTGCGTCACTTGATTTATTGATATTTCTTATAATCGAAAGGATGAGATATTTTTACTAGATATAGTCATGGTGGAGGATTATGGTTGACTATTTTATGTTAATAGGTTGGACATATTGAGAGTCAGATGCTCAGTTCATGGATGTTAACATGGTACCATGGATTTTGACATGACATGATTGGATAAATAGGTACATCATTGATGTTCATTAGTTTGGATTCTTGATTTGGTTGTGGTGGTATATCTTCTTGGTTAAGGATCATGGTTATTTGGTTTCTTTTGAGGAGCTCATGATGTGCACTTTAAGTTCTTTGATGATTTGATCCTTGGGTAATTCTCAAGGTTAGAGGATAGTTTTTCATCATGATGTCATGAATAGCTTGGATGCATGATTTAGTGGTAGCTTGTGGCAATGATGAGGTGATAGTGTAGGATTAGTTTCTGGTTTCATTTGGAGATCTTGGTTGGTATTGACACTTTGGTTTTGTGTATAGACGCATAAGATATTCATGTAGGAGATGGATTAAATGAAGCAATAGGTGACTTGGTATGATGGTTGAGTTAGATTTTTTTTGGAATAGATATATTTATTGAGTTTTTATAGATGTTGGAGATTTGTCTTGGATCCTATTATTGCAGAAGCATTTTTACCATTTTCATGGTGCACTTGGTTATCTTCATGGTGTGTGAAGATGGTTAGATCTTGAGGACTTTTGGGGTTCTTTGTTATCTTCATGGTGTGTGGATATGGTTGTATCATGAGGACTAATGGGGTTCTTTGTAAAGGGGTGGTTTATGCTTTCATTTAAAATATTATCTTTGGTGTTAAGATGGTTTCATTTTATCTCATGGTATACTCTTTATACATGTTTGGTGATTTGACATATTATAGTATGTTCATATGAAGAACATCTCTTTAGTTGAGATGGTTGGATCATGTTGTCCTATTCATGTTCCTCTGGCCATGGTTGGAACTTTGACATAGATTTTGAGGACTTTTGGGGTTCTTCGTTATCTTCATGGTGTGTGGAGATGGTTCTTCATGGTATGTGGAGATGGTTTTCATCATGGTGTGTGGATATGGTTGTATCATGAGGACTAATGGGGTTCTTTGTAAAGGGGTGGTTTATGCTTTCATTTAAAATATTATCTTTGGTGTTAAGATGGTTTCATTTTATCTCATGGTATACTCTTTATATATGTTTGGTGATTTGACATATTATAGTATGTTCATATGAAGAACATCTCTTTAGTTGATATGGTTGGATCATGTTGTCCTATTCATGTTCCTCAGGCCATGGTTGGAACTTTGACATTGATCTTGGTTTAGTTTATTTTTATTTAGTACATTGATCATAAGTTTCATACTTCATGATATTGCTATGTTGCATTTGGAGTTGGCATGGACTGATTTGTTATAGGTGCTCATGGATACTTAGAGATGGTGGTGATGTTGACTTATCTTGGATTAGATAAGTATTTGTTGGGGCATTGTTTGTCTTCAGTAGGAAATCTGAGGTGAATTCACCTAATATGAACTTGAGAGGAGATTGTTCTTAGATGATTCTTGGTTGGAGACTTGGATATCTTGATAAGAATTCTTATCCCCCACTCTTAGCCTACTTAGTGATTTGATGCTTGAGATGTATATCCAATTATTTCTCTCAAGTGCATTATGTTTATGCTTGTCTTTCATGGATATGATTCTTGAGCTACGGTACATGAGTTATTTCTAGAGGTTTTATTTGAGAAATAGTTTAATATTGGTTTTCTCCATTTGTATATGCAATTATGTTGGTTTAGTTTGGGAGATGGTTTTATATTGGACATATTCCTTTGATTAATAATGGTTTATGAGTTTGATCTTCTTGTGAGAGGCTTACATCCATTATTTTTTATATTGTATGGTTTTGGTGTTGTTGAGGCTTCTTGTTGGGGTTATATGGAGGAGATCATACCTTCACAATTTACATCTAAAGATGTGTGTAGAAGGAAAAGAAATAGGTTTTGATTTGCATGGTTTCTCTTTGGTCTTGGATATCTTCTTGGATGTTTGGTTTTTCTTACATTGGATTTGAAATTGGTTAGAGATTTTGATCAATGCTTTGTGCTCACGTATGTCATGTGAGCTTGATGGCATGGTTATTTAGTTATCTCTTTCCTTTGTTAGTTTTGGAGAACTAGCAAGGGCATTGGAGACTTATTATGAGAGTTATTCTTGAAGGTTCTTGGTTTATGTATTATGGATGTCTTTGATACTACACATATTCACTTCTTTGAGATGTTGTGAGTGGATTAGTTGTAGAGTTGACAGTATCTTTTGTAGTGGGAGCTTCTTGGTATATATGTGGTAGATATTTCTCTTGAGGCATGTGATTTTAGGTTATAGATGTTATATATTGATGATGTGAGATTCACTTGGCATTCCCTTAGAGGTACAGATAGTTGGATGGATTTTGTAGTTGTGGGTGCTCTACACGCCTAAATTTGATTACACTGCTTTGGTAATCCTATTTAGCTATCTTTAAAGGCATTATTAATTAAATTCCTATTTAATTAATCCTTTGTCATCCCCTAGCTGATTAATTTAATTAATCATCTATAGTCCTAATTGATAAATCAAATAACCCAGTATTTATCAATTAATCTTATTCTCTTATCTATTTCCAAAGCCCTCATTTATTAAATAAGTCTATTTGATAAATAAAGCCCTCAAATCTAATAGCCCCTAACCTATCCTTAAATCCTTCATCTAGCCTAATCCACCCCATCCACCCATACTAACCAAGCTTAGCCACTAACTCACCCACCCTCATTAATACCATCCACTTGTACATCTCTAACATCCCTAATCTAATCCTAACCCAAGCCTAACCCATCCCCTTAATCATTTGCACATTCCTAAACAAGCTTAAGACTTTTCTAAGCCAAACCAAAGTCTCCCCTCAAAATATCCCAACCACCAAGCTATAAAAGCTCTTACAAAGCCATGAATGACTCTTACAAACCCATTAATTTCTCTTACAAGCCATTATGAGGGTCTTTATGAGCTTTGAGCCTCCTTTGTTGACTCCTCAACCCCTCTTGCCCTAACCAATGACCCTGTGACATGTGTCACTCCTTGATTGGTTGTAAAGAAGCACAATCCATGTGCTCTCCTCTCATTCAATCTAATCCCTCCCTAAGCTTTCATCTCTCATTGCATCTTAGCCCTCCATCCCTCAAGCCCTTTGCCTATTTAAGGAATCACCTCCCAAGCCATTTTAATCACAATCTTTAAGCTAAAGTTACCATGTCAGTTTGAGAAGCCAAATCCATATTTTTACATATACCCACACCAAAAATCCCAAATCCACCTCCATTGAAGCATCTTGAAGCTTGAGCATACATCCCAAACCCATATCAAAGGACACCTCTACAAATCAAGTGATCATCCTCATTAAGAGAGCCTATCCATGGCTCATATTCTCATTTGAGGACCTCACTTTGTCTAATCTAAAGTTTATATTTAGATTTTTTAGTTAATGCTTTGATTTCTAAATAGATTAGTGTTTCTTGCTAACATATTAGTGTATATATTTTGGCACGCCCAGTGGGACCCCACATTTGGGTCTATCTAATCAAGTTTTTTAGTTTTTTGTGTTAACTAACCAAATTAACTTTGTTTTCTTGTGTGTTTTTGTGATAAGTTTGCTGATCTTATTGTAGGTAAACTAGTCATCCTTTGGAAATCATGCTCCCGGCCATCTAAACATTTTTCATTTTTGAGCACCTAAAAATTAGCTTGTTTTACGATCCCACGACCCCAAGAACACGATCCCATGACTATAGAAATGCAGCCATTAGCAAGCGGGAATGCAAACCTACGACCATGAGTTAGCAATTCATCCCCATCCAATTGCTACCACATGTTACAGAGTAGTCTTGCATCCCCGTCGAACTTTTTTTTTTCAGGAATGCTAGAACAGCCGACGAGATTGCAACATTCACCTACAGGAATGCTATCATTAACTTGCAAACCAATTCCTTTTGTTGACCTCTCAAACCTGCAGAAGAATTCCCCCACAAGAACGCTGATAAATTTTCCTACAGGATTGCTATTTCGCAAGATTACTCTGCAACCTTTTAACCCGTAGCCTCAATTTTTATTATCACCAATTTTCTGTCCCATGTCCCCGCTGACTGTTTCCACATTCTCGCAATCACGAGATCACTACATTAACACGCAAGATTGTTGCATTAACCTGTGGGATCACCTTGCCTTTCAGAATAAAACTCAGCTTCAACTTTGCCACATTCTTGTTAATAGTTCTCACATTCCTGCACCTATGGGAACATGTTCTTAACCCGTGGGTTCACTGTGAGATTTCTTTTTCTCAAAATTTTGATAGTTTCTCATTGCAAGTTTCATGCTCACATGTTTTCTATTGATTTTATCATCATATCTTTGAGCTCATAATCATAATCATCATCATATTTATAAATTTTATATTTTAAAAAAAAAAAAAAGTATAAATCAAAATTTGACTTTTAGTGGTTCCATAGGATATGGACCATTTTAAGCATTATTACGCATATCAAAAATAACAAAAAAAGTTAAAAATATTTTTTCCATAGTTAAACTTTCATTTTGGAAGATTTTGGGTGACTAATCAAATCACTTTTTTGTAGCATTGCAGGTTGGAGCGACAAACCTAATCATGTTTTTTGTAGGTTTTTCTTAGAATTAACTTGCATGTTTAAACACCTCTCTCATTGAATGAATGTCATTTAATCAATCTTCAATCAATTTCTTATTGGAATGCATGCTTAAAACAACAAAATAGAATCTTGAATGCAAAGGATCAATTAATCATTGCTATACCTCACACTTCAACTATGGATACATGTGATTACTTTTCGATTAGGCTTTTGTGATTGGCATTTCAACTGGTATAGGGTTTTATGATCTTCTAATGCAAAAGGTTGGGTGGATTTTTCTTTGGATGGCTTCTATTTATGTTCAGTGATAGTGGCATAATAGGAGGTGAGATCATTCATGTTTAAAACATTTTATAATTTGATTTTTGTTAGAGTACCAAGATGGATCACTTGGTATACTTTGATCCATGATGGTGGATGTGCTAGAAGGGATTGTTCCCTTGTTCATTTATGTGGCTACAAATTGACCCTATGCAATGTATACAACAAGTTAGAGATTTTTGAGATAATGGATGTTGCACACATTGCATAATATTGTTATCTTTTTTTATTTTATTCTATTATGTAATGTTGCACCTAGATGGATGTGCAACATGGAAAGATTCCCATGCAATAGACTTGATGTGTTCTATTGTAACACTGTGATAATACTTCATATAATTATTTAATATTAGAGAAAATAATTAAATTTTCAATATTAAATGTGCGGTCAATGGGTTAGGTAGCACATGGTTTTATCACATGGTTTATGTAATAGCACTTGGTGGTCTTGTGGGACTTACAACTAAATAAGTAGCCACAAGGGTAATTGTTGGTGTGAGATGAGAAAATTTTTTAAAAAGGAAACAATTGAGAGGGAAAAAGCTTAACAGATTAGCCAAGGGAGCATTTTTGAAGATTGGAAGCATGGCATGGGATGTATGGATTCATGCTGTTTCACATGGATTTCTTGGTTGTGGCTATAGCTTTGAAGGTTTCCATGGTTGTATTGATCTTGGATTGGTTTTGATAAATGAGTGTCAACACACTTAAGTTATTTACTTAGTTCATGCCGAACTAGTAGTACATGTCGAGTCACTCAAGTGCTAAGAAGATAGTATATGTCAAGTGACATAGGAGCCAAGTAAATAGTGGATGTTGAGCAATATAGGTGTCAAGCCATAGCAAAAACATTTAGTGTAAGTTGAGCATCAGAGACCTCGAATGCTGAGTAAGATGGTTTTGACATATTTGTTTGTAAAGGTGCAAACAAGTGTGTAAACCATTTTTGAGCTAACTTAAGATTAAATTTTGATATTATGGAGATAAGGATGAATCTCTAATTGGATTCCCTATGCAATTACATGTACCCAATCAAAAAATGTGAAGGAATAAGTGGAAAAATAGATGAATCTCAGTCATAGATTCATACCTAACCCTAAATCACTAAGTCTTGTTAAGGAGGAAAAACTCTAAACTCTTTAGTGAGTGTGTGAGGAATCAATGGAGTGAAGAGAGAAGTTTGCATGCACAAACAGAGCATTCATGGTGAGTTAGAAGTTATAAAGTGAAACAACATTACAGAATCAATTAGACCAAAAAAAGGGGAAGGAAAATGACATAACAAAGAGACATCTAATTGAGAAGGATTAGGAAGACATTTTTTAGAGGTGATCTACTAACAAGTAATCAAAAGCTAATCACATGATCAAAGTTGAGACATTCTAATAGGTGATTCAATCAAAATATCTTAATCCTAACAAGCTGTATGAAATCCTCTAATAAGACACCCTTCTAATGGGGTGTTGAAATCCTTTAACAAAGTGAGACCTAATAGTCTTTGTAAGCCTTTAATAGGGTAGACCTTTCATAGGGTAGACCATGTTTCATGGTTAAAACATTGTAGCCTTCATTAAATACACTTTAATATTGTTGTAGTTAAGATTTTTGGGTGTCATCCCCACCCTAGTTTTAACTTCTCATTACAATGTTTTTGGGTAATCATATCTAGTCTCTAATGTGTATGATTGCTTACGTGTTCACATGATTTAGATGTATATGTTTTACATGTTATTTCAGTTTACTCATTGAATGTATGAGGTGGATGTGTGGTGAAAGTTTTATGGGTCCAAGTTTAAACTACTAATTCACCTACTCCCTCTTAGAAGTTTACCTTTCCTATTATAATTTCAATAGGTTGTATTGCAATTGTTGTTTTTGTTGAATAATATATGGTGATGGATGCTTTTGGAGGCTAGGTTCTTTCCCTCAATGAGGGTTTCCCAAGGTATATCTTGTGTCACATTTTTGTGGGTATGTTGTCTATTCCCTTATATGTGGATTTTTAATTCCATATTCATTTCAAATCTATTATGGGTTACATGGAAATAGTTATATTCTTTGTGGAAAGTTTCCTTACAACTAGAACATATAACAATTAGAATAGACAAGGTTTGCACATTGCTAGAGATATTATATGAGAGGACTCCTAACCATCACAGGAGGTTGATGAGAGAGGTAAATGATGAAATTTATAAATAACTAATGTTAGATATGTATATTCATATAAATCTAGTAATCAAAATTTGAGTTTTCCTTTTGTGTTTATGTAGAAGCCATCTAATCCACATAGTTTGGTGAAGATGTTGCATTTTCATAATCCACCAATAGCATAGGATAATATAGTTGTTTAGAGATGTGTCATGAGACATTTTGAGATGCCATACACCACATTACATAAATTTATATTATCATTATAAACATATTAATGGCATGATTAGCCACATTTTCAATATGGATCTATTGATTTTGATATATATATTTGTGTTATTTATCTCCGCATGGATATATATTTTTATTTATTATTGTATTATTCAATTTATCATGCATCATTTGTATTTCTTATGTTTATGGAATATCATTCATTTTGATCATGTTTAGTGTATTTGATTCAAATGTACTAATTTGTGAAGAATATTTTATGATAATTTTTAATTTAAAATTATATCATATGTTTAATTTGACATGATGTTTAACTTCTTGTTCACAATACGAACCATATATATAATTATATTAGTTCTTTTTAAAAGTATGTTTATGAAATATTGTAATCCAAATCTTGAAACCTAAAAATAGTCCCTTAAGATGTCACATATTATGCAAATCTACAACCAATTTAGGGTTATGAGCCCAACTACTATGAAAGCCATGAAGATGGCTTAAAACCCTCACTAAAAACTTTCAAAACTAGGGCTTATATTTTATGTACTCATTCTCAATGTTTCTATATCTCAAAAAAAGTTTAAATAGAACCTATTATGCACAACTTAAATGTTCCAATTACTAAATAAGGTCCTCTTTCAAGCTGATTTCCTTTTGGTATAACATACCCCTCAAATTGTGCTTAGTGCACCTTAGGGGACACTTTGGAATTTATTAGTTCTAAATGTTATAAGGAGATGCATGGTTGAAATAGGGGTTTCACTAGGGTTGACCCTCCGATCCATAGCTAATGATAGTGATGATTTGATGCCATAATCAACACTTTGAAAGTTATGTAGTGTTATACAAATAAACTGAGGCACAATGCAAGTTCTAACATTGTATGCAATTGTTGTGCCAAATTTAAATGAAATGTGATCTCTCTAAAATGTAAAAGGTTACTATAGACCTTGGCATTAGAGTCCTATAGAATTTGATAGAGCACTGATATGCCTCACAAATTCTAAGTCATAACCCTCAAAAGATCAATCTACAAACACACTTAGTGCACCTTGTTAGAATATATAACCCATCAATATAATTGGGGTGAAGGGGGGTGAATCAATTATACAACTAATATCATATTTATTAACCTTATTAAACTTTAATGATATGGGAAATATAGTAAGAAACCACAACAAGATACTCATGCAGAACAACACTAGATATATTGAATAGGGAAACCCTTTATTAGAGGGAAAACTTGGTGGAGATAATACCCAAAAGATGATGTACTAATATAAATATTTTTTGTTAAAGGATAGACCCTATTAGGAGTCTATCAAAACATTTAATATATATCAATCATCTAATAGATTGAAGGGAAAGATCAATGAACCCACTATCCAAATGATCTTTGTACTATTCCTTGTAAAATATTAAAATTTAATTGTACTTCCTTCCTCTTTCTCTATCATATCAACTAGAATTATGCTCTTTCTGATGAAGTACCTAGATTAAAAAACTTGCATTCAATAATCCCTTAGATTGCTTACTTGCATTCAGTAAACACTTTGTTCCTTTTTAGACTTTATACTCAATAGAATACTTGATCCCATTTACAAACAATGAAAAAATATTTTCTTTATAAAATATCTTTAAAATAATTCCTTGAGTAATCCTTGATGATTTCCAAATTAATTATAATAAGATAATTAATTAATTGCAATTAGAATAATATTTTTTGCTTATAGTCTATACAATTTCTCACATGTGCAACACTAGGACTTGGACATCCACTAATGTTATCATCAAATTGTTTTCTATCACTAGCTAATTGCACATCTTCTTATTATGTCTTAGATGAAAGATATGATACAAACACCAAAAAATTCTTTCCAAGCACTCAATCTCTATAATGTCCTTAGGAAATCAAGTTAAAATTATGTACATGTTCAACTTAGACTCTGCATATTGAACCTTAACATCAAGACATGGTATAGAACATATCCTTTTCCATGCATAACTATACAATCAAAACATTATCCATACAACTAAGATGTATGTCTTCTACTTTGTGAGTCTTCGCAGACTTACTGCTATGCTGAAATTAGTGAAAAATATAGACATGGATGCATCATATCAATACTCTCCAATGCTTAGGATACTCCCCCAATGTAGTATCTCCAACATTCATGCTAATAATCTACCCCTTTAGCCTTGATGACAATATAGATGAAAAATATTTAAGCTCTATAAATACCAAAATATTACTCTCATGTTGCATCTATTATTCTCAACTTTTCAAATCCTCTTCATCAATTAAATCTAAAATCATCTAGAACACTACTATGTTCTGCATCTTGTTAGGATTGACAATAGTTGTTCATAGTTAAAAACTCACCATACAAAAAGGTTCTTCATGTTGCATATCTACCCCATAGAGATATTCCTACTTTCTTACATGAAGCTTTCTAAATCTCCCTAATAAAGTAGAGTGAACATACATCAGAATTCCTTATATTGCATATCTACACCATAGAGATATTCCTCCTTCCTTCATGAATCTTTCTAAAACTCCCCAATAAGATAGATATTTTCATGAATTCCTCTTCACATACATATTTAGGAGTTGATTTTCATGCATATTATCTCCCATTGATAGATCAATTACAAAGGCCTCATTATGTCAATTTATTTCTCAAATTCTTCCATTAGTTGAAGTGTCCAAAGACACTATTCAAGACCAAATACCAAGATTCCTCAATGAATTAGCACATCATAGATACTCCCCCACAGAGGAAGCATCAGTATTCAATTCAGTCTAACAATAGTGCTCTATTGGTTGTGGCAAACTTGAGAGAGTGTTGGAGACTTGTTATGAGAGTTGTTCTCCCAAGTTATTAGTTTGTGTGTTATGGATGTCCTTGGGACTACATGGATTCACTTCTCTGAGATGTTGTGAGTGGATTGGTTATATATTTGACATTATCTTTTGTAGGGGGAGTTTCATGATATATATGTGGCAGGTATTTCTTTTGAGGCTTATGAGTTCACGTTATATATTGGATATGTTGATGATATGAGATTCACTCTGTATAACTTTGAATGGGTTTGGCACTTGTTGTGGTTGTTGTTTCAGCTATGGATATTATTTTGATAGCTATGGATATATGTAATTACCTTTGGATTGGGTTTTTTTGTACCTAGCATTTTAGTTGGTATAGGATTTTATGATCTTCTAATGTGGCAGGTTGGGTGGCGTTCTCTTTGAATGGCTTCTATGTATGTCCAATTGTAGTGGCATAATATGAGGTGAGATCATTAATGTTTGATGTTGAATACTTTGATTTTTTTGTGGGTATTGGGATGGAGCACTTCATGTACTTTGATGCATGATGGTGGATGTGTTGGGAGGGATTGTTCCCTTGCTCATTTATGTGGCTACAGATTGACCCTATACAATGTATACAACAAGTGGGAGATTGTTGAGATAATGGGTGTTGTCCACATTGCATAATATTTTTATATTATTATATTTTATTTTATTATGTAATATTGCACCTCGATGGATGTGCAAAATGTAAAGATTTCCATGGGATATACTTGACGAGTTGTATTGTAACATTGTCATAATATTTAATGTCATTATTTAATATTGAGGAAAAGACTTAAATTTTCAATATTAATTGTTGGGTCAATAGGTTAGGTAGCACATGGTTTTAGCACATGGTTTATGTAATTCTACTTATTAGTTTTGTGGGACTTGCTACTATATAAGAAGCCACAAGGGTAGTTGTTGGAATGAGAAGAGAGGAGAAAAAAATGGAAAAAGTAAGATTCGAGTGGGACAAGGCTTGATAGGTTAGCCGGGGGAGCATTTGTGAAGGTTGGAAGCATGGAATGAGATGTGTGGGTTCATGATTATTCACATAGATTGCTTGGTTGTCGCTATGGCTTTGAAGGTTTCCATGGTTGTATTGCAATGCTATTTTTGCTAAATAATATATGGTGATGGATGCTTTTGGAGGTTGAGTTTTTCCCTAAATGAGGGTTTCCCAAGGTATAACTAGTGTCACAAGTTTGTGGGTATGTTGTCTATTCTCTTGCATGTGGATTTAATTGCATACTTATTTTAGATCTATTATGGGTTATGTATAAATGGTTATATTATTTATTGCAAGTTTCCTTACACTATCATACCAAATTAGATAGTTAGATGTTCCTTTCAAATATCTAACTATCCTCTTTACTACTGTATGATGATACCCCTTAGGATTAACTTCAAATTTAGCTATAATCCAACTACATTTTCTATGTCTAGACTAGTGTGGGTCATATATTGCAAACCTCCAATCGTGGATCTGTACTTCTACTCAAGTGTAGGTGTCTCATCCTTTTTATATAACTTGTGATCAATTATCATAGGTGTGTCAATAGGCTTACAAATTTCCAATCCAACTCTCTTCAATGAGGCTCTTAAGTAATTATCTTGTGAAATAAAAAAATAATATTGTTGTTTTGCACAATCTACAATCCTAGGAAAAACATTATTTATCCTATTATGCTCATTTCAAACTCATTGTTCATTTCTTCAACAAACTTATCCTTGCTTCATCATTACCTCCAAATATGATGTCATTAACAAAAATCGTGAATTACCTTTCACCATGGCATCATCTTGTTCTAGAGGGACCACTTATATCTATGTGAACAATCTCTAGCTTCTATGTGGTTGTGAGCTCCTTTCTAGGAAACGATACCTTCTTCTACTTATCCAAAATACTTTCTTTCCAAGCCACATTAGTAGGCTTTATTATTTTAGGAAAATCTTTGATTGCAAGCATGCTACTAACTTTGACAATAATATCAAATTTTATATGACAAAATATCCTATGCCATAACCAAATTTTATCCACTTTAGCAACCAAACAAGTCATTTCACTGGAATTCAACTAAAATTCATTACCTCTAGACCTAGTTTTAGTTATAATCATCTCACCATCCTTATCCTCGATAGTGTAACTTTTTTTTTTTTTTGAATTGCAATTGACACTGTTTGTCCACCAATTATCCAAACACTCAACAAATTGTGCTTTAATCTATCAACAAAATAAACATCATCAGTGTTAGTTCTTCCACCTTAAGGAATGAATCCAATTCCTATAATATTATAGGTTGCATTAATACCAACTCTAACAATATTTCCATCATAGTTTTTGAGTTTTACAAACTTATTCTTATCACCAGTCATGTGATCTAAGAAACCAATATCTATTATCCAATAAGATTTATTTTCAACTTGAGAAACTAGAGCCTTTTTCCCTCTAATTTCTCTATCAAGATAATCTTCCATAATAGATACAAATCCTACCTCATCATCACTTTCTCTTTTACCTTTCTCATTAGATTCCTCTTCTTCAATAACATACAAACAATTCCTAGGTCTCCTAGGGTTGACCTTTCCCTTATAATTTTTTTTGTTTAGTATATTTAAATGCATAATGAACAAACTCATTACATGTACAACCATTAAAAATATTCTTACCATCTTTTTCCTCTTCTAACAAGAAGTCTTATACCTTCTTTAGTCTTCTTTTCTTCATCAAATCTAGTTCTACCACTACTAGGGAAATATCCATGTGTACTTGTGCTTCTAGATAGACTTGACCTAAACATTCAAGTCACTAAAATCCATCTCCACTCTTGTTAGCTCACCTAACTAACACAAACCTAATTTTTCTACTTTCAATCTTCCAAGCAATGTTTCCCTAGTAACCTCCTTAGTGAAAGGTATAAGTAGTTGAATAATCTGAGAAACTTCCCTAAATGGTAGTGTCAAAAATTTTAAGATCTTCCATGAAACCTCATCTTATTCTTTGGTTTCACTATATTTCTTGATTCTTGCAAAAATCTCTAATATCCTAGGTCAATATACATTCTTACAAATTCATCTTCTATCATGTTAGCATCTTGAAATGCACATACCTGATTATGCAATCTTAATATTTTCGTATCTTTATCACCTTCAAAAATAGATTCTAATATTTCAAAATATTATGAGACATTTGTAGTGATTTCACCTAATTATATTCATTTTTTAGAAGAGTTGATAGTAAAGCTTCTCTAGCTCTCACTATTGCACATGAATAGATCTCTTTCTGCTCACTGCATTATTTAATCTTCTCTTCCAACTGCCAATAACACAAACCCATACACATTAGATGAGTCTTCATCTTCTCCTTCCAAATGTAATAGTTGGCCCCATAATATCTAAGACTAGTCATTGATCTCCCAAAGCTATTAAGCTTATCCTTCAAGGACTTGATTCTTTGGTAACAATTGTTAAAATATATAGTCCATGAATATAATTGAAAGAGGGGGTGGGGGGGTCAATTAGTTATACAATAAATATCAAAATTATCTACCTTATAAAACTATAACCATATGAGAACTATAATTAGAAACCACAATAATATACTCTTGCAAAATAACACAAGATATGTTAACTATGGAAACCTTTGATTAAAGGGAAAATTGATGTAGAGAGGATGTGAGATAACTAGGGACAAAGGAAAACCTAGCTATCAAAGCAACCTACAAGAGTAAACATAGTGGAAAATAACTCAAATAATAGAAATCAAATGAGATAGAAGAGCAAAGGTGCTTTATAGATTCATCAAATCATCCACATATAGTTTGTCGAGTTGTAAGGCCTTATGGGTTACGGCCAACATTACAATTTAGGCTTCAATCTTCAATGATAAATTTTCCATTCAAACTTTACTTCTTCTCTTACCTAACCTACTATCCTCTTCCCTCTAAGACTCTATGAAAGACCTCTTTAAATACTTGCATGGCCACAAGCTGGTCTGTTACAAAATACCAACTAAGCAACCCCTTAAATTAAATACAAACAAAGCCACAAGTCACCTCTCAACAAATACACATCATGAAATTAAATAAGAATGGTCAACCCAATTTGGAACTAGACATAGACAACTTAGTTACGGGCACTTAGCAATGCTAAGAACTCAAAAACAATTGCAAACTTGACAATCACTATGAACTCGACATCAACCCCAAACTCAAAAAATACTACAACCTTGGAAAACACCAAGAACTCAACAAATATTATGAACTCAACATCCTCAATAACTTAGCAATGCAAGGCATTGCAACTTGGAAGCAACTAAGGAACAAGTCAAACATGTAGGATAGCAATGCAACCCAGGATGCTCCTACATCAAACAAGTTAGGTTGAAAAAAATGATTCTCCTAAACCATTGAGATGTCACAACCTAAGTTGAATCCAGCTTACTTTTGGAAATCTATGTAGTATCTTCTACTAGTATGTTCTTCTACTTCACCAAATACTTATAGTAATCCTTTCCAATTGTGCTTTTATAAACCCTCTAATTTGACACCTATTTAACCTCTTCAATCTACTTCTTAGGATAATCATCATGTACAACAACTTCATCATTTGACTCATGATATTTATATAAATAATCACTACTGATTATAGAAGATATATCCATGTCATTAGGAAACTCAACTTCATAAGCATTACCAATGTCAAACTTTCTCAATATCTTACAAAGTCCAGACTTCTTCATCTTCAACTTATTGTATGTTCCAATAAGAAATCTTCATTTCATCAAATGACCAATCACCTCATCACAAATCTCAAAAACATGATGTCTTCTAAACTTATCATCATTCTCCTTATAGTTCTAATTACTTTATTATAACCTTAACTTTACTTCCTCATCCAGAGACTTCATAAAATTAGAAAATTCTTCCCCTGCTACACTTCTCTTATGTTCACTAGCAGAATACCTTAAATCCAATATCCCCTTATGTTGTATTCTAGTAACAATTACAATAGGAGTTTTCCTAGTACTCCTATCCATAGAATTATTATATGAAAATTCAGCTTGTGGCAATACTAGCTCCCAATTACCTAGCTTCTATCCAACTAAACATCTTAGCAAATTACCCAAGATTCTATTAATAACCTATGTTTTTCCATCTATCTATGGATAAAATGTAAAACTAAACTTCAACTCAGTAGCCTTCTTCTTCCACAAATTCTACCAAAAGTAACTAGTAAACTTATTGTCTCTATTAGAAATAATACTTCTTGGTAATCCATGTAATCTAACAATCTCTTTAAAGAAAATCTTAGCATCTAATGTCTTCTTACATGGTATAAAATGAGAAATTTTAGAAAGGTGATATACAACAAAAAAAATAGAATTATACCCCTTCACTATCTTAAGAAATTCAAGAACAAAATCCGTACTGATGTCACTCCAAGGTTTCTCAAGAATAGGAATAGGTGTATACAAAATAGTATTTTGATTTACTCCTTTTGCAACTTAGCAAAGTCCACAACTCTTTAGAAACTTTTGAACATCCTTATACATCTAAGGCTAATAATACTTATTTTTCAACAAACATAATTTCTTATCAATTCCAATATGTCCAACCAATCAAACACTATGTTTTCTCTTAATCAAATTCAACCTCATAAAACTCTTAGAAATTCACAATAGAATTCCCTTAAAAAACATACCTTCTTGAATAAAATATTCATCAAACTTACTAGTTTATTCTATCAAACTAGGTGCTTTGCACTATCTCCATGTCTAAGAAATTAGGTTCAATTTCATACAACTCCTTAGATTTGTCATACTTGGAGATTGGAACAATGCTTGATATCTATTCAATGTAGTCAATAGCTCAGATGAAACTAGCTTTTAGAATCATTTCTAGTTCAGCTTTGACAAGCAATGCAACATGAGGATGCATTTTTCTAAGTTTTTGTTTGACTAGTTTAACTCTTGGTGCAATAGACAAGTGATGCATTAAGAGATAAAGATCTAGTCCTAGTATATCTAAATATGTTCATGCAAAGTTTATCTTTTTCTCTTGGAAGAAGTCAATGAATTCCTCTTTCTCTTCTGGAGATAGTGATTGTGCAAGATGTATTATGTGAGGATGTTCTTCTGTTCCCAAGTTGATTAGTTGTGTTGGCTCTATAAAAATTGATGATCTTTCCTAAAAATGACTAGGAAGTGCATCAGATATCCCATTGGCAGGCACCTTTGAGAGGGTTTCACCATTGGATACGTATTTTACTTTTACTATTTTAGGTTTTGATACTTCCACAATGTTGTTTTCACCATCAAACCTTCTATTTCCTTTTTTTTATTGTAATACTAAGATATTTGTTGTCAGCTTTAGTCATGTTGACACTTTCTTCACTAGTGGAAGATGTTATTAGTTCGACAACATTTAAGTAGTAGGTAAGAGCATAGTCATTCTAGAATGTAGGGAATTTACTAGATGCATTAGAATTTCAGTCTATGAGCTCTAGATAGGTGAGTGAAATAGATGTGATGGGTTCGATTCTAGTCATGGTATAATCATTAAATGCTTGGACAATCAATTCAATGCCTTTAGTAGCTTTGTCCATAAGTGTGTTTGAATTTCTTTGAGCACTAATGTCATTAATTCAAGACTTGAGGACATTAGTGATAGGATTTATCTGACCTAACCCTAGATGACTCACCTACTTCAAGGAGGTTTTCATAAACATGAACTTGATCTATGTGTTTTTTTGTAGTTTCTTCTGAGAGAGTAAAATTCATGCTCTTGAGAATCTATGCTACATGGAGACATACTATAGAACTCATCAATAGTGATAGGGAAAAATTCTCCTTCATCTTCTAGATTTTGACAAAGGTACTCAATGTGTAGAGAATGACTAGATTCTTCTTGTTCTTGTTGAGTATGATGTGAATTAGTAGTATCATTAGAAGAACCACTATCACCATTCATGTTACTAACATGTGGTACAAATTAATTTGGTTCTGCAAAGAATTTAGCCGAATCATCAGAAATTAGATAGGGATAAGGATCATCATTGTCACTATTGTCTTCATGGTCATCAAACTTAGCTTGTAACTCATGTTGAGATGAAATCTCATTTTATAGTATGAATTTGTTAATCCTTAGATGGAAGGGAGTCTTCTTGAAGCCTAGACCAGATGTGTCTTGATTCCTTCTAGCTATCACTTTAATAGAATTAGTCAGACCATTTTTATTGCATCAAATAGGACCAGTTCCCTTGTATCCAAAGCATTTCATGAGTTTAAGACCAGGACCATACTTTTCAAGAGTAATTTCATGAGACTATTCTATGAGGTCAACTGTCATCACTCTACCAAAGAGATTTCTTTCATATATGTTCTAAACATTGACACTTGACATCAATCCTATAACACCAAAAAAGGAACTCAAAATGTTGAACTTGTTCATGATATGCTGAGCTCTTCTTCTTTTTCTTTTCTTTTGTTTTATCATGTCTCTTTGAGCAACTTGATAATGTTATTTTTTACTAGAGAAGTGAGGAGTGGGCACATGATCTTTCCTTTTCTTTATGTTTGTGGTTTAGTTCCAATGATCTAAAGCATCCACCTAAAGGGGGTGTCCACTATAAGAGCCTCTATCTCATATTGGATGGCAATGTACACCTCGACTCCTTTTACAAGGATAAATTAGTCAAGTTGGTTCTTCTCCTTGTTTCTTGAAGTGAACTCTTTATGCTATAGTAAATATTGATGCTTGTCCTATTAAATGAATGTATGGGTCACTATAAGTATACGTAGCACACTTTTGTCTAAAGTTACAAATTCAAGGGTCATTGTAGATAGAATACTTACTGATTACATAGAAAAAGGAGGATCTCTCATGTGTCTGGTGTGTCTATGTTCAAGAAACATTATGGTCATCCTAGCATTTATGATTTGATGCTTATGTTAACTTGCTACATTAAAAGGGACACATGTTCTAGTCATTTTGGCTTCTTTTGCCTTGAATGCTTACATTTAATCATAATGTTAGTGGAGATTGCATGACATCTAGTCTTTTGCTACATGCTTACTAATGATAGTTATTGAAGCTTGGTAACTAGACCTAGGGCTGCATCTAGTTTAAGGTTGAATCTTGCATAAGATTGCATTGCATAAGCACATGGATTGATTGTAGATCTACTTACATCCTTTGTGATTAAAAATTGTTGGTTTCTTCAAAGTATCATGCTTCTCCATGGCTGCATAAGCGTTTGGTTCTTTGGTTTGTTCTCTCAATCTTCAAGGAATACATGTTGCTATCAACAAAAAATAGAACACTGCATTAGATGTTAGTTCATTCAAATTTTGCATTTCATCCATAATTTCATGATTCATCTCATCTACACTACATTCACACATCATATCATATTTTCTTTCATATTCATAAGCATAAACATATCAAGTACATCAAACTAAAAAGAGAGACAATAACACATGTGAATGCTACTCAAATCAAAATCTTAGATATATATATATATATATATATATATATATATACATCAAAAGTGTACATCTAAGAAAAACTGGATGCTTCTCAAGTAGTATCAATGTCAAAAATGATACAAAATAGTGTTGGCACATAAATTGCTAAAGAGCTAGATCAAAGTCAGAATACATAAGAAACTAACTCTTCCATTTCCCCTCACCTCTTGCTAGTGGCAGAGGAGTAGGATGAGGAGGCATCACAGGTCTCACTACAGGCTGTGCACCTCATGAGTCTCGTCCATACTATAAAAGTTGAGACACCTACTCATCCTCATCTAGTACAACCACTAGATAAACTACAAAATAGTAAGCACCCTTGGCTGACTATAACTAGATCTCATCTTTTTGTTGCTTAGATCTCCTATCTACTAGCTCTAATTTCTCTCATATCTTATGAATCTCACGCTTCTTGTCTACAGTCTAGGAGCCTCTCATAGTTACCTATATATGCAGTTCTCCTTGCTACTATTGTGTAGTGCATATCCACTCTTTAGCCCTCCTTAGAGCCTCCTGGGTCTATGCTAAGACATCCCCACCTTAGGTCCCTATAGAAATCTAGTATTGCATCTCCTCACCTCCTACTTAGTTGGCTACTTGACTGGCCATTACGTCTTTTTGCAAGGTCTTTGTGTGTCACCTCCTATGGATTATATAGATCTTATCTCCCCTCATGGCCTCATCTACCCTATCCCACTACCACTTTCACTTGGGTCCACTCTCATCTTCCATGGTGGAATCTACACTTGGCATGTCCTATGTCTCACTTTTTGTGGCTATTGTGGTAGTCAATATAGTGCCTATACTAAATAGATCAGTATGGTCATTCCAACTAGATTTGTAAATTATGGAAAAGGATGACTCACAAAATGTGCCAAATAAGTTGGAGTCATCCCCCTATCTGCTACTATAGGTAGATAGTCCCACCATGTCACAACCAAGTTGGGCACATCTATCATAGATCTCCCTAGATCTAACCTCGAGGATCATTCACGGTCCAAATTTGTTGCTAGCTATGTGTAGAAGTACTCCTATTAAATGTCCTACAACTGCCCATATTATTAGCATAGGCAAGTAAGTGGGAATCTCTCCACTATATACACAGATTAACCTATCAATGGTCGCAAAGAAAAGATATGCCCTAGTGCCCGAGGTGCATTGTCCCAATCCTTTGTCTCTCTCCAAAGCCAGCATACTATTGCCACCAAGTCATCAAGATGCCCCCTCCACTACTTAGTCTTCCCCAAAATTGTCTAGGTAAGTTGGCCTTTGTATCTACAAATGTATGGCTCCGTGGGTTGCCTCTCATCCAAAAAAATAAGCCTTATAACTAGTAAGTGCTCCCATGCCCAGATCTGAAGAACATAGGCCCTAACAACCATGTTCTTCCTCTCATGGTACACAATCTCATGCATCTCATGGAACATGCGGATGAGCATGCACTAAGCTCATCCATATCTCTTTGGGTTCTCCAACATCATTTGGAGCATTTGGCCTCACTCACACTCCAATCTATGTTAGCATCTATCAAACATCAAGAAATAGATGGTGAATATCCCCAACACCACTAGAAATCTATGTGTGTATCCATATGTGTGGACCAGCACCTCCCACATGATGGCTCTACCCATGGTCAATTCCTCCTCAAACATAATCTTCAGTGCCTCTGTGCCTATCTATGAAACTATGTCATAAACTACTCTTAGCTTGTGGAAGGGTAACCATAGTATCGGGTAGATGCCTCAAGTGTAATAGTCATCTCTTCTTATGGAAGTTGAGAGCTATTCATCTCTAAATGGAAATGCTTGACTAGTACTATTAGAAGGTCGTGATTCACCAACACTGATAAGACATTCCTAATCTATCAAATTGTACCATATCGACATCATCAAGCCACTGTAACAAAGCTCCATAAGGTGGGTAATGGGATCAAAATCTAATATTAGGAAATGTAACCTACACACACAAACACAATAGGCAAATCATCAGTCTCTGATAAATGAACATGGAAAAAAAATCAAAAAATTGCATCGGTAAATCAAATTTCAAATTTTAAAACTTGTATTAAACACCATATCATCATGTGAACATAAAATTTCTTGTGTAAGATTGCATATCTTCATACAAGGATACACTTTTTCATGTGAAGGGAGATTAAACTATGGGCAAAAGCACACAAAGTTTAGGGCTTTTTGTGCGACACATGTGTATCTCCCATGTGAGAAAGCCCATTACCCCAAGTGAAGTAGTACATACTTGGTACTTCTTCACATGAGATTTGATTAGGTTGGCATGAGGAGAGACATCCTCACATGAGACCCAATGCACAATAAATTAAAAACACCTAAAAACATGCTAAAAACACATAAAACTTGTAAGACTTTGGTATAGCTCTAATACCATGTAAGAATTTGTCTTAGGTCAAAATGACACCAAGATCAACAAGCTTGCTCAAGAACAAAGAACAATATGGACCAAATGATGTATGATCATAATAATAATATGAAAATGAATTAATGTCTAAATATTTTCATATCAGATCATTCAATAATTGATGTACAAGTACACTAAAAATTCCTATATATAAACACCTCTAGAATGACTAGGAGTTAGCAAAATGATAAGCCTCACAACTAAGCACATGTCCACCAAGAGTGGATGATCTTCCAGTGAGAACAAAAGTTAGTGTGATGATGAGAGGATGAGCTTTAGGGTATGTGCAGGATCATGGTGTCCCAAAAAGTGGCATTTTGAAAAATCTATAGTTCTAAAAATATCTCAAATCATTTCAAAATATATTCAACCTTTTTTCCCACCTACCCTGATACTAAATCAAAATAATTAATATCTTTATAAGGTATACTATATCTTTTGATACCAAACCTATATGGTCAACTTTAAAAAAATCCTAAAAATGTGCTTTTGGCCTATATTTATGTGATTTTTACTTCAAACATGTAGCTGATGACCTTTTTTTACCAAAATTTGATGAAATAAAAATGGTTTCTTCAGAATGTTCTTATCTTTTTATAAATGTAAGGTTTGTCAAATTATGAGTTTAGTAAGTAATTTTTACTTATTTTCTAATGGAGTTATGTATAAATTGCTAACTAACACACTACTTGAAAAACAACTATAACTTTCCAATGGTACAACATTTTTTAAATCCAAAAGATGCATCACATTGTATGTTTCTTCTACTTTAAGGAAAAAGATGAAAAATTGAATTTTGCAGAGTTTTGAATAAGTTAACGTGGTCAAACACAAGTGTTTTTTAATTCTAAAAATACTAAAGTTAAAAATTAATTATTAATTATTACTTCAGAATAAAAATACACAAAAATATGTGTCACATATAGGCATGAATCTACTACTTATATCTAGAATATTATTAAAAATGATTATCATTTGATTTTGATTAAGGTGGTCAGACATATGTCTACTTCTTATTTTTGTTCTAAAATTTTTGTAATATTGCATTAAAATTCAAAATTTTGACCAATCAATTTATTTTTTTTTGAGATAAGTCCTAGTAATTTACAAACTAGATTCAATTTTCTAAAGATTCTTTTCTCTCAACTTTTTGATATAAAGTTAATAACAAGTAGAAAATTGCATAATTTGGTTGATCATGATCCTACACATACCCTTTACATAGGTGCATTATGTAGAAAGATGTTCTAGACACAATGTGCTTAATTAGAGTGTGAACATTGTGTTCTCTACATGACAACTCAGTTGATTATGCAAACTCTTGTATTGTAGACATCATGTGCTAAAATGAGTTGCTAATTATTGTTTTGTGAACAAGACAACTCATATGAGTACGCATACTCCTAGGTTTCTAACTAATAAATAATAAAATAATTCATTAACCTAAGTAAACTTAAGTAAAGTGTAAATAATAATTAATTACTTACACTAACATGCCCCCTTAAGTGAAACTTAGGTGAATGCATTTAAGCTCACAAAAGCTATGATGAAATGCATAATGGGTCCTAACTACTAGGTCATGTTAGGTACCCAAGTACAAATGCAATGATGTACATACAATTCAATGAAATGTAGTCTCTCTAAGGATGGAGAAAGAGGGAAAACCTCATGGGAAAATCCCTCCCACAAAAAGAGAGATAAGTACAATAAATAAAGATGCATGTATGGATGGAGTAATCAAGACACCCCCATTATGACATACATCATGCATATACAATACAAAATCCCTCCATGAAGTTCCCCCCTTAGTGAAGGATCTCCTGATAATGAGTATTTGAAGAAAAAAGAGAATCCATTGCCTACAAACAATATTTTTCCCTTCAGGAAGAAGATATGCCAAGTATAGGTGCAAGTATGCTTCCCACTGTGGATAGGAAAATGGAAGAGGGATCCATACGTAGTATGTTATGGATGTTTCCTCTTAATTCTGCTCATATGTTGACAAGTTTTTGATGAATGTAGATGCCATGAACCAATTTGGTGGATGTTGAAAAGAAGGTGGCAAACAAGGTAGCATGTCCATGTATGAAAGTTAATCAACCTCCAAAGGAACCAAAGCATTTTGATAGGAATATATGCAAAGAGAAGCAATGTAGCCTCCCCTCAATAATGAATGTACACCAATGAAAGAAGCTTCTTGTTGACTGAAGAACCTACACCATGAAAACTGAGTGATGTTCCTCCTTGTAGGAAAAAATGGTGCCATAGTTGTAGTATAGAATGATCCCCAACTAGTAGGAAGAATCCTTCAAAGATAAGATGTCTAAGGAAACTAGAATATAATCTACAAAGACTAATATGTCTCCTCTAAAGTAAAGGAGTCCTTATGATGGAGATATCATTGTTTGAAAATCACCTATGCAACAATTTTTATTGAATCGCCACTATCGCACCTCCAAAATTCAAATGACTCTAAATTTCACCTTAGATGCCTAATTTTAATGAAAAAAAGTTGATTTGGGGGTTTTTTGACCTTTTGAATGTGATTCCAATATCTAATTTTCACCAACAAACTGCAATATTCACTTGTAAAAAATCTCTCCTACTAGCTTGATGGCCAAAATGTTTTCAAAAAATAATCCAAATCTAAAAAAAATCCATCTAGATGTAAATAAAAAATGTAGATCTGAAAATTAATTGCATAGATCTGATGAGATCATACCAATTTCACAAATCAGGCCTTCGAATTCTAGTTTGCACAAAAAAATTGCCTCAAATTTAACTATGGCCTAGGGTAGACAAATCTATTTTCAAAATTCACCAAATCAACGCTCCAGACACAATGGTAAGGTTTGCTTTGGCTCTAGACACTCCTAATAGCTATAGATACTCCAAATTTGAATTGTGGTCCTTTGAGAGGTGAAGCAAAAAATAGTTTCCAATGGTTATGAAATTAAGCTCTCTTAGCTTTGATAACATGTAAGAATTTGGTATAGCTCTAATACCATGTAAGAATTTTCCTTATGGAAAAATGACATCAAGATTGAGAAGCTCAAGAAAAAATCACAATATGGACCAAATGATGTATGATCATAATAACAATATGAGAATGAATTAATGTCTGAATCTTTGGATATTAGAGAATTCAATAATTGATGTATTCAATGAATCACAATATTCATATGAATACACGTACTCCTAGGTGTCTAACTAATAAATAATAAAATATTGCATTAACCTAAGTAAACTTAAGTAAAGCGTAAATAATAATTAATTACTTACAATAATTGAAAAACACGCAAAATTAAATTCAAAGCAAGCTTATCGACTACTCACCAAATGTCCATACTTTGTTGGCTAGCTGTGTCATCGGGAATGCTTGAATTGATGTGTAGAAAAGGGGACCTCCATTTTTTCCTTAGAGCTCTCTTCTCCACAAAAGACAAAAGTTCAAATGATTTGAAAATGACCCTTTTTGCCCTTATATAGGTTTTTACCTAATTTTTTCAAGTCCTCTATTTGGCGTGAAAATCATCCATAGCTAATTTGACCATTCTAAATCCATTTTCAAGATTGAATTCAAAATATAACACACTTTAACAACCCAAAAAATGCATTTTTAAATTTTGGGACTAACGCGACCAAATGCTTGTGTAGTCCAATTTTTTTGATACTTTCTAAATCTTGGAATATCTTCAAATCATATTTTCTTCAAAATTTACAAAATTTCTAAAGTAAACACTAGTCAAATTTGGTCAACTTTGGTCAAACTCAGTCTTTTGGACCTCACAATAACTTCAAATTGACTCCAAATTTTCTTCTAGTCATTTTGATCTCTTCATTATTCTTGAAAATCTTATATTTCTTTAATATCTCTTGATATACTACTTTTCATCACTATTTCTAGTGTGTCATCTTTTGATTTCTCTCTTGAAGAAGTAGGATGATTACATCATTGAATTTGAATTTCAACATACTCTGAATCTTGTGTCCTCATCACTTGGGGCATCTTATAAATTGAGCCACATTTTTCCCCTCTATCTAACATCTATGGAATCTATCTCATCTTTTCATCAATTGATCACATCTTATAGCAGTCCTTATCAGAGCTCAATGGATAGGTATCGAAATAGTCTTAACCCTGACTCTTGAGGATCAATCATAATTTTGGGGATGATTTTATGACTCATGATTATATTGTGTTATCTTCTATGGACTAGTATTTAGGTGTTCCATCTAGACTTTTGAGGATTAAGCTTTGTTCTAGAGATAATTCTAAATTCTTGCTAAGGATTGAGCTTCGTTCTGGAGATAATCTTATCTATTTGTTGAGAATTAAGCCTCATTCTGGGGATAATTCTATAAATCTTGATTAATCTCATCATCTTTTAATGGTAGGTATTGGAACAGTCTAAATATTGACTCTTGAGGATTGAGTCTGGTTTTGAGAACAATTCTATCAAATTTGACAATCTTTGTTTTATCAATTTCAGTATCTAGGTGTTCTATCTAGATCCCCTAAGGTTAAGCTTCATGCAAGAGATAACCTTTAAAAGCTTATAAATTTCATAATATAGGTGTTCTATCTAGATCCCCTAAGGTCAAGCTTCATTCTAGAGATAATACTTAAAAGCTTATCAATTGGTCTTTGTGTCATCAATTTTTGAACTAGTCTCATTTCTTGATCTATGCTTCATACTTCTAATTTCTCTAAATCAAATGTATTACTATCAAATTCATTCAAAGTGAGTAAAAATTTAATACCCCAAATTTTTACATTGCAATAGTAACCAATTTTGGTCTATTCAGTTCTTCCTAAGTCCTATTTTACTAGGCAATTCTAATTCTAATAATCGCTACTTGACCTAGGTGCCAAATGAAGAAAAACCTAAATTGCATTAATCACACTATGTATTTAATTCCTTAGTATTGACTCAAATTATCTATAATAAACCTATTTATTTAATTTTATTTAATTATAAGTGTTTACACTCTAATTAAATTTAAATTAATTCTTTAGCTAATGTACAAAGGAATTAAATATATTTGATTTGATAAGATATCTCCTTTTTTAATTATTCAATTAATTAAAGTTTATCCAATTATGAGGTCATATTATATTTTATTAAATTAAATATTCTCTCCAAATCTTCTCTTCAATTCAGAAATGCAAAGTCTGGGTGAACTAAAAATTAGAAAAAAAATCAAATTAGTTAACTCCTTTTTCCACTCAAAAGCAATTAGTTAACTCCCTTTTCATACATAATCTTCCATTACAATTGAGTCTCATCTTCAATCTTTACCATCCATTCTGAATAATCTTGATTGTCAATTGATTCTGGGGTTCTATTTGAGAAGCCTTTGATTCCTCATTATAGAGGCTGAATGAAATTTGCATCAAACTTATGCTAGAATATCTATTCATTTTCTCTTGAATTCTTAGCTTAATATGTTTGCATCTCAATATCATATAGTTTAATAATACATCCATTTACATTAATTTTTCTTTCCTATTCTTAACATAATCTTGTATACATTTAGGTTAATCTTTCATATCTCATATTGCTTAAAATCCTTCATTCTAGAAATTTGGTTTCTCAGTTCTTGTTCTAAGATAAAAGGAAAAATCCTTCTAGTTAGAAGGCAATAGGTCAAACTGTTGAATTACATGGATAAATAGTCTCATATTTTTTTGGGGATGATCTTTTAGATATTGACCATGTTGATGTGTGTGTGAGGAATTGAGGCCCACATTTCACATATACACATCTTTGTCAAAAAAGAATGTCTTCTTCTTAATGCATCAACAACTTGATTAGTGACTCCACTCTTATGCTTAATCAAAAATGTGAAACTCTGCAAATACTCAACCCACTTTCATATGTCTTTGATTCAACTTATGTTGACTTCCCAAGTATTGTAAAGCTTTATGATTAGTAGAAAACACAAAATCCTTAGGAATCGGATAGTATCTCCACTCCTTCAAGGCTTGAAAAATTGAATAAAATTCTTGATCATACACATAATACTTCCTTTTAGAATCATTCAAATTCTCACTGAAGAAAGCAATAGGTTTATCTTCTTGACTCAATATAGCTCCTATTGTACTACCACTCACATCATATTCAACTTGAAATACCTTATTGAAATCAAGAAAAGCTAAAATAGTTAACTCATCCACCTTTTATTTCAAAGTATTAAAACACTTATAAGCTCCATGTGTCCACTTGAATTTCTTTTTATCTTCTCTCATTTTCTTAGTCGTTGCATTATAAATAGAACTTAAATATCTTATAAATTTCTTGTAAAAACTAGCCAAACCATGAAATGAACATACCTTACCCACATTCTTAGATGTAGGCCATTCCAAAATTGCTTTAACCTTCTCTAGATCCATTCTCAAACCATCATTTGAAATCATATATCCCAAATACACAATCTCTTCTTTCATAGAAGATCACTTTTTCAAGTTAATCATCAACTTTTCCTCTTTCAACCTCTATAACACTTGTCTAACATGTTGAAGATGTTATTTCTTAGTTTAATAGAATACTAGAATATCATCATAATAAACAATCAGAAACTTACCCGAAAATCTCTTGAGAACCTCATTCATCAACCTCATGAAGTACTAGGTCCATTAGTCAAACCAAAATGTATTAAAAACCATTCATAAAAGCCAAATTTTGTTTTGAAAGTATCTTCCATTCATCACATTCTTCAATTAAATCTTTGTAAAATATGTTTCTCTAGTCAAATAAACCATTATGTCATCAATCCTTGGTATAGGAAACCTATATTTCACTATGATTTTACTAATAGCTCTAGAATAAATACACATTCTCCATTCTCCATTCTTCTTATGTGCTAATATAGTAGGTCTAACACATGGACTCAAACTTTCTCTGATCAAACCCTTCTTTAACAACTCATGCACTTGTATCTTAGGTTCTTCATTCTCACTAGGTGTCAATCTATATGATTCTTTTTTCAAAAAACTAGCTCTAGCAATCAAATCCATACAATTTCTTATACTTCTCATAGGAGGCAAAAAAATAGGTATATCCTTTGCAGAAATGTCTTTATACTCATTCAAAAAAAATTTGATTTCCATTGACACTTGTTCAGTACTACTAGTTTATGATGTCACTCAATCACCACTAACTTCTATCATGCAATCACTACTGGCTGCCACTGGGTTAACACTATTTTATGATGCTCAATTACTTCTGGCACAACCCACTCTCCTAGAAATTATGGAAAAATAGATATGATTCTTCTTTATTTCCTTTTCAAATTTATTTCTATCAACCATCTAAATTCTCACAATAGTACAATTAAACTCATCTAGACCTTCAATTAAATGTAATAATATTTTTTTTCTCTCATTTACCCAAAGAGTGTATTGATTAAATATTTCATCATGTATAACATATATATCATATTATCAAGGTCTACTCAACAAAATGTGACAACAATCCATAGGCATAATTGTTAGTCTCGAAATGGTTTTGATCCTTTAAATAGGTGATTAAATCCTTTAATAGGGTAACACTTCTTGTAAAGTGTTTGTAAATAATTTAAATAGGTCACTATTGATAGTGTAAAGTCTTTGACAGGGTAGGCCTTTAACACGGTAGACCATCAAAAGTGGTTAAACATTATTGTTGCAGTAATTTTTGTCAGTATCATCCCCACCCCAGTTTTACCTTCTTATTCCTGGAGGGTTTTTGGGTTACCAAAATTTCTAGTCTTATGTGGTGATGCTCATGTGTTTATCATAATTTCCTAATGTTGATATGAATGCATATACATTTCAATATTATGTTATTAAGGATTTGTGAAAAATAGGTTAGAAGCTAGTACTTTTGATTCACACCCCCCCCTCAGAAGCATTCTTTCCATTATGATATTCCAACAATAATATCACACAAAACTTCAAAAAATAATGTCCAATCTTGAACTTCACAATACATTTTTCACTTACCAATACCTTATTTGCATCTTTGATACATGGAACATGATAGGGTTTATGATGCTTCAACCTCTGCAACTATACCTTTGTAACCAAGTCTCTTGATGCAAAATTTGCAGAACTTCCAATGCAAAGATCACCTTGTGACATTTTCTAGCCATCTTACATCTAGTCTTGAAAAGACTTCTCCTTAAGATGTGTTCCTCATCATTTTCCTTATTACATAAGGTTCTTCTCACCATCATATTTGCTCCAGCCTCAAGTCCACTTGGTGAACCCTTAATGTCTCCTTGAACCACAACATTTATGTTACCTTTCCCACTTTTACAAGATCTACACTCAAAGGATTTATACCCTTGTTTACCACATTTTATAAAGATTAACCCAAAATCCACCCCTAGAATAAGAATTATCTCGTCCTTAAAACCAATATCTCCTTGGTAAGAATCACCACCTTTCCACTTGGTATTTTATTTACCATCATTCTTCTATTTAGATTTTCCCTTATCTTGTACAAAATTGTCTGATCTGCCACCTTCTCCATAAAATCTACCTCTGCTTCTCTGGAATCTACCACCTCTACCTCTCTATCATTGTTCATGCTTCTTTGTCAAGATCTCCTCAGCTTTCAAGGCATATTAATATACTTCCTCCACACTCTCTAAGTTCACAAAACTGATCTCATCTTGAATGCCAAGTCTTAATTCATTGATATATCTTCTAATTTTCTCCACATGTCTAGATCTAATGTCCAATCTATATAATTCATCAATATACTCTTTTATAGTCACATCCCTTTGTCTAAAATTTTGCATCTTTTGTAACAATAAAATTTGGTAATCAATAAAAAGGAACTTTTTCTTTACCTTGTTCACCATTTTTAGCCAAGTCTTGATTTCCTCCTTTCCTCTATTTTTTCTATCCATTTGTAGAAGTTCCCACCACAGTAAAGCATGACCCTTCAAATTAGTAACTCCAATTTTCACCCTCCTATTATTACGAGTATTTCCATACTCAAAGAACCTTTCCATATGAAAGATACAATCCAACATAGCTCTGGTATCCAATTTTCCATCATAAGAAACAACTTCCAAAACAACTTTTAAATTTTGCCTAGATAATACTCTCAACAATCTTGCCTCATGTTGATGTTTTTCAAGTTTTGGATTAAGGTTTGGGGCTATTTCATCATCACTCACATCATCAAGATGTGCTCATCTCCTCTAGGTTGTCTTCACATCATCTAATCTTGGTGAAATATATCTCAATGTATCCAATATGACATTGTCAATTTATTTCATCTACCTCAAACCATCTTTACAATCAAGTTCCTGCAAGATTGTAACCCTCTGCAAGTTACAGGTCAAATCCTTAGATCTTCCACCACATAACCTTATTAAATTGGAGTTCTACATGATCTAATCTATACAAGGATGAACCTCAAGCTCTGATACTAGCTAACGTAGGGAGGACATTAGATAATAAGGCCCAAAGGAACACCTAGTTATCAAAACCACCCATAAGAGTAAACATGGTGGAAAAAAAAACTAAGAAAAACAACCAAAGTAGATAGAAGAGCCAAAGTGCTATACAGATTCATCAAATCATCCACATAAAAGCCCAACTATAAGGCCTTCTAGGTTATGGCTAACATTACAATTAAAGCTTCAATCTTTAATGATAAATTTTTCATTTCAACTTTACTTCTAGTCTTCCCTAAACTATTATGGTTTTCCCTCTAAGAATCTAACCAATGCCCATTTAAATACTTGCATGGCCACAAGTTGGTCTATTATAAAATACCAACTAAATAAACCCTTACATTAAACACAAACCAAGCCACAAGTTAGCTCTCAATAAATAGACATAAAAAAATTAATTAAGAAATGTCAGCCCAAACTAGAACTAGACATAGACAACTTGATCAAAGAAGATCCAAAACAATATTGGCATCAACAGTGCTAAGAAATTGGCAACAACTACAAACTTAGAAACCACTGCGAACTCAACATCAACCATAGACTTAGAAACCACTAGGAACTCAGAAAATGTTACGACCTTGGCATCCTCAAGAACTTGACAATGTAAGGAATTGCAACTCAACATTAACTAAGGAACAAGGAGAACAAGCAAGATATCAATACAACCCAAGATGCTCCTACATCAAATACCCTAGTGGGGATAGTACCCACAAGATGATGTACTAATATAAATATTCCTTGTTAGAGGAAGACTCTTGTTAGGAGTCTATAACAACATTCGACACATATCAGTCCCTATTAGGAGATTCCAACCATGTTAGAAGTTGTGAAAATCCTGTTAGGAGTTGTGGAAGATAGTTGGACCCATTGCCCAAATAGCTTCAAGGGCAAGATTAATGAAACAATAGCCTAAATGATGTTTGCATTATTCATTGTAGAATAATAGAATTGAGTTATACATCCTTCCTCTTTCTCTATCATATAAACCAAACTTTTTCTCATTCTATTCTAGTAACCAAATCACAAAACTCACATCCAATAATCCCTTGGATTGCTTACTCATATTTAATAAACACTATGCTTCCTTTGGAAATTTTCTCTCAATATAATAATATTATTTACAAACAAGGAAAAAATATTTTCTTTATACCATATCATCAAAATAATTCCATAAGTCAGCCTTGAGGCTTTGCCCATTAATTACAATAATATAATCAATTAATTAAAATTACAATAACATTGTTAGCTTAGATTCTATACAACTTCTCACATGTGTGATAATAGGGCTTGCACATCCACTGACATCATCAACAGACTATCCTCTATCACTAGTTGACTACTCATCTTCTTATTACATCTTAGATGAAAGATATAAAATGCACTTGGTCTTTGTACTTTTCTTAGTAAATCAAGTAAAAATTATGTACATCTTCAAATTAGGCTCTATGCATTGAACTTTAACATTAGATCACAATATACAACATGTCCTTAGTTGCGTATTACTAGACAATCAAATCATTGTTCATACAACTAAGATCTCTTTCTCCTACTCCACCAATCTTCACGTACTTAGTGCTATGTTGACATCAATGAAAAACATAGTCATGGATGCAACATCTCAATACTCTCCAATGCTAATGATACTCCCCTAATGTAGTATTATCAACATTCATGCTATCAGACCATGGAGACACTTTTGTGTTGGGTTTTCATAAACGTTCTAGGCTCTTCATGTTTAGAATAGAGATCTCACAAGGGTTGAAATCCATATCCAAAGCTAAAGACATTGATCATTTAATGACACAATCAATGGTTTGAAAGTTGTGTAGTGATGCACTGATGAACTAGAGTTGAATGCAAGTTTTGGAATCAAGCAAGATCCTTGTCCCAAATTTAAATAGAATCTTATCTCTCCAAAATATGATAGGTTATTGTACACTTCAACATCACCATCCTGTAGTATTTGATAGAGTACCAATAACCCTCACAAGCTCATAGTTACTACCGCTAGAAGAGTGATCTACAAATGCACTTAGTTTACCTTGGGGACACTTTTTTGTTGGGTGTTCACAAACATTCTATGTTTTTCGTGGACAAGAAAAAAGTGTCACTACAGTTCACCCTCATATCTATAGCTAACATTACTGAAAATTCAAATCTATGATTAGTGGTTTGAAATACACATTTTCCAACAATTAACAGAGGTACACTACAATTTTTTGCATCAGGTAAAACTGTCATGCCAAATTTAAAGATAATGTGATCTACGTAAAAGCGCAAGCCAGTGTCACCTTTTATAAAGCAAAAGGATCCCAGAACACAAAGTGTTCAAATTTAATGACAAAAAAATGTTTTTTGTCTTTAGAATTTAAAAATGATGTGGGAGTCACTGTTAGATGAATTTTTGAAAAAGAAATTGAGTAAAAATTGATTCATTTAAAAAATATTGAATTCCTTTTTTCAACTAGAGAAAAATATAGGGTGTAGTTCTCATCAAACAAGTATATAAAAATTATCACTTTTACCTTGATTTTAAAATATGTAATAAATTTTTGGGAGGATTTAATGGGAAACAAGATATGAAGAGGAGGAGGGGGGATTTGAAAATGTGTTATAGATGTTTGTGCAATTACAAATGCATATAACAAAACTTGTCTCCTTGGCATCTAAATGTGATGACACTTGATCATACTCACACTTGGCTTCTATGTATACATATTCTTGTTTGTTTTGTTGGCAAACATGTCTTTTCAATTTACTCAATCTCTACTATAATAGTTCATCTTACATATGTGTTTAGCCTCAGCTAGGGTGCTTGGAAATCAATCACTTGCTCGGTATGTAACATGAAACAAACAAGTTCTTATATGCTTAGCCTTTAGTAGATGACATGGTTGTAGTGATCACCTTTCATCCTTTCCTATTAAATGAATAAGTGCTTGGACACTAATAGGAAACATAGGTAGAGAGATCAACAATATCACCCTTTGATAATAGTGGAAAAAAGACTTTGTCATTAATAGTCATTTTATTCAAAAATAGTCTGCTTGAGACTAAAATCTAAATCCCCCTTATTATAATTTATCATTCCATTTCCCCCTTGGGCTTATCATAAAAATGTTGATGTCTTGCCAAAATGTCTCCATATCCTTTAAATTCCACTAGTCCTTTACCTTCTTCAAACATGAAATTGAATTTCTAGCTTGGTAGCTAGATCAATTGGACCTTCAATATGTGAAAAAATTGTGTCTTTCTTCAAAATGGTTTGTGCTATGGACACTTGTGTCTAAATTATTTCCAAAATTGGGCAATAACTGAAATTAAATCAATATCAACTTATTTTCTTAATTTACTATGTATAGCCATGAGCTTGGCTAACTTCCGCTAACCAGATGTCAACATATTATATGAAAGTGATCTTGAACTTGCATTCTTTCCCAATAACATAGAACTTTACCTCATATCAAAATGTAATAAATCAATAGGACATTATTTTCTAGTGTAAAAGATTCAACATCAAACAAATCTATGTATAATGAATGAATGTTCTTCAAAATTATTTCTATCTGTGTGATTAGATTGAAAAGTTTTACTTGTCTATTTAAAAGTTCACGAGGTACTTTTTCCAATACTTTATGATCAAAGATTGTCTTAGACCACTACATCAATTTATCATTGGTCTATATATCATCTTAAAATTTGTCAACTATATAGAATAGCTGATCCAAAATTGGATGTTGCCTATCTAGGTTAGTTATGCCAAATGCATCCACAAAAATGTCCTTAATAGTATCTTATACTTGTTTCTTCATCTTCTCTCTCCTTAGTTGTTATTTTTTTCCCTTGCAACTCAGTAGAATTTTTAATTCATGCATGTGCTCTATTGTCAATTATTCAAGTCATGCACAGGTAAAGTAATTACCTCATCTAGACTTACTCACTCATCTTCCATTTCCTCTTATTGAGTTAACACCGCAGATTTTGGAATTGTATCATTGGGTAGTGATATCTGATGTTGTTTCTTTGTCTCATTTGATCTTGATACCTATTGATGTTTCATTTGAGTAGTGTTAGAATTCTTTAGAATAACTAAGTGGGGGGGGGGGGGGGGGGGGTGCGGTGAATTAGTTATTCAAGGTCTAAATGCCCTAATAATACTTTTCTCTAATTATAGTCAGCCCATAAACTTTTCATCCATCCAAACATAAATCAATCATTTTAGCAAATTATAGAAAATCAATATGTAGGGATAAAACATGCAAGATCAACACATGCAACAGTGATTTATGTGGAAACCCAATTTGGGAAAAACCACCAATAACATGCTACTTAATTTTCACTCTTCTAAAGTGATGCCCTATTAAAAGCCTACCCTGTTAAAGGCTTACAACACACTGTTAAATGTGACCTTGTTCGAGGATTTCACCATACTATTAGGAATGGGCTTGGTCAAAGGACTTTTGAACATTCACTTGGAATGTCACCTTGTTAAAGGATTTATAACATGGCTATTAAAGAAACCTAAGTTCATAGGATTTAAACTATCTATTACAACTATTAGAGAGTAATAATACATATTTTGCAGATTTCAAATCACATTTCAGTTCAGTCCTTTTGCCTAGCTTTAATCACTTCAACTTTGATAGCTTGTCATCTCAAGCTTGGTCCCCTTAAGTCTTCTTACTCATCATACCAATCCAACCATATATGTGGTCATTTGTTGAAGTAGAGTATCTATTCTCTCTTACTCCTTAGCACCTCCTTTAGCACTTTATGCTTTCATGCTTGACCTCCTTTCTTCTACTTTGTGACCATGTTACTCCTTAAATAGAAATTTGGATTGCCTTTGCCACTCGATTCTCCCTCTCCAACTTTAGGGTTTCAAGTGGATTAGGTAGGATACAATGTATCTACCCCATATCTTGCTCTTATCTAGAAACTTTAGCTAGAGTCTAGTTGTATTCTCCAAAAATGTTATACATGGTGTTCTATGCCAACAACTCATCACTCTTATCTTCTATTTAATTCACAGAATTCTAGATAACAACCTTGTCAGCTTAGATCTAATGAATCTTTGATCTTAGAAATAATGTAGCAACTCGGCATTATTGGTTTACTGATGCTCGACACTTCTATGTTACTTGGAACTTGTATCCTACTCAACACCTGAAGATCAATTGGCATCTAAAGATCACTCAGCATCTAAAGTTTACTCGGCATCTGAAGTTCACTTGACACTTACTGAAGTTCACTCAGCACTTACTAAAGTTCACTTGGCACTTACTGAAGTTCACTCGGCATCTGAAGATCACTTGCTTGACTTCAACTAGGAATTTTTTTGGCACTTACTAGCTTGCTCGACTCCCTCTCTAATAGACTTAGTTAGGCTTTACAAATGACTTAGCTAAAACCTTACATCTTTGATATGTTTCAGTGTGCCCATTTTCTCTGTCTTAGAGTATTCGTCAATACACTTTTTCATTAATGGCTTAGCTGATCCTTGTACTTCATTACAACATCATAGCTTCAACCTTTCTCTAGGTGTACTAGTTACATCTTATTCATTGCCTCCTTGTCAATCAACAAATTGATAGTATTTGAATCACTAAAGAAATTGTCATTCCTACAAGTAGCAAGTTTGACATCAATGACAAAATAATGATTAAGAACGTTCTTTACCAATTCCATTACTTTTTATATATGATCTCTTCAATCATTTCCAACAATCTCCCTCTTTGGCATTGATCGCAAACCAAATTGACCAATTGATTAATTTAGTTACCACCAAGATTGTATATGTTGTCTGCTACTTTCTTGACTGTTGTATCCTTACTATTGATCTCATATATCTCCCTCTTTCATATATATCTACCTCTTGCTTTGTATTGATAAGTTTTCTGCATATTTCTCCCTCTTTGACATAAATGCCAAAGATGTAGCATCTTTAATATGCAACAATATAAGCTTTACACATGATGTCTTCTCCCTCTGTCACCATGCTTGTGACTGATTTGTTTCTTTTGCTCCTGCTATCATCCTTTGTATCATTTTCTAGATATTTCAATGATTTATTCCTATTGATGTAGGGCAGCTTCCTTGTTGTTTTACACTGCTTGAGTTAGGGCCATTACCCTCAACATGCCTCTAAGATATTCATAAGCATCCTTGGGCAATGGTTTGGTGAAGATATCTGTAGTTTGTTCCTTTGTATGAATATATTCTAACTTCACTTGTTTGTCTTCTACCAATTCTCTAACATAGTGATACTTGATTGCAATATTCTTGGTTTTTGCATGCATTACTAGATTTTTGGATATGTTTATAGCACTTGTATTATCACAATACAATATCATAGGTTTAGTTACCTCTTCTTTCATTCCTTTTAATAGATGTGTGAGCCATACAATGTTTGTGCAATTGACTGCTGCTGCCACATATTCTAATTCTACAGTAGACTGGGATGTGCATGTTTGTTTCTTGCTAGTCCACGTAACTAGCCTTTTACCTAAAAATAAATCACCTCCACTTGTGCTTTTTTTTTCATCAATGTTGCCTCCCAATCTACATCTATATATGCATTGAGCTCAAACTTCTCATTCTTTTTGTAATATAGACCAAAGTTATCAATTCCTTTGAGATACCTCATTATTCTTTTTACTACTATGAGATGATTTTCTTTGGAATTAGCAAATAATCTAGCCACTATTCCAATTGCTAATGCAATGTCTGATCTGCTATGTACAACATATTGTAGCTTTCCAATCATGGATCTGTACATTGTTTGATTGACTTCAGCTGATACATCATTTTTGTTTAGCTTATTTCCTTTTGCCATTGGTGTGCTGACTGGTTTAAACTCCTCTAATCCAAAAAATTTAAGTATCTCTTTGATGTACTTCGATTGTGTCATAAATATACCATTTTTTAGTTGATGTACTTGCAATCCAATAAAAAATTTGATCTCACTAAACATAGACATCTCAAACTCATATTTCATATTGTCAGAAAAGCCTCTACAAAGCACTTCCTTTCCTCCAAAAACTATGTCATCCACAAAGATTTTAGATACAATAATATCCTTACCTTTTTCTAATTTGATGTACATGTTGCTATTATCATCAGTTCTTTCAAATCCTATTTGCACTAGATACTTGTGAAGTCTCTCATACCATGCTCTAGGTGCTTGTTTCAGACTATAGAGTGCTTTATGTAATTTACAAACCATATCCCTATTGTTCTCATCAACAAATCCCTCTAGTTTTTCAATATAGACTTCTTCTTCTAATATACCATTTAAAAAAGTAAATTTTACATCCATCTAATAGAATTTAAAACCTTTATATGTAGAATATGAAAGTAAAGTTCTTACTACTTCCATTCTAGCAACATGGATGAATGTTTCCCCATAGTCTAATCCTTCTTCTTGAGCATAACCCTTGCATACTAGTCTAGCTTTGTTTCTAGTAATCTTGCCATTCTCATCTAACTTGTTTCTAAATAGCCACTTGGTGCCAATCACATTCTTGTCAACTGGTCTAGGAACTAAACTCTAGGTTTTGTTCTTCTTTATTTGATCAATCTCTTCTTCCATAGCTTTATACTAGTCATCATCTTGTAATGCACCATATATTGTCATAGGTTCAGATTTGCTGATCAAACATGATTCATGTTTTAGTCTATTCCTTGTCATTGGTCTTGCATCTTTGTCACCAATTATCTATTCAACAGGGTGATGTCTTTTTACATATTTAGATAATCTTGGTTCTGTCCTTGTTTCCATGTTTGATCTTTTAGATTCAGGGTCACTATGCACTGAGTTGTTAGGTTGTTCTTCATCTCTTTCATGTGTACTGACTTCGGGATCTTCATTCTACAGCTCAACTTCTGAATGTAACTCAACATTCACTGCTTATGACTTGGCTAAAACTAAAATTTGTTGTTGAATCCCAATTTGATTGATAGCATCCTCGTCAATACACATTCCTTCTTAAGAATACACAAAGGTTTTGTATTCGTCTATTCTCTTTGGTTCTTCAGCTTGGACTTTTTTATGCTCATCAAAGTTTACATTTGCACTTTCCACAATATTTATAGTGTTAGTATTCAAACACATATATGCTTTACTTCTAGTGGAGTAACCAAGGAATATGCCTTCATCACTTATTGCATCAAATTTCCTATTTCTAGCATCTTTAAGGATAAAGTATTTGCAACAAAATACTTTGAAATGTTTTACATTGGGTGAGTGACCATACCATAATTCAAAAGGTGGTGCACTAGTACCTTTCTTAACTTGTACTCAGTTCAGTGTATGAACAACTACACTTACAGCTTCTCTCCAGTATTTTAGAGCAACAATCTTTTCCATCATTAATGTTCTTGCACAATCAATCACAAATCTATTTCTTCTCTTAGCAATTCCATTTTGTGGGGGAGTTCTAGGAGCTAACATTTTCCTTTTGATTCCTTTGTCATTACAAAATATCTCAAATTCTTTTGATGTGAATTCACCACCTCTATTTGATCTCAGACATTTCAAACTCTTTCATGTTTCCTTTTCAACTCTAGCCACATACCACTTAAACATTTGAAAAGCATCAGATTTTTACTTTAAGAACATAACAGTCATCATCCTGGAATAGTCATCAACAAACAACATTATGTATTTATCTCCTTTATAGCTTTGTACTTCCATTGGACCACATAAGTCAGTATGAACTAACTCAAGTACTTCTTTAGATGTATAGTTTTTGCTTTTGAAATTTGATTTTGTCATCTTTCCTAGCTGACATTGTTAGCACATGAAATTATCAGGTTTTTTCAATTTAGGTAAACCTCTGACTTTCTTCATTTTACTGATATTGACCAGATTGTCAAAGTTGACATGACATAGCCTTTTATGCCATAACCATTCATCATCAAATTTTGTAGCAAAACAAGAAACATCATCCATATCAAGGTAAAAAAGATTACTTCTTGTTTGATCTCCTTTTCCTATCAATTTACCATCAGTACCATAGATTTTTTTGGTTTTGTTTCCAAATTCTACTTTGCATCCTACATTGCCTAACTATGAGACACTCAGCAAATTGTAGTTTAATCCTTCAACATAGTATGCATTATCACATGAAATTTTTTCTATGAGCTTAATGGATCCTTTTCCTTTTATTTGACATGGAGCATCATTACCAAATCTAACACTATTTCCATTATACTGAGTAAAGCTAACAAACTTACTTTTGTCTCCTATCATGTGATGTGAACATCCACTATCTATGATCCATTTGTCATTCTTGTTCATACATGTTACCAAAGCTATAGGTTCTTCTTCATCAGATTGGTCCTTCATGGCTACATAAACAACTTCATCATCATCATCATTAGAATTCTCTTCAACAATATAACACTTCTTGCCTTTGTCTTTGTAATCTCTCTTATCATCTTCTCTTCTATATTTGTACTTGTTGCCTTCCTTATAATCCTTTTTCTATGTACACCTTGTAGCAATATGTCCTACTTCATTACAACTAAAACAAATGATAGGCATATTACCTTTGAATTTTCCTTTGCCTCTGTGAAATCTTCTAGCTCACAATGCTTCTAATTGTTCCACATCTTCCTCATCAGTGCTACTGTCATTGGATGCATATTTCATTTTTATTCCTTTCTTTGATTTCACTTGTTCAACATCTTTCAGTGATAGATTGGCCTTGAAAGAAGATTCAATATTATTAGGTCTATAGTTATCAAAGTTGGATAACTCAAATGCAGTCAGTCTACCCACTATACCTTCAAAACTTAGATTGTTTCTAGGTACACATCTTAGTTCTTGTATTGCTGATACTCTAATAGTATAGATAGGGAGCACAGTTCTTAAGAACTTACTATTAATAGTATCTTCATCCAATTGACCACTCAAAAATCTTATTGCACTTACCACTTCCTTTATTCTAGAGTCATACTAAGCAACATTCTCGCTTTCCTCCATTTTCATATCATCAAACTTTCCTCTAAGGCTTTCTCTTTTTTCTCTTTGGACATTCTGATCTCCTCCATAAATGTCTGATAGGGCCTTCCACATCTTGAATATAGTGTCATATCCTTTGATATCATCAAATTCAGCATAGTTGAGTGCAAAAACAATCTCTGGCATTGTCTAATTGTGTTCCTAGTTGTTTTTCAAATCTTCTGCAGTAAGAGTACCAGTTGGATCAACATGTTTAGTAACAATTGAATTTTGGGCATAATCTCCTACGGATCCAAGATGTAGCTTCATCAAAATTTTCCATGCAACAAATTTGTCTTTGTTGAGCTTGGGAACTTCTCTCTTAGGCATTTTTATCTTTTCTGCTTATAGTCCATTTAAACTGAATCAACAGTTTGGCTCTGATACGAATTGTTAGAATTCTTTAGAATAACTGATAGGAAGGGTGAATTAGTTATTCAAGGTCTAAATGCCCTATTAATAATTTTTCTCTAATTATAATGAGCCCATAAAATTTTCATCCATCCAAACTTAAATCAATCATTTTAGCAAATTACAACAAATCAATAAGCAAGGATAAAACATGCAAGATCAACACATGACATAGTGATTTACGTGGAAACCCAATTTGGGAAAAACCACTAGTAACATGCTACTTAATTTTTACTCTTCTAAAGTGATGCTATGTTAAAAGCCTACCCTATTAAAGGCTTAAAACACACTGTTAAATGTGATCTTGTTAGAGGATTTCACCATACTGTTAGGAATGGGCCTGGTCAAAGAACTTTTGAACATTCACTTGGAATGTCACCTTGTTAAAGGATTTATAACATGGCTATTAAACCAACCTAAGTTCACAAGATTTAAACTATCTGTTACAACTGTTAGAGAGTAACAATAATAGATTTTTGATCTGATACAACTTACAGCATATTTTGTAGATTTTAGATCACATTTCAGTTCACTCCTTTTGCTTGGCTTTAATCAGTTCAGCTTTGACAACTTGTCATCTCAAGCTTCGTCTCCTTAAATATTCTTACTCATCATACCAGTGCAACCATATCTGTGGTCATCTGTTGAAGCAAAGTATATGTGCTCTCTTAGTCCTTAGCACCTCCTTCAACACTTTATGCTTTCATGCTTGACCTCCTCTCTTCTACTTTGTGACCTTGTTACTCCTTAAATAGAAATCTAGATTGCCTTTGCCACTCAATTCTCCCTCTCCAACTTTAGGGTTTTAAGTGGATTAGGTAGGATATAGTGTATCTACCCCATATCTTTCTCTTATCTAGAAACTTTGTCTAGAGTCCAGTTGTATTCTCCAAAAATGTTCTACATGGTGTTCTGTGCCACCAGCTCATCACTGTTATCTTCTATTTAATTCACAAAATTCTAGATAACAACCTTGTCGACTTAGATCAAAAGAATCTTTGATCTTAGAAATAATGTAGCAACTCAGCATTATTGGTTTACTAATGCTCGACACCTCTGTGTTACTTAGCACTTGTATCCTGCATGACACCTAAATATCACTCGGCATCTGAAGATCACTCAGCATCTAAAGATAGCTTGGCATCTGAAGTTCACGTGGCACTTACTGAAGTTCACTCGGCATCTGAAGATCACTTGCTTGGCTTCAACTAGGAATCTATTTGACACTTACTAGCTTGCTTGGATCCCTCTCTAATAGACTTAGTTAGGCTTTACAAATGAATTAGCTAAAACTTTACATCTTTGATATGTTTCAGTGTGCCCATTCTCTGTGTCTTAGAGAATTTCGTTAATACACTTTTTCATCAATGGCTTAGCTAATCCTTGTACTTCATTACAACATCATAACTTCAACCTTTCTCTAGGTGTACTAGTTACATCTTATTGATTGCCGCTCCTTTTCAATCAACCAATTAATAGTATTTGGATAACTAAAGTAATTGTCATTCTTGCAAGTAGCAAGTTTGACATCAATGACAAAATAATGATTGAGAACATTCTTTACCAGTTTCATTACTTTTTATGTATGATCTCTTCAATCATTTCCAACAATCTCCCTCATGATCTTTTCAATCATTTCCAACAAGTAGTTTTTGCCTTTTTTTCATGTGTTATTTCCAATGATTCTACAAGCTTTACACTCGACAGTTATACAAGACCTACTAAAACTTCTTTCTCCTTTGGTGTCATCTCCTCTCTTTCCTACTCTCTACGTTTGATCTCTTATATCTTCATGGCTATTTGAAGAATAGGCATACAAGTTGTTGGTAAATAGATTTGTTCTTTTTTATTTCACTCTTGAATACTTAAAGTTTTTGAACTATATCTAGTTACAAAAGTCAAAAATCCATTTGTAGATGAATGGGTTTTTCTCTGAATTGATAGGTACAACTCTCTATGATAGATTTTCCAGTGAATTATGTTTATTCCTATCATCTAATTGGTCGTGTGTTCTTAACCTAAGAACAACATAGGTATAACCAAGCTCGAATTAGGCAAGATCTAACTCAGGTGAATAGAATTTTTTAATAATATATTTGGTTTTATGCATCCACAGATCTTATGAATTCACAAAACTCTTCCACAAGATAGACTACAAGAACTTAAATCTATACTTTACTTTCTAAATTGATAACATTTAAAATTCCTCATAGAATGAACAATAACAATAATTATCACATTCATTCATTGTATAACAAATAGGAGAAGGAAAACCCTATTTCTTCCTCATTCCAATCCAAACCATAAGATAAATATACAAACTTAAACCAACTGGAACAAAAAATAATCAATATAAAATACTCTTGATTGTCTTTGCAACAAGAAGTATTTCACACCCAAAATTTTTTTTGACTCTTTACTCATCATTCAACTTTGTACATATAGGGTTTAAGAGATGACCATTATAATAGAAACTTAATTGGTTCATCTTCTAAGAAGGACAAATGGAAAGATAGTTTGTCACATTACAAAATTTACAAAAATTGATAAAAATTGCAAAAGAAAGTGAAAAGGAGATATCATTTGAATCACTTGGACTTCTTCCCCTTTTCAACTTTCACCCCATATGCTTTGGCAACAACTATAACTAGAACTAGTTCCTCATGACTAGGCATGTGTACATTAGTGAATCTCAAGGGCCACTTTGAATTCTCTCTGGCCAGTTCCTTTAGAGCATTTAACTGATTTGGCAATTCTTCCATAGCCATGTGTACACATCCACCAAGTGTTTGCAACTCTACCACTCTATTTTGATTTCTTGAAGTCATTTCAAATAGATTACAAGAGTGTGGAGAATTTTTTCTTCATTACTTCTACTCTAATAAGAGCTTTCCCTTGCCCATTGGTTTGTGAATCAATGTATAATCCTTGCATGAGTTTGAATGCTCTATCTTGGGTCTTCGTCACTCTTTCCCCTATATTTTTGAGTCCTTCTTCAGCATCTTGAATCATCTCCAACTTAAATTGCATACTTTGAAGCCATTCAAATAGAGGCTTTTCTCTTTCTTCAAAATTTTTTATTCAACCACCTCCTTTGCCTTCATTTGGATGGTCATTTTCAAGAGGGAAATGCATTCATCACATCTTGCCTTCTCTGTGGCCAAAGTGTTGTAATTAGATATCATATTATCTTTCTTAGTTTCCAATTAAAGGATAACATTTCCAATTTGATCAATTAGAGAAATTCAATATGAATTGAGTTTCTCAATCCATTCCTTTCCAATCTAGCCAAAATGCCTATCTTTCTAGAGTTGTGAGATAAAAGCATGTACTTCTTTTGTGGTAGGATTTTGAGTAGTAGGTATGCCAGTGATGGTTTCTAATGGAATGACCAGTTGCCTAATAAACCTATTCAATTCTTCTATCTCAACATTCATCTTAATATTTGACAATTTTAGGGTTTCCAATTGTTCTTCTATCACCTCATTACTTGATCTCCATAAGTCCACTTTTGTATCATGTCTAGCTTCTCCAAGATCAATTCAGTGTAGAGTAAAGTCATCAGGTGACATATCTTCAATTCTTTGTGCTTTATTTGGCTTCGGTATCTCCATGGTCAAGTGCCCTATTTTTAGATCTTTTCCAAGTATCGATAGGGTCTTTTTCTCCATAGCTTTCACCATTGTAGTCCCGGAGTGAACGACTTGAGACACAATGTCCTTTACATGTACACTCTCACCTTTTCTTTTCTTCTTCCTTTCTAGGGTGTCTTCTAACCAAGACTCTATACCCATCACCTTAGAAGCTATCTCAAGTGACTCTATGTTAGACATGTTCTTCTTTATTGGAGTCACTACTACTATAGTTTTAGAGAAAGGATTCTTTTGATCTTGAAAAATAATCCTAGATGAACTCAAGACTTTCTCTGGCTTCATCAAATTTAGTGGACTCACTACTACAACACTTTTTATCCCTAATATCTACTATCTGAATGGGGAAACTAGTTGGCTTCAAAAGAGGAGCACTTGCAGATGGAATAGGGCTATGATCAGGAGGTGGAGTTGGAGTAACATGAGGAGATGAGACTACAGTAGTAACACCATCCTTTAGCTATTTCATCTTTTTTTCTTCGATGCTATCTTGGGCTCCAATAACTGGTAGAGGACTACCCTAGAAAGTCAAAGCTATTGAAATGTTCTTCTCTGGGGCTTGATCACCTCCTCCTATGGATTGAGCAAGTCCATGAGTAGTTGTATCTGTAACACTAGATGTGGCACTCTAAGAAGAAGTAGGAGTAACAGTGGCTAGAGAAGCTTGAGTAGTCTTACTCTTACTCCACTCCTTTTTATCTATCCACTCAACCCATTTCCTAGTCCTCTTGATGATCTGAGCCATCATAAAATCAAATTCTTCCTCTATATCCACATAGGGTTCAAAACTGATAGGAGTATTCCTTAGTTTAGTCAAATATGTATTACTATACATATTTTTCCCATCATCGTCTAGCCCTTCCACATCCAAGTCAATGCCATATGTCTTTATTTGCTCTACTGTAAATCTAGCAAAAGCCTGATCTTGACTCTCCAACTCATCTTTACAATTTGCCCAATAATCCTCCATAGTAGTAACATGCTTGATTATGCTTCCAATTTGAAGCACATCTCTGGCATACCCATTTAGGTCAAACATAGGCCTCACTACTTCATACTCCTCTAACTTATACTTGTTTTTGAATCTCTTAAGCATGTTTTCAGCATCTAATTAAGAATCTCAACTATAGGCTCCAACTTTCATGGGGAATTCATATCCCTTCTTCTTTAAATAGGCGCTTAGCACATTTGCTTGAATTTCTTGTCTCACAATCTCAATGAGCACAATCATGTTATCAGGGTATCTGGACAGCTTCAGGGGAAAACCATCCAAAGTTGCAAGATGTAAACATGAAAAGGATGATAATTGAATGAAATAGCTACCAAACTGACTAATGGCTGCCATCACTTTTGGGTTGAATCTCCCTTCTAGGCATCCTTGGAATTCCCTACAAATCCTCATTGTAAATGCATCATTAACTCTGATATACTCCTCATAACTATTTTGTAACTATAAACATGGGTAAAACTCATAACTCTTTACATCATCTAGAAAATTCTCTATTCTGGGAAGGCCCAGCCATAATTGTAGTGAAGCTAACATATATATTAAGAAGGAAGACATGTAAAATGAATTGTAGAGCTTTTCTACACTAAGGGCTCTAGATAGATGCTCGCTTACCTCATATTCCTAGTCAATATACTAAGTATCTGAGAAAATTATTTGCACCAAAAAGAAATAACATTCTACAAAATTAAGTGGTTCTACCTCACCTTTCAATCAATGCAAAAGGACCAAAATGTCCATGATCTCGACTTGAGATCAATGCCAAAAATGGATTTAGGAACCTTACTCTTAGCTCCCCTTGGTTGCTAAAACCAAAATCTCATAATCTCTTTTCGCAATACCATTTTCTTCAAAGAGAGTTTTTACATAGCTCCTCCTACTTCAATTCAGAGAATTCTTCTCACTCTAGAATCCTGAGACAATTGATTATTGCTTGTCTATTAATTGAGATTAACACCATTTGATGAGGTAGTAAGATTTTCTCAGTATCTAGGTTGTAGTGATTGATACATTCAATCTCCTGGCGTTGTACTGCTACTAGAAATTTGGCTACTTCTACCAGTCCACTTCCTTGAAGTTTCTCCATTATGGGATGAATTGGTTCCATCCTTAGCCTTCTCTAGAAATCTTGCATGTTGAAGTAATGAAGTGAAGTGTCTATGATATTCTGCCATATAGACTTGATTCCACCCAGTCCATCAAAACTGGTGAATATTGTTGCCATTTTGTCTGATATAGAGGTAAACTAAAATCTAAAAATTGCAAATAGTGCAAAGGAGTGAACCTTGTAACTTTGAAAATTATTGGAAGCACTATTCAACACAACAACATAACAGTTCAAAAGAGAAAGCAGTAATTTGAAAATCTATTACATTCATCTTTATATAAGAACCCTTAATCTATCCATTGATTTTCATGATCCATGCCACACGAGCAAATTTAAGGATAAATTTGTTGAATTAGTAAATGTGAGCATTCTAACGTATTTTTCCTTGTCTATTCACTATTCCTATTGGCCCAAAAGTAACTTTCTTTAATTACAGACTTAATTTCCCATTTTTACCTAGTTTTGAAGAAATAGAAATAGAGTACTCCTTGGAAGAAAACCTACTTGGCTGAATTCTATTTAAAATACTTTTACATATGTAAAAAATTTGCTTCCATTACTTTCCCAAAACACCTCATGATCGATTTTCCAAATAACCATGCTTGCAAGAGTGATTTTTCATTAGATGTGGAAAATTGCTTTCAAGTGTAGAAACCCCGTAGAGGAGAAGGCAATCTCCATTTTTCTGCCTTTGTCTTTGTTTTTCCTCCTATGCCTAAATCGCTTGACTTAAAGTGTTCAAAAAATATGAAACAGACTTCAAAAGTGAAAAATAGGACCCACTGACTTACTTTACCTTTCTACAAATGCCTTTCCAAAAAATTAACTTCTTGGTTCGAAGTCCCCTGAGGAGAAGTTGTTTCAGAGTTTTCTACCAAATCTTATTCTAATCATCTTAGTGAATTTTGAATGATTCCCACAAAAAAAATATGACAATACTTGAATTTTTAATCCATAATATAATCCTACTCTCCTTCTTCAAGCTCACAAACTATACTCATAAATCTCCACAGAGTTTCGCCTTCAGGGTGCAAAAACCTGCCAAGGAGAAGATGAAACTAGATTTTCTGCAAGTTCAATTTTTTTTTATACCTAGATCAAAATGAGCTATGAGTAAGTTCATCTAAGATAGCATAATCCAAGAATCTCCATAAAGCAAGGTTCTAAGCTACCCATAAGACTCATGATGATAAGGAAACCCACCTAGTTATGTAATGTGGGAGAAGGGAGAAGATGGAAACTTGATGGAGATACTTATCACTTAAAGAGAAAAGGACCAACTGACTCGACCAAACTAGACATGATACAAGTTAAATTTCCACTTTTGCAAGATAGGTACAAGATGAAAACTGGGGCAACAACTGGCTCTAACTAGGGACTTGGGTATAGTATACCCAATCAAGGAACTCAAAATCTCTGGTTTTGTAAAAGAAGATAAAAGGTGGCGACACAAGAAGAAAACAAAAAATAGAAATGAAACACAGAACAAGAAAATAGAAAGGGAAGGGAAAACGCTAACTAAGACACACACCAAACACTAATCCTAACTATAATATAGCGTCGGGGTTACCTATTTTCAAATAGCAGTTTGATAGAGCTTGAGGTCTTGACCATTATAAGTCAGAGGTAGTACTTTTCCACCTTCATATGCCAACTTGAAAGAATTGTTTTCAAGTGCCTGATAAATCCTAAATGGGCCTTTCCACAAAGTATCAAACTTCTTATGCATTCCTTTTGGAGCCTTTCTTTTATCCCAAAGAAACACCATGTCTCCTATCATAAAATTTATGGGTCTTGTCTTTTTATCAAAAAGCTCTTTCACTCACATTTGGTGCCGTGTAATATGGTCTAAAATCTCTCTCCTTTCTTCTTCAAGTTTTCTCAGATATAGGATCCTCTTCTCTAGACCATCCTTATAGACATCATCCTCAATTACTATTCTAATTTTTTTCATGTCTAACTCCAGAGGTAGAGGCAGATTGGCTTTAGTTCCATAAACCAGTTCAAAAGGGGATATACCATTTGCCCTCTTGTGTGTCACTCTATCTACCCGAAGTGCCTCGTGAATCTTTTTGGTGCCAGGTCTTCTAATTATCTAAGATTAGCTTCTTAACAATATTAATTAAGTTCTTATTGCTAGACTTTTCCTAACCATTTCCTTGAGGGAAATAATCAAATGAATGACCAACGGTGATCCCATACTCAAAATAGAAATCAGTAATTTCAATTGAAGAAAAATAAGATGCATTATCCATCACTAGTTTTATAGGAACACCAAACCTAACAATAATATTCTCTTTTATGAATTCACACACCACCTTGAAAATAGTCTTCTTTGTAGCTTTAGCTTCTACCCATTTAGTGAAGTATTTAGTTGTAGTTATTATATATTGATGACCAGCACTGGATTTAGGACTAATAGGACCAATGAAGTCAAGGGCCCAATTTTGAAAAGGCCCTTCAATGATAACAAGTCTCAATGGTAAAGAAACTAGTTGAGGGTGTCCAAAGAACATCTTGCACTTTTCACACTTCGCTACCCAAGCATATGGATCTTTAAACATCCTAGGCCAATAATAACATTCCCTCGGTATCTTAAAGGCCATGACTAAAGAAGAGAAATGTCCTCCACAAGCTTCATCATGAAATGCCCTCAACATATTTTCTTTTTGTTGTTTATCTACACACCTAAGGAAAGTACCATAAATAGCCCTTTTGAAAAGTTTACCATCCCAAATCATGTACTTAGTTGCTTTTAGTTTAAGGTCTCTTCTTTTCTTTGCATTCAGGCCCTCTTGAAATTCATCATATGTTAAGAAGTAAGAGATATTTTCAAACCATGAATCATAGAGTCCTACAACTAGCACTGACTGCTTCTCAGTCGACTCTTATGACTCTTCAAAGATTTTGTTTTCCGTAATTGCTCTGTATAGAGAATTTCCTCTTATTAGTTTAGTAGGTTTTATCTCTATATCATATTCTTGTATTTTCTCTATCCATGCTCCTCTGATGTTACAACCTATATCCTGCTGTGTTAATACATTTTTAACTATCATGCCTGGGACAAGGATTACTGAATGTGAGTGTAGAATATAGAAACTTAAATTTTTAAGAGCCTTGACTACTGCAAAAGCATGCTCTTTAGTTTTCAATTATTTTAGCTCATGGTTCTTTAAAGGTATGCTCATAAAAGATATGGGAACTTGAATTCCTTCACCATTTTCTTGCATAAGGATAACTAACAGTGTATGCGTAGAAGCATAACAATAAATAATAAAATCTCATTTATAATTTGGATGAGACAATACAGGGGTATTAGCAATAATAGTTTTTATATCATGAAAAGCTCACTTTCTTGCCTCATTCCATTTGAAATTTGAATTCCCTTTCATCATGTCCACTATATGTTTAGTAGTTTCCATGAAATCAGGCACAAACCTTCTGAGAAAATTCACCAACCCAAAGAAAGATTTAACCCTTGTTTTGTTTGAGGGTAGGCTCAGTCTTTGAATAGCCTCTACTCTTTCAAGGTCAATTCTAATGCCTTCCTGAGACACTATATGACCAAGGAGATTTCCTTCTGTCACACAAAAAACTGACTTGTTTGGGTTGAGAGATATTCCATGCTCTCAGCCCCTCTATAACACTTTCCTCAAATCTTCCATATGATCTTTTCTTTTTCTCGAGAACATGGTGAGGTCATCTAGGTATCTGACTATGATTTAGTCTTTCAAATTAGTGAATGTCTTACTCATGCACCTTTCGAATGTAGCACCAGCATTGATAATTCCAAAAGACATTCTATGATATGCAAATGTACCCCAAGGGGTAGTGAATGCCATCTTATGCTAGTCTTTCTCCTCTACTTCAACCTAATTATAACTCAAGAAGTTGTCAAGCATAGACATTATTTCAAATCCCACCACTATTTGCAATAAATAATCCATATTAGGAAGAGCAAATTTATCTTTCAGAGACACTTGATTTAGTTTGTGGAAATTAACATAGATTCTTATTTCTTCATTCTTCTTTCTAACAGATACTATATTGGCTATCCAGGTGGAATGATGAATGAAACAAATAATTCTTGCTTTTAACATCTTATCTACTTCTTGGAAGATGGCATTAGCGACTTTAGGATTATAGTTCCTTTGTTTATGCTGGAAAGGGACTACATTAGGCTTCAGTGGAATTCCATGTTTTACCTTCCCATTTCTATAACTTTTCAAATCTTCATAGCTCCAAGAGAAAACATCTCTATATTCCATAAATAGATTCTTTGCGGATTCTTTCTCTTTGGGTGAACAACACTTCCTGATGTTAATCAGTTTGATATTATGAATATCTCCAATGTTAACTCATTCATATTCACTCATTGTTGGACCCTTTTCTACTCTCTTCTACTTTATATAAGCATCATGTCTATTAAACAATTTTTCTAGGGCCACGATATATGGGGGAATAATGTTTCCTTTCAATTGAACTTTCACATTTTGGCTCTATTCTTTCTTTGCACCAAAGCTTTCATGATCATGACCACTGGACTCTTGTTCAAAACTAGGCTTATCATTTTCAAGGAAAAGTTGTAAACTCTTATCATCATTGAAATCTTGCCAAGTTTCTATGTTATCTGGAATAGCAGATCAATATATAATTTCAATCTGATACTTCTTATCCTTAAAGTTTAGGTGAGGAAGTAATAGAGAGGAAGAAAATGCAAGAGAGGTAGTCTTTGTATTCATCTCTCTTGGCACTACTATGATAGAGAAGGCATCTAGGTCCTCTATCTCATCCAAAAATCTATTCCTATAATTCTTCAGCTTATGATTCTTCACTGAATACTAGCCTTTGATTTGTCTTACAATTAATTCTGCACCACCCTGGGCTTTCAATATTTTTATTCCTCTTTCATTTTTTGTTACTATTCCCAATAATAAGGTTTCATATTCTACTATATTATTTGTATTTCTAAACTCTTGATTAAAAGCTAGGGGTTTAGATTCTCCATCTAGGGATATTAATACCACGCCTGTTGTTGATCCTACAAAAGTACAACTTCCATCGAATTCAAGTGTCTAGATACCTGATACATCTTTATTTCTCTTAGATGGTTTCTCAATTTGATTCTTATCTTTTTTTTTTCTTGAGCCTTCCTCAATGAACAACATGTATTTACCAAATTCTAGCTCTTGGTATGGAATCTAAGCCTTGGGATCATCTAAATTTAAGACTATGAATTTGGATTTTTCCTCAGGTTCTAATTTAACTTTCTTGTTTCCAATAGGTATCACTTCTTGAGACTAATCTAGTTTTATTTCTCCTTCTAAGTCATGAAAAATAATTCTACTTAATAGAAGTGCATAGCTTGTTGGGATGTCAGCTACTAGGATAGTCAATAGGAGCTTCTTTTCTAGATGTGAAGCTAGAGCTACTTGAGTGTCTTTAATTTGTTCAAGTAAGGGGACTTGTTTGGCATCCATTGAGTAGCATCTTCCATGCACTTTAGTAAGATTGAGAGATAAAGGTTTAGCTAAAATAAGGCATAAAATTATCTGATGCACCAAAATCTATTATACAATTATTGAGTTTACATCCATTGATCTACAGTGAGATATTAAAGGCTCAGGCTTTTGTCGAGGGGATGTTGCTAAAACTATGGAATCTTCTTGATTAAACAAAATAGATGTCAAGGATTAATCCTCTTTTTCAACCATTACATTATAATTGGCATTTGATGTGTTTCCTTTACATTGGTCTACCAATCTTTTTAACTTGGAAGGATGTGTCTTTAAATAATCAATAGTGGAAATTTGAAATTTTGATTCTTCACAAAATTGAATGAAATCAAAAAATCTCTTATCCTTACCCATTTGTGAAGTAGATGCTCCTTGATCAGTATGTATATTACTCATTGAAGGATTGAAGTTATTTATGTGAGTGTGACTAGAGGCTTGATTCTTCAACCTTTGTCCACAGGTAAGCACTGTGTATGACGTTCCATCAATAGTTGCGTAACACTCACCTTTTGTTTTAGAATCTGATTCATATTCTAAAAATAAATTTCTAGAGTCACCATTTGAATAAGAATTAGGCTTTGAACAAGGAGTTGTCATGTTTAATGCATTAGTAGATAATAACTGCATCATACAGGCAGTCCTTAAACAAATCTCACTATCATGATCTATGGTCAAATGAAAGATGCACATATTTCCTTTTTGTGGTCTTGCTTCAATTTGCAACCTAGATTGTGAACTTGTCAGTTGTGGAAATCTACTTTCATTACTTGTTCTTCGTGAATTTTGGTAATTCTACTAACAAGAGCTATTAAACCTAGGTAACTACCTCTTCATTACCATTAGCTCATTAGACAACTTCTAAATCATCTCCTTTGATGATGTGGTATTACTAGAACTCCCTTTAGTTTGAAGTTCTCATTTCCATTTTCCTACATAAATTAAATGGTCCTCACATTTAATTGCTTTCTTTTGTGCATCAGTCAAATTAGTGGGATGTGCTCTTCTCAAATCATAATTGGTATCTGGAGGCATAGCACTAATAAAGAAATTTTTTAGATTACCAGATGTGGGTCTATTAGTGGTAGGAATTCTTCTATTAATCGTATTGAATTTGGCAACAAAATCCCTCATGCTCATAGTTGGTTTGCTTCTTAACTAAAGTCAACTATGTTATCAAGGCATGTTCATCTTCCAAAGATTTTAATATTGTCTCAAATTCAGTTCTCATTGTATCCCAATCAGTTATTGAGCCATCAACTAGATGATAAAACTAGTCTGCTAAACTATCTATGGGGGTTTCTATGAACAATCTGACAACAACATCTTCATGTCCCACTCCTAAAATATGAGTAGCTGCAAAGAAAGCTTTAATGTTTTCATCTATAGTGACTTTTCCATCACCTGAGAATTTAGGAAAAATCTTCCTTGAACCAGCTAGGAGTGGATGATAAGTGTTTAGCACTAAGAGTCCTATTGTTGTAGCCCATGGAGCAGCCATGATTGTTCTGGCAGTATATGGCAGAAAATTAACAACTGGAGGGGCGGTAACTCCATAAAGTGCTAACACCTAACAAGTGGAATGTGAAGTGTGCATGTCCTGACTTCTAATAGGGGAAGGAGGTCTACTCTAACTTTTACATTCACCTTTCCGCTTTGGGATGTCTAAAATCGAAAAGCCAAGCTTTGCAAGTTTATCAAAGGTAGGATCTTGCCCATCCTATTCCTTGGTACTTTTGAGGAACCTAAATTGTTCTAGGATGTTGGGGCTAGTTTATCTCTGAGCTTGTTGCCTTAATTGTCTTTTTTCTCTCTAGATAGATCTCTCCTTTGAACAACTCTTTCCAAGGCTTTAGCTCTTCTTTCTTCTTCCTCTAGTACCTAGCTAGCATTTTGATAATGTTCAGTGTTCCTTTTGTGTCTCCAAATGAATGTGTTAAGGGATGAAATTATGTCCTCTTGGTCATCTTGAAAACCAAGGTTAGGTTGGAGCACTAGGGTTATTTTTCATCAGGTAGTACCATTTTCCCTCATGACATAGGCTTTTTGATCAAGCAACTATTCATGTCCCCAGTAAAGTCACCAAAAATTTGTTGGTAAATAGATTTGTTCTTTTTTATTTGACTCTTGAATACCCAAAGTTTTTGAATAATATCTGGTTACAATAGTTGAAAAGCCATCTGTAGATTAATGGGCTTTTGTTTGAATTAATAGGTACAACTCCCTATGATAGATTTTTAGTGAATTATGTTTATTCCTATCATCTAATTGGGGGTGTATTCTTATCTTGAGAATACTAGAGGTATAACCAAGCTAGACTTAGACAAGATCTAACTCAAGCGAATAGAAGTTTTTAATGATCTATTTGGTTTTATGCATCCACACATCTTATGAATTCACAAAACTTTCCCATGATCTAAATTACAAGAACTTAAATCTATACTTTACTTGCTAAATTGATAACATTTAAAATTCCTCTCAGAATGAACAATAACAATACTTATTATGTTCATTCATTGTATAACAAATAGGGGAAGTAAAACTCTATTTCTTCCTCATTCCAATCTAAACCATAAGAGAAAGATACAAATTTAAAGCAATTGGAACAAAAAATAATCAATATAAAATACTCTTGATTGTCTCTGCAGCAAGAAGTATTTCACACCAAAAAATTTGCCAACCCTTTATTCATCATTCAACTTTGTACATATAGGGTTTAAGAGATGACCATTACAATAAAAATTTAATCTGTTCATCTTCTGAGAAGGACAAATGGAAAGATGTCAATTTGTCACATTACAAAATTTACAAAAATTAATAGAAATTGCAAAAAAAAGTGAAAAGGTGGCATCATTTGAATCACTTGGACTTCCTCCCCTTTTTAGCTTTTACCCTATATGCTTTGGGAGCAACTATAACTGGAACTAGTTCCTCATGACTAGGCATGTGTACATTAGTGAATCTCAATCTCAAGAGCCACTTTGAATGCTCTTGAGCCAATTCCTTTACAACATTTAACTGATTTGGAAATCCTTCTATAGCCATGTGTACACATCCACCAAGTGTTTGCAACTCTACCACTCTATTTTGACTACTTGAAATCATTCCAAAAAAATTACTCAAGTATGTGGAGAAGTTCTTCATTACTTCTACTCCAATAAGAGCTTTCCCTTGCCCACTAGTTTTTGAATTAGTGTGTAATACTCACATGAGTTCAAATGCTCTATCTTGGGTCTTCCTCACTTTTTTCCCTTTTTCTTTGAGCCCTTCAACTTCTTGAATCATCTCCAGCTTAAATTGCATACTTTGAAGCTATTTGAATAGAGGCTTAGTCCCTTTCTTCAAAATATTTGCTTCAACCACCTCCTTTTTCTTCATTTGGATGATCATTTTTAGGAGGGAAATGCATTCATCACATCTTGCCTTCTCTGCAGCCAAAGTGTTACGATTAGATATGATATTATCTTTCTTAGTTTCCAATCGAAGGATAACATTTCCAATTTGATCAATCAGAGCAATTCCATCTTATTTGAGTTTCTCATGCCATTCACTTCCAATCTAGCCAAAATGCCTATCTTTTGGGAGTTGTGAGATAAAAGCATGTACTTCTACTATGGTAGGATTCTAAGTAGTAGGTACACCAATGATGGTTGCTAATGGAAAGACCAGTTGCCTGATAAACCTATTCAATTCTTCTATCTTGGCCTTCATCTTAATTTTTAATGATTTTAGGCTTTCTAATTATTCTTCTATCACCTCATTACTTGATCTCCACAAGCCCACTTTTGTATCATGTCTAGCTTCTCCAAGATCAATTGAGTTTAGAGTAAAGTCATTAGGTGACATATCTTCAATTCTTCATGCTTTATTTGACTTTGTTATCTCCATGGTCAAGTGCCTTGTTTCTGGATCTTGTCCAAATATTGATAGGGTCTTCTGCTTCATACCTTTCACCATTATAGTCTCGAAGTGAACTACTTCAGACACAATGTCCTTTGTAAGTACACTCTCAACTTTTCTTTTCATCTTCCTTTCTAAGGTGTCTTCTAACAAAGAATCTATACCAATAACCTTAGAAGTTGTCCCAAGTGACTCTATGCTAAACATATTCTTCTTTACTCTAGTCACTGCTACTGTAGTTTTAGAGAAAGGATTCTTTGGATCTTAAAAAAAAATCCTAGATGAACTCAGGGCTTTCTCTTCTTCTTGAGTTGTCTTAGTAGCTTCATCAAATTCAGTGGACTCACTGCTACTATTCTTTTCATCCCTAATCTCTACAATCTGAATGGTGGAACCAGTTGGCTTCAAAAGAGGAGCACTTATAGATGGAACAGGACTATGATAACGAGATGGAGTTAGAGTAACATGAAGAGATGGAGTTGGAGTAACATGATGAGATGAGACTAGAGTAGTAACACCATCCTTCAGCTCTTTTGTCTTCTTTTCTTTAGTGCTAGCTTGGGCTCCAATAACTTGTAGAGGATTGCCTTGGCAAGTTAGTGCTATTGAAATGTTCTTCTCTAGGGGTTCATCACCTCCTCCTACAAAATTGAGCAGGTCCTTGAGTAGCTGTAGTTGTAACACTAGGTGTGGAACTCTAAGATGAATTAGGAGTAGCAGCTGGAGAAGCTTGAGTACCCTTAGTCTTACTCTACCCCTCTTTTTTGTCCACTAAACCCATTTCCTAGTCCTCTTGATGATTCGAGCCAACATAATATTAAAATCTTCCTCTATATCCACATAGGGTTTAGAACTGATAGGAGTATTCCTTAATTTAGTCAAAAATGTATTACTATACATATTTTTCCCATCATCTTCTAGCCCTTCCACATCCAAGTCAATGCCATATGTCTTTATTTTCTCCACTATGAATCTAGCAAAAGCCTAATCTTAGCTCTCCAACTCATCTGTACAATCTACCCAATAATCCTCCATAGTAGTAACATGCTTGATTATGCTTCCAATTTGAAGCACATCTCTGGAATACCCATTTGGGTCAAACATAGGACTCACCACTTCATACTCCTCTAAGTTATACTTGTTCTCAAATTTGTTAAGAATGTTTTTAGCATCTGATCAAGACTCACAACTGTAGGCTCCAACTTACCTAGGGAATTCATATCCCTTCTTCCTCAAACTAGTGTTCAGCATGTTCACCCAAATTGCTTGTCTCGCGATCTCAATGAGCATGATCATGTCATCAGGGTATCTGGGAAACTTCAAGGGGAAACCATCGAAAGCTACAAGATGTAAATATCAAAAGGATGAGAATTGAATGAAATAGCTCCCAAACTAACTAATGGCTACAATCGCTTCTAGGTTGAATCTCCTTTCTAGGCATCCTTGGAGTTCCCTGCAAAGACTCACTATAAATTCATGATTAACTCTAATATATTCCTCATAACTATTTTGTAACTATAAGCATGGGTAAAACTCATAACTCTTTACATCATCTAGAAAATTCTCTATTCTAGGAAGGCCCAACCATAATTATAGGGAAGATAATATATATATTAAGAAGGAAGACATGTAAAATGAATTGTAGAACTTTTCTGCACTAAGGGCTCTAGATAGATACTCACTTACCTCATAAGCCCAGTCAATATACTGTGTATTTGAGAAAATTATTTGCACCAAAAAGAAATAATGTTCTACAAAATTAAGTGATTCTATCTCACCTTTCAATAGATGCAAAAGGACTAGAATGTCCATGATCTTAGGCTTGAGAATAGTGCCAAAAATTGTTTTAGGAACCATACTCTTAGCTCACCTTGGTTGTTGAAACCAAGATCTCATAATATCTTTTTGCCATACCATTTTCTTCAGAGAGAATTCTGACATAGATCTTCTTACTATCAATTCACAGAATTCTTCTTGCTCTAGAATCTAAAGACAATTGATTACTGCTTGCCTATGAATTCAGATTAACACCATTTGATCAGGCAATAATATTTGCTTATAATCTAAGTTGTAGTGATTGATACATTCAATGATTAGCTCCTAGGCTTGTACTGCTACTAGAAATCTAGCTGCTTCTACTAGTCCAATTCCTTGAAGTTTCTCTATTATGGGATGAATTGGTTCCATCCTCATCCTTCTTTGGAAATCTTTCATGTTGAAGAAACAAAGTTAAGTGTCTGTGATATTCTGCCATATAGACTTGATTCCACCCAGTCCATCAAAATTGGTGAATCTTGTTGCCATTTTGTCTAATATAGAGGTAAACTGAAATTTAATAGTTGCAAATAGTGCAAGGAGTGAACCTCGTAACTTTGAAAATTTTTGGAAGCACTATTCAACACAACATCATAATAGTTCAAAAGAGAAATCAGTAATTTGAAAATCTATTACTTTCATCTTTATACAAGAACCCTTAATCTGTCCATTGATTTTCATGATCCATGCCACATGAGTGAATTTAAGGATGAATCCATTGAATTAGTAAATGTGAGGGTTCTAACAGATTTTTCCCTATCTTTTCACCATTCCCATTGGCCCAACGGTAATTTTCATTAATTACAGACTTACTTTCCCATTTTTACATAATTTCAGAGAAATAGAAATTGAGTACTCCTTGGAATAAAACATGCCTAGCTGAATTTTATTTAAAATACTTTCACATATGTAAGAAATTCCCTTCCATTACTTTCCCAAAACACCTCATGACCGATTTTCCAGATAACCGTGCTTCCAAGAGTGATTTTCCATTAGATGCAAAAAATTGCTTTCAAGGGTAGAAACCCCACAGAGGAGAAGGAAAACTCTACTTTTTTGTCTGTCTTTGTTTTACCTCCTATGGCCAAATCACTTGACTTCAAGCATTTAGAAAATATGAAAAAGACTTTGAAAGTGAAAAATGGGACCCACTGACTTACTTTACCTTTGCGCAAATGCCTTTCCAAAAAACTAACTTCTTGGTTCGAAGACCATCGAGGAGAAGTTGTTTCAGAGTTTTTTGCCAGATCTTATTATGATCATCTTAGTGAATTTTGAATGATTCCCATTGTAAAAATATGGTAATACTTGAATGTTTAATCCATAATATAATCCTACTCTCCTTCTTCAAGCTCACAAATTGTTCTCATAAATCTCTGCAAAGTTTCACCTTTAGGCAGGGATTTTTTTAGTGGCTATTATTTGCCAATTGGCTAATATGTCCTGATTGGACTATAGAAATTGGCTAAAAAAAACACTGTATACTAGTTGACTAGTTCACCCAGATTTTATAAAATACTCATATAGTGGTCAGAACATTCACCACTATTATTACGTAATTTCAGTTTAGTAGTCAGGTTCTTCACCCATATTTCTCTTTAATGTTTACTCTTATTCGCCATGGAATTAATTGAGTGTCTCTTTCAATGATCATCATTCGCCAAATTCCCACTTTCCTATGTGATTTTTTTTTTTATGAGTGACACTGTACTCCACAGATAACTTACCTTGATACGTTTCAAAATTTTGGTGACTACCTTGACAATTCTTCTTCCTTCAAGAAATGTTGGCCCAAATTAAACCTCAACCATTGATCTTGGATCATTAGACAGTCTAAGTTCTCAAATAATATATTCAACATAATTACATTTCAAAACATAATTCACCATCAATATTAATAATTGTATTAAAAAAAAAATTATAATCACCATTATTTTATAAAAATTGTCTAAACTATTAAAAAAATTGCCACCAAATATCCATCGATTGACGCATAATTTGCCAACACTATTAATTTTTTTTTTCACCCAAATGACATGTGATTTGCCACAATTTTATAAATTTTGGGAGGGGCAGTTCCTTAAAGTTATCCTTGCCTTCAAGGTGCAAAAACTTGCCAAGGAGAAGATGAAACTAGATTTTCCACAAGTTCAATTTTTTTTTGATACCTAGATCAAAATGAGCTATGAGTAAGTTCATCTAAGATAAGATAATCCAAGAATATCCATCGAGAAAAGTTCTGAGCTACCCACAAGACTCATGATGATAAGGAAACCCACTCGTTTATATAATGTGAGAGAAGGGAGAAGATGGAAACCCAATGGAGATACTTATCACTTAAAGAGGAAAGGAGCAACTGACTCAACCAGACTAGGCATGACACAAGTTAAATTTCCACTTTTGCAAGATAGGTATAGGATGAAAAGTGGGGCAACAGAAGTTAATAATGAAAACACAATTATAGCCTTTCCTTATCACACAACACTTTTATCCTTTATAACTGGTGTAACCTCAACATTATTAGTCTTTGTATTTTGTATCTTTGGATATTCTACAATTTCTAATAAAAGAAGATTTGTACAAGGTATAGTTGTGTGTGACATTATATTGTGCATGTCTTCCTTAGTACATTTCGATTTGGTAGAGGTGTGTCAGAAATTTCTATGATGGTAACAACCTCTTGTTCTAGGCATCACTGCTCTAGTTGTCTTATTTCTTTTGTGATCTTAGCAACTTCTTCCTTATATGCATCTTCAATTTCTATGGAATCTCTACCATCTCTGATTTCTACTTTTGAAGTAAGCAGTCCAAATGTTTCTTTCCAAATATGAGTATTGTCCTGCTTAACATCATGAGCTTTATTTTTCAAAAATTTATATGCCCTATCCCTTTGCATGAATTTATTTATAAAATATTATAGGGCTATAGACATATGTGTCTTACCTAAATATGACATAGCTTGTGCTAATGTAGTTTCTCTTATTTTATTTTTTTGTGGATGATGCCCACTTCAATTTAGCATCTATTTGTTTATACAACGTTATTGGGAACCTGTTGTGACCACCAGTCATCATCACCCCAGTCAGGGGCCCCCTTTCTATTTTTAAATTTTTTTGCTAACTTTTTTCCTTCTTCTGTAGAGTGCAAAAATGAAGAAGTTGCAGAAAAACCAAAAATCCTCCAATCCTCAAAAACCCCGACCTATTAAGGCATGGAGCGCAGTTTTAAAGGAGTTAGGAAAAGTTGTAAAATCCTTCACTCCATAAGAATCTCATTTTCCATAAAGCGTGGAGTGCAAGTCAGCAAGAGTGGAGGAATGTGGAAAATTTGCCAGTTTTGAAAAGACCCGACCTTGAAAATTGTGGAGTGCAATTTTGTGATAGTGAAGAAATATTATGTGAAGAATGAAATCCTTCATTCCAGGAAAACCTCACTCCCGCAAATTGTGGAGCGCATAATTGGGTGGGCTAAGGAAAGTTTCCTTTGGAAAGTTAATCCGTGACTGATTAAAAATGGTGACAAATGCATTTTTTCATTTACAATGCCTTTCCCAAGTTGAGGTGCTAGAGGATTGTTACAATCACCTGTATGTTTTATATGGCACCCCAATTCATATAACTCATCCACTTGTCTTTATTTCAATTATGCTGAAAATAAATGAATTTAACAAGGTAATCCATTCTATAGGGCAAAAAATTGAGTCAGGAAATTAGAATTCGGTTGAGGATGATTATAAGATGAATCTCCTTCTAAAGAATACCCAAATATCATGCGTATGATTCTAAGGAGATATAGAGCCAAGAATAGCTTGAATGAAATTCCTTGAGGAGTAAAAAAATTGGTCCAAGAGAAAACCGAAAAAGCAATGCTACTTCAAAAAAAAAAGTGTTTTTTTGGATTTACATAAAAATAAAATTAAATATTAGTTTTACTAATATTTAATTTGATTTTTTTGAATAATAATCCAAAAATTAAAAATGAAGAAAAAGTTGCAAATAAATTTAATTTTTCATTTAAAAATGGAAGTTAATTAAATATTGATTTTTTTAATTGATATTTAATTAATTAAACTAAAAAAAAAATCAAAATAGAAATACTTAGCTTCATCATGAAGTTAAGAGCATTAAAGATAGCAACTCTTTGAATCAAGTAGCAAAAAGGCGACAAGTGACATAAAAAATGGAAACCTTAATGGTTAAGTAAAGCAGCTGCCTAATTTTAGTCTACAACTTTAAAGGCATCATTTTGAAGAATGATTTATATAAGATACCCTCTCATTTATTCAAGATCACACAAAAATTTGAAGAGCAGATCGAGAATAGGAGTAAGATTTGAGGAATTCAAGGAAGTAGATTTTTTTTTTTGAGAAATTTTCTAAAATTGTTGAGGAGTTTTCTAGGAATTCACGAAAAAAGATTTTGAATCCCATCAGTAAGGAATTTTCTTCACAGTGAGTTGTGGAATTTTATATTTTTTGCGGAAGTGTTGAAAAGTGAATCTTGAAAGGAGTATGGAAATTTTGGAAAAAATCCAAAATCTTTGTCTTATGGCCAAGTCACATCTGTTGTTTTTAATGATTTCCTTGCACAATCTTATGTATGTATGTTTTCTATTTTGCAGGAAAGGAAAATGGAAGAGCCCAGGGGAACAGGAGAAATGCGAGGACAATTGATAAAGAACGAAAGGAGAGGATTCTATCCTGAATCCAAAATCATGTCAAAGTGGACAAAAATTGGAGATACAAGTCTTGCCGGCCTTGATTTGAAAGATTTTAACCGGAGAATGGTCGGATATAATGACTATCACCGAACACACCTGGCTAACAAAATTGTGAGAAGTGGAATTTTTGCTGCAGTTGGTTTCCCTCCTTTTTAGCATCCAGAGTTAATCATGGAATGTACCAAGCATTACAGTCCTAGAGACAGAACCATTCACGATTCTGAATGAAATGTTCTGGCAGATTTTTCTCTGACATCCATTTCTGAAGCATTTGGAATTCCTTCAAATCCAAGGATGGTCACAAAAACACAAGAGCAAGCACTAAGAATCTATACATCTAGAATCAATTTTTGTGAAGAAATAATCAACAAAAGATGGTTGAAAAAGAATAGACCACATCATTCCGAGATTCCTAAAGAAATAGTATGGCTTGACTTGCAGAGGGAATATAGTGATATGGTCATGATGTTGAGTCGCATATTTGGCATGCCTTATTCTTATAGGTTTTAATCTTGGATGTGGTATTTTGTTGAGCAAGTAATGGAGGAAGGTGACAAAATAGATTGGGTTAGGCTCATAAGTGATAACCTAAATGAGTAGTTGATGAATTTAGAGCATACAAGGAGATTTTACATGAGCTCCAATGTCATCAACATGCTAGCACGGAGGACAAATTATGATGGACTACGATGAAAAGGACCAATTGGAAGCAGAAGCCAACACCTCAAAGTCCATGAATGTTACCCGCAGTTGCATTTGTATTCAAAAGATGATTACATGAGGGTTAATGATATATTTTCCATGCGCATAGTAAGAACACTACAAAAGAGGCCACATATAAGAATGTCAATGGTTGTAATGAAGTTGGTTGAAGAATATGGTGCCTGGTTCATTTATTTTCCTACCTTTCCATACATCCGAGTTCAAGGATTCTCCATGAACCCATACAAACTTCCCAGGTATCCAACGGATAAGATGGTCTTCTTAGAGCTTACTCAAAAACTTACTAGCTATGACAAGATTTAGAAAGGGAAGAAGAAGTTGGGATTGTAGTTTCCAATTTCCATAGCAGAACAGAAAACTGAGGTATGCCCATGTCTAAAAGCTGTAGAGAAATCATCAGATGAGCTCCACTTCTTTCGCCTTCCACTTTATCCAAAGAGGAATTATTTTGATCCTTTCAACAAGATCTCATCAGTAGGAGGATCAAAGTACCAACACAAGGTTCACCTTGAAGACTTTTGGGCAAATGCAGTAGACGAGAGCGAGATTAGAAAAAAAATTCATTCAAGACTACCATTGAACATTATTAGAACATGAAACATATTCAAGGTTCCTAATCAAATGGAGGAGGACCCAAATTTGATGCAAAAAGGATTCAATCTAGAAATGATAGCTCAACCATTTGATTGGAAGAAGAAAGAAATTACAGATCTTGAAGCCCTTTCAAAACCAGTCTTAGATTTTGCAAAGTGGTGGATCGAGTGTAAGCTTGAAAAATTAGTTGCACTAGCTAATGGATTCACATATAGGTTGCTTGGCCACAGACCACTTAGGGATGAAAGATCAAGAAAAATATTTGAAGGGACTGTTGAAGAAAGGGGAACTCCATCCGAAGATGTAGGAACCAAGAAAGGGAAGGAGGTACCTTGAGAAAAGCATCCTAGGATTGAGGAAGTCATCCAGGAACCTCGAATTAAGAAGAAAAAACACGGAGATGCTCCCTCTTCTCCAAGTCAAACTCCAAGTCTCCAAGAGATAGAAACTTTTGAAAGGCAGGATGTAGGGACAAGTATAAGAAGATTTGAGCAAGAAGAGAATTTGGATAGGTCAATTCATGATAGGTTGAGTATAAATGCTTATGAAAAATCCATGCAAGAAAGAGGGAGAGATCAAGATATTTCTACAGAAGAAAGTATTGCTACGATCTTAGAGTGAGAAATGATTAATGATGGAGATGGTCCACTAGAGGAAGAAACTCCAGGGGTAGCAATACATCTTCCAAGTGCTGAAGCTATAGTTCCTAAGGTTACAATGGATAGTCTAGGAGGTGAAGAGGAGATTTAAATTCAAGTGGTCCAAAGGAAAAAATAGTTGGTAATTCCAGGGGACTAAAGTATACCCATTCCAAAATGGTTGAGGCAATGAATTCAATTGCATCAACAAAAGGAGGTTAATCCATCAATTGAATTATAGGAAATTTTGGAGCGATCAAACTGATCAAAAGAACAAGGGAAAGCAAAAAGATATACTAAATTCATCAGAGGAGAATCAGGATCTAGAATCTTGCAGATTGTGACTCCCACAATTAACAAAGGTAAAAATCAAATTTCTCTAGATGAATATCATGTTATAGAAATAAATCTTGGTCGAGCCTCCCGAGAGAAAATATTGGAAGAATTTGATGACTCCACATAGGCTTCAAAGGATAGGCTAAAGAAAGTAGAAGAAGGGTATGAAAAGTAGAAAAGAGAAATTTGGGCCTTATGTCAGCACATCAATAACTTGCATCATCCAGTAAGAGAGGAAGGTCCATCATTTGTCCCTCCAATAGGTGTTTCTAGTGAAGTGGTAGGTGATATTGATAGAATCAAGCAGATTGCTCAGGGTACAAAGATTTGGATCGAAGGAATTTAGGAGGTAGCCTTCAAACATGTAGAAGAATTAGTGCAAGTGCAAAATAGGGCATTGGCTGCAGTCTCTAGGATCTAGTGCATGGAGGAATCATGGGTGGATGAGCATATTTACCAAGAAGAGGTGATTTCCGACATTCAGATTCTGATTGATACCCCAAAGAAAGAATTGATTGATGGTCAAGTTATCAGCGAGGGGGATTTCTATGATTTTATTTGATGGTACAGTGCAGTGATCATGGCTAAGGAAATGTTCGAGAGCTTTACTAGGGAATCTAGTCGATGGAAAAAGATTGTTGATAACATCAAGCAAGGAATATCAAATGCAGTTGCATCCTTGTTATCACAAAGATTAGTGGAAGAGGAAATGACAACTGATAATCTAAAAGTCAAGTTAGAGGAATTCTTTCAGCTAAACATATATGGAAGAGATGATTTTGAGAACTTCTCCATCTTCTCAAATACAATGCACACTACTAAGGACTTACTACCAGATTGGGATGAAAGCTTGGGAAAAGCAGAAAGAGCAATTACAGTTCTAGAATTCAAGCAAGAATATGCACAAATCATCAATACAGAGGAGTTGGAAATAGTATTAGACTAATTTCGATCTTTCAGGTGAAGAAATCAAGGATAGATGCATTAAATGCAGAGTGGGTGTGCATATGGATCATTTATTACACCCCACTCCTTCTTAAATTAGCATGCATGCTGGGCATTTATTACCCACTACAGTAGTGGATTCCTTATGGCATTAATGTAGATTTCTTTCCATTTCCCTAACCCTAATTAGGGCTGATGTGGCATGATCTCAGCCATCAGTTATTGTGATCATCCGAGCCACCCATTGTAATCGAGGAAGTATATAAAGGCCTCATTCTCATTTGTAAAGGAAGATTTTTATGAGATTGTTTCTATGAGCTACTAAGATAATAAAGTTTTCATTGGAGTTTGGTGAATACTTGACATGTCTTAGTGCTTTCTTTTTCTCCTAAATTTATTCAAGTAGATTAAGTTTAGCATAGTCAATGTGTGATGATTACAATGGAGAATATGATGGTGTATTGATGAATTCCTTTGGTTCATACTTTTGACGTTTTAGTGATTCTAATTCATTGTGTAAAGTTAGCCTGAACCCCTTTCATGCATATGCTCAACTTTTATCATTTGTATACATTGTTCTTTATGATGGTGTATGCGGTGATATGAAAAGCTTTGGCATAACCCTTGAAGATTGCACTGGTTCATGCTTAGTTGTAGTATAACTTGGCGAAGCAAAATTAAGTAAATTGAGGAATTTGTCCACTAGAATACTATTTGTTGTTATCACTACCCTTAGGATTAGAATGGAATTCCTGAACCCCATCCTATTTAATTTTTGCATATTCTGTGAAAAATCCAAAAAAAGAAGCGCTTCATTGCAAAACCTTAAGATAGCTCCCACATCTAGTATGGCTTGAAATGAATATGAATAAACATGTAAGGCCCCTTGTTATCATTAGTAAATCACATCAACCACCAATCTTATCCATAGTCAAGACCTAGCATTAAAGGAACCTTGAAGTCATTGTATGATCTTCTAGCAATCTTAGCATACACAAGACTTTATTCAAGAGAGGATAAGATATTTCGGTATTTTGTTCTACTATTTGGTGAGTCATAAAACACACATCAACAGAACCCATCTCCCAATTTCAAGGATGTTCTTATAAATATAATCATCATATCAATCATTGCTTCTTTAATCTTAACTTGATAATCAATATTCAAAGAATCATAAGTAATGTCCTTGAATCCTGCAATATTTTCTCATTCTCTAATACTTTCACATACCTGGTCAACAACCATTGAAGGGAGTATTTTCATAATTAGTAATTTTCTTAGCTCATCAAACCTAGTTTCTACATCATCTTCGTCCTCCTCTTGTGCTACAATTAGTTTCCTCCTCAGCCTCTCTTGAATATTCTACTTTGGTGAGCTAGTTAGTCTCTTCATTGATGGACTTCCTTTTGTTTTCATAGTTGGGGAATGATTTCTCTTATATCTTATGATGATCTTTCCTTTTGTCTTCTAGGGTGTGAGTGTTGGTCTCAAATTGGTTTTGACAATTGAGTGTCAACACATTTAACGAATTTCTAAGATGATGTCGAGTATAATATAGATGTCAAGCTATAGTTTGTGTCAAGTTAGAAAAGCAATAGGTGTCAGGTGAACTTTAGGCATTGAGCAAGATTCAAGTGCTAAGTAATACGTGATGTCAAGTCACTATAGGTGCCAAGAAAAGTATAGACACCAAGAAAGATAGAGTTACTATAGGAGTTGACCAAGATAGAATTCCTATATGTGCCAAGCATCAGCAATCAATAAGTGCTGAGTAACATAGAATTAGCATATGAGTTTATACCTTCACAAACTCAGATGTAAACCATTTTTGAGCCAACTCAAGATGAATCTTGAAGGATCAAAAAGATAAGATCAAATCTTTTACATTCCATATGTAATCAACATGTAACCAATAAGAAAAATGGAGAAACCATGCAACCAATAACTAAAGTTTAAAGATTTGAGTGGGAAAAGAAAGATGAATACTAATTATAGATTCATACCTAACTATAAGACTTCAAAACCTTTAAAAGGAGGTTGATACCCCATAATTCATGTGTGTAAGAGAGTTATATGGGAGAGTGCTAGAAAAATTTAGAGGGGTGTAAAGACTTAAAGAAGGAAGAGAAACACTATATAATTTAGTTGATTAGAATAGAGTATCAACACTTCAAAGAAGAGACATATTAGATTAGGAAAGATCTGAACAAACTGAGCAGAACAAGGATCTAGAATCAGCAATTGAAGATTTCAAGTCATCAAATCAATGCATTCTAATACTCTCTAGCCATTTTATTAGGAATGAAAATCCTATGATGATAGGTTGGTCTAATAGCCATCTTGTAAACCTTTAACAAGGTAACATTCCAAATGAGTGTTTGTAAATCCTTTAACTAGGTTGATTTTAACAGGGTGTAAAGCCTTTAATAGGGAAAGCCTTGCATAGGGCAGACCATTGGAAGTGGTCAAACTTTGTAACCATAAACACTTACATATTTCTCTAATGATAATTTGTGGGTGTTATCCCCACCCTAGTTTTACCTTCTCATTTTGGAGGGTTTTTGGGTGACCAAAATCTTGTGTTATCTATTTGCATGCATGTCTTTATTTTTTATATTAAGTAGACATGGTCAATGCATGTGAATGATCTCAGCTAAAAGTTTTAAAAGGTTAAAGTTAGTTACTTTTGATTCAACCTCCCCTCTCAGAAGTAAATCTTTCCATTTCTAAATTCCAACAATTGGTATCAAAGCCAAGTTTTCACAAGGAGCAACCTTACAGCTTGGAGAAAAGATCTAGAAATGGAAATCTACAAACTTGGGAAGGTCATAGAAAACTAGACGATTGATATACAACTCACTCTACATACATTGGAAGAAGCCATGGAAGAATTGAGAAAATCTTTAAAGAGAAGAAGAGAAATTGCCATAGCTAAGAATGATACACAATATAAGGAGATTGACACCTCAAAATCATTTGCAAATGGAGATTTCAAAGAGTTTGTTGCAACAATAGTAGATTTGATAGAGAAGAATAGAGCTCAAGTAGAAGAGATCAGAATAGTCAAGATTGAACAAGAATCTCAAGCCATGATGCTTTGTGAAGTGACTAAATAGAAGAAAAGAGCTATTGAAGATAAGGCTATGCTAGAAGAAGAAAAGAGAAACCTTTCTAATAGACTAGAAGAAAAGTCAATTGAGCTTGTAAAAATTTCTAACATGCAGCTAGACACCCTAAGTCAAATGATGAATGCACATCATGAACTAAATATCAAGGATATTGAGATCTCCACATTGAATATGCAAAATGAACCACTACAAAATGATATGAAAAGAGAGAAGGAGATTGTAGAGAGATTCAACAAACCTAGTGAGGCCATCAAGTACTTTGAATAGTTACTAAAATCACTAAGAACCAACAATGATACTTCAGGACTAGGATACACCAGCACTAAAAAAGGAGAGTCATCCAAGACTGTAGAAGAAATAAGTGACAAAGGTAAGAATACTAAACCTACTTTTCATTTTTGTGGTAAGAAAGGCCATATCTCTAATGTGTACAAGAGAAAGAATGCCCATCAGCATGAAAAACCTATAAACATGGGCCATTGTCACAAGTACAACAAGAAAGGACATCAAGCACATGACTACAGGACTAGAACTATCAGAACATCAAGATTTGAAGGTCACTGCTACAATTGCAAGAACTATGGACATAGAGTTTTTGAGTGCATATCAAAGCCCATGTGGAAACCTAATCAACCTAAAAGGGGAAATAATAATGGACATCACTACAATTGGGATTACAACACCAGGCATAGCTGTCACTACTATTAGGATTATGGACACATCCCTAAAAATTGCATAAAAACACATTTTAGTGGAAACTACAATAGATGGTTTAGGCAAACCTCATGTTTCAGTTGTTTGAAGATTGGTCATATCAGCAAAAACTACCAAACAATGTCAAAGGCACCTAACTTAGAGTTAAAAAAAGGAAAAGGAAAGGTAGATGTTGAACACATCAGAGGAGAAATGAATAAGACATGGAAGAAGAAAGATGGAAGTAGCACATCAAATGAAGGGATCACTTCACCCAAAAGGTCAAGTGGTCACACTTCATCCAACTAAGCAAAAGAAGGCATGTGGGACTAATATATAAAGCTTTATCATACATTAGTTCCAAGACAAGAAAGTATTGAAAAGGATAGATCAACATTAGTAGAGATGCAAAGTTAAAACTACAAGTTTTTACTAGTATTGCCAAGTAAGAAAAATTGCCTTCAAATGTTGAGCAAAATCTAGTACATGCGAAGTTGATTGCCAAAGTTAGTAGAAGCCAAATAATTACTTGCAACTGAGTTGGTAATAGAAGTCAAGTGAAGAGAAACTATAATGGAAGCCAAGTAATTCATAAATGCTTGAGAAGCCAAGTGGACAACTGTAAATGCACTAAGTATTAAATGCTATGAAATTAGCGTATCTATTCACATTTTGAATCATTTTCCTTCATCACAAACAAAGAGAAAAGACAAAAAAGGGAACAGAGAAAATTCCAAGTAGAGAATACAACATTTGATTTGATTTCAACAAAGATTTAGCTTAGTTTCATCGATTCTAAGGTATTTACACTAGTGTCAAGTTATGCAATTTCAAATTTCTTTGGGTTTAAAACCCTAGATAGCAGAAATGGTCTCTAGTTCTAAGAAACCTTAGGAGAAAGATTTTTTTGAAGTTCAACTTGTGTCAAACAAAGTTAAACAGCCTGATTTATGGCCAATCCTAGAAGTTACATACAAAAATGACCCAACCAGAGCCCTATCTATTATTCCTCCTAAGGTAGTTATGGTCCAAGATGTTAGGAGGTGTTATAATTGTAAATGTTAAGATTGGTGCTATAGGAGACATGGAGATGAGAGAAGAACATGAGAGATTGTGTGAAAATGGATTTTTGAAAGAGGAATATCAAATTGTTGAGAGGAAGGGTTTGACTTGTGCCTTAGAATTCCCCACTATCTTTAAAACTGAATGGATTAGAATAGTGTTGAGCAGGATTCATGATGGAAGTTTATGGTTGTAAGATGGCCCAATTAAAATATCAAAGAGGATTATTCATAGGGTAATAGTGTATCCAACCCTAGATCATCCCAAGACCCTCAAAAGTCACTCTAAGGAAGCAATTGAGAAGCATATAGGAGAAAAATGGAAGAAGAGAGGAATGACTATAGATACCATCTAGAATCCTCTTGTTGACTTTGTTGTTAGAGTTATTTTACACAAATTTTATCAATCTAGTAGAATCAACAATGTGCCATGCATTGTAGTAGACATTGGTTACAAATTAATTAATAAGGATCATACTTATGATCTTGGTAAATTGTAATTGTAACAAATTAATGAAAATCTAGCAGCTATAAGGAGAACTGAGGGAGCACATAGCAAATTTGGTGTAATTCTAATTTGTATATTTTTCTATGCACAAAATGAATTTCCACCCTTTGGTAAAGTTAGCTGGAAAAAAAATAGGTCCATAGTAGCTCAAGTAAATGAGTATATTGAACAAATGGAAGCTAATTTTGAGACACTTACAACTAGCTATTTTGAAGATTTCAAGAAGTCCATGAAACAAATATTGAGAATACCTATTTCATTGGTTGAGAAACATGTAAATGATGTATGTTTTCTTGTAGATATTGATTATAACTACATTCAAGCAGCCATACCAAGAGTAAGATGGCTTAGACCTCTTGGATATAAAATAAACATTGATGAGGCATCTGTAGCAATAACAACATTGTTGGCAGAAGAAGTGGACAAGAGTGTACCACATTTTTGGACTTATGATGTGGTAGGATCAAAATTACACATGAAGTTAAAGAAAACTTCTACATTGAAGAAAAAGGACAAACTAGTAAAGAAGCTTAAATCTAAATTTGGAGAGGGTGCAATAGAGGAAGAAGAAGATGAAGAGGCAGATGATGACAATGATGAACAAGGGAAAAAGCCATTAGCACTGACCCAAGTCATGGGTGAGGATGCAGAGGAAGAAGAAGGTATCAAGTAGGAAGCACCTAAGGCTAATCCCAAGAAGAGAAAGGAACAAAAAAAACCTATAACATAGCCAAAAGCCAAGAAGAAAGTAGTTAAGCCAAGCCAAGCCAAGCCTGCCACAAGGGTAGAAACAATAGTAACAAAAAAAGTGGCCAACAAATAGGAGAATTAGAAAGCTACATTGCAAGGAGGGCCAATAGAGAAGAAGAGAAGAAAATATGTTGCACCCCTAGAGTCAAATGAAGACAAAACATAATCTGACAATGTGCAATTTAGAGTGGTAAGTCACACAACCAAATCTAATCTTGAAAATCTTTGCGATAACATTACGGATAATTCAAGTTTAACTATATTAAAGACAATTGATTTTTAAAAGTTGTAAAGGGAAGAGAATAACATAGTGGAAGAATCTATCTACACTATGATGGCCAAGTTAAAGACTACTCCACTTGAACTTTATAATTCTATGCCTAAGGAGCTAAGTTCAATTGTTGAAAATAAATGGCATTATTGCCTGAACATGGAGAAAGAAATAAGAGAATCAACATTGGCTTGTGTAATGCTTTACCTTACAAAAGGTCAAATAAGAAAGGCTAGCAAGAAACATGGGAGAAAATTTGCACCCAAATATAGAGCCCTCAACATTCTACAGAATAAAATTGAAGATGTTGTGAAGAAGTCTACATAAATGTGGAAATTGATTAATGGGCTGACCATAGTGAAGGAAGAACAAAAAGATCCCTTTGAGGGAAGAAATGATTGTGAAGAAGAAGAGGAAAATGAAAAGGAAGAAGAGGGAGAGAAAAAGAAAGAAGAAGTGACAATGGAGAAAGAAACACAAAAAGACGATGAGGCAACACCTGAGGAGCAGCAACAAGAAAAGAGTGTCCAAGACACAAAAATGCCACCACCTAGTCTTCCACATGTAGCACCTATATCTATAAAAACTTTAATTGTAAAGGATGTTCCTGATATCTCAAGTCAGAATATCAATCCATTGATTGCAGAGGATCTTAGAAAGATCCTTCACCAAACAACTTTGCAACCATAGTTGTGTACAAATCCTATTTTGGTGAGATTAGAGGAATTGCAAGAGGCTGTAGATGAAATAACCAAGGAGAAGGTGAATACACAAGAACCACCTTCATAACTTCCTATAGCTACAAGTGATCAACCAAAAGAGAAAGCAGCACAAGGCACATTTGCTAAGGTTGACACTACAATTATAGTAACTACTAAGAAGTGAGCTAAGGAAAAGACAAGACAGAATGATATCACTAATCCTATAGCACAAAGCCAAGGTGCACCTCCCCTGATCACCATAATTGATTAAGGAAAAATAGAAGAAGATAAGGAAGAGGAGAAGATCCCTAAGGAGAGAGAGCAAGAGGCAATACAAACTCTAGTAAATTTTCCTCCTACGGGGACTCCTAAGTAGTAGAGCACTGATGTGGTACCACTGCAAATTTCAACACTAGGCTCAAGCTCTACCAAGGTAGAAAGGGTATTTCAATATGAAGACCCTACACTTGATGAAGAGATAGTCATACAAAGTTATGACTACAAGAAAATGAACCTAGCATAGATCAATGAGGTGCAAGAGGCACTGAAGAGGAAGAAGAAGAAGGAGATACTCAGGAATGAGTATAGACAAAGGCAAGCATTAATAGAAATCAAAGACATCTTCCTTGATGCATTTAGCTTACCAATATCTAATGAAACAAAGCCCATTATGGAGCAATTGTCCAACATAGTGGACCAAGTACAAAATGAATATCTTGATATAAATGTTAAATTACTATAATTGTTTGAGAAGAAATTTCAAATGAAGGTTAATGATAAAATATCTAGTGATATAGCACTATCAAAAGTAGAATTGGCTAAGAAAGTTGAGAAGGAGAAAATAGTACTTGAGAACATATTCTCATTGTACTCCAGGTTGTGTGATTCTTCATATTTCACACAAGAGACTAGCCAAAGAATATTGAGGTTGGAGAGGAACCTTAAGGTATCAAGTACACAACTACCTAAGGATCTAGCTCAAAGTGAGAAGCATTTTGTCACAATGCTTCACACTCAAAATGAGTTAGTTGTATAAAAGCAGAAGAGGCTAATATTAAGGCCAAATTAGTATAGATCTAGTCTACAATAACCCCACATATGGAAGTATTGCATAAAGAGATGGCCTATGCAAAGAATGTTTTGAAGAAATATTAAATTCTTTCTACATTAGAAGGCCTAGTACATCTTGCAGTAGTAACAACCATCCATCTCAAAGCATTGGAAATAGCATTGGACAATTGGGATGGTTATGTGAAGATAATAATGGAGGTAAATAAAACATTTTTGGCTAAATATTCCATTCATTCTTAGGACCCTTTGACACAAGTGTCAAAAAGGGGGAGATAATATATTATACAGATAAAGGGGGAGATATAATAATTTGGGGGAGATAATAAATGAGACCCAAAGGAGAATGAATACTCAAAGGGGGAGATAATCAAATTATCAATTCAAAGGGAGTTACAAGTTTTTGAGGTATATAGTCTTCTACAAAATTTTGAACAAATATTTCAAGTTTTGTACATATGCCAAACAAGATGTGTGTTATACTCATAGAAATAAAATTCATAATGTTTAGTTAAGTATTTTTGCCACTTATGTCAAAGGGGGAGATTGTTGGTCTCAGATTGGTTTTGAAAATTAAGTGTCAAAACACTTAACCAATTTCTATGATGAAGCTGAGTATAATACAGATGTTGAGCTACAATATGTGTTGAGTCAAAAATTTAGAAATTTTTTGAGTGAACTTCAGGTGCTGAACAAGATTCAAGTGCTGAGTGATAAGTGATGCTGAATCACTATAGGTGCTAAGCAAAGTATAGATGCCAAGCAATACATAGTTACCATAGGAGTCAAGAAAGACATAATTGCTAGATGTGCCAAGAATCAATAAACAATAAGTGTCAAGTAACATAGAATTAGCATATGAGTTTGTAACTTGAAAAATTCAAATGTAAACTATTTATGAGCCAACTAAAGATGAATCTCGAAGGATCAAAAAGATAAGATCAAATCTTTTACATTCCCTATGTAATCAACATGAAACCAATAAGAAAATTGGAGAAAGCATGCAACCAATAGGAAAAGTGTAAAGGTTTGAGTGGGAAAAGAAGGATGAATACTGATCGTAAATTCATACCTAACCCTAAGATTTCAAAACCTTTAAAAGGAATTTGATACCCCATAATTTGTGTGTGTAAGACAATTATATGGGAGAGTGCTAGCAAAGTTTAGAGGGGTGTAAAAACTTAGAGAAGGAAGAGTAGCATTGTAGAATTTAGTTGATTAGAACAAAGTATCATCATTTCGAAGCAAAGACATATCAGATCACGATGGATCAGAATAGACTGAGCCAAAAAAGGATATGGAATCAACAATTAAAGATTGTAAATCATTAGGCCAATACATTCTAATACTCTCTAGCCATTGTATTGGGAATGAAACTCCTATAATGATAGCTTGGTCTAATAGCCATGTTTTAAACCTTTAACAAGATTATAAATCCATTAACAGGGTAACATTCCAAGTGAGCGTTTGTAAATCCTTTAACTAGGTCACTTTTTACAAGGTGTAGAGCCTTTAACAGGGCATGCCTTTTATAGGGCAGACCATTGGAAGTGGTCAAACTTTGTAACCATTAAAAGTTACATATTGTTGCAGTGATAATTTGTGTGTGTCATCCCCACCCCAGTTCTACCTTCTCATTTTGGAGGGTTTTTGGGTGACCAAAATCTTGTATTATTTATTTTCATGCATGTCATTATTTTCATGTTAAGTAGATATGTTAGATGCATGTGAATGATCTCTGCTAAAAGTTTTAAAAGGTTAAAGTTAGTTACTTCTGATTCAATGCCCCCTCTCAGAAGTAAATCTTCCCATTTGTAATTTCCAATAGTGAGAACCTTCTACACATCTATCTAATATTAGCTTTCTCTTTAGGATCAATAATTATTGTTTTCCTCTTCTTGGTTTCCTTAGGGTCGAAAATAGCCAGTTCTTTTCATTTTCCTTCATCAACCTTAGTAGGTTGTCTTCATCCTTCTCCTTCTTCACCATCCTTTCCCTCAAGACACATTCTATTTCTTTCCTTTTCTATTTTAGAAATGCCAGCCTCAGGAGTTCGTTTAGCCATAATTGTCTCACATGTGCTGAAGTTTTTAGTACTGGCATCAAAATATTTAATCAAAAGTGTAGTAACTACTGCTATAACTTAGTCAAGATTTATTTCATAAGGCATAGACATTAACCATGCAATCATTGTTAGAAATTCCTGAGCATGCACAAAATATATCTCATCTTTTATATTTATCTATGATAGACTTAAGGATCCTCATTCTATCTTTTGTTTTTATTTTGAATTCTTCAAAATAATTATCCACTATAGCCTCAAAATTTTCTCCCAAATTATTAATGAGTTCATTTATCTACTCCATAGTAGATCAGATTATATCCAATGCAAATGTCACAACTATGGGAAATGAATTATGTATATAGAAAAATATACATACTAGAAAAGATCTAAACTTACATGATGTATTCTTGTCCTTCCTTATATCTTCCAATTTTTCTATCAGTTGTTGCAGTTATAGCTCAGCAGGATCATAAGCATGATCCTTCTTGACAATTTTGTAGCCCAAATATACTGCAATGCATGACATGATATTCAATCAATTGGATTGGTAAAATTTGTGTGCTATAACACAAACTAAAAATTCAATTAAAGGACATCAATTGACATCCCTCTACCATTCCATTTTGATTTGGTTATTAGTTTCATTACTTATTGTACTCCTTATGCTCTTTGGTTGATCTAGGGTAGGGTAACTAGTCACTCTGTGTATTATGGCCTTGTTGATTTTGATTAGCCCTCCCTCTATACAGATCTTCATATCATGGATGCAACTCAAATTGAATTTTATCCATTAAAACTTGAAAACCTTTGGGAACTCTAAGGCACAGACAAGCCCTTTTTCATTAATAATTGTGTTTTCATCTTTTAATGCTCCATTATTCCATAGCTTCTAATAAGTTTCCATTATCTCAAAATCTCCAATCTCTCCTACTTTGCATAAATAGTGAGATCTTACAAGTTGAATATATAAAACCCTAGTTAGAATTGATGAGAGACTACCAATATCATCTTCAATCTTCTCAACATTCAAACTTCTCTTCTATTATCAAGTTTGACAATTCTCCATTGTGATTTTCTTATTGTGTTGTTGAAATCACCTTAATTTCCTTTAAATAACTTGTGAGCTCTGTAATCACTTGGTGAATAAATATGAATGCTCAAGCTCTATAAATACCTCCAAATTTCTATTTTAGGTTTGCAATAAATCTTTTCATATTTAGTTGGTGTATGACAACTAGCTTGGTCTCCATACTTACTTAATCCAGGTTACCTTACTCAGCCAATAAAAATTCATTTGGTCAATACATCATCCCAATTTATCATGTGGTCTATACTACAAAGCTTGGTCAATATAGACTATATCACTAATGCTCGATACTTATGTCGTAAATGATTCTCTTTTACTATTCTCTTTAGCAATTTGTTCTTGATGCATCTTTACTTATGCAAATAGGAATTTTAGCACATTTATATTAGTAATTAATGTGAAATGTATCATTTAATATATATTTCCTAAATATCAACTTTGCTTGCTCCACTACTTCCATCTTTCACTACTTCTTTCCACATTTTATTTCCTTCAACTTTCTCTTTTCCATTGTGTGGTCTTGGTGCTCTGCTTCTATAGTTTTTATTGATATGTCCAACTTTGAGACAACCAAATCATATTATTTCTCTATTCAGCCACTTCTTGCATTTTCCTATCAAATGTGTCTTAATTTAATTCTTGTTGGCATTAAGTTATGTTTGTCATTAGTGACAACACTTATTCATAATTCTACATGGTTACCAAGTTCATCATTCAATCTACAATGTTTACTAAGCAATTCAGTGGTTACTAGGTTTCTTAATTCACACTAAGCATTCTAGAGGTTACTGAGTGAGAAAAGGCAATAGTTATCACCAAGAAGTTAGTGGTTACCAAGCTTTGCAGTATTTACCGAGTCATCAGTTACTATAATGTGAAGCTAGTGTCAACTAAATGATGGGATGAACAATTTTTACCAAGTGCAAGCAAGGTAAACATGGAATTTAGTTTCTACAGAGTGACACTATATCTACAAAGTCTCCAATGTTCATTGAGTTCAAAGCTACGTTGAGTGATTAGTATGGACCGAGTCTCTTCTTCTACTGAATGCATGATAATATCGAGTAATGTAGTGGATGCTGAGTATTAGAAGGTCACCAAGTCAACTTTTAGAACCCAAGTTTCTATATTTGGGTTGACTCAGTAATATTGGTGTTATCTTGTGTTTTAGCCAACCTTGTAATTATGAGAATTGGGATGATATATATGTAATGTATTGTATCATTCCCAAGTATGATGATATGATAATGTTTTGGAGAAGAGTGAATGGGAATGTGAATTAGTAGCAGAGTAGATTATTTAGCAAGCTCAAAGTAGGAATAGTCAAGTTACATCTATCACAAAGAGGTGGTCGGCATTTCAAGAATCTAATCAGCAATCAAGCTGTTAGTCAGGTCTATTGTTTCATCCTAGTAGGTGAATCAGATTTAAATACTTTAACAAGTTATACTTAATAGTCTTTTCTTTAAATCACTTAACAGAGTGTATACTTCATTGTATGTTTGTAAAACTTCTTACGAGGTGGACCTGGTAGTCCTAATTTCTCCTAACAGGGTAGATCATTAGAAGTGATTGATGTAAGCCTTAACAAGCCAAATTTATATTGTAGTATTGAAGTTTTGTGGGTATCATCCCCACCCCAATTTTACTTTCTATTTTGAAGGTTTCAGGGTCACCAAATATTGTGTTCATGAATGTTTATTTTTCAGTTTCTCATGCATGTAGTAGATCAATTAATGGTGAATGGATTATTTTGTTAAGTGCTAAATTTGTTAAAAATTTTGAGGTTACTGATTCACCCCTCCCCTCTCAGTAACCTGGCTAGTATTGATTATTTCCAACAATTGATATTAGAGCTTTGTGGTTCTCAAGATAAAGTTTGATAGCTTGAGAAAAGATCAAGGAAAATGGAGATATTCAAACTGGACAAAGCTATTGACAATGAGAAGCTAGTTCTGGAGATGGCCATAGCTCAACTCAAGGAAGAAAAAGAGAATCTTTCTCATTCCCTAAAAAGTAGGAAGGAACATGCAAAATAGATGAGTGACCACCAATATGTTGAAAAAAAGATTGAAGATCTTTTTCCTTCAAGTTGTTTAGATGAAGAAAATGAGGAAATCAAAGAACTCTTAGAAAAGAATGGCTCCCTACAAGAAGAGGTAAGAAAATTGAAAAGAGAACAAGAAATTTACTCAATAAGACTGTGTGAAATTTTTGAAAAGAGAAACAAGGCAAGTGAAGACTTCAAGGCAAGGAACAATGAAACTAAAAGTCAATCCCTTCAGCAAGAAAGTCTTATCAATGAGCTCTCCAATGAAAATGAAGAAATCATGAGTCTAAGATCTAAAAATGAAAGGTTAATGAATGATTTAAGCACTAAAATACAAATCAATGAAAGACTAAAAGTTGATCTAAATTCTAAGAAGCAACTTAATGAAAGAATAATGAAATCCCAAGTAGAAAAGGATCAATTAAATTAGTAAAATGAGAAAAATCTCTATAGGAAAAAGGGTAAAGTAGGACTTGGATACAAAGAAGAAGGTGAATCCTCCAAACAAGGTGCTCAAAGGAATCAAAGACCTAATTGTAATCAATGTGGTAAGATAGGTCATACATAAAATAAATCTTGGAGCAATGGAAAGGTAAAATTTAATGAAAAATGCTACAATTGTAGTCAACATGGTCATAAAGCTAATGAATGCAAGGAGAAACCAAAGTTTGAAGGTAAATGTCACAAATGCAAGAAACAAGGTCACAAGGCATTTGAATGTAGGTCTAAACCATTTAATCTAGCTAAAAAATTTATAAAGGAAATATTTGGTTGGGACTACAATATTTGGTGTAGATGTCATTACTATGGAGAATATGGACACATTGGCATAAACTATGCAATACATCACTTAACAAAGAAGGATACTACAATAAGATGTTACACATGCACTGAACTCAGTCATATAGCTAAGAAATGCATGAATATAGGTAGAGTTGAAGATGAAAAGAAAGAAAAAGATGATAACATCAGGAAGAAGATGAGATAATAGTGGATTCCCAAATCTACCAAGCAAGCTAGTTCAAATGATGGTCATGTCACTCATGAAGTGGGTGACTCCACCATTTCCAATTAAGTTCTTAAGGAAGAACTTTAACTATATTTTTAGGGTCATATCTCAAGTAGTTCCAATGAATGGAAGGAAAGATCCAAATTAGTATTTCAAATATAGACAGAGCACAAAAGTTTAACATCAATATTCACCGAGCGAGGTTAGGAGTAAAAAATTTTTGTTTGCGCTGAGTTACAAGGTGCTATCGAGTTATTTGGACAGATAGTGGATGACAGCTTGTCAAGAATAGTTTCATTATGGCTCTGATCATACCAAGCATTAATGGAAGAATTTTTTATCAAAATTAAAGGTAGAATTTCAACTTCATTTTCACCATGGATTTAGTATATCCAGAGTAGAGCAATTTACATAGCATCCAAGCAATATTGAGGATAATTTGTAGTGAAGTTTTCGAAGAAGACTTTATCAGTCTACCAAATGATCATGGCATCCACTAGTAGCAGTAACAAGGCAAAGAAAGCTTCTGAGATATTGGTGTGAGGTGTCAAATGGAAGGCTCCAAACTTCAAACTAGTGCTAGCAATTATAGAATCACTTGACCCCAATGGAGCTTAGTTGCAAATCCCACAAAAGGTACTTCTTATAAATGATATTTGTACTCATTTTAAATGTGTTGTGCAAGAAATTGGAAACCTAGAAATGGGCAGTGCCCTAGGAGTACTATGTGTGGATGGAACCCTCAAGCCTGAGCATAAACATCTAGAGGAGAAAGGTTTGACCCACATTCCATGCCTGCAAAGAAATTTCCAAATCAAATGGATTAGGTATATTTTTAGCCATGTGTATAATGGTCAATTGTGGTTAGAGTAGCTAGTCTTGATATTGAAGAAGATGATTCACAGAATCATGGGTCTCCCTATGCTCAATAAGGTCAAAGTTACCAAAACCCCAGGTCACAATGAGCTATAAAAGAAAGCCCTAGCTAAGTGGGATGGTAGAGGACTAAAAATCAACAATGTATCTGATGTGGAACTTAGGTTTGGTATTCATATCATTGTGCATAAGATATAAAGCTCTAGTCGATTGAATAGTGTGTCGTGTGAGGCTATGGACTTAGCTTACAAGGTAGTCAAGAAGAATTTGGAATATGATTTGGCATACTAATTTTGAAATAGTTGAACAAGAATAGAAAGTATCAGGACCTCAAAGAATAATTCATGCAAATTTGGTTCTTTGTTAACATGTTTGTTCTTTTATATACAAATTTTTTTCCCCTCCAAAGGAACAATGGTATGGAGAAAGGATACTCCAATTTTGTACCAAATTAATGAGTTTATTGTAGAAATGGGCGAAAATTTTGACAGTATAATAGATAATTATTTTGAAGCATATAAGGAGAAGATGAATAATAGGTTTTGAATTTCACCATCACTAGTTGAAGATTACAAGGATGATGTTTGTTTTATGGTTGACTATGATAGAGTATACATTCAAGCAGTTAGGCCTAGGATAGTATGAGTGAAACCTCTTCCTTATGAGGTTAATATTGATGAAACAAAAGAGATAATTGAAGCACTGGTAAATGAACCTATAGATCCAAAGGTACCTATCTTTGGAACTTATGATGAAGCAAAGGGTAGAATAGAGTTAGAAATCAAGCTTCCTTAGGTGGTAAACAAAGGTAAGAGGAGGATTTCAAAGCTAAAAACTACAAGTGCCCCTCTCATGCTTAGCAAGGGAAAAGGAGAAGATGAAGAAGAATCTGATGATGAAGAGTAGGAATCAAAAAAGGAGGAAGAGCCTATAAGAAAGAAAGAAAAGGTGATTATCACCAAGCCACCGAAGGCCTCCACAGCTATGTTCACAAAAAGATTAAGAAGAAAGGAGGAAGTGAGATTGTGTTCAGTAAGCCCCCACTCACCTTCCAAGAAAAATTCAAGTGATTAGAAGAAGGTGTAGGTGTAAGAAATTTTAAAGCTTTAAAGTATGAAACAAAAATTGATGTGGAAAAGATGCAGATTGAGGAGCTAATGCTAACAAAGATGGGAAAATGTAAATATTCCCCAAATAAAATTGCCCCTCAAATTTCCATTGAATTATTAACAAGGTTAAAACCAAGATGGGAATCAGCTATGCATACAACAAAGAATATATATGAGCAATATTTAAGACAGTTGCTACTAAATCTTACCAATGTTGAGGTTAAGGAAGCAATGAAGGTTAATGAAGGTAAGATGATGATTAGATTTCATACTTGTTTGATTTTGGTGAAAGATATTGAGCATGTAGTTAAAGATGCTACAACCATGTGGAAAAATGTTTATCATATGCATAAGGAAAGTGAGGATCCAGTGGAAATAAATGATGATGATAGTGACAAGGATCAAGACAATGAAGAAGATAATACACCTTGTGTCACTATTGATGCTGAGGATTATTAGGCATTGATGAAGGATGGTGAAGAACATAAAGAGGAAGAAGCTAAAGAGGAAGATAGGGAAAAAGAAAATGATCTAGTAAGGATAGCTACAAAAGTTATAGCCTCCCTTCCTTACTCTCAACCAAAAACTGCTACATCATCTAGCATGGAGACAGCTTCAGCAAGTGTGATTGCAACCACAACAAATACATCATATGCTCAATCACTCTTTGCTCCCTCTTAGCTCCAAGTATCTCTAATGGAAGTGTCTACCACTTCATCCACCAAGTTGTATCCCTTCTCTTCTTCAGCTCCCAAGTTAGGGACATTAGCATTGAGTACATCATCCAGTTCTACAATTTTGTCTACTTCAATTCTGTATGCTCCTATAAGTACTTCATTTGTAAATACTTCTATCAGTGCTCCTATTGTATGTACTCCTATAATTACTTCAATTTTGGGTAGCACATCAATTTTGGATTCTCTAAGCACTCCTGTCAATATTCCATCAATAGGACCCATACAAGTTTTCACTGCAAGCCTTGCTATTTCTACCATTGTTTCTATTTCAAAGTCCGAAGCAATAATATTAGAGGTGAAACCAAGGACACCACTTAAACTTCTGATCACTGAAAAAGAAATTGATGAACATATAGATTTAGACAAAGAGATTTAAATTCCTAAGTTGGATTTTGATAAAGCTATTGCAGAACAAATGAGATTAGTTAGCCAACTTCTACAATAGAAGCCCAGGCAAAAGAAATTAAGAGAGGAAAGGGACAAAGAGTTTACGATCATAGAAAGTGCAAAGAATATTTTGACAAAGGCTATAGGAGTAGATGTTGATTTATCTCAGCATATTTTGTTTTAGTTAGAGGAAGTAGTAAATAAATTCAATGAGGACTCTACTGGTCACGAAAAGTTAATAGAAAAAGTTGAGAAAAAGCTTGACAATAAAGTTCTTGAGTACATTTCTCAGCACTATTCATTAGGTAGAGATTTCCTCAATTTTGGCTAATCTTAAAAATTCATTTACAAATGTAACATCTCTTTTTTCCAAGCTATGTGATTTTACTGAGTACACTAAGGAAATAAAGGAAAAACTAAATAAGATAGATGAGGATTTGAAGTCCAGTGCCCAAAAGTTGCAGCTTGACCCCAGCTCAAGCTTGCTACATCACATGAAGGTCAGATTTCTTTTAGACATGCAGGCTGAATTATTGAGAGAGGAAGCAATGATCAGGTCTACATTAATAGACATCGAAAACATGATCCTTTCAATCATGGACATAACGCGGAAGCACATTGCTTATTCAAAAACATTGATCCATGATAACAATTTCTCTATTGCAAATCATATGATTTAACTCTCAGCAAAAGTTCAGGTGGCACTTCATACCTACAAAATTTTGCAAGAAAATTGGGATAAGACATTATCTCTTATTCTCAAGGGACACTCTAAGTTTCTCTCACATTTTAGTGTCTTTGTATAAGTATGTTGTGTATAAATGTTTGGCATTATTGTCAAAAAGGGGGAGAAAGAGCTATTTGTTGAGAGACATATGTACAGAACAAAAAGGGAAAGATACTTGTGTAGAAGAAATACTTATACACTCAATATGATATGATGTGTACATTGTATGGGGGAGATATGTACAAATGTATATACAACAGAATTACAAAGGCAAAATTTGAAAAATCAAAAAAATCAACATGTCGCTATACATAAATTATGGTTTATAAGTGCTTTTGTCACTAATGCCAAAGGGGAGATTGTTGGCATTAAGTTATGTTTATCATTAGTGACAACACTTGTTCATAATTTTGCATGGTTACCAAGTTCATCATTCAGTCTATAGTGTTTACCAAGTTTCTTAGTTCACACCAAGCATTCTAGAGGTTACTAAGTGAAAACAAGCAGTAGTTATCACTGAGCAGTTAGTGTTACCAAGCTTTGTAGTATTTACTGAGTCATCAATTATTGTGATGTGAAGCCAGTGTCAATCGAGTGATGGGATGAACAATGTTTACCAAGTGTAAGCAAGGTAAACATGGAATTAAGTTTCTATCGAATGACACTATATCTACTGAATCTCCAATGTTCACTAAGTTCAAAGCTACATTGAGTGATTAGTATGGACCGAGCCCCTACTTCTATAAAATGCATGAAAATGTTGAGTAACGTAGTGGATGCTGAGTATTAGAAGGTCACCAAGTTAGGTTTCAGAACTCGAGTTTCTAGATTTTGGCTTACTTAGTAATATTGGTGTTATCTTGTGTTTTAGTTGACCTTGTAATTATAAGAATTGGGATGATATATATGTAATGGATTTTATCATTCCCAAGTATGATGATATGATAATGTTTTAGAGAAGAGAGAACGCTAATGTGAATCAGTAGCAAAGTAGAGTATTTAGCAAGGTAAAAGTAGGAATAGTCAAGTTACATCTATCACAAAGAGGTGATTAGCATTTCAAGGATCCAATTAGCAATCAAGTTGTAAGTCAAATCTATTGTTTCATCCTAATAGTTGAATCAAATTTAAATCCTTTAATAGGGTAGACTTAATAGTCTTTTCTTTAAATCTCTTAAAAGAGTGCATACTTGATTGTAGGTTTATAAAACCTCTTACAAGGTGGACCTAGCAGTCCTAATTGCTCCTACTAGGGCATATCATTAGAATTGATCATTGTAAGCCTTAATAGGCTAACTTTATACTATAGTATTGAATTTTCGTGGTTATCATCCCCACCCCAAATTTACTTTCTATTTTGAAGGTTTTTGGGTCACCAAATATTGTGTTCATGAATGTTTATCTTTCAGTTTCTCATGCATGCAGTAGATCAATTAATGGTGAATGGATTATGTTGTTAAGTGTTGAATTTGTTAAAAGTTTTGAGGTTACTTATTCACCCCTCCCCTCTCAATAAGCTAGCTAGTCTTGATTATTTCCAACAATTCTTTGGGTTGTGACCATACTCACCACAATAATGACAAGTATACTACATGTTGTAATCCCAATTATAGGAATTCTCTTTTCCTAGTGCATGTACTTGTTTCCTAGGTGTCCAATTAAATATTGTCTTGAATCTACACTCATGAGCTCTATGTCCATATTTTTTATTGTTATAGCATGCTAGTTTTGCACCAAAACTAGCTTGATTTGTGTGCAAAAAAATCTTTATTTTTTTTGAAAAAAATTCTCAATTTTCATAATAAAAATCTTTATTTTCATGCCAAAAAGTGTAAAATCACTGTGTCGGGAACTATGATCAATGTGGGAGCAATATTGTTTTTCTTCAAATTCCAACTATTTCAAAAGTTGACAAATTTTATATGAAAATAGGGGGTTTTGGGTGCTTTGAGCTCAACCATGATGTTTATTTTTTTCTCAACCTACACCAAAAATCAGTGAATGCCTATATTCAATATCGAATTCCTTTGAAAATAAAGCCCTCTAAAAGAAAAAAAAACACAAATTTGAAAGGAAAGCTAAATCTTTCATAAAAAGAATAGGGGCATGAAGATCTAGAGCTCTGATACCATGTTGAATTTGATGAAAGATCAACCCCATAGCTCCCAAGAATCACCTGCATGCAAAAACCTGTCACAAAAGAGATGCAAGAAACTATGGTGGCTAGAATTGCAAGACCCATAGATGAGACATTCTTGATAAGAAAAAAGAGAGATTTCTATTATCAAAATTGAATTAAAACATTACAAAGAGATTAGTCCTTATAAAGGAGACCAAAACCCTAATAGGAAACTAACATAGGTTGGATGATAATAAATAGTAGAAGAATTAATTATTATATGTGCCAACTTTAGCTTAAGAAATTTAGAGATAATAAGTAACTTTATAATTAAATAAATATGATTTAATTAATATGAAAATACTTTATTACTCTAACAACCTCACTTAAGATAAACTTAGGAAGTAGCTAAAAACCTAGAAACTACAATTGAAAGTAAATTTAGGTCATGGCAACAAGGCTTGATAAGGAACCAAAGCACAACTAAGTTTTTGAAAATAGGAGAAATACAGGAAAACCACATGGTAAAAACACTGCTCCAAAAATAGGAATGAAAGAATGTATATATCTAGTAAATGATCCATCTCAATAAAATGCATAGATATCTAGCCACTACAATCACCTAGTATGTAGGACCAAATATTGAATACATAGCTCATGCCATTGAACCAAGAAAGCAATAGAACCAGCATAACCCCCCTATAATACTAAGAGGTAAGACATGAACACTTAAACTAGAAACAATATCTCTTCCAGAAAGAAGAACCAGGAACATCAAGAGTGCAAAAGAAGTACAAACACCTAAAAATGCTTCTATAATAAACACATCATGAGGCTAATATCTTGGAAGGAACATTCACCTAAAAAAGGAAGATGGTGTATATGGTCAACATGAAAGCCCCCAAGGTACTTTATAATGTAGTGAGAGTATAACAATACATAAAGATATGTAAGATCCCAAAATGCAATAGAGTGGCACTTTATCTTAGTGCGTTTGAAAAAAGACTACAAAAGGATGTCAAAAAAGATCAAAAGAGACATAAGGTTGATACAAGACATAGTACAACCTATGAAAAATCATCTAAAAAAGAAAAATTAATCTCTAGCCCTGAAATAAAAAAGATATCCACTAAAATGCAAAAAAAGCAAAAAACTAAATAGGGTTTGTCTTGTTTATAATTTGAAAAATAGAATGTCTCAAGATATGTTCTTGGAGTGAAAATAAGATCTTTTGACATTGATTAGAAAAACCAAAAGCCAAATAACATCAAAATTCCAAATATACTGCACCATCATGATGGGCTCGAAACCATCTTTCTGACAATATCTCATTTGCAACAACTAGAATTTGGATGAGCATGTTATAGCCAAAAAACCACATCTAGGTCAAAATAGAGTTGGGAGGGACCCCAAAAAAATTTACCACCTTAGGATCTATGTCAAAATGAATCTAAAAGCATGCCCACCAATACCACAAGTTACCTCAAAAAGTGCACTAGTTTTGTAGCAAAAATGTATTGATTTGTGTGCTGAAAAATCTCTTTTTTTATGTCAAAAAGTATCAATTTCATTCCAAAAAATATTGATTTTTATGGGACAAGGCATAAAATTGATGCCTCGAAAAATGTTCCCAATTTGGGAGCAATATTATTTTTCCTCAAATTCTAATTATGTCAAAATTTGGTAAATTTTATATGAAAATAGGGGTTTTTTTAGTACACTGAGCTTTAGGGTTATGTCCTTTTTTTCTCTGAAAATTAGTGATCCCCTAGATTCAATAGAGAAATTCTTTTAAAATTAAAACCCTCTAAAAGAGAAAATAAAAATCTAAAAACCAAATCCCTCATAACCAAAATTTGGGCATGAAGATATGGAGCTCTGATACCATGTTGAAGTTGATGAAAGATATGCCCCATAGCTCCCAAGAATCACCTACATGCAAACACCTCTCATAGGAGAGATAAAAAAAAGCTATGAAGGTTGGAATTGTTAGATGCATATATGAGACATTCTTGATAAGAAAAAAGAGAGGTTGCTGTTATCAAAATTGAATTAATAAATTACAAAGAGATCAATCCTTATAAAAGGAAAGCAAAACCCTAACAAGTAACTAACCTAGGTTGCATGATAATAATTAATAAAAGAATTAATTATTTTATGCCAAAAATTTAGCTTAAGAAAACTACAGATAATAAGTGACTTAATAATTAAATCAATATGATTTAATTAATAAGAAAATACTTTACTACACTAACAATCTCATCAGTTTTTCAAAGTGCCTAATAGCATCACTTGGTTGGTTCATTCTTTTCAGAAGTTCATTTTCATTTCTCAACTCATTTCTCAGTTGTTCATCTTGTGACCTGAGGTATGTGATCTCCATTTCCTTTTTGTTTACTTCCTAAGTTGCAATTATCATATCCAACTAGTTATTTGTGATCTTTTCTACTTGAAAAGGTCTCTCTTCAAGTTTGGTTTCCATGTGTCTTTTTTCTTCTTCAGCCATGACTTTGTCTTCTTCAGTTTTCCTCTTTTCTCTATTACTTCAAATAGTATTAATGATTGAATTTCATCTTCTCTCTTGACTTATTTTTCCTCTTTTGATAGAGTATTGTTTTTCTCCAATAGTTCTTTGATCACTCCATTGTTATCACTAGTCTTTCCACTATCATTTCATCCTTCTATGTCTACTTCTTCATATAGTGTGTCATTTTTTTGAATTTCTATCACTTTCTTTTTCCTCGATGATTTCCTTAACTCTTCTCTTGCTCCTTCAATTTTTAACAATATGGTTTAGGTTTCAATCATCTGGTTGTCAATGATTTTTCCCAAATTGTATTCCTCCATCTCCAAGATTCAATCCTCTCAAGTTGTTTTCTTCTTCAAAGAGACGAAAGCTTTGATACCAATTTCTTGAAGGATTTAATGGGAAACAAGATACTGAGAGATGGGGTGAATCAAATTTGTAAACTCTAACTTATAAAACCAAATTACTAAATTCACACCTAATTCATCTGATATCTTAGATCTAACATTAAAACTCTAATGGGGAAATGTAAATGAATACATCATATCAATAAAAGATTCAACACATAGCATAGATGATTTGGTAACCTAAAAACACTTCAATTTGAAGGTAAAACTTGGGTAGAGATGAAACCCACAAATATTCATTGTTGCAATAATAAAGTTAACCTTTTAGGGTTACAATGTTTGATCATAATATGTTATCTACCCTGTCAAGGATTTTCCCTATTAAAAGCTTCAAGGTTATTAATTCCTACCTTGTTAAATGATTTTACACTTACAATTAAGTAAGGAAAATGTTACAAGATTTATGTAAACCTTTTATGATCACTCAGTTAAAAGATTTACCATGATTCAATCATGTTAAAAATTGATTCAGTTCCTAATCCTCATTTTGTTCTATAATCTAATTTTGGATTTCATATGTACAATGTCTTAATTTGATCTCTCAATCTAGTATCTCCTTTTAGTCCTTCATGATTTGGATTTCTCTTGTTTGACCTAATTCTAGACTTAGCCTTCCTTGCTCTATTATATCCTTGTTCACTTCTTCACTTGTGCATTCACACTTTCATTCATCCATGCATTCCATCTCTCTTTTGTTACTCTCTCTCTCTCTCTCTCTCTCTCTCTCTCTCTCTCTCTCTCTCTCTCTCTCTCTCTCACATTATGATTCTAGGGTTAGAATCCCTCTTAAATAGATGTTCTTTGAAGTCTCTAGATCTCACTCAATGGTTTACAATGAATCTTCTTTTGCATTTCTTTCTAATTTTATGATTGGTTGATTTTCCTTCCTTGGGATCATTACCTTCTACAATTATGTGAAATATATGTCTTACCTATCTCTAGAAACACTAAAAATCATAAAGAGGTTGGCCAAAATGATAAATACATAGTTGTCTATGCAATTAAAAGTTCATATGAAAAAATTGGTTTGTTGGGCATCTAAATGTGTTGACACTCAGTTATACTAGTACTCAGCTTCTACATACATGCTCTTTGTTTTCTTGGAAAAAAAATCTTTTCAATTTACTCAGTCTCTACTATAATAGCTTTGCTTACTTATGTGCCTAGCTCAAGTGGGGTGCTTGGCAATCGCTAACTTGGTTGACATGTAATGCAAAATAAACAAGTTCTTATATTGACAATTTGATTCAAAAATTAGCACTTTGAAAGGTGCATAGTCACACACCAATGAACTAATATTATTACCAAGGGTAGAAGAACAAACCTATGTCACCTTTTATAAAGAAACAAGATATTAAAATGTGGCATATCAATATTAATGACAAAAGAAATGGCATTTGTGCTTACAATTTGAGGATGATGCAAATCGATGAAATGTGTAGAATTGGATGATTTTTATGCCTATAATTTTTATAAATTTTTTGTGTAAGTTGTTGTGTTGTTATCCTTGCCATCAAGGTTCAAATCTCATGGGGATGAGGTCCCCTGTTTGTGGCCTCACTGGTTCATAGCTCCAGGTCAAAGCGTTTACCCCTCTTTAAAATAATAAAAAATAAAAATAAAAAATTATTCATTTCAAAAAAAATTTGAATTTTTTTTTTAACTGTAAAAAATATAGGGTGTAGTTCTCATCAAACAAGTATATCAAACCATCCTTGTTTGTTTTGATATGAAAATATCTGATAGATGACATGTATAGGTAGGGAACAAAAAAGGAAATTTTTTTTTTTTTATGTATATTTTCTTTGGTATAGGTACTCAAGCTTGGCCTTATCAAAACCCAACAATTTTTTCCTCTTGTCAAAAATTTCCTATCGAATCTACACCTTCTTGAAAAAAATAATTACATATTCATAAAGAGGACTCTCTCCTTTAGAGATAAATATAGTTTAATAAAAAAATTTAATATGATTTACTTTTTTTTCCTTTTTTGAGGGAGCATCTTCTAGAATGTTGAAATATCAACTTATAATGTTTTGAAATTACAATAGATTATAACTAATCAAAATGTTTAGAAATGTATATAATGATGAGATTGAATATGAGATCCATAAAAGTGTATTTCTAGTTCTTGAAAAAAATTGAGCTTTGATAGAGAAATGAGATTTGACCAAAACAAGTTTTGGTATCCTAAATGATGACACAAATCTATGCTTTTACCCCCAAGTCTATTAGACTAAGTAACAAGGCCTCTATGGATGAAACATGGTTTATTACCAAGTAAATCAGACCAAGTAAAAATATCAATTTTTTAGGTCTATCCATTTTATTTGTTGATTTTTTTACAATTTCTCAAGTGTTTCATCATTATTAAAACAATACACAACTACCAAAAAATTATTAAATCAATGAGTTCATTTTTACAAATTTTCAAGTGTTTCATCATTATTACATCAATAAACAACCACAAAAAAAATACATTAAATAAATGAGTTCATTGTTCATTAAATATAAAATGTGTATACTTTTTCCACAATTTTACCTCACAAAATATTTTTGATTCAATACATTAACTTATCAAATATATTTAATGTTACTGTGAAATTTAAACATTTAGATGATAATTTATATTAATCAAAAATATTTTATTTTCAAAATAGTGAGGGGAAGCCCTATTTCATTACAATTCTAACCATAATCAATAGCAATGGTTTGGATTGTAACTATATCATAATTATAAAAGAAAAGGGTTCATATGATAATATTTTGTAATGGATAATAATATATTGCATCAAGGAAATGTATAGTTTCTAAAATATATTTATTGATTAAAAATTTAATAAAAGAAATAGTACATCAATTTTCTTCTAGACAATTGATTCTAATTTCATCAGTCTTCTATTTAAAAAAATTTCTTCTATTTTTTTTTTTTCATAACAATCATATGTGAATGGTGACATTATTTTGACACCTTCTAGAGACTTCACATCAAATACTATTACTAAGGTTAATTTTGTTCTTTCTTTTAGTCTTATATCAACTATAGCTTCTGAAAGAGTTTAGCCTTGAGACTTATGAGTTGTCAATGCCCGTGCTAATATTAATGGTAATTGACTTATTCTACCCCTTTGTATTAGTATGATTGAAACTATATATGGACGATGATCTTCAAATGATTTTCCATAGTAATTGTCAAATTCAATTGTCACATATGTTGGCAGCTAAGATGGTTCAGTTACTTGTTTGTACATTTTTTTTTTAATATACTTGAGCACTTCATTTACTAAGCTTGCTTGTAAAGGTTTGAAGCCAGCATCAACCTTGAATTCTTACTGATCAAGAACTCTAGATCAAGCTCTTCGTTTGAAGTAAATTGTATACTAATTAAGACATTCAAGTTTAAAAGTCTTTTTTTTTTAACACTCTAGTTAGCTCAAAATTTATAGATCTAAGAAGTTGGTGCATGTCTAAAATTTAGTTTTAGATCAAATTTTAAGTCCATTTTGACATTTGCAAACTTCAATAGGTTAAGGTTTATTATAAATCAAATTTATATAAGAGATTGAAAAAATAAACTTTGAAATAATTTCTTGAGAACATAAGGACAAATTCAATTAAAAAGAACCATTTGGGAGTTTCAAGGTGTAAAAAATATTCTGATATCATTATATTAGAACCAAAAAAGATAAATTTTTATATATTCAATTTTTATATATGAATTTCTAAGAATAACTTTATCTATAATATACCTTCATGTTTATTAGAATATCTATAAAAAAAAATTATAAAATTATAGAATCGTTTTGGACACATGTTTACCAAAACCATACACACTTTTTTAAATCTAAATATATTATCCACTAATGCTTGAAAGAATTTGCTTGAAAACATTATTTAATCATTGGAAACATGAGTTATCATAAAAGACCACTTGATAAGACTAAACATTAGTTAACCATTGACAGTAAATGCACCACTCTAGATTTCCTTCATTTAACCACCAGTAATGTACCTTTTCTTCGAACACTCTGTTTGCTTCGATGAATAATATCAATACCATCATATTTTTTAAATCCGCCCACCAAAGCATATTGCTTAGTGCGTTGTACTCGATAAAAAGATAGTTTAAAACTATTCTTCCTATCCAACTTTTTAGGAATTCTACGTAACATTCACTTTAGAATCTCTCTTATTTTCTACAGCCCAGGCTGAAGCATGAAAACGACATATATTTAAGCCCTAGCTAGGTTGTTTAGCAAACTAATCTAATGTTCTCGACCAACCGACAGAGCCTTCCGGCCACAATGGTAAAATCGGCCGTATAGTCAAGGGATTCTATACTTCGCTCTCTGTATTCGTAATGTTTTTCCCTCAGCCTAGTGCCCAGGTGCTGAATGTGAAATGTGAATGAAAGAGAGAGAGAAGAAATTCCTTCGACAATGCAGTCTCTAATACGAAAGTGACAAATGCAAATAATTGTACAGTACCGTGGGCCTAATCGTCTTTTTAGCATATACTCTCCCACGCAAATAAGCCCAAACATCATACGAAATCTAACTTTTAATTTGCCCAAACATTATACGAAATCTAATCTTTTAAATTAAAAGTGTTAAATAGTTAAAGTTGAGGTGACTTCAAGAATTAGAAATTCATAATGATTAGAAATAATTGTTTGGATATTTAATGAAGGATTACATCTTAGAATCCTTATATCTTAGAGGATAGTATAGAGGTCTTTCTACGCTAATGAGGGTTCTTTCGTCTACTTATGGTTACTGTATGTCACATTTATGTCCCATCTTTTAAGGGTTTGGCTCCACTGAAGTATTTGTGTATTTCTTCGTTAGTGCATGTCTCGCTGATAGGTTATCTAGTGACAGATAAACCTCTAGTTGCTAAAGCATATCAGTAGTCCATGGGTTCTTTAGGTTTAAAAAGAAAATATGTTTTTACAACGCTTAACCTATGATGGTGCAAAATTTACTAAGTATGCCTTCGTGTTCTTGTCTTGGATAACTTCTTTTATTCTTTTGAACTTACAGTAGTACTTGTTTATTTTATGATTATAATGAACGCGGCATCGGCCATCATATTTGGAAATTCAGTGTATGTTGTAATACAGCTGGGTGGATAAACATGGAGAATTTACACTATAACATGCATATTTCACTTTCCTTCGTTTGACTGAATGGGCAGGGGCATGAAAAATGGGCTATAGACTTCATAGGGCTGAAAGATCCATTGGTGAAACATGTTTTATAGCCAGAATGAAAAAAATGGTGTGGAAAATCTATCTAAATGGAGAGCCCAATAGAGTGCTTATTGTACAAAATTGTTGCTAGGTTTCTATGTGAGAGTATTGTCAACAGAATTGGCCACCCATAGCAGGAATGCTACAAAAGCCACCTTGGAGATGAGCAGCAAATAAGAGACTAAGACAAAGTCACCTTATGCTTTTACCTTAAATTAGATGGTGAAGATTTGTGATGATTTAGCTGATGAGTAGATACATAACCCATACAGAGGACAAACATAACAATTTCAACTGCGAAAAACTTGCATAATGGGCAGCGAAGCGGTTGACTGCTAACTTGAAGGGAAATTTTTTTAAAATAAAATAAAAGGGGAAGCATCGCATTGCACAATCAATATTGGAGAGAATATACTTTAAATGAGTTTTTTTTAATGTGCTAAGAACATTGCACTAGTGTTCAAACTAATGGAGGAGATGTAGAAAGTAATAGGTGTTGCAATTTTGATGGAATGTAAATTAATTTTATTTGCATTGTATTGTATATTTGGCTATAAATCATAATGTAAAGGATATGAACAATGCATTCGAATGTTTAAATTTTTTTATGTTTTTTTGGATTAATGTAATTTTTTCAAAATTTTCAAATATCAATTTTCAAAATATAACGATTTAAGTCCAAAGTTAAGACTATGCAAGAACAAGGATAAAACATTATAACATTTAGTAACCTTGAAAACTAGAAAACCAACAAAAAGATCAAACCAGGCACAAATATAAAAACTAATAGTTTACCATATCCTTGTGTAGTAGCAACTTCCTTTTGTCACCCTTAATCCTTGTGTGTCAAGTCCACCCTAAGCTCGATGCCCTCTGCATCCATTTTACCTTTAACAACAATCTATGCACCAGCCCTTGGATGTTTGTGTCACTATCTCCAATGACTTTCTTTAAGTTGTGCATTTCACCTAGGATGCCTTCTTCTAACCTTTTCCTTGCTTCAAACTCTTTCTAGCATTCAAATGTTAGAATACTACTGTAAGTATTCAAATTGATTTTGGTGTGAGATGTATTATAGGAAATCATTGTGTGACCATTATATTTGGGTATGCAAAAATGGGTTATGACAAAAGGTTACTCTATTGCTTTGGACACTAGCTCTTGTGGTGTGGGGTTTTTTGTTTTAGTTCCAACACCTCCCATCTGGTCTTTGTCTCCCCTCCCATCCATTATTCCATCCAAGGTGTTGTTTTTGGGTGGATTTCTTGGATCCCTTGTGGTAGGGGTGACTACCACATCTACGAAAAATACTCTAGCATTATAGGGACCCCTGACCTACTTGGTATTTTACTGTCTTGGTGTCTCGAGAAGAGTTGGTTGATGGTTTGGCCAAGATGTCATGATGTTGTATGTCGATTTGGATCTTCTCTTGTGTGCCCTACCAATTGTTCTACCATGGGCCAAGTTTTGAGCCAATTCTACTATGGCTATAGTTTGATCAGGAGTAGTCACTATTGTTCTAACTCTACTCCTCCTCATTAGTCACTCCTTCCATGTCTTTTGTTAGAGACTCTACCACAAGGAAATCATCAGGAATTGGTTTGGTTCCAAATTCTTCAAATAGGTTCCAACTATTTAACGCATTGTACATCACATAGCTATCTATAAATTGTTTGACAAAATGCTTCGTTTGTGGCAAGGCTATGAACTTCTTGGGGCACCTTCTTTTATAAGATATGGCACCCTTATGTAATCCAAATACACTGTAGCAGCTCACTAATCACTTGGCTATAGTAGAGTGTGTTAATGATGTCCTACAAAGTTTTGTTGCTTACTCAACTTCAATCTATGTTAAAATCATAGAACGGTTGGCTTTAGTGGAATCTGAGAACCACACTCTATGAGATACTATGCATTCTCTAGTTGTTGAAAATATAGGCCTCAAAGCTAATCTAGAATCTACTAACATGTAGTTCAGGGAGTTAGACATTATAAAGGAGAAACAATTGGATATCATCAATAGGTATTCTTCACTATTAATAGAGACTGAATTAGAAGTGAAGTCTTGGGCTTCTTCATGTAGTTCTATGACCAAGGTTCCCCTTTGAAGAATTGAAAAGTTAGTTCAAGGGAAGATGGATGATGAGAGGTTTAGGTGGTCATGTGAACTAAACTTATGAGTCCATGGTCTCTCCTCCATTGATGATCCCTTGACTATTGGATACTCTTTCCTCAAGGATCAACTAGACATTTTAGACATCACTCTTGACGGGTGTTGGTTAGGCCCTAATGCTACACTTTTCATTTTATCCCTCTCCCTCTCTAGTAGGTTTTAGGCTTTTAGGGAAAAGAAAAAGTTATTCTCTCTTTCCCCTAAGATCTACCTAGATGAGGATCTCACCTGATCACAGGTGGCGGAACTCAAACAAGCTTTTTCCCTCATTGTGGCGACAAGACAAGAGGGTAAATATGTGTTCATTAGAAATTTTAAAGTAGTAATCCACGACACCTTTCCTATAGGTTGGGTTTCAAGGGTGGCCTCTAAGGCCAAATGACTAGCTCAATGATAGTTTAGTATAGGCTCTTTGTGTCTCAACTACTAGGACATTAATAGTATCCTCTTATCTATGCCTGGCTTACTTAATGGTGTTATTAGTTTTGTTGATCTTCTTTTTATTATAGAGATGCATGAGAGCCCCATGCATCCTCTTTCTAGTATTTTTGGCAATCAGTGGCTCTCCTCTTCTAGAGACAAAGTCAAGTGTTATAGTGGGGTCACATGTCTTATTCAAGACCACCGTTTCAATAAAAATTTATTGGTTCACTCCAACAACTATGATAGATTCATGTGGATTCACATTGATCGAGGAACATTTCTCTATAGAGATACCTATATTGTTGTCTATTACTTTCTACCAACATCTTCATACTATGTAGTTCATAGCACTAAGGAGGGGTACCCCTATGAGGATCTTCTTGAGCACATTACTAGATTCTCTACTATGGGGAACATCATTATTTTAGGAGACATTAATGTACAGATGAAAGACCTATAGCCTCCTCTCCATGATCACAGGTCTGATCACATGTGTACGACTACTTCTGATCTTAGTTCTGTGGATCTGCTTTAGCTCTCCAAGGATTGTCAGGAGACCTTTACCAGGTATGGTAATAATTTGTTACAACATTGTGATTCTTCTAACTTAGTGATCTTGAATGGATTCTCTTGCTTTCCTAGATCTGAACTCTTTACTTGTTGGCCACATGGTGGTGGTGCTAGTGTTATTGACTATGTTCTCTCTACTACTTCCTTCATCCCTCTCATTTCTACTTTACCATCTCTTGCCTTCCTCTGGCTGACCATGCCCTCCTTAACATCACCCTTTGAGGACCCCTTAAACCTTATCCTACTTTCGTATCTGCTTCTTCTTGCCCCCCTCTTCCCTCCCTTCATGCTTGCACTTCTTTTTGCTTCTCTAATGGTGACATAGAGCTTTTCATCCATTACCTCAGATGAATTCTCCCTTAGGACCCCTTCCCAAACTCTAGGGACATCACCTCCATCTTCCACTTAGTTCTATCAGCCTTATAGGATTCTACTCTTCTCTCTATTCCCCACTACACTTTCTCACTCACCTATTGTCCTACTCACAGGTCTTGCCCATGAACTAGTGGTTCGATGAGGATTTTAAATCCTTTCATTGGATGCCTCACTTTCCTCCACCCACTACTTATTCCTCCTCTTCCTCTCAATTGATACTTGACTATCGCCACTTTCTTTGGCATAATAATTGGAAGCTCACTTTACTATAGTGCAAGTCTCTTTTTTCCATGTTCCTCCAGTCCCCAAAGCTCTTTTAGTGCACCATGCTTCCTGGCCAACCACCACTCCCCCCCGCCCCCCCCCCCCCCCCCCCAACTCTAAACCTTCACTTCGTTGTCTCCCACACCTCAACACTCAATCATATTCCTAACCAGCCCCCTCTCCATCTTTTCCTCCCCCCCAACCATTGTCACCTCTTATCCTTCTCCCACATTAGTGAGGCAATTAGAGCTATGAATAGTAGCATATTTCTAAATGAGGAAGGATTTAAAGCTAAATTCTTCAAGTTGGATATCTTTCTCCTATGTCCCTTTCTTACAGTACTCTTTAATCAAGTGGTTTGTGTTGGCTTCCTCAACTCTTGGTCACAACATATTATCTATCTGGTCCATAAATATTGGACAACATCTAACCTCAGAAACTACTAGACCATCATGGTTGGCCATACCTTTTCCAAACTCCATGTGACTACGTTGAAGGTTATCTTGCCTAGTTAGCTTGATCAATGACATTGTTAGGCTAGAGGTTAGGCTGAGTTTCATTCAAATTTTCAGACCAATAGTCACATTCTAACTTTATGAGCCATTGTTGAGGAGGCTTTTCATAGCTTGGTGAACGTTTATTGCTATTTTTTTGACTTCTACAAAGCTTTCAACTCTGTTCCTCGAGCGGCTCTCTTTTAGCATCTTAGGGACATCAAGATCTTAAATATTCTTCTTACAGTTATTATGAGGTTATATGAGCATGTTGAGGGAAGATTTAGGACTCTATAGGGCTTCTCTAATCCTATCCAGAGCACTTTTGGGGTGAAACAAGGTTATCCTCTCTCCCCCACTCTATTTGGCATCTACATTAATGAGCTTGAGGCTTTTCTTTTTGATTTCTCACTCCTTGGTGATGATTGTTAATTATATCAGGTATTGATCTCTATTCTCCTATTTTCTAGTGATGTGATTTTCCTAGCATCTTCTTCTAATGGTCTTTAGTGGCTCCTTGATGGCTTGGCTTGTTTTTGCAACTCACGTGAGCTAGTTGTAAATCTAGACAAGACTTGGGTTATGGTCTTCAATTGTTTGATGACAACCCATCTTCATTTTTACTTCTAGGGTACCCAAATCAAGATTGCATATTCATATACTTACTTGGGGGTTAAGTTTTCTAGACCTCAGTTTAGCCTAAGACTAGCCATACAACCTAAAGTCAACAAGGGGCTTGACACCCTTGATATTCTACACCAGTGGTGCTTTTGACACCACTTCTTGGACACCATGACTAAGAGGCCTCTTCTTGACTCCTTGGTCAAGCCAACTATCCTCTATGGCTCTACCATTTAGGCCCCCTCCCTCTTGGAGTGTGATTGGGCCTCTATTGAGAGAGTCCAAACTCTTTTCCTTTGGCACATTATCAGATGTCACTAGTTCACATCACATAGCATCATTCTATTTGAGTTTGGTGCTCACTCTTTTAGATTGGGGACCATCTTTGATTTAGTTTGGCTTCTTTGTTAGGAATAAGGTGTCTCAATGTTGGATAATTCCTATTCTTAGTATTTTTTTATAAATGTATTGTTTGCAAATAATTTAATTAAGTGTAAGTGTACATGTCTAGCTAGCATGTTGACGTGCCACTCCACTTGAATGCATCGGCATCTTGAATTATGATAGATTCCTATGACATATTCCTATGACGCATAAGAGATATCTTTGAAATATTTAATTGTATTTAAGGAGATCATGACTAAAATAGTAATGATAGATTCCTATGATGCGTAAGAATTATTTTTGGAAGATTTAACTATCTGTAAGGAAATCATGACTGAAATGATTATAGCAGATTGGTATGATATGTAAGAGCTATCTTTGGAAGATTCCCTAAGCACATTATATAAGCATTTTGAGGGTTGTAGATAGTTGAGGGAGTGTGTGAGTAGTTTCTTATTGATTGCTACTAGATAAGTCTTCCATGTCCTGAAAGAGCTTGCACTGTAAGTGTGTTGTACCTCTTGAGTTAAAGATAATACATTGTGTAGATTTTAGAGACCAAAAGGTTTTTCCCCACTAGCATATCTTTGTGTTTATTTGTTATTATTTCTCTATCTATTTTCTTTATTCATGGTTGATTGCAATATTGTTGTTTAACTAGAAGTGAATATGAAATTGTAAGGATTTAAAATGAATTTGTACAGTACTTTTCTTAAGAGATTAGTGTAGGAAGCTATCTTCGCACTTGAGCTTCCTTACAAGTGGTATCAAAGCTTGATCAACTTTTGATCCTAGTTGTTGGGTAGGGTTTTTTGAGCTAATCTCCAGTTTGAGTGGGATTTTTGTGCATAGCATTCTAAATATTATTTGCAAATTGAGATGGCTATTTTATCATATAGAAAAATGGAGGTGGAAAAATTTAATGGCAGCAATTTTGAGTTGTGGAAACTCAAGATGGAAGACTTGCTTGAAGATAGTGATCTATGGGAGGTGACTTCACTTGACGTGAGACCAACAATAATATCTCAAGTAGATTGGGATCTCAAGGATTAGAAACCTAAGGGTCTTATTAGACTCTATCTAGCTAATATAGTTCTCCTGAATGTTCTTGATCAGAAGATCACAAACAATTTGTGGACACGGCTTGGATTTGTCTATTAGGCCAAATGTCTACTAAACAAGTTGTTCTTGAGGAAGAAGTTTCATACTCTAAGAATAGAGGAAGGAGGATCTATTATAGATCATCTAAATGCTTTTAATTTTTTGATTGCATAGTTGACATCATTTGGTGTCAAGATAGAGGAGGAGGATCAATGCATGACCTTGTTATGTTCCTTGCCAAATTCATGGGACCATCTTGTGATGGCTCTTGGAAGTACTTTAGTCACTTTCAGAATGGATGATGTGGTGTCTTTTCTATTATCTAAGGAGATGAAGGGAAAGTCATCAGATTTGACTAAGGAAGTTCTTGTTGTTCATGGTAGATTCAATGATAGAGGGAAGAAAAATAACAAGTCTAGAAAGGGTGGATCCAAATCTTGTGGAAAATCAAAAGCTCCTGGAAAGTCCAAGGAAAAATACTAGAACTTTGATAAGACTGGGCAGTTCCATAAAGACTATAAAGAGCCGATGGAGAAGAAGAAGGCCTCAAATTTAGCTTCAGAGAAATCTCAAGAAGATGGTGATGCTTTCATTATATCCTTGATAGTGCATGCATATGATGATGTGTGGTTGATAGACTCAAATGTTTCTTTTTGCATGGCCTCTCATCTAAGTTGGTTCTCAAAGTATGAAGTTTTTGATGGTGGAAAGGTTTGCTTGGGTGATGATTCTCACCTAAAGATAGTTGGATGGGGACAGTTCAAGGATTAGTAAAGGGGATCAATAGGGTAATGCAACCTATTATCTATAAGTATACTGAATGATGTAGGTGTGCAAGTTTTTTTTCTAAAGATGGATGTAAGATGATGAGAGGAGCTATGGTGCTTGCTAAGAGTACTAGGAGAGGTACTTTGTTTCAACTTGGTGCACGTGTTTCTCAGTGTAATAGTTCTTCTATTTCAAAGGAGAGAGTACCAATCATTTCATCCCCACCATTTGAACAAGTGGTATAGAAGACTATGGTTATTGGTTCTGATGGTAGTGCAACATGTGTACTTATGGGTACAAACACATTGGAAGGAAAGCTTCCTATAGAAAAGGAAATGTTGTGGCATATGAGATTTGGCCACATTGATGAGAAGGGTCTCAGAACCTTGAAGAAAAAGAACATATTTGAAGGGTTAAATGATTGTAATCTCAAGTTTGACTTCTACAAACATTGTGTCTATGGTCAACAAAATCATGTTTAGTTTTACTCTAGTTCTCATAAATCTTTTGATGTTTTCGATCTAATTTGTTCCAATGCATTTGGTCTTGTAAAAGTTCCTTCAATCAGCAAGCCTATATTTTTTGTATCTTTAATAGATGATTACAATAGAAAGACATGGATTTATTTCCTAAAAAGTAAGACACAAGTCTTTAGTCAGTTCAAGGAATTTAAAGCCCTTGTAGAGAATTAGACTACTAAGAAGATTAGGTGTGTGAGAACTGAAAATGGTGGTGAGTTTTGCTCAGCAAAGTTCAAATAGTTCTATAAAGAATGAGGTATTGAGAGGTATAAGACAACTCCTTATACCCCACAACAAAATAGATTTGCAAAAAGAATGAAGAAGACATTGATGGAGAAGGCTAGGAGTATGCTTAAAGGAGCTGGTCTTCAACAAAAATTTTTGGTTGAAGCTATGGCCACTGTTTGCTATCTGGTTAATCGATCTCCTACATCAATTCTTGTTGGTAAGACCTCCATGGAGGTGTGGTCTAGTAAGAAGCCTTCAACTAGACATGTTTGTATTTTTGGTTGTGAAGCTTATGCACATGTTCCAAAGGAGAAAAGATTTAAGTTGCAAAACCAAGTTGTTAAATGTATTTCATTGGATACAAAGTTTGCATGAAAGGATACAAGCTTTGGGACACTGTGACTAGTAAGGTTTTGTATAGCAAAATTTTTATTTTTAGAGAGCTAACATCTTCTCCTATTGTGCTACAACCAGATCAAATAGAAAAGAAGGAAGATATTGTTCATTTGCCTCCTACCCTTGAGAAGACTAAAAAAAAGGACCATGTTGGGTCTAATGATGAGGAGAGCTCTAGTAGCTCTAATAGTTCAGAAGTAGAGGAAGAACAATGTCAACCTTAGCCTTTAAGGAGATCCACAAGAGTAATAAAGTAGCCAGAAAGGTTTGGTTATTCTATGTTAGTTTTCAGTTGTGCTATTCTTTGATTACTAACACTAATGAGCCTAGATCTATGAAAGAGGCTTTGGATATGGAAGATGCAGGTTCTTGGATTAAGGCCATGGATGATGAGATGGTTTTATTGGATAAAAAAAAAAATTGGGACCTTGTACCTCTACCTAAAGGATGAAAACCTATTGGTAGCAAATGGGTGTTCAATAAGAAATTTTGTATAGATGGCAGTGTTAAAAGGTACAAAGCTAGATTGGTTGCGAAGAGGTATTCATAGGTAGAGGGAATAGATTATGGTGAAATATCCTATTGTAAAGTTGACATCCATTAGATTTCTATTATCTCTTGCTACATCATATGATTTAGAGATAGAGCAAATGGATGTGAATACAACTTTCCTTCATGGTGATTTGGAGGAAGAGATTTATATGTCACAACCTAAGCACTACATTGTTAAAGGTAAAAAATCTTTGGTCTGTAGATTAAAAAATTCTTTGTATGGTTTGAAACAATCTCCTAAGATATGCTACCTAAAATTTCATGGCTTTATTTTGTCAATTGGATCTGTAAGATCAAAATTAGATAATTGTGTTTACTTCAGATTTGAAAATGGTTGCCTTCTTATTTTTGCATTATATGCTGATGATATATTGCTATTTGGGAAGGGTAAGGATATGATTTATGATTCTAAATCTTAGTTGTCAACACAATTTGAGATGAAAGATATTAGGGAAGCAAGGTACATCTTGGGTATGGAAATCAGTAGATATAGGTCTAATAGAAAGCTTTGGTTGAGTCAGAGTAAGTATATAAAATCTATGTTGGACAGGTTCAACATGGAAAATTATAGACCATTGTGTGTTCTTTTTTTCTGTGGGAACAAAGTTATCTATAGATGATTGTCCAAAATCTCCTAGTGATGTGGAGGACATGAATAAAGTACCTTATGCTAGTGCAGTTAGCAATCTTATGTATGATATGGTATGTACTAGACCATACATTGCCCAAGTAGTGGGAGTTTTGAGCACATTTATGGCTCATCCTTTATTGGTGCATTGGGATGCAGTTAAGTGAATATTCAAATATTTGAGGGGTACATCAAATTACTACATTTTTTATCATGGTAACTCTTCTAGAGCTCCACATTCAATTTTTATTCATGGGGTTTTGGATTCAAATTGGGTAGGTGATATTGATAGTAGGAGATCCACTAGTGCTTATGTGTTCACTATGTTTGGTGGTGTCATCAGTTGGATGGGTAAGCGACAACCTATGGTTGTTTTGTCCACTATAGAAGCTAAGCTCATGGCTGCTACTCATGTTTGTATGGAATCCACTTGGATTAGGAGATTGTGTTCTGATATTGGTGTTGATGTAGGAAAAATTACTATTTGTTGCAATAGTCAGAGTGTTATTTTCCTTGTAAGGAATCCAACTTTCCATGCCAAAACAAAGCACATTGATGTGTAATTTCACTTTGTGAGAGATCTGGTGGAAGATAAAATGGTAACTTTGGAGAAGGTAGATACTATAAAGAATGTTGCAGATGCATTGACAAAACTAGTGGGCATAGAGAAGTTCATATGGTGTTCAGAGTCTATTGACCTATTGGCCTATAGCTATTAGTTCTTGTTATGTTCCTCTTGCTCCTACAAGGTGTTTGACAAGTGGGAGAATGTTAGGAATAAGGTGTCTCAACCTTGGATAATTCCAATTCTTATCATTTGTTTTTTAAATTCATATTTTGCAAATAATGTAATTGAGTGTACATGTCTAGTTAGCATGTTGATGTGTCACTCCACTTGCATCTGTTAGTGAGTTGAGTTATGATGGATTCCTATGATGCATAAGAGGTATCTTGGAATATTTAATTATGTGCAAGGTGATCATGACTAAAATGATTATGATAGATTCCTATGACATGTAAGAACTATTTTGGGAAGATTTAATTGTGTAAGGAAATCATGACTAAAATGGTTATGAAAAATTCCTATGACTTGTAAGAGCTATCTATCAAAGATGCCTTAAGTGTATTATACAAGCACTTTGAGGGCTGTAGATAGTTGAGGGAGTGTGTGAGTATAGTATTGTTGATTGGTATTGGATAAGTCTTCCATGTCTTGAAAGAGCTTTCACTGCAAGTGTGTTGTAACTCTTGAGTTGAAGATAATACATTGTGCAGGTTTTGGAGGGGTGGGTTGTTTTACTAAAATCCTTTTCCCAACTAGAATATCTTTTTTTTTATGTGTTATTATTTCTATATCTATTTTTTGTATTCATGGCTGATTGTAATATTGTTGTTTTATTGAAAGTGAATTTAAAATTTTAAGGATTTAAAAAGAATTTGCACAATACTTTCTTTAAGAGATTAGTGTAGGAATTTTTTTCTGCACCTGAGTTTCCTTACATTCTTCACTAGCTCTAGAGCTTCATTGATTCCTCTGACGATCATCATAGATATTCCTAATTTTCTTATTGTTCTTCTACGGAGGTGGTGAGTTCAAACTCTGGTCACAAGTCTCGTTTTTGGTACACCCAAGCTCCTACTCTTTTGGGCTCGATTGGTATTATTTTAGATCATCTTCCACCCTTCCAATTTTCTCTAGATGCTCCAAATGATCTTCTTCCACCTCAGTTAGAGTTGAATGACCATGTTAGGCTTGACATCTATAGATAGTATGTTATCACAACCTGGAGGAACCTTCCAGGTGGGCTCTGTCTATGCATGGCTTTCTATGCTGAGCACTTTCTTGAGATCACTTTTCATTGGACTCATGCTTTTCACATCTTTTTTGGATCTTCTAGGGTAGTTTCTCACTAGTTACATATTCAGACCGATCACCAGATGTGTAGGGAGGACAAGATCTGTTGGCTTTTTCACCTCAAGAAGGTCGAGACTAAGTCTCACTCTATTTTTCATTGTCCTAATTATTATGAGGTCTATGGGAGATTCTACTATTTTCAGAGAGTGACAGTCTCTTCCCTTATTCTTTAGATATATTGACCAACACTATCTTGCACTCTATCTTTAAGTGACCATGCAACTTCACAAGCACACTATATAGCTGTAGTTTTTCTCGACATCAACTCCTATGTAGCTCATCACCTCTTTCTTTAGTCCTATAGTTCTTGCTCAAGGATCAAAGTAGCCTCTTTGCAATATCTCGATTCACACTAGATCTATGAAACCTCGTAGAGATTACACTTGGCAACATCCCCCTTATAGACCTCAAAGGTGACCTTCTAGAGTACCTAATTTTCTTAATGTCCACCTTTCCATTCTAGACTACTCACCTGTTAGGGGTTCTTAACTATTGTTATTCCCTTTTCTTGGTTATTTTTTTGTTTTTCTTTCACATTCTTTTTGCAGACATCGTTTGGTGCTCCCTCTGCTAGCATTTTCCCTTTGTACCATTTCTAGTCCCTTAGACCCTCATTGGTCTCTTGTTGGACATTAATAATATTATCTTATCTTATCTCCAATATTATTAATCATTATCTCAAATTTCTAGAAGGTTTTGAAACATTATTTGTAATGGTCTCTCCAATATTGCATAATAATGAAAGTGCGTACCGATAATAAATGCAATTTAAAGAAAAAGGAATAGTCCCTAGAAAATTGGACCACATCAATCTTTATCACCCCTAAACAATTTATAAATGGCTAAAAGGTGTTTGAAGTGTTAAAATTATTTTTTAAATAACAACTTTTATGGAGCTATGACCTGTTATAAAACTATAGGATACAATCTAAAAAATTTAATTAGTTATTGCAAATTTGAAATAATTTTGAACAATAATAGTTGTCATTATTGGAATGAGGTGTGTATATAAGATCATTGTATGGGAGCACACATAAAAGAAATTGAAAATGGAACACTAAATTAGACATGAGACACTATAGCAATCTAATAATATTTATGTTTGTTGTGTATAAAACATAAAAGGCAAAATTGAAGAGAACAATTCTATTTCTAGGAGTTTTAAGGTTTCTCCAATCAAGTATATGAAGATAATTTTAATCTTTTCAATAATTATATATAGTTGTATGATAGGGTTCATTATTAGTCTTAGTTTCTCCTTTCTAAGGAGTGAGAAATTACTTTTCACTATTTTGAGATTATGCTTTTAAGCTTTTGTACTATTTTCTACTTTCAAAAACCTATAAAATTACCATAATTGAGCTAAATTATTAATCATACCCCAAAAGATACGTTGTACTAGGAAATTCAAGATAAAGCTCTATTTGCAATATTTTAATATCCATGTCAACTTTTTAGAAGGAATTAAGAAAATACTTTTTATCACTAGAAAATGAACATTAAGTTGCTTGAAAATAATTGTATGTTATGTTTATATTCTATTATTATATTTACTTTCAAATATTTTCTAATTATTTTATTTTATTATATAATTACATTATAATTTCATCTTATTATTTTATTATCTTATAAGGTTTTTATTATATTAATACATTTATATCAATACAATTCAATTTGCAATAGCTTTATCATTGTTGGAAATTCAAAAGACTATATATTAAAGTTAAACTCATTATACATATATGGTCTTAAAATCATTTTATACAATAATTACTTTTTAAAAATTCTTCTTAGCTAATTTTGGTATTGTATTTAGGAATCTAAATAAAATAGTTTCTATTCAATTGGATGTTATCATTTTATTTCATGTATCTCATGTTTAAAAAAATACGATCTTCAAGGCAAACTTAATGCTATTTTTAAATTGGAATAATTAATATTTTCTTGAGCTCAATTTTCTTGTAATGCTCTAAAAAATTAAAACCCTTGACAACTGAAATCCTCAATCTTTATAGGTTGTTAGTTATAGGTCTTAGTGGAAAAATCAAACAAGAGCTACAAGCAGTGAAGTTCCTCCCTAGAAGTATTTTGGTTTGGACGAAGCTAGAAAAGATAACTAACCAATTTTGTTTGTTGAAGATGAGCATTAGTGAGAAACTATATGATTGGAGATGTCACTATTAGAGCTCACCAATCCCTAAATTCAGTCAATGGAGTTTTGCCAAATTTCAAAAACAAGGAGGGCATAGCTGCCAAGATTTTTCACTTTTTTAGGAAGGAGGAAGTGAAGGCTACTAGGCCCCCAATTGGTGAACACCGATACTTTGAATCTCAAGTAATGTGAATTGTGGATAAGTATTGATTGATAAATTATAAGTTAGCTTGGCCATTAGGGATAGATATATATTGGGTTGGGTGGTAGTAATACATGGAGGCCTAGAAAAAAATGACATTAGGTTTTAGTTGCTAACTTCCTAAGAAATGTTGAAAAAAATATATCAACCACTTGCACAACCAACATAATTAATATACACATCCTTTTAATTTTTAATTATCATTTTCAATATAACTAAATGAAATCAAAATGTTGAATAAAATATATCAATCACTTGCACAGCCAACATAATTACCATACCCAAATTTATGATTTTTAACTTCTAGTTTTCAATAAAATTAAATGTTTTATGACTCTATAAAGTAAAAACAATAGTAGCTGAGGGAATTTTTTAATCTTGATTACCTAGATCATATCAAAACTGTATTTCCTTGCAATTCTTTGTGTAGTTCTAAAGATTTTCTTCAACCTCTCACTCTTCCTTAAAATTAAATTTGGCATTTTTAAATGTTGAAAACTTTTTGTGGATGTCTATAGATAAATTTATTTTGATTAAATCATGCGACAATAATCTACACCATAAAGATATAATTCCATAGGGAAAACTTTGCAATTAAGTGTTTGACACAACAAAATACATTGTTCAATCTTGTTGAATGCGCATGGGAGCTATGGACCAATTTTGCTGTGGGGAAAGAAATATGGGAATAGAAATTATTATTTTGGAATAGTTATTCTAGGGATACATATTCTTATTCTCTGTTTGGTTCAGCTAGAATTTGATGTGGAATTCACTAACCCAAAATTTTATGTTTTCTATAATAAATAAAAAAGGAATTGAAATACATATTCCAATTCTACCTATTTAGCTAGAATTGCAAATTCTTATTTTTGGGTCTACATTTGAATACATATTCCTATTCACAATTCTGATTCTGTGCACCCAAAAAGAGAATTCAAAATTTCAAGAATCTACATACACCTATTCCACTTGTACTTTTGTTGCCTAATGAACCCTAAGTGTTCGACTCAAGGAACTACATTGTTGAATCATAATAGCAATATCAAGATTTTACTTTCCTAGAAAATATTTACTACTTATGAAGATTTAGAAATACTCAAACAAATATAATCTATTGACTCACTAGTCATCTACATTCAATAACTCAACAAATTACATTTTTGAATCTTGATAGAAATTAAGTGTTTGACCCAAAAAACCACACTATTGAATCCTGATAGCAATATAAGGATTTGAATTTTTATGGAGTACTTTTAACTTATCAAGATTCAAAGCTATTCAAACATACATGATCTAAAGATTCAAACCATTTAAACAAACATGATCTATAGGCTGACCAATCCTCTACATTCAATAACTTAACAAAGAATATTGTTAAATCTTGATAGCAATATCAAGATTTGACTTTTCATGGAAACTATTTCCTACTAATCAAGATTTAAAACTATTCAAATAGACATTGCCTATAGGCTAACTAATCATTTGAATTCAAATACTTGTGTATAAAGGTCACCAGTATAGATCTATTTAAGGATATGACTTGCATCAACTATTGGGTGTAAGTCTTATCACAATAAGAAACAAATATATTAGAATATATGCCAGTATAGATAAACACAAGAACCCTTAACAACCATTATGTTTCCTGAATAAGACCTTATCCCAAAACAAAGATCAACAATATTTACACTAAACAAGAAGCAAACTTAAATCACATAACACAGTCTAGTTGAGAATATTCATCAAGCTAGAATACCTAACTAACAATACACTATGCAACCCAAGATTGAATAAACTGGAGCAAAACTTCATAGAAAGGTCTCTAAACAATGCATAACCACATGCTCATGAAATATAATACAATCAATATTAGACTTAGCTCATATGTTAATATTATGTGCTTAATAGCACATGAACTTTGTTGACTTTGAATTTTTACCCCAAAATCCTTGGTGACAAGACAAAAGAAACATTTTCTCTAGAATATTTTGATGACCCATGATATTTAAATAAATTTAACATGAAACATATTAGATTACTAAATACAAATGAAGCCATTTATATGAATTAGAAACTACTCAAATTAACTTTACACATTTGAAGTTTACAAGAAAAGTATTATCAATCTCAATGATGATAGGTAACAACCCATGTAAAATAAAAATTAAGGCTAGTTTTAATAAATTTTATATATATATATATATATATATATATATATATATATAAAGTTGGCATGGAGGTGCAAAAATCTCAACCATTGATGAAGCTTATAAAGAATTTGTCAGAAATGATAGGGTTGTCATTGCACCAAAAGAGTGACCTGTTAATGCCTGATACAACCAATAGTCTTATAGAACCATAGGAGGTGGTTATTCCATGTCACAAATCCTACAAAGGATGCTAGCCCACTACCATCAATCCACCTCCTAGCGTCACTTGCCATAGTCTGCAAGATTTAAACCTAACAAAAAACTCTTATACCAATTATTAAAAAGGGAAGGGTTGTCATTCCACCAAAAGAGTGACCTCCCAATGACTGATATGACCAATAGTCTTATAGAACCATATGAGGTAGTGAAACCATGTCGTGAATCCTGCAAGGGATGTCAGCCCACTACAAATAGAAATAACAATAAAGTATTATGAAAATCCATTTACATTAGAAAAATTTTAAGTGTGACTATAAATGACACATCCAACATATTACATAATAATTTATTCTATATAAAATAAATTTGATATAAAATAATCTAGGTGTCATAGAATGATTGGAAGGAGCAAAATACCTTATTTGACAATCAGTTACTAGCTCACTCTAAAAAAAAAATAGAAAGTAGAAAAAAAATTTGTATTATTTAAAATGAAATAAAATTGAATGTAATGAATACTCACTTGGATAGATGGTGATGGGAATAATAGTTCCTTAAAAATCACAAGTTCTGCAAATTCTTTTTTTTTCTACCTATAGCTATTGTAAGCATAAGAAACATGGGTGATCACCATGTTGGGCATGTAGCACAACCCATTGGGCTAGACAAATTGATAATCAACACCAACTCAACAAGCACAATCCATTATAGCTAGGTAAAAGAACAAATATGTGTTACCTTTAAGGATACCAAAACTTGTTTTGGTCAAATACCATTTCTCTACTAAAACTCAATTTTTTCCAAAAATAAAAAATCCCTTTTATATATCTCACATTCAATATCATCATTCTATATATTTCTGATTATTTTGATTAGTTATAATATATTATGATTTCAAAATATAATAAGTTAATATTTCAACATTTTAGAAGATGCTCCCATAGAAAAGGAAAAAAAATAGTAAATCATATCAAAAAAAAATTCAAAATTTATTTATCTCTAGAGGAGAGAGTTCTTGTCACGAATATGTAAATTTTTTTTAAATGTGTGCATTTGGTAGGTAATTTTTGATGGGAGGAAAGATTTGTTGGATTCTGATAAAGTTGACCTTGAGTACATATAACAAAGAAAATATAAATCAAAAAATCATTATTTCTTTTTTTGTTCACTAGCTATACATGTCATCTATAAGATATTTTCAAATCAGAACAAAAAAAATGATTTGCATATACTTGTTTAATGGGAACTACACCCTCTATTTTTTATAGTTAAAAAGGAGACTTGGAAATTTAAAATGAATAATTTAAGTTTTTACTCAAATTTAAAACCAAAAGTAGAGGCGTAAAATTTATCCAATTCTACACATTTCATCATTTTACATCATCTTCAAATTCTAAACACAAATACTATTTTTTTGTTCATTAAAGTTTAATAGTTCCATTATGATATCTTTTTTCTTTATAAAAGGTGATACTGGTTTTTTTTTTTACCTTTCTTTTTGCAATACTAAATTTGTGGTAGAGGGTTTTGTTACACACCAAAGACTATATGCAAGATATGTTGACGGGGGATTTAGAGGGAATGGACTAGTTAGATTAGATGGTGGAGGTGGTGGTGTAATAATTTGTGTCATGGGGGAGGAATATTGGGTGTTGGGCTAAAAGGACTAGGAGGATAAGGCATCTAGGGTGGATGAAATTATATAGTAGGAGAGGCAGGGGAGATGGATGAGTGAAAGGAAAATTTGAAGGTTCTAGAGAGCTTGATGGTGCATTAGGTAGATAGAAACTAGTAGAATGTTAGGAAACATGGGGAGTTGGATAATATGAGGATGGACTTTGGCTAGTCCTCAATAATGTTTTACTTATAGATGAATGGATAGGATGAGGAAAGCCAATAGTTAGTGTAGGGAAGGCCTAATAGATTTTGTGGATTTAAACATTAAATCATCAAGTTTTCTGGTCATATCTATATGATCTATAATCTAGACCTATTTGATAGAGAAAATCCAATTTCTTTTGAGAGTAGACACAAATTGTTTTATTTTGTGGTACAAAGTCTGATACTTGGATCCAAGGTTCATAACTTACTCTACAATGTCTAATAGTGATTGGTTTTGTTGACAAGATAGAGGAAAGAAGTTAAAGTTCAATACATGTAATTATTTAGCAACGAATAGTCTAGATATCAGTTAGACAGTGAATTCGATGATCTTGCCCTAAAAGTTTTTTAGACAGCGGGTCCTTTTGTCTTCTAAAACTCCTAATACAGTTGGAATATTCTTACAAGGATTCAAATTCTCCTAATAGGGAGTCACATGTACTAAATATTGTAATAGACTTTTAATAGGGACCATCCTCTAATAAGGAATATTTATATTAGTACATCATTTTTTGGCATCATTCCCACCAGGGTTTTCCCTCTAATCAAGGGTTTCCGTAGTTAACATATCTAGTGTAATTGTGTATGGATGTTGTTTACTTTGGTTGAATGGTTAAGATTATTTACGGTGGATAAATCTTTTAATTATTGGATAACTAATTCAGCCACCACCACACCCCCGCCCCCCCCCCCGCCCCCACCCCCCCAAGTCCAGTTATATCTTGGTGGACTATTGTTTCTAATAATTGGTATCAAAGCATCAAGTACTTTAAGATAAGGCTTAAAAGCTTTGGGAGATCCGTGCTGAGTTATTTTAAAAAGAATAGTCCTGAGTCTGATGGCAAAAATTTTGTCACCCAGAAGATCGAGCTTCTTGATGAGAGATAAGAATTGAGCATTGAGCTTCTAAATAGAGGCACAACTAAAGATAGATTGAGATCTGAAGAAGACATGAAGATCAAGGAAGGTATTGATCTCCTCATGAAAAAGGGAATGAGAAGGTATGGAAGCTTTTTCTTGTTGGACATATAATGAGTCTGGTCATTTTTTATCTGCACTCGCTAGGCAAGTAAATAAAACTAGAAAAAGTTTATTTTCTCATGAAGATGAAGAATTTAAAGCAAGTATGGAAAGATTCTTGAATGATTGTGATGATAAAGATAATGAACTTGAGTTAGTTATGAAAGAGGAAGTATTGGAAGAGATAGCTTTGGTAACTATTGTTGATCCAAAGGCTAACCATGAAAATGTGGAAGTTATCATTAGCAATGATTTGTAGAATGAGAATTAGATTGAAGAGAAGAGAGTCAATCTTAGAGTATAAGAAAGAGTTGAGTTGAAGATTCCTAAACAAAATGGAATTGTAGAGAGAAGGAACAAGTTAGTAATAGAAGCAACAAGTTCTATGTTAGCTGAGAATGACATATCCAAAATATTTTGGAGAGAAGTTGTGGATACAATAGTCTACTTACAAACTATGGTTTAGTTAGTCACCTATAGTCAAGTATTTCAAAAAATTTGGTAGTAAAAGTTATATAAAAAAGGATGATGATATTGGTAAGTTTGATGCTAGAAGTGATGAAGGTACGTTTCTTGGTTATTCATTGAAAAGAAAGGCCTCTTGATCTTATAATCTAAGAACTAAGACTATTATGGAAAGTAAAAATGTAAGAGTTGATGAGAAATTCAAGATACAAGAAATAATAATTGACTAGAATTCAAATGATGAGAATGTTGTTACTAAACTGAGGAATGATGAAGTACTCTTTGAGACTAACAATGATTTGAAAAAATGAAGGAGCTAAGGTAGGAACAAAGTTTGGAACCTTCAACAGAGCTGAGAATTGAGATAGCAGGGTGATCCCACAATAATGGGTTCCACTTTTTGACTATTTTTGACATTGAAATCAATATTTTTGCAACAAACATCATGTTCAACTAACTATATCTTGAAAATTATAAATAATTTCAGAATGACATAAACTAATGATTTTGAGTACTCTATTCCTAATTTGTAACCATATTTTTTAATCTAAAAAAAAAAATTATTTATATCAATTTATTAATCTCTTTTGAAAAGTGGTACATAGTAAAATTCAATATTTTTCAAGAGTTACAGTCTGTTTGACACACATAACCCTTTTTGTAGAAATGATAATGAAGTAATTATTTCACTATTAGATTTGTAACATCAATATCCAGATAATGCATTTGGTTTGATTTATTTTGGTTGAGTATTGTATAGTTTACGAAGTTTTGAAGTGACACAAATCGTAATTCAGGCATACGTTATGTTTGACACAGATAATTTGAAGTCAATTTATCAGAAATCTAAATTTTTTTTTGAATAAAAGGGTATCTCAATAAGCAAGTTCCTACATATTTTTCAAAAAAAAATTGACCTAATTTACTAATTTTCTCGAGATGTCAAAGTTGGTTGATGTTCAATTGGTAATAAACCTATAATGAGTTAAACTTACATTTGAAAGTCTTAATGACTAAACTATGTGTTATAATTATAGTCATTGGAAAGCTTGCTCCGAGTAGCATATTTTGATACTTTTTATTTTACAGTAAGAGATCATTCTCTTGCAATTAAGGGTGTTAAAAGAGAAATAAATAAATAAAATATTCAAAATGGGTTGCAAAATTCTTATTTTTGTATGTTCGTGTGAACATAATGTTCGCATGAACATTTAATACATGTTTGTGTGAACATGCAATGTAGTTTATGTTCGCTCGAACATACGAAAGAGGAAAAAAGTTGGCGTTAGCTTCTAGCATACTCTTTAAAAATTGTGATAGTGATAGATGAATCCATACAATGATTTTTATATCTGATTATTGCTTGAAATTTATCTTGAGTCAAGGGATAAATTTTAATTTTTTTAAATTTTATAATGGGAAACAAAAAAAGAAGGCAAAACAAATATGCAAGGAAGAGATCTGATGAAGTAGAACAAAGAAATATTCAGAAGATTGTGGCACGTTATCATTGAAGTAAACAAGGTGAAGGAAATGTTGAAGAAGGCTCAACAGAAGTAGAAGCAGTGCATATGGGAGAGAGGTCAGGAACACTCCCTACAGAGGTTCAAATAATAGAAGTTAGAGAAGGGTTAGAATATTTCCCTACTGAATCTCAAATATTTCCCTGTAGAAATTCCATGAAATGTCCCTTTTCTGATTTTACATGATATTTCAAGCCTCTAATCAGATCTTCAAGATCAAACAACTAATATCACAAAGATCCACCAAATTTCTCAAGAAACCCCAAATCGGGTATGCTGAAAATAGTGCCAAAAGCTTCACAACTTCACAAATTATTAATAAATCTAAAAATGGACATTTTTACAGAAATTTCAGCAGAATAAAAGCCTAAAAAATGACATTTCCAGATCTTTATAGCCTTTACACAATAGCTCACAAATGTAGGACAAAAACTATGCTCATCGGGCTCCCGAAATTAACACCAAAATGCCCGAAAACACCACAAAAACACTAATAATCTATCTCAAAAGTTTAATCACATCCCAATACATATATTAAGCTCTATTTTAACATCGTAAAGTCTTAAATACAACAGAAAACCAAACTGATATGAAATACTCAACTGAAAACACCAAACTCATACAAAAAACACACCCGAAAACCCAAAAATCTGCACTGTTTAGCACAAAGGCAAACTCTGTATGAGCATGAACATGGAATGGCTTCAAACTCCCATCCTTAGCCTTCCTAGAAACCTGCAAAATCCTATTCTTGGGTCTCCCTGGAAACCTGCAAACTCCCGTTCTTGGGTCTCCTTCTCCACAGGTTTGGCAGCCTCTGAAGAATAACAAAGAATGAGCAAAAATCAAGTTTTGGAATCTGCCCAAAATGCCTCCAAACCCCTTAAAAGAGGGAATAACTGTAACTCACGTCCAAGAGAGGTTAATGAAACATATTTTAATAATAATTTTCATTTATTAGTCCAACAGTTTCCAAAGATTAACCCCCCTTTTTCTGAAACTTCACTTTCTTGGGACTGCCTGCCTTAGCAAAGATTATTATTTTTTAATTATTTGAAAAGGGGACATGAAAAGTCCTCCCCTCCCAAAAATTTCTTTTCCTCAAGCAATGGCTGAAGAATAAACCAATCAATCCACTTGGATCCCAAATCTAGCCATGAACTATACTACTACCAATTAACACAGGCTCCTGCAATATCCTTTGCAATATGACCAAGAGGAATCCATAATCAAACTGAAAATTATAGCTCAACCAAACTCCAAAATCACCAATACCATAGTCAAAAACCCATGAGACACAAACTCTTTGAACATCAGAACCCAAGTAAAGTGGACAAAACAAACTACCAACACAGTAAATACCATCAAGCATCCCACTGGCCTATACAGAATGTACAATCCAACTCTGCAACAATGGTGAATGCTCTCGAATGAAACTGTACCAAGTATGGAGAATCCACACACTGTACAACTCCTGCAGTCAGCACAACTCTGCAAATCACCAGCCACTATCTCATAACCATAACTCCCATGCACTACTGATGGTGAAAAAACATTACAAGATAAAGAGTAAGAAATGGAATCCAAACCAAATTTGCCTGCCATCAACTCCTCAAAACAAGGATCAAATGCTAACTGATGTACCTACTCTGCAATATAATGTTGATTAAAAAAACCAACCTTAGTCAACAACTCACTATGAACAAGTGATACAACCCACTGTGATTGATCACTAGCTAAGTTAGGAGATGTCATAGCCAAAGGAGTAGAATCAATAACAACACCCACTGAAGCATCACTTCCAAACTCCTGCTCTAAGTCACATATTATCAAGCTATCAACTACAGAACCTATCACCATGTCATGCCCATCACAACTCTCATCTTGAGGCATCAAATTGTCCCATAACTGATGATAAGCAATAGGAACCAAAGTACATCTCTGTATCATCATCTCATTAACATGGTCATCAAAGGTAAATTGATGAGCGTACCTCATAGTGTAATGCTGATAGAATGCACCAATCTTAGTCAGTGGCTCAAACTGTAATCCAGATGAAACTAACTGCAATTGATCATTAACCATGTTGGAACTAACTACTACCTCTGAAGATATCACCAAGGGAGTAGTATTACTAGCAGGAACCATGCCAACTGCCGAGTCACCAACATCACACATGATCTTTGATACATCTCTAGTCTCTGTGCCTTCAATACTAGAGGCCACCACCCTGTCAGGCATACAACAATCTACTACAACACCCAACTCAACTAAACCTGACTCTAGTGGGAATGAACCTGATATGCCAATGTTAGTATCAAGGATGGATGCATCCCCATCTCCACTGTCTCTGACAATCTCGGCCATGGACATCCTCGAATCACCAAACACCATAGCTTGTGACTGTATAGAATTAGGTAAAGACTATAGTCACTCTAACTCCATGGTCACCTTAGCCAAATGAAACTATGACTCCTTGAAAGCCAACTGTGTACTCTCAAGAATCTCAAAAGTCACCTCAAGCTGCTCAGTAAGCTCACTCACCTCATCTTCCTTGTTCAACAATGCATCATATGCTGTACTACCCCACTCCATAAGATAATCTCTGTCGGCTACCAACTACATATAATTCTGACTCAAAATTCGAATAGCCTCCCATAAAGAGTGGATCTCTGTCAAGGAAAGATAACTTCCTTCCTTCTCATCACTAGTAGGAGAACCCCATCCATAAACTGCTAACAACTGACGAGCAGCATCAAAATGTTGGAAAGTGATAGCAATGTCTCGATCACTAACTCTCAACTGATTAGACACATGATGGCACTGGCTTGACTGTCTCCTACAAACCTCCTCTGATGCACTGTCTAAAGGAGTATAATCAAAGTCACTAGTCTCTAGAGTATTCCAATCCATATCTTGTAAATCAAATCTAAAGCTCATATCAACATACGGAGTATCAAAAAAATTAGCACTGATGTCCAACTCCTCTGCACCCAAGGAAACTAAGTTTTCAAAACTTCCCACTACATCCTCCTCGATGTCATCAATGCCAATATGATCCTGGGACTCATCTGTACACACTGCCAAATATGGTCGACTAGATATATGAACAAATCCCAACATCGGTGTATAAAAAATAATACTAACATAAGACAAGATATTGGCACAAGAAAAGACAACACCATGTAATCTGCTAATCAAATCCATGATAGCACTCAAACAAACACTGCTACCAAAAAGTGTTAAAGATCTCCAGTCAACTGAATCCCAAATGCCAATATAAAAATCTCGAGTCCATATCCGTAAACTAGAATCAACTGGTAACTCAAGCAAACTCCTCACCTGAGTAATACGACCAATACCAACTAACTCCACATACCTATCATGATGAGATAATGAAGTCACAATACTATCTTTGTTCACCTTCAACTGGTTGGACAAATCATGTGAAGTACTACTAGCCTCAACCTCATGTGGTGAAGCATCTAACTGTGCCTAGTACTCTTTCTCAGCAAAATCATGAATGCTCAATGTCTGCTCATCTCTACTAGGTATCTCACCATCCTGCACAACAACATCCTCATAATCATCATCTGAACCCACTACACTGTAGTCACTGCCTATTGTAACTATACCATCCTGAATACCTGTGGCATCACCCTTTGACGACCTGTAAACAATTTTCTCAATTTGAGTATCAAGTTGACCATTACTATCAATTTGTGTAATATCCTTTCCCACCACCTCCTATGGCAGAGTAGAATCTGAGACCTCTACCTGGCTATCAGCTAGTTTCTCAAACTCTTCATGCAAGTTCTTGGTAATTGTGTCATCTTCCCTATGAGAAAATCTGCCAAATAAAAATCCAATCAACTTATCCACCTTAGCTGGGTCGGACAACATGTCATTCATTATACAGTGGTGCTCAATCAATCGTTCAGACATGTGATGGCTTATTTTCATAAGTTTATCTCGAATGTCTAAATAACCATCCTTTCTATTGTTTTGACTCTGGATATCAATTGTCCAAGATCGTGTCCTCTGAGACTTTGTACTATACCTGTCCATTCTAGATAAAGTAGAGTGTAACCCCAATAGGATATAACTTCTTCAAACACCAAGAACTAACATGCAAATGATTAGAAGTAGCATGCAACCATAGATTTTGACATGCAACTGATTAGAAGCAACATGCAACCACCAAATTCACCAAGAACTAACATGAAAATTATTAGAAGTAGCATGCAAACATAAATTTTTTCATGCAGCTGATTAGAAGCAACATGCAATCATCAATGATGACATGCAAGATCTGGGTAGTTGTCAAAATTGACGTGCAAACTTCTACAACCACCAAATTCACCAAGAACTAACATGAAAATTATTAGAAGTAGCATGCAACCATAAAATTTGACATGCAACTGATTAGAAGCAACATGCGACCATAAATTATGACATGCGAAATTTGGGTAGTTCTAAAAACTGAAATGCAAGATCTGGGTAGTTGTCAAAACTGACATGCAACTTCTACAAACCCTCAGGCTGGCAAGATCATGCTCTAATACCACTAAAATGTCCCTTTTCTAATTTTACATGATATTTCAAGCCTTTAATCAGATCTTCAAGATCAAACAACTAATATCACAAAGATCCACCAAATTTCTCAAGAAACCCCAAATCGGGTATGCTGAAAATAGTGCCAAAAGCTTCACAACTTCACAAAATATTAATAAATCTGAAAATGAAAATTTTTATAGAAATTTCAGCAGCATAACAGCCTACAAAATGAAATTTCCAGATCTGTATAGCCTTTACACAATAGCTCACAAATGTAGGACAAAAACTATGCTCATCGGGCTCCCGAAATTAACACAAAAATGCCCGAAAACACCACAAAAACACTAATAATCTATCTCAAAAGTTTAATCATGTCCCAATACATATATTCAGATCTATTTTAACATCTTAAAGTTTGAAATACAGCAGCAACCCAAAATGATATGAAATACTCAACTGAAAACACCAAACGCATACAAAAAAACACACCTGAAAACCCAAAAATCTGCACTCTTTAGCACAAAGGCAAACTCTGTATGAGCATACACATGGAATGGCTTCAAAATCTCATCCTTAGCCTTCTTAGAAACCTGCAAACTCCCATTCTTGGGTCTCCCTGGAAACCTGCAAACTCCTGTTCTTGGGTCTCCTTCTCCACAGGTTTGGCAGCCTCTGAAGAATAACAAAGAATGAGCAAAAATCAAGTTTTGGAATCTGCCCAAAATGCCTCCAAACCCCTTAAAAGAGGGCATAATTGTAATTCACGTCCAAGAGAGGTTATTGAAACATATTTTAATAATAATTTTCATTTATTAATCCAACAGTTTTCAAAGACTAACCCCCCTTTTTCTGAAACTTCACTTTCTTGGGCATGCCTGCCTTAGCAAAGATTATTATTTTTTAATTATTTGAAAAGGAGACATGACATTCCAGTAACTAAAGTTAGAGAAGGATTGGGATCAGGTGCAGGAACTGGTATGGATGAACTTTTAAATATTGCCCAATTTGAAAAGAATGGTATTGCTCATAAAAATTTAGATCATTTACTTAAAATGGATATTGATAAATTGAGAAAAATTGCAACTAGTGTTCAACCATTAAGTTTGTATAAGAAAAGGTCAATAAATAAGAAGATAAGAGAAATTATGACTCAATTTGATAACACTAAAACACTTGAACAATCTCAGTTGCTTTCACTTTTGCTTACAGAAAAAAAGTGGCAAGAGGCATTGAAATTGTTAGGTGTAGACACAACATCAAAGAAAAGAAGATTTTCTAGCATGCAAACTGATCTAATTGAAAATGTTAAACAAGGTTTGAGAAACATAGGAAAACACTCTCGAACTAAAGATAAGTCTATGGAAAGAAAAGTGATGTTGATGTCTGTTGTAAGTAAGAATATGACTCAAAATAGACAAATATCTTCAATTTCCTCTGAAATGGGTTTTAGTAGGAAAACAATGAGACAATATGTTAAGAGAAGATTAATTGTGGATGATAGTACTATGGAGGGCAACTGGGCAATCATGTGTAGAGCACCTTGTTCTAATAGAATTGAAGAGTTATTAAAAAATTTAGTCATGTCATTTTGGATTGATAACACTCATCCTTCATCAAATAGTAGAGATGTTATCAGGCATAAGATTACACCTAGTCAATATGAACATCATACAAAACATTGGTTGGACACAACACAGCATGAGCTATATGTGTTTTTTTGTAATGAACATCTTAATGTAAAAGTTGGGCAAACATTGTTTGAAAAATTGAAGCCATACTTTGTGAGGTCAAACAAAGTGTTTGAAACTTGTTGTTGTCATCATCATATTGAGTTTGATCTCCACTATTAGGTATTTTGAAAGTTTGTAGAAGACACATATGATTTTCATGCTGCTCCTCCTAGTAGGAGAAGTGAGTTGACATAGATGATCCAACTAGTAAAATAAATTGCATCAAAGGATTATGTGAAACATGTGGTGAATTGGCTCTATTTCCTTTGGAAACTGAAAATATTGACGTAACAAAAATATTGAATTGCAAAAGTTACAAGTATGTCAAGAATGAAACAAAGTTGGGGAAAGAAACAAAAAGGTTAGAATATATTGAAGAGGAGTTTCCTGTTCTAACATTTATGGATAGATTTAAGAAAATGATTCAACCTTATATTCATCATGTATTTTTTGCAAAGTGGTGAGCACAATAGTTTCAAACTCTAATAGATAATTTCCCACTTGGAACAATTGTATCAGTTGTTGATTTTGTAGAGAACTATTCATTTGTTCATCAGAAAGCAATTCAATCAGATTATTACTTTAATAAGCAAGTCACTATTATGGTACATCTTTTTTTATAGACATACACAGTTAGATTTGGATGGTGTTCAGAGTACAGTTCAAACATGAGTAATTATAAAAAAATATCATTTTTATATAAGTGATGATAAAGAACATGACATTCACTATGTAGAACATTGCTTCAATATGTTCTTTTCTTATTTGAAAGAAAGAAACATAAATGTTGATAAACATTATGTTTGGTTTGATGGATGTGCCACACAGTTTAAATCATCCAAACCATTTTATGCATTGTGTAGATATCATCACAATGAGAATATAAAACACATATGGAATATATTTGAGAGTGGCCATGGAAAAGGTGAACATGATGGTGTTGGAGCTTGCATCAAACGTGCTCTGCAAAAGTATCAAATGAATTATCAAGGAGTTTGTGTAAATGATGCGCATGATGGTGTTGAATGGTGTAAGACTCATTTCACATTAGATGAGGTTAGGATATCATCAACAATGAGTCAATAGGCACCATATAGAGTCTTCTGGGAGATAATAGGTATGGATGTGTACGTTTGTTTAACTTTTATGCAATTAAATTATAAAATTTTATTGTTAAGTTTTATTTTTGAATTTGTTGAAGTTTAAATTTACCTAACTTTCAGGTGTTAATAGAAAAAACATGCATGGTTGCAAGAGGATAGAAAAGACACGTTCCTTACATTCAGTCATGAGTACATATAATTGCAATTGGACATTGAAGACAAGAGAATACTCATGTTTTTGTGATAGTTGCATTGATGAAAACTATGAAGAATGCATCAATCAGACACATGGATATATAGGTGCATGGATTTCAGTACCAATTGATGTTACTGATACATTTGATAAAGATGATGAAAATTTTGATGATATTCCATGGATTTTTTATGATTATAATCATATCTCTGGATTGGTAAAAGTGGGTGAGTATCATAAAAATTAATCTTAACTTTTTATTTAATTATCAATTTCAACTATCTTATATATATATATATATTGTATACATGCATTCATGTATACTTGTTATGTAGGAGATGTCTTTGCAATGATTGGTAAGCTTGGAAATCATGAAGGTGTCAGTTATTATTTATTGCAATGTACTGCAGAGAGGACAAAGTTATATGATCCTGAAGAAAATGATGGAATGTAGTTTCCCATAGGTAAATTATACATATACATGTACATGCATGCACACACACACACACACACACACACACACACACACACACACACACACACACACATGTATAGGTATATATATGTATGTATACATATACATATGTATATATACATATATGTATATATATATATATATATATATATGTATATACATATGCATATATGTATATATACATATGTATATGTATACATATATGTAGATATATGTATATATATGTATATATATAACTTTATATCTATCAAATTTTAGAACACTTAAATTTTTGGTACAGGTTCAGTTGTGATAGAGGGAACATATTTGAAGCAAGACAAAATAATCCAACATGGAATACACTTTGTTGATTATCAACCTAACAACAAGATTTTACAATACAGCCACCTGGTCGTTGCTACCGGCCTTTGTCTGCATCCAATCAAACTTAAGCGTGTACGTCGCAAGTGGAGACTATATATATATATATATAGGTAACTTCATATCTATCAAATTTTAAAACACTTAAATTTGTGGTACAAGTTTAGTTGTGATAGAGGGAACATATTTGAAGCAAGACAAAATAATCCAACATGGAATACACTTTGTTGATTATCAACCTGACAACAAGGTTTTACAATACAACCACCTGATCATTGTTGCAGGGCTTTGTCTGCATCCATTCAAACTTAAGTGTGTACATCGCAAGTGGAGACTAGATAGTGAAGATCATGAAAAGATATTGCATGTTATAAGTGTACATCATGGTTGATTAGACCTTTGAGATTTATTTTATAATAATCTGAATATCAACTTTGGTGAAATGTGTTTTTAATTGTATGATCATAGTCTTAGTTATCATTAGTTTATTTTAAAACTATAATATTAATTGTACTATGGATGAATTTAATAATTTAACAACTTGATATAAATAGGCTAGAAGTTAGTTTGAACTTACACAATTTCATTATCTATGTTACAATTCTATTGAATTTCATCTTGAATTAAATGTGTTTAAATTAATTGTACCATGGATGAATTTAATAATTTAAATTTATTTATCAACTTTTTTCAAAATAGATTGAATTTCGTAAGTGAAAATTAAACGTGTTTTTAAAATTGTAAGGTTATAAGTTCATAGTTATCATTTAGGTTAGTTTATTAAAAATTTACATATTTTAATGTTATTTTATTACATCTACAGTCATGTACTCTTAAAGTTTAAATTAATATACTTTTTTAATATTATATTTTGTAAAAAAATTATAAAATAATATATTGGCTTACGTAATTAACATATTTTTATCCATATCAAACTAATATTTATCTTTAGCGGGTTAGTAATTGATAATTTAAGAATTATATATCTTTCAAACTTCCTACTATTTGATAATTGATATACATGTACACACGTCTCAAGATCATGTTTTATACCTATAACACAAAAAAAATACACATATGTACACATATACACATCTCAAGAATAAACATCTACAGATCTAATATATCTCTATTTAACTGAAATACAAAATGTAAATCTTGAATAAATACATACACGTGAAAAAATATAAAATGTCATATATACGTACATGTGATGGTATCTAACTACTGAAGTATTCAATAATCAAATAAAGAGTGAAAGTAAATGTATGCCATCAAGGTACTGAAATACATATATGTGTACATGTAAACTATCTACAATATACATATATATATATATATATATATATATATATATATATATATATATATATATATATATATATATATATATATATATATATATATATATATATCTGATCTACTATTGGAGGGACCCCTCAAGACGCATACGAATAGAATGACCCTCTGATTGAGTCTCCTGTACATCCTCTCGCTAAGGCGCATCAACCGAGCCCTACAAATATATATACATACATGTTAGAGTTATATCTTTAAAGCATATATATACATACACATGTACATGTACATTCAAATTTGTTAGAATTTATAATCTTTCCTTCGTTGTATTTCTTAAGTGGGATAAACTAAAGTATCCCTTATGTTGTTTGTCCTCTAGTCCACATGTGAGGACAACTATTTTTTGTAATTCCTTTATTAAGGAAAATAGTTTATTCCTCCTTAAGAGGATTATGACACTTGTTATGCACACACTTATGAATGTGGCAATCATTCACATGGGAGTTACAAATAACTCCTCTTCTTATCTCTTCATAAGAGATGCTTCTCTCTCATTCTATTCAACTCACAATCACAATGTAGTTCATGTAATGAGCCCTATGGCTCCACATTATTGCCTTCTCTCTCTCTCTCTATCTTCATTCTTAGGTAGTTGCCTCATTCATATAATTCACAAGGGGTTTTCTTTGCTTTCCTCTTTTCAAAATTCTTATCTAATCTTTGTGTTGATCTTGGAAAACTCTTATAAAGTATGGTAATTATGTTCATCACAAACTCTCTTGGATTAAATTATAATTCTTTATTTTTAGTTCACTTCATTTTTATTATTTCTAACATGGTATCAAAGCTTACTAATCCTTGTTTTGAGCTTGTATGAAGGTTACCATGTTGGAGACTCTTGTTGAGTTTTTTTTAGTTTGCTTAATCCTTTTGTAGGTTTCTTTATGCTCCTTTTTATTATCTAACATATTTTTCTTTCTCTTGCTTTGGATGGTTTACTGCCAAAACAAAGAGAAATATTGTTCTAGTTGTATTATTCATTGTAAACCACTTATATCTCTTTAGTGTGATTTTACAAGGAATTAGTTATTGCATTAGTCTAATTTATTTGCACTCTAATCTTTTTTGAATATTGTTTATTTACATATTATAACTTCCAACATGTCTTTACAATATTTTTTTTATTTTTACTAAATTTTATATGTGAGACCTCTAATAAAACAAAATCAAATCCATCATTTTACTTCTAATAAAATAAAGTACATCATATTTTTTTTCCTTCCTTCTCTTTCTATCATAGATAAACCTAAGCTCTATGCAATCCTAACCCCTACTTGTTTTTTCATTTTTTTACCACCTTATACTTGATTTGTAGAACCCATAGATTCTACTACAACCCCTATATTATCATCTCTTGAAGAGATCCTCATTTGAGGAGGAACCCTTCGAATCTCACAATATCGGACCACCACTAAGATTGCATCAAATAATGCATATGCGCTAGCCACCATATCTTTTGGTAGTAGCCCTGCAATATGAATCATTTTCCTTTTGACATACATTTGATTCCTTAGCCACAACCCTATCCTCATTGTATCCAAAAGGGTCATTCGTACCATATCCTCATCTAACCTCTTGATGGAAATAATTCCTCTCACCCATGCCTTTGATCCATGCAACAAATAACCACTGATTGCTTCATCCAATATGGCCACATTCACAAATGATGGATTTATGCAGATCTCTTAAATCTTCATCATCGTCCTATACTCAGGTAACATATCATATATGTTTGAGTACAATATGGACAATACTTGAGTTTGATAGATAGGGCACAGTGCCCTTGGCCTCAACACCCCATCTCCTATTATGCACCTTATTGCATGCTCCACCTCTCTAGGCATTGCTTGAAATAGTTCGTCGAATTCTCCCCTAAGGTATGTTGATTCCAGAGGAAATTCCCATGTTAAAATGAGAATCTTCACTCGTAAATTTAACACCTTATGATCCATTTTAAAAGTTCCCTACATTCCATATAAAAACATGTCTTAGTATAATAAAAAATAAAAAATGAGAAACTCAAACATCTTTAATTTTTCTTATTTATTACATTTAAAGAAAACAAAAATATTGAATAAACTATAGTATTTGTTTCCTTATAATTGTGGAAGATCATTTAATCTGTTTTGGTTAAAGGGGGGAAGAAAACCATTTTTTTTGTTGAGATCATATCAGTCAAGATTCTTTAAATGAATATATATATTCACCTCTAATGTGAAAATCTACAACAAACTTTCTATTAGTTTCATTTTTTTAAGGCTATATTTTTAGATATGAGGATGAACTAAGTTTCTTTTGAACTATGATTTTTTTTAATGGTGTGATGAAATAACTTAAACATTGCATTGATATTATGATAGATTTTCTTGAGATTTTTCAATATATTGTAGAAAGGCTATCTATTTTACTAATGAAATCAATGTATCCACTTCAAGTTTTACTCTTGCTAATGTCTTGAGATTTGTTTTGATCTTTTTTGTCAGAGAGATGATTAGAATAGCAAAGATAGCTCTTATGATTTACTTGTTTTTTATGACAAATTGGTATATTAGATGTGACAAGAGTTTAGCCAAATCTCTTCTAAAAAATCATCAATCTATTCAATAAATCAAAAGATATTAGTCATTCTACATTTTAAATGTAATAAATAAGAAAAATAGCATCAGATATAAAATATCATTCAACATGCTTCACATAGTTGATTTCATATAACTAGTAACAATAGCCTAGGGGCCCCTCCCACACTTTGCTATGTTTGTCTTGAACTCGACGTCTTTTGAAGACTGAAGCTCAAACTGCTTTGCTACTTCAAACCTCTTATCCTCAGTTAGACATTTATCTTGTCACCCTTTCAATTCATGGGTTGAATCTCTCCTATGGTTGCTACTTATTTAAGTTCATAAGAATATGGAATCTTCATCATCATTCCAATCCAGTATGACCACCCGATGCATGTTGTTCAGTTCGCTGGCTAACTTGCACCATTTTTTATTATAGGCTAGTACTGTAAAAAAAAAATTTCCATTATTTTTTTTGTTTGGTAACTCCCTATAACCCATTCCTTAAACTATAATTTTAAATTTGTCCTAGAAATGTTACTCTTACAAACTGACTCAGCAGATATGACTACTTTTCCACAAAGAATAAGACAAAGGATGGACGTATCTCCTTGGCTGGGCTTTCTTTGGCCAAATGTGAATATCTTGCAGATGCTATCATTGATACTTACTATAATATCAGCAAAAGAAAAACATCAATAATTGGCAGTTGATAGTTTAGCAATAGTGGAAGAATAGCCTCTCATTAACTTCCACACAATCTCTTGTCACATAACTGTTGGATACAATTGTTAATTGAATGTTGTCTTTGATGTTAGGAAAATGTCATATCAGTCATCAGTTAGCTTCTACTAAGGTCACAAGGCTAGTAAAGGAAAGTTAGATTCTACCGAGCTCACTCTGTTAGCAAAGGAAAGTTAGCTTCTACCAAGTTCACTCGGTCAGCAAAGGAAAGCTAGTGTCTACCAAGCTCATTCAATCATCGAAGGAAATATGGTGGGAAGTTAACTTCCATCGAGTTCACTAGGACAACAAAGGAAAGTTAGTGCTCACCGAGTTCACTCGATCTCCAAAGGAATTTCGCAAGATTTTGCAGTGTTTTTCGAGCTTCACTTGGTTAACACTAGAAAAAATTTTGAAGTAGTGTTTACCGAGCTTCACTTGGTTAACACTAGATACTGAGCTAAGTCGGGAAACGAAGGATTTTATTGTTTCATGGAATTAATGTAGCCGACTGATTTTTTTTTTGTTATTGTAACTTATATTTGAGCTGACTTGATAAATCTGAAAGGTATATATATATATATAGATATTCTAGTTGTGGAATAGTGAGTGTGTGAAAAAAGTGAATGGAAGAGAGAATTTTGATGAAGGATTAGATATCCTGGAGGTGCTACAAAGTCGTATTTGATCAGTAAGGATTCAAAAAAGTAGAACATGGATCTGTAATCAGAAAGAGATAAGTTGGATATCATTCAAGTCATTTCATTGTTGCTTTCTTATCATTGTAACAATGAATTCAGAATCTCTTTATAGAGTTGGTTTAACAGCCATTTTTTTTCCTCTAACATGGTGATAGTTCAGTTGAATTGTTCTAAAGACCTCTAACCAGGCCACTCCTAACAGGGTGATTAAATCCTCTAATAGGGTCACACCTAATAGTGTGTATTGTAACCTTTAACAGGGTTGGCTCCTAACAGGGCTCACTTTAGAAGAGTGAAAATTGGTGACTAATTACTTGGTGGTTTTTCCCATATTGGGTTTCCACATTAAATCTAGTGTCTCTTGTGTTCATTTAGTTAATCTTTGCATGCATATTAATAACTTTGAATGCTAGATGAACAGTAACTAGTTAACTTACTGAGTTAAAGTATTTCTGCACTATTTACTGAGTATCAGCAGTAAATAAGCATTTTAGACATCTAAGGGATTCTTGGACTTGTTTTTGTGGTAACTAATTCACCCCTCCCCTGTTAGTTACTTCATCTATATTTCCAACAATAATGTCTCTATGAAATAATTTCACCTTATCAGTTCTTTGTCATTTCTTTGATGCATTCAGTTTTGATTCTTTATGGAAGAACATAATAGTAATCAATTTCAAGATTTAGTATTAAAAAAATTTCCTTGAGTAAATAGTCAGTTGTATTGTTTCATGTTTGGCTAAGTATTGCAACGGTTCTCAAGAACTAGTATTCAATGTTTTATGTTTTGGATTATTACCTTGAAACCTAGTCATTTTATGCAAGGGAGCTTCAAAATCAGGTTGAGCTGAGGTTGAAATATATGGAAATCTAAAACATGCATTAAAATGTTTTATGAAGTCAGTTGTGTGAACTTTCATGTTGCAATAGGAGGTTGACAGAGTTCCTGTCGCTTGTCATTTTTTCTTAGAGAATTAAATTTGTAGATTATGCATGTTGTAGTACGTATCATGGGTCCTATATTGCTGTTTCCTTTCAGTTTACAAAATGGATTTAAGATATTAAATGATTTCAAGAAGCCGTTACACATTTGGGTCGTTGAAAAGTGTAGTGGTGGCATTAAACCTGTGATCATCGTCCCCCCAAGCATCAAATTGTACACCTTCTCTTGTTTCTCCAAGCTGCACATCTTGCTTGCTACACTTCAAGAGTTGGGCTCACAAATCAAGGCAATTAGCCGATGTCCCTTACTAGAAACCATCAAGTAAATTTGTTTGATACAACCTATAGGTAGCTTATATTATGCCAACCTTTTCTTTTGGATCAGCTTTTCTCTTAAGCATTTTTTGATTAAATCTGTACTTTCATTAGTTTACCAGCTTGTCATGGTTCTTTTAGTTCTATATGCATAAAGATTTTTATAATTCCAATAAAGATTATATTAATCTTATTTAAAGGGCCTTATATTTAACATTTCATTTAAGCATGTCTTTTTCTTAAATTGTTCCTTTTAGTTTGTGTAGTTAAATCTCAAAACAAGTCAAGTTTTTTTTTTTTTTTTTTTTTTTTTTTTTTTTCAATTTTCAATTTACACAGGTAAGTATTTTAGACATTATAATGTTAGTAGATTTCTCTAGCTTACCTGCATTGTTCTATCCTAGCTATTTTGTTTGATAATGTTTAAATTTATGGAGATAAGAGTTTTTGTACATGTAATATTTTTTTAACCAAGCTTCATCATTCCCAAAAAAATTAGTTACTTTATATATATTAAAATGATTTTCAACTAAATAATTCTTCCTCCATTTATTATTCTTTTTTCTTTAGAGAGAAAATGGTAAGAGTTGAATGAAATTTCTATCATATGATAGATAATTTGAAAAAAAAAAACAATAGCTTCTTATAGGAGATTATATTCCAAAGGAATAAGTTAAATTATCTAGTATGGTAAGATATTTTTTTAACCCAAGCTATGTTAGGTATATTTATTTGTGTATATATGGGTGCACACATATATACCCAAATAAATATACAAACTACTATGTCTACTGTGACTAGTAAATTGTGAGTATACTTGTGTATACCCAACTATGTTTCTATATGTTTCGTGAATGTAAATATGTTTTATAATTCAACACCTTCAATATAGTACCCATGTTCACTCTCAATGGAGTTTCCCTACCTGATATCCATATCCTTTGTAGTGATCATTACTCTTCCAAATATCACTACATTTACCTCAATTTTTTGGATTATGAGTTATCTTAAACATTTGCCTTCAACTTTATTGTGATCTATTGATTTGCACATAGTTGCAATTTTATGCTTTGATAGCATTGTTCTACACCCATGTCAGCACTTTATGGTTTTATACCATTGATTTATATGAATTTATTCAAGTTGTTTTTGTAAGTTGCATAGGGAGCCATTTTTTTCAAGGTTTACTATGAAGGTCCCCTTAGTTATATTTGATTCATATTTTGAAGGTCCCCTCAATATAACTGATACATAGTTTCCTTATCTGACCCATGGAGTATCCATCCATCCTATAATGGTGTGCACATACTTTATATGGAGTTTCCCTCCATTTGGTTCTACTTGTTTCACTTTGAAAGGATGATATTTATATGGACTTTCCCTCCATTTGATTCTATATGCTCTACTTTGAAAGGTTGATATTTATGGAGTTTCCCTCCATGTTGTTCCATTTTTGTTCCTCAATGAAGATGATGTTATTACTGGAGTTTTTTCTCCAAATTTAGATGATTTCATCCAATCTAAAGGCAATATGTTCTTAAATCCTCATAATCCATTCCTTTGAGTATCCTAAAAAAAAAAAATCATGAAATACTTATTTGATCAGCATTTCTCTCCTTTTACTTTATTTACATATATTAATGTGATAATGCTCTATATACTTCATTTCTTAGATTGCGAGTCATGTAAGTTATGGTGTTGCAGCCCATTAGCTTGTAGTGGGATGATTCATTAGTGGACTATCTATATCCACATGATTAATGCAATGTTGATGCAAGTATCATTAGTTGGCATTATCTGTGGTCATTAGTACATTAGTATAATATACTTTTCACGAGAACACTAATCAAACTTCTTTTGTACTTATTTATAATACTTTGAGCATATTCTTTATCTTGATATCAGGTTATCTCCATTTCTTTGTGGTAACATGTTTTGTTTTTCCTCTATGAGAGTTTTATTATCCTTATTCAAAAGGATTTCTAATTTGAATTTAAGATGAAATACTCTGTGTGGATAGTTGTCTTGTTTTTTGTGTCTATGTTTTTTTTCAAGTCATCCATCTAGGCACATACAAGACAATACTATTTAGTGTACATTCAGATGACCTATCCATTTCTCTCTTGGGTCTATGAAGATTTAAATACACTCACAAGAGACCTTTGCACAACTGAAGACACTCTAAAAGATCAAGTTGCTGCTATTTCAATGTAAAATTTGATTTTAATACCCTTGGTGTAATTTCCCCAAGTAAAGATTAAAGGGGGGTGTTAGAATTTATAATCTTTCCTTGGTTGTATTTATTAAGTGGGATAAAACAAGGTATCCCTTATGTTGTTTGTCCTCTAATCCACATGTGAGTACAAGTATTTTTTGTAATTCCTTAATTAAGGAAAATAGTTTATTCCTCTTTAAGAGGATGATGAGACTTGTTATGCACACACTTATGAATGTGGAAATCACTCACATGGGAGTTACAAATAACTCCTCTTCTCATCCCTTTATAAGAGATGCTTCTCTCTCATTCTATTCAACTCACAATCATAATGTAGTTCATGTAATGAGCCCATTGGCTCCACATTATCGCCTTCTCTCTCTCTTTTCATTCTTAGGCAGTTGCCTCATTCATATAATTCACAAGGGGTTTTCTTTGCTTTCCCCTTTTCAAAATCCTTGTATCATCTTTGTGTTGATCTTCAAAAACTCTTATAAAGTATGGTAATTATGTTCATCACAAAATCTCTTTGATTAAATTATAATTCTTTATTTTTAGCTCATTTCATTTTTATTATTTCTAACAAAATTAAATACAAACTTGCATATATAGATATATATCTGGTTTTCAAAACATTTAAATAATTTTAAACAAACTATTTCAAACTTAAGTACCTAAGCACTGTCGGGTGCCTCAATAGAATCATCTCTCTCATGTACATGATGCTCTAAACCAACAATATGTGTAACCATGTGCTTAGCAACCTATACTTGCATGATTTATTATGAGTTAAAGGTCAAATTAAATATTCTATATATATATCTGAACTAAATTATTTAATAAATGAACACATTTTTTAATTTCATATATATATTTAAAATTAAAAATAAATTATATATGTACATGGGTCTCTAGAGGTGGAGGATGATCAATAGACTCCATCATATCATCTATCGATGCACCTGAGCCTCAAACTTTGACACCTACTGAACCTCCCTCAACACCATGTCCAACTGCTAGTAAATTTGAGTGAAGTGGATTGTGTAACTAGCTAGGTAATGGTGTACAATCAGTGCTGCCAGGTTGGAACAATAGGTCCATGTATGATGAAATATCCAAGCTCAAACTAGCATAACCTCAGAAAGGCCTCACAACTTCTCACTAAACTCATCAAGACCCTCAGCTGTGATCTGGACATCTCCAACTCATATGCTCAAGTCATTTATAGAGTGTCATGAGCCTGGTGCCGAATGTTGTGAGCTACGCACATGTGTATTATCTGTCATTAGTGTGGCGACCTATGTCTATGGAACTATGCCAAGGCTATAATTTTTTCTAATAACATCCATCACTGAGTGTACCAAAATCCCGTGTATCAAAAATATAGCTGATAATATGCAACATATCCTCCAAAAAATACAGTGCTATATCCATATGTCTCTGTTGTCCTGAAAGACCATGAATATCACGTGGCACTGGTAATCAGCTCTATATGCATCATCAGAGGAGGCACCTGAAGTGCTACTAGATGCTTGTGAAGATGGTCAACCAAGTGGATGAGGATGTCGACTATGAAGATAATGACCAATAGAATCTGATGTGATACTAGTCACCGCAGATGCAATGTGCCCAACAGTGTCAATTGCTCCCCTCTGGGAAGCAATGATGACTCTATCCAACAAATTGTCCAAAACACTGTCTAATATCTATAGGTGGCAGATGATGTGCACTGCAATAGTGGTCATGATCTTTGATCCGACCATACCCCTATCCACAATAATTAGGAATATCCAAGTAGTTAATGTTGAGCCCTATACGAAACTCAGCATACAACTACTATGCAAAATAAAGGGGTATTTGGTCATTATTAGGATAATGACCATGTGCTGCTAAAAATCATGGATAGATCATGCTAGCAATAATAGGGTCTCTACATCGTGTGACTCTGTAACCTCTCACCCTACCTCGTGTACCCTCATACTCTGGAAAGAGCTCTCTCTTGATGACTTCTTTGGGGGCTACCCTCTTGATGTCATCGAAAAATGCATCTCTTGAAACCTCAGCCCTAAGCTCACTAGATATGGAAGCTAATATGGTAGGAGTAAATGAATGGTGAGCTCTAAACCTAGCTATCAAATCCTGTAAACTCCTACATGTCATAGTTCATATGCCTCTATAAAGACCATCATCAGAGGTCAATATAGAGTGTTGTAATCTAGCAATCTCCTGCTTTGAAAATGTAAATAGAGCATCAATATCAATGGGTGAGGGTGGTGCAGCAAGAACTCTAGTAGGAGCTACAGGTGTAGCCTGACCTGGAACAGGAGCCACAGCAAGAGCCATGGTAGGACCTCCACCACCTAGAGTTGCACCAGGAGCTAGAACATGAACTGCATGACGAGCCCTATATCAAGGTACACCACGAGTTGTAGCATGAGCTGCATCATGAGCAACACAAGAAGTTGCATGAGGAGCCAGATCAAGAAATGCATTAGGCACTACAATAGGAGCTGCATCAACCTATGCCATAGCAAGAGCCACAACATAAACTACATCAGGTGTTGCACAAAGAGCCACATCAAACTGATCATGTGAAGCCATAGATCTGTAGAAATGTATGAAGCTCACTGAACTTCCTACTGTACACACAATTTTTTTATTTTTAAAATTAAAAATTATACACATGTATGTAATTGAACATACATCACACATCATGGACCTAGATAATCTGTAAAACATGAACTTAGTTTAATTTGCATATAGGTAAGAATATAACATACACATGTACATATATAAGAACATATAACTTAAAATACACATATGACCTAACTTAGAATACATGTTACAAAATTTAATTAATAAAAGTTAATTATAATATTTAACATAACTTATTATAATTTATACAAACATAAAGAATGTACATCATGTATATTTGAACATGTAAAGATCTTATATATAACTTAAATTTTAACTCTTAAACCTTAATGTTAAACAATAGGACCCTAAATACTAAACATGGTCATAATCTCAACTGCAAAACCATAAATTTCATAAATTATAACCCCTAATCTTAGATGCTTAACCATAACTCCTAAATTTCAAATTGAATCATAGACCTAAATGATAAATCCCAACATTAAATCTAGTATTTAATCATAATGCTTGATCCTAACTTTAATTATACATATTAAAACTATGTGTTAAAACCATAATCCAAAATATTAGATCCCTTATACAAATCCTAACTATAGTTCCCTAAATACTAAACCTTAATCTAAGTTATACAAACTTTCAGTTTAGTATAAGGGCTTATAATTTACGATTGAAGGATGTAACCTATCTAGCCCTAATCATAATTATAAATCATAAATGTTAAACCATGACCCTAAATACTAAACCCTAATATTCAAAATAAACAAGTTTCAATCATTGAATACTTTGTTTCGCTCGATGACCACAGATATGATTGCATTGGTATGATGAGTAAAGAAGACTCAAGGAAACAAAGCTTGAGAGGAAGACAAGCTAATAGAACTGAAGTGATTAAAAGCCAAGCAAAGGATTGAATTGAACTATGATCTGTAATCTACAAGTTATGTTGTAAGTTGTATCAGATCAAAGCCATTGTTGTTACTTTCTAGCAATTGTAATAGTTAAGATAAATCTTATGGACTTAGGTTGGTTTAATAGCCATATTGTAAATCCTTTAATAGGGTGACATTCCAAGTGAATTTTCTAAAGTCCTTTAACTAGGCCCATTCCTAACAGTTTGGAGAAATCCTCTAACAAGGTCACATTTAACAATGTGTTGTAGCCTTTAATAGGGCAGACCATCAGAAGTGGTTAAAATCAATTGCGCAATTATTTTGTGGGTATCATCTCCACCCTAGTTTTACCTTCTTATTCTTGGAGGGTTTCTGGGTCATCAAATTCTTAGTGTTATGGTGTGATGCATGTCTACTTTTCTTAGTCGTTTCAATATTTAAATTGCATGCATGATAAGTTCAGTTATGCACCATTAAGGATTTGTAGAGAAAAAAAGAAAAATTGGTATTATGGCATTTGGAGCTTGAATAACTGATTCAACCCCCCACCCCCCCCGCCCCTCCCCCCCCCCTTCTTAGTTATTCTAAAGAATTATAACAATTGGTATCAGAGCCTCGACTGCTGATTTAGTTTAAAAGGACCAGAAGCAGAAAAGATCAAAATGCCTAAGAGAGAAGCTCCCAAGCTCAATAAAGAAAACTTTGTTGCTTGGAAAATCTTGATGAAGCTACATCTTGGATCCATAGGAGATTATGCCCGAAATTCAATTGATACTGAACATGTTGATCCAACTGGTGCCCCTACTATAGAAGATTTAAAAAACAAACAGGAACACAATCAAACAATGCTAGAAATTGCTTATGCACTCAACTATGCTGAATTTGATGATATCAAAGGATGTGACACTGCATTCAAGATGTGGAAATCCCTGTCTAATATTTATAGAGGAGATTAGAATGTCCAAAGAGCAAAAAGAGAAAGTCTCAGAGGAAAGTTTGATGATATGCAAATGGAAGAAAGTGAGAATGATGTTCAGTATGCAGCTAGAATAAAGGAAGTGGTAAGTGCAATAAGATGCTTGAATGGTCAATTAGATGATGATATTGTTGATAGTATGTTTTTAAGAACCTTGCTCCCTATCTATGCTCTTAGAGTATAAGCTATACAAGAGCTAAGATGTCTACCAGGAAACAATCTAAGTTTTGAAGGCATAGTAGTAAGACTCACTGCATTTAACTTATCTAACTTTGACAACTACAGACCTGAGAATGTTGAATCTGATTTCAAAGCCAAGTTATCATTAAAAGATGTTGATAAGGAGAAATCAAAGAAAGAAAGAAGAAAGTTAAAATATGTATCCAGTGACAATAGCATTGATGAGGAAGATGTGGAACAATTGGAAGCACTACTAGCTAGAAGATCTCACAAAGGCAAAGGAAGATTCAAAGGTAAGATGCCTATCATTTGTTTTAATTGTAATGAAGTAGGACATATTGCTGCAAGGTGTACATAGAAAAAGGAATACAAGGAAGGCAACAAGTACAAAAATAGAAGAGTAGATGACAAGAGAGATTACAAAGACAAAGGCAAGAAGTGCTATATTGCAGAAGATGATTCTGATGATAATGATGATGAAGTTGTTTATGTGGCCATGAAGGAGCAATCTAATGAAGAAGAGCCAACAACACTAATAACATGTATGAATTAGAATGATATATGGATCATAGATAGTGGAGGCTCACATCACATGACAAGAGACAAAAGTAAGTTTGTTAACTTTACTCAGTATGATAGAAATTGTGTTAGATTTGGTAATGATGCTCCATGTCAAGTCAAAGGAAAAGGTTCCATTAAGCTTACAGAAAAAAATTCATGTGATAATGCATACTATGTTGGAGGACTAAACTACAATTTGCTAAGTGTCTCACAGTTAGGCAATGTAGGTTGCAAAGTAGAATTTGGAAATAAAACTGCAAAAATCTATGATATTGATGGTAGACTAATAGGAAAAGGAGATCAAACAAGAAGTAATATGTTTTATCTTGATCTGGAAAATACCTCTTGTCTTGTTGCAAAATTTGATGATGTATGGTTATGGCATAGAAGGTTATGTCATGTCAACTTTGATAATCTGGTCAATATTAGTAAAATAAAGAAAGTCAAAGGTTTACCCAAATTGAAGAAGCCTGCCAATATCATGTGCAAACAATGTCAGCTAGGAAAGATGACCAAGTCAAGTTTTAAAAGTAAAACCTATATATCTAAAGAAGTACTTGAGTTACTCCATACTGACTTATGTGGTCCAATGGGAGTACAAAGTTACAAAGGAGACAAGTATATAATGTTGTTTGTTGATGATTATTCCAAGATGATGACTGTTATGTTTTTAAAGGAAAAATTTGATGCTTTTCAAATGTTTAAGTGGTATTTGGCTAGAGTTGAAAAAGAAACAGAGGTGGTGAATTTACATCAAATGAATTCGAGATATTCTGTAATGACAAAGGAATCAAGAGACAAACATCAGCTCCAAGAACTCCCCCACAAAATGGAATTGCTGAAAGAAGAAATAGATATGTGATTGACTGTGCTAGAACATTAATGATGGAAAATATTGTTTCTCTAAAATATTGGAGAGAAGCTGTAAGTGTGGTTGTTCATACACTGAACCGAGTACAAGTCAAGAAAGGTACAAATGCAACACCTTTTGAATTATGGTATGGTCACTCACCCAATGTAAATCATTTCAAAGTATTTGGCTACAAATGTTTTATCCTTAAAGATACTAGAAATGGAAAATTTGATGTAAAAAGCGATGAAGGCATATTCCTTGGTTACTCCACTAGAAGTAAAGCATACAAGTGTTTAAATACTAACACTAACAAAATTGTGGAAAGTGCAAATGTAAATTTTGATGAGCATGCAGATGTCCAAGTTGAAAAACCAAAGAAAATGGATGACTACAAAACCTTCGTGTATTCTTATGAAGGAATGCCCATTGAAAAAGATACCATAAATCAAACTAGGATTCAACAACAAGTTTTAGTCTCAACCGACTCACAACTAGTGAATGTCGAGTTGCATTCAGAAGCCGAGTTGTAAAATGAAGAAAATGTTCATTCTAACTTTGAAGTTAGTACACATGACAAAGATATAGAGCTACCTGAAAATGAAGTGCATAGTGATCCTGAATCTGAAAGATCAAATATGGAAACAAGGATAGAACCAAGATTGTCCAAATATGTGAAGAGGCATCACCCTACCGAATAGATAATTGGTAACAAAGATGCAAGACCAATGACAAGGAATAGACTAAGAAATGAATCATGTCTACTAAGAAAAATTGAACCTAAGACAGTGTATGATGCATTACAAGATGGTGACTGGTATAAAGCTATGGAAGAAGAAATTGATCAAATAAGGAAGAACAGAACTTGGAGTTTAGTTCCCAGACCAGTTGACAAAAATGTGATTGGTACCAAATGGGTATTTAGAAACAAGTTGGACGAGAATGGAGAAATTACCAGAAACAAAGCTAGACTAGTATGTAAAGGTTATGCTTAAGAAGAAGGACTAGACTATAGGGAAACATTTGCCCCTATTGCAAGAATGGAAGGAGTAAGAACTTTACTTGCATATGCTACATATAAAGGTTTTAAAGTCTATCAGATGGATGTAAAGTCTTCTTTTCTGAATGGTATATTGGAAGAGGAAGTCTACATTGAACAACTAGATGGTTTTGTTGATGAAAAAAACAAAGATATGGTTTGTAAACTACATAAAGCACTTTATGGTCTGAAACAAGCACCTAGAGCATGGTATGAAAGACTTCACAAGTATCTAGTGCAAATTGGTTTTGAAAGAACTGATGACAATAACAATATGTACATCAAATCAGAAGAAGGTAAGGACATTGATGTATCTAAAATTTTTGTAGATGACATAGTGTTCGGAGGAAAGGAAGTGCTTTGCGAAAGTTTTGCTGACAAAATGAAACATGAATTTGAAATGTCTATGTTTAGAGAAATCAAATTCTTTGTTGGTTTACAAGTACATCAGCTAAAACATGGTATATTTATGACATAATCAAAGAACATCAAAGAGATACTTAAAAAATTTGGATTAGAAGATTCCAAACCTATCAGCACATTAATGGCAATAGGACATAGGCTATCCAAAAATGATGTATCAGCTGAAGTTAATCAAAAAATGTACTGATCCATGATTGGAGAACTACAATATGTTGTACATAGCAAATCAGACATAACATTAGTAGTTGGAATAGTTGCTAGATTCTCTGCTAATCCCAAAGAGAACCATCTCAAAGCAATAAAAAGAATAATGAGATATCTTAAAGGAACTTAAGACTTTGGTTTATATTATAAAAAGAATGAAAAGTTTGAGCTCAATGCATACATAGATGCAGATTGGGAATGTAACATTGATGACAGAAAAAGCACAAGTCGGGGAGCACTATTTTTAGGAAAAAGATTAGTTACTTGGACCAACAAGAAGCAAACATGCATGCACATCTCAGTCCACTGTAGAATTAGAATATGTGCTAGCAGTTGTATATGAGAAATGTTAGTATGCTAATAGAAACCAAATTTAAATAAAGCTTCTACAAACTAAAAAAAAATTCATAAACTTCAAGATAGACTAAGATGAGCTCTTAATTGAGAATATGAGCCATTAATGGGCTCTCTCAATAAGAAGCTATCTTGTTGAGTTGCTTTGTCTAAATAGATAGGATGTATGCTCAAGCTTATGCTTCAAAAAGGGCTTCAAATGGAGTTGGAATTTGGGTGTGAGTGTATGGTTTTGATGTAAAATGGCTTCTTAAAATGGCATTATGACTTTACTTCATGGATTGTGTTGTTTTGGAAAGGGGAAGGATCCAATTTATAGGCAAGAGGCTTGAGGGATTGAGGGCTAAGATGCAAGGATGGGGAAAATCTCATGGAGGGCTCAGATTGCATGAGAGGAGAGCACATGGATTGTGCTTCCTTACAGCCAATCAGGGAGTGATACATGTCATAGGGTGAAAAGATGGAGGAAAGGGGAAGGATGAGTCAACAAAGGAGGCTCAAGGTATAAAATCTTCATAAAGACCCTCATAATGGCTTGTAAGAGCAATGAAAGGGCTTGGAAGAGTCATTTATGGCCTAGTGGGCTTCATAAAGTTTTATGGTTGGGATATTTTGAGGGAGATGAAAGAAATTTTGACTTGGGCTTGATTAAGAAGGTTTTAAGCTTGCTTAGGATTGTGCAAATGATTAGAGGATGGATTAGGATGGTTTAGGATTAGCTTAGGGATAGGCAAGTGGATGGCATTTAATGAGGGTGGGTGAAGGAGGAGATATTTGTTAACTTTGGCTTGGGTTAGTAAGTCTTAACCCATGTTTAGGGAATGTGACAAGGTTAGGAGGGGATTAAGATTAGGTTTAAAGACATCTTCTAGAAGAGTCTAGACTTTGGATGAGGATAAAGACTTTCTAGAATAGTCTAGAACTTCCTACGATGAGGATGAAGACTTTCTAGAAGAGTCTACAACTTCTTAGGATGAGGATAAATTAGATTTTTAGTAAATAAATAAAGATTTATTTATTTCAAGGGTTTGGGTTGAGGAGATATTTATTAAAAAAAATTTAACAAACATGAGGATTAATATTTAATCTTAATTAAATATTTTGAGTTGGGATTTAGGGTTAGGAAATGATGGGATTAGCCTTTAATCAAAATTAAAGAAGGATTAGAAGATTTTGGAAGAGGTTAGTGGTCTTAAGGAAATTGGCCAAGTTTTGGGGGAAAATATTTATTTATTTATTTTGAGTTTTTTGGTCAATTTATTAATTAAATAATTAATAAATAAGGATATAATGTTTAAATAAGATTTAAACATTTTTGGGAGGGTTTCCTTAATTAAATATTTTTAATTAAGATAAAGGGATTTAATGGCATAAAAATAAATAAATAAATTAAATAATTAATTAATTAATAAATGATGATGTCATCAAAAAAATTTTCAGAAAATAAAATACTTTATTTTCTAAAGGATTTAGGTGTCTACATTTTTCCCCTCTTTGATGTGATGTCGTAGGTGGCATGGCATCAAAGGTAAGAATATAAGATGCCCAAGGCTAGAGCAGAAGAGGAGAGAATGGGCTGCGAGATGCCCCCTCAAGAAGCCGGCGAGGAGAGAAAGTGAGGCTCGACGGCTTCTTGAAAAGTACAAGAATTTGAGATAAGCAAGGAGACTTAAATTGGCTTAAGAGAAGAGATTTAGTTATCTCAAACTCTCACTATGGGATAATGATAAAGGGAGAATCAGAGGCACAAGAGGAAGCAAGCTTAAGATCTTAGGGATTGCAGAAGATGAAGGATCAGAGTGCTATAAAAAGGAATCTAGGATAGGGAGATGGATGGTGGGATGATAAAGCTGATGCAACAAGATTTCAAAGAGTTAGATTGGCAGAAGATGGGTTTCGAAGATCCCTAGGACTAGGATTGTGGAGCTCGAAAGATGAGACTTGGTGGATTGATTAGATTGGTGGATCCCTGAGACTAGGATTGTGGATCCCTCAAGCTAAAAGTGAAGATCGATTCAAAGAGATACTGATGCATAAGCTGGGGTAGGAGAGACAGATGCTGGATATGGATGGGGGATAATGGAGATGAAGGGAAACCATTAAAGTTTTTCTTTTTAGCAGGGGGATACTTCAAAGAGAAGTACCACCATGTAGTTGAGCACTAGATTTTCTATAGGACTGTTGGTTAATTGCCAAGGTTACTAAGAACATCAAGGCCTTTTCACCAATTGTCCAGAGGACTGATGGACTGACTCAAAACAAACATGCAAGGATTGCCCCAACATCACACATGAATCCCAAAGGAAGCAGCATGGAACTGACATTGGGTAACCCACAAGAAGAAAAGAAAAACAAACAAAAGACCTGATCAAGACCTTACACTCAGATTGCCCCATTTGGGGTATACCATGATATGGAAGATCATGGCAACCTTGAGGAGGGAACAAAAAGATTGTTTGGAAAAGATACTTCAAGACCCAAAAGGGAAGATTCCAAATCAAATGAAAGCAAAAATCCAAAAGAGAACCATTTTCCAATGAGATGGGTGGGACGAGGTACTAACGGACCAAGATCAGACATGAGGAAAGCTATATCATACAAGGATTTATCAGAGAGCACCTAAGCTGATGGATCTAGATGAGTGATGCATCTGGCAAGCTAAACTAAGAAGGATAACACTTTGGTGATAGGAGATCTAGCTAAAAGATGCATTGGAATAGCTAACCAAGGGTTGTGCGATGTGTGCAAGATGCTGATCAAGGAGGATATGACATGAAAACTAGATAGATACAATGGTACTAAGCTAAAGAGGATGTACAAGCTGACGGACCAAGATATGTTACAGATGTACAAGGTTGTTCATGTTTTGGTTTTGTGAGATGGAAATGTTGGTGAAGGGTGGGATGTCTATAATAGTTGATAGGCAGATAGGTAGATGGTTTGCAAAAAGCTTAAGTGAAAATGGGGTTCTTTGTGTGCATGTGATAGGATACAAGCTAGGATAGAAGATTATTTACAAGCTGGAATATGGTACAAGCTTTGGACAAGATGTGGATATACAGGCTATGATACAAGGGATGATACAAGATTTATAAGCTAGGGTACAAGATTTACAAGCTGAGGTACAAGATTTACAAGCTATACAGGAGGTATTTACAAGCTTCATTAGATTTTGGATATTTCGTTGGAACACCAAGGGAACAAGCAACTGTGTTATGAGATGGTGGGTGAATGGATGAGGGATAGGATAGTGATAGATAATGGATTAGTCTTACTACACAAGGTGCCTGAATTACTAGGTTTTCAACAAAGTACCTATCCAAGGCCCTTGAATTGCCAAGTTTTCACCATTGGACACTTATTTCTCTTTACTATTTTTTTGTATTTTTCAAAAGCTAGGTATACCATCTTCAAGCATAGAACTTCTTGAGATGAATGATGTTAGTAGGATCATTCAAGAGTTCTCCTTCTACTATAGATAGCTGATAGGCTCCAGAGCCAAAGGATGTAGTGACAACATAAGAACCAAGCCATGTAGGTTCAAACTTGCCTTTCTTTTCTCGATCAGCTTGGACTTTCATATTTTCTTTGAGGACCATGTCAACTAGTTAAAAGTTTCATGGGAGCACCTTCTTGTTGAAATTCCTTTTGAGATGAGTTTGATAGACTATGAGATGATCATAAGCTTGTTGTTGCTTCTCGTCTAAGAGATCTATTTGGGTGAGCTGAGCTACTCTGTATTCTTCATCTGATATTTGCCCTTGCAAAGATATGCACAAGGAGAGAAGTTCAACCTCTATGGGTGGTACCACTTCGGCACCATAGACTAGGGAGTATGGATTTTCTCCTATGGATGTACGGAAGGAGGTTCGATAGGCCCATAGGGCTGGATTTATTTGTAGGTGCCAATCACGGCCGTAATCATTGACAACTTTCTTTAGGATTTTGAGGAGGGTTTTGTTAGTTGCCTCTGCCTGGCCATTACCTTGTGGGAAATATGGATTAGAAAAGTGGTGATGGATGCGGAGGGAAGTGCATAATTCTTCCATGTTGAGATTTTCAAAGTTACCTCTGTGGTCGGTGAAGATGGTGGATGGGATGCCAAAGTGGCAAATAATGTGGTACAAGATGAACTTGGAGACCTGAACTCCTATAGCTAAGACTAGAGGGACTGCTTCCACCCACTTAGCAAAATAGTCTGTAGCTGTTATTATCCATTTATGTCCATCATATGAGAGAGGTGTGATAGTTCCAACTAGATCAAGGCCCCAACAAGCGAAAGGCCAAGGTGGTGCAATAGGCTGTAGATCTTGTGTTGGAGCGTACACGAGATTTGCGTACTACTAACATGGGAGACACTTTTTGACAAAGTCACAGGAGTCTTCTTCAATGGTAGGCCAATAGTAGCATGCTCTAAGGCTTTTTTGTGCTAGGACAATACCACTCATGTGGGCACCGCAAAGTCTAGAATGTACTTCTTTTAATGCCATCGCGGCCTCATTTTCATCTAAACATCGAGAGAGAGTATTTTGATAACCTCGATGATATAGGGTATTGGCTATGATAACATAGCGGGATGATTTTCGAATGAGGTTCTGGTGTTGGGTACGTGTGAGGTGAGGGGATATGATACCATTGTTAAGGTAAGTGTGAATCTCATGGTACCAAGAGGATTGGGGACCAACCAAGATACAAACATAGTTTGAATCCTCATTCGCATAGGCAGGTGTGAGGAGCTGCTCAACTAAAAACTCATACTATGTAGTTGCTTGGGGAATTTCCAAGAGCAAGCCTATAGTAACCATAGCATATGTTGCTTTGTTTTGTATTCGAGGCACTTGTGTAAACTAAAGCCTTGTAAAATGCTGGGTTAGCTGATCAACTAGCTCTTTGTAGGGTAATAGATTTTCATCTTTGGTTTGATATTCATTTAGGGCTTGCTTGATGATGAGCTAAGAATCACCAAAGATTTGTAACTCGATAATGTTCCATTCTACAGCTATCTTTAATCTTGCTATGAGAGCCTCATATTCAGCTATATTGTTGGTGCTAGGGAATTGTAGTTTGAAGGCTTTTGGAATGTAATCTCCTTGAGGTGTGACCAACAATATTCCTGCCCTTGATCCACGAGATGTGTGTGAGACATCAAAATAAAGTTTCCATGGGGGTTGTTCTTCAATTAGACAGACATGTTCATCTGGAAATTCTGTGATCAAAGGATATGTATCTACTAGAGATGCATTAGCTAGGTGATCTGCTATAGCTTGCCCTTTGATTGCCTTTCTGTCCACATACTTGATGTCAAATTCACTAAGGAGCATAACCCATTTGGCCAAATGGCCTATAAGTGCTATTCTGGAGAGTATATACTTGAGAGGGTCGATCTTGGAGACTAGTTGGATGGTATGAATTAGCATGTAGTGGTGAAGCTTTTGAATTGAGAAAATAAATGCCAAACAAGCTTTTTTCGTAGGAGTATAATTGAGTCCGTAACCAACTAGGGTTCTACTGATGTAGTAGATGGCTCTTTCTCTTCCGTAGTCATTGAACTGTGCTAGAAGTGTCCCTAGAGTAGTAGGCATTGTTGATATGTACAAAATTAGGGGACGACCAGGAACTGGTGGAACCAAGATAGGGTGATTGGTGAGATACTGCTTGAGCTGATCAAAGTTGCACTGATATAAAGGATCCCACTTGAAGTTCTCATCCTTCTTTAGTAAATGTGCAAATGGTGTACACTTATCTGCAAGCTAGGAGATGAAGCGCTGGACGGATTGAAGCTTTCCCTGAAGAGAGAGAAGTTGTCACAATTTTTGGGGAGGAGACATATCTAAGATAGCCTTGACCTTCTTGGGGTTGATCTCTATCCCTCATTTAGAAACTATAAAGCCTAGAAGCTTGCCAGATGTGACCCCAAAGACACACTTCTTGGGATTTAGCATGAGATGATATTTGGCTAACCTATCAAAGACTTTCTCCAGGTCAGCAAGATGATCCATGAAGGTGTGAGATTTAACCAAGATATCATCCACATAATCCTCCAAAATGCTATGAGTGAGATCATGAAAAATGGTTGTCATAGCTCTTTGATAGGTAGCCCCAACATTCTTTAGGCCAAAAGGCATCATGTTGTAACAAAAGGTTCCCCAAGGGGTAGTGAATGTTGTCTTATGCTGATCCTCTTCTGCAATCTTGATTTGATTGTACCTAGAAAATCCATCCATGAGGGACAAAATTTCATGTCTAGCTGTAAGATCTACAATCATATCTATGTTGGGCAAGGGAAAATCATCTTTTGGACAAGCTTTGTTAAGATCTCTAAAATCAGTGCAGATTCTGATGTCACTAGAAGGTTTAGTGATGGGGACCATGTTGGATATCCACTCTGAGTAGTCGATAGGTCTGATAACCTTAGCAGCTTACATTCTTTCTAATTTAGCTTTGACCATTAATGCCACCTTGGGGTGCATTTTTCTAAGCTTTTGTTTGACAAGTTTGATCTTTGGATCGACTGCAAGATGATTAACTACAAGCCTTGGATCCAGCCCTGGCATGTCTTGATATGACCATGAAAATTGACCAATGTTCTCTCATAAGACGTCAAAGAGGAGATCAGCTTGGTCTTGTGATAGAGATGCAACAATGTGAACAAGTCTGGAGATCTCTGAAGAACCAATGTTGACTTCTCTAGTATCCTCAATTAGAATAGAAGACACCTCTGGTCGATTATCTTGAGGAGGCAATGCTAAATCCTCATGTTCTACTTGTGACTCTGGATTTTCTTACTAAGGGGCTCTCTTTGCTGCCTTAGCTAGTCTTGGATTTACCCTAGTTCTAGTTTTGGGTGTATTAGAACTAGGTTGGGGATTTTCTCCAAAATACCCCTTGGGATCTAGCTTATAGATATATGTTGAGTCTGGCTTTGTTTTCTTGTGAGGTGTTTCAGCTCCCATGGATCTTAGAAGCACTTCCTCTGATGTGAACTCATCAATGTGTATGATGCTTGGTTGGTCCCAATCTATGAGTTGTGGATGGGCGAGTGGTAGGTCAATGAAATGGATGGATAGTTCTTGGAGAACAGAGTCTTCGAGGGAGATTTGGTCTAGGATATCGTCGTAGGCTCTCTTTTCAACTTCCTCAGGAATGTCTTCAATTTTGACAAGGTCATAGTGAATTTTTGAAAAAGCATGACCGTTTTCATTGGTGCCCCCAGTTGTGGGTATGCCAAAGCCAAGACCTAACTTCATTTCCCACTGGTGTGCTTCGATGGGGCACTGCATGCCTCTTTCTTTTGGTCCTTGACCACCACCTTGATAGTTCTATTTGTCAGTGATGAGCTTATGTTCTTGGGGATACTTTTGGCTGAAGTGATCAAGGTGTGCTTGATTTCTTGGAGGTTCATCCTTATGTAACAAATTGTTGATATCTGGAGTGAGCTCCTCATGAAGAGGGATTTTCAAGGATACAAAGGTTGTTGGGAAAAACTATTTGTGACGAGGAGGTGGAATCTCCTTACCTTTGTGATATGTCAGTTGCCCATGAGTGTGTGGATCAAGTGGGAGTGCCCTAACAGCAAATGCATCTGACAGACTATACTCTCCATAGCCTTTGTTAATGATCTTCATGATAGATAGGGTGGAGTTGAGGATGGTTTTTGGGTCATTAAAAGTGTGGGATGAGCTAGCAATGGTTGTGTTGATATCAATTCTAGGCCAATGGTTTGTATATGAGGCTTCAACTACATTGAAGTAAGCAAAGGGTTCTGGATCGGCATGGATGGTTACCTCAGTGCCCTGATGTGGAAATTTGATGCACGGATGGTAAGTAGATGGAACGGCTTTCATGGCATGAATCTATGGGCGATCAAGGAGGATGTTGAATGGTAGGTTTACATCAATAACATAGCAGAGTGTTTCTTGGATGATTGGCCCAACCTTGATTGGCAACAAAATAGTTCCTTCTGTGGTTCTTTCCAAGTTGTCATAAGCTTTGATGGTGATAACCTCACTAATGATATTTGCCTCAGTATACCCAGCTTGTTTTATGAATTTTAGGGTACAAATATTCAAGGCTGATCCATTATCTATCATTACTCTTTTTATGCAAAATTGGATACCATAATGGCTATGCAGAGCAAAAGGGTGTGATCTGGCTCGACCATGGGTATGTCGCTGGGTTTGAACGATAGGGCACATGAGGATGAAAGGTGTCCAACAAGATTATGAAAATTAGTAGCGTTGATATCTGAAGGGACATGGAATTCTATGAGAGTACTGTCAAGGATGTTCTTGTACATAGGACTAGTGCAGAGAAGGTCTAAAATGGAGATTTGGGCTAGCATGTTCCCTAGGTGTTCCAAGATATTATACTAGCTTTTTGATGGAGCTGATGGTGCTAGTGAAACTGGTGGGCCTGTGATGTTAAATTGCGCTCTTCGAGTGGTGACTGCACACTCATTGTTTGGTCCTTGGATATTGATAACATTTATAGAAGGCTCTTTCTCAGATATACAACCTATGAGGCTACCATAATCTATATAGGATGAAGTTTGGTCATTGTTCTTCCCATGTTGTTGGTTTGGCTAGCAGTTGTTGGTGTTGTTGTTGTTGGTTTGGATAGGTTCTTTTCTAGGATTTTGGTTGTTGTGAGGAGGAAAAACATTTTGATAGATCTGTAAGCCTGCATTAGGAGAGGTTTGGGCACCAACAGTGATTTCTTTCTGATCAATGAGGTCCTGCACATAATCTTACAGTTTCATGCATTTGAGGGTGGTGTGACCTTTTACCTTATGAAATTTGCAGTACTCATTATCTTTGTACCATGCAGCTTTGGATTGGCTTGGGTTGATTTGCTAGGTAGGAGGAAATTTGATGAGGTTTTCCTTGACTAATTTCTCAAAAATGACATCCAAAGGCTCACCAAGGGGTATATAATTTCTAGGTGCAGGTTGGAATCTGGACTTTTGCCCTGTAGCTACATTCATGGCATTAGCTTGATTGCTAGACCCTTGAAACTTGGGTCTTGGATTGTGGTTTTGATAGCTTTGGTGATTCTGTTGTTGGTAGTTGATATCTTGTTGATCATTTGGTTGATATGGTGGGTTGGGCTGACTTTGAGAAGGACCAACAATATTCACATGCCTGGTGTTAGTGATGCCATCTACTGCAACGTGCTTGTTTTTATTCCAATACCTAGACTTGTCATTGGAATGTGTTTGATTTTGGTTGGCTTCCTTGTAAATCTTGACCAAACCATCTTTAATGATTCCTTTCTCAAGGATCATTCCTTTCACTTTGATATCTTTGTAGGTCTGCAAACAGTTCATGGTCATGTGGTGAGCCAAGCTGGGATGGGCATTATCAATAAACATTTTCACCAAATGGCACTCTGGCAAGGTGCAAGATATGTGGGTGGTAAGGGTTTTCCATCTTTGTAGATATTCGGGAAGGCTTTCTCCACCTTTTTTCTTAGTGTGGACAAGATCAACTACTAATAGCTCTGTTTCAACAAGATGGGCATATTGGGCTACAAATGCCTCAGACAATTCAGAAAAGTTTTTAATTGTGCCATATGGTATTCTATAAAACCATTCAAGAGCTGGTCTGGCCAAGCTTTTGGGAAAGATATGCAAGAGGAAGATGTCATCGTATGCCACTTATTGGTAGTGCATGTAAAATTCTTTGATATGTGTGATAGGGTCTCCTTTTCCTTTGAATTTGTCAAACTTGGGTGTCTCAAAATGCTTAGGGAATGGAGTCATAGTAATGGCTCTGTCAAATGGGTAAGGACACACATTCTCAAATTTGAAGGTTTTTGGATCATTTCCCTCTTGGATATTCTTCAAAGCTATCTTCATGGCTTCCCATTCTAAATTAATGAGTGATGGCTGGGGTGCCCCCAATGTAGAAGTGCCTTGAGGTAGGTATGTGCTAGATGGGGCAATGGAATATGGATGGCTTTGAGATATGGGCTGGTAGGGATTGTACATGGCTTGGGCAACTGAATCGTGGATGGTGGGTTGCTGAGGTGGAGGTGGCACATATTGCTGCATGTGTTGTGAGGCTTGTTGTTGATATTAGATTTGAGGTTGGGATTGAGAAACATAAGCTGTCTATGGGATAAATGGATTGCTTTGTGGAGGTAAGGTATAATATGGTTGTGAAGCTTGGGGAAAGGATCGGGGAGCTTGTGGAACTTAACTTTGGATTTGAGGAGTTTGACCAATATATGTGGGTTGTGCCCCCATTTGGGAAGGTATCTACATGGCAAAAGAGGCTAAGTAATTGGTAGTTGATGGTGGTGGATTTCCTCCTAGAAGTGGCATAGAAAAATAGTTGGTAATAGGAGGTAATGGATTAGTTGGTGGTGGAGATGGTGGGAATTGAAAGCTTGGAAATGGAACTGATGGGGTTTGATAGCTTGGTAGCTAGATTTGAAAGCTTGGTAGAGGGGTGGCAGGAGCATGGGTCACTTGAGAGCTTGGCATAACATTGGTAGTAGCTTGTGGGGTTTTATAGCTTTGTGGAGTGAGGGTAGTAGCTTGTGGATTTGTGGCTGATGGCACTGAGCTCCAAGGACCTAGTGGAAATGATAGAATTGTGTTTTGAGCTGAGGTAAACAAGCTGGGGCTGATGAAGGGTTGATTACTTGGCCCCATGGGTGGCATCCCGGTTGTATATTGCTGAGGTTGGCCAAAGATGCTAGCACTAATTTGGGAGATGGGTGGATTTGGAAGGCTGGGTTGGAGAGCGGTAGCAGCAATAGTGAAGGGAGTGAATGATGAGGTGTTTTGGGCAAAGGGGGTTTAGGATGGAGTGGTATGGACCAATGGTGGAGTGGTGGTGGCTAGATTGGTTTACGAAAGGGAGATTTCAACTTGAGTGGAGGCTGGTATGTTTGGGTCTGTTGGATCATATGGGGTGGGTTGAGGCTCTTCTTTTGGCACATATTGATGATAATTTGAATCATAAGACCCTATGAGTGGTGGGAGTTGTCCAAACAATGGATGAGATGGATCTGATAAGGGAGGAGGTCTTCCAAAGTTGAAGGCTCCTATGTTGTCCCTTCGAAAGTTAGCCATGATTGTTTCTTTGTTATTGTCTATAATGGCGTTCACCAATATTGCATTCCCTGGTTGGTTCATGAAAACTTCAATGTCAGTAGGTGATGGTATAGTGTTCTCTGGGCTAAATGATGCTTGGGTGCTCAAGGGGAGTGAAGCTGTTTGATCCAAATGATAGGGCTCCATTGTTTCCTTCTTCTTCTTGGCTAAACGAGTGACGGGTGGCATGAAAATTCAGAATGGTCCTAGGGATGAGATGAAACAATGTTGATGGATGAAAAGGGGGAAGGCTTTTGTATGCAAATGATTTCCTAGGTTGAGGCAAAGCTATATGAAAAAAACTGAGGATTGGGTTGGGGATTCTAACTTCAAAGATATGTTGCCAAAGCATGAAAGGTCTGCTTTCCTATGTGCAAGCTTGGTGGTGATTGTGTCAACTTAAGGATAGATGTATGATCCTTTAGGAAGAACATGAGATTGACCACTTGTGGATCCCAACCTTTAGCTCAAGGTGATGAGGGATAACAAGTGACAAAGCTAGATTACCCTAGACAAAGCTCTGTCAAAGGGATAACCTTGGTGAGATTGGGGTTTTTGGAAGATGTTAAGAATGGCAAACTTTTGGCAAAGTGATAACAATTTTGAAGGCTTGGATGTGAAGATTTTGGATTGCTAGCTAGATAGTTTGGTTCTAAATGAGATGGATGAGCTAAAATTCTTAAGGGGAGGACTAAAGATGGCTGTCTTACCTACAAGGATGACTCTAAAGTGAAGCTTATGCAAGAAGATGTGAAGAAACAAGGGGGTCTAATCATAGAAATCATGCCTAGTTGGTAATGCATAAGTAGGGTTAACTCCTAGATGTTGGTTAAGTTGGATAGTGCGATCTAACCAACCATCTTAAAGGGCTTCGTTGGAAGCTTCGTCCTCTACTTGGTGGAGTTTGGAAATTCAAGGGCTTCGTGTTATTTCTTTTTTCTTGGCTGAAAGTTCTTGGTATGCCTGAGATGGCTTGAGTTTGACTTTGTGAAACTTCTATTTGGGTTTGGGTTGTTATGACATAAATTTCTAAATGTGCTTGGCTTAGAGAGATTTTGGTTGTTTTGCTTCAACTCATTCAACTTCTAGAACAGGCAGTGACTACACTAAGTGTGCCCTAAGCTAGGATTGACCAAGTTTGGCAAACATTCATTCAACAAGTAAAAAATCAAGCAATAGATAGGAACAACCAGATAGAAGTTTGTGATTCTTAGAATGTGATACTTGCACCACAGAGTGTGTATGTTCTACAAATGTTTCGATTAGTCACTTCAAACACATTAACATCTTAGATGGTTGTCTACAAGGATGACAGTTGGTTTAGCTAGGGAGTCCTCGATATACCCAAGGTATGTGAGGCCCGAATCCGTAGATGAAACCAAAACAATTTCACACAGACGAGAGGAGCAGTAACCCGCTTCTCCTCTTTCACTTCTCAAGGGTATAAAGTTCCTTGAGGCTTAGCTCGAGTGACAAAATCTTGATTCCAAGAGAGGTGTCTTTGGATTCAGCTCCCAATCTTTATACTCTGTCAAAACGCTAGAATTGAGGTCATCCCAAATGGTGATAAAATCCCCAAGTAGGCCTCCTAAAACTTAAACAAGATTTTGGATCCTAATCTTATGCACCCAAGATGGCCTTGAAATACGAAAAAGGGAGACAAGACTTGGATGATCTTGGGCTAAAAGACAAAATTATTTTCCAACTGATCTTTAAGTTTTCTAATCTAGACCTTGCAAACACACATGTTTAAGATGCAAATATTCAATTCCAACTTAAAGAATTAACAAAAGTAAAATCGATCTAAGAATAAATACACCAAGAAGATTTAGGGTCAACAAAAGTAAACTCACATGCTTGGAGGCCCTCTACGTCAAGTATCGATTGATTTTTCTTTAAGGAATTCAAGATTGAGTGTGAGTTTTTTTTAAGCCCAAAATAAAGATGTGTGAAATTCAATTTCAAGCGCGTGCTCAGAGGCCCTCCACATCAAGATTTGTTCAAATTTTTTTATGCCCAAATGAAGTGTTAGCAAGACTAATGTGCATTCAAGAAATTTTCTAACTTAGAAAAACCAATAAAAACTTAAGTGAGTGGAATTTGATTTTTGTGGAGCACTTAACACCTTCTTAGGTAGACCCATCCCCATATATGGTGCTGATATTGCAACCAATGGTTAGAATGATGGGTGATTAAAGAGGGTGAGTCCAAAAACAAATTCACTCAAAGTGTCTTTATTTGTTTTGATAACTTAGAAAGTTTCTAAAATGTAGATTCTTTTTATGCCCCAAAAGATGAAGTGTGAGATATTGTAATGATTAATTGACCTTTTGCATTCAAGATTGGATTTGTTGTTTTAATCATGCATTCATAAAAAAAAAAAACTTGATTTTAATCCATGGCACTCAAGAGTGATTTTAGCAACATGCATTCAAAGACAAGTGATTAAACATTCAAGTTTTTTTCCTTTGAGCATTCAAGATTGAGATTTTGTGTGTTGTTTTAAGAACTTTGAAGTACTTTTTTTAAACCTTAGATCATTCAAGATTGTTTTGGACTCAAAAGTGAAAATGACTCTTTGGACTTTTCTTTTCATTCAAGATTTTGTGCTCTAGTTTGCATGTTTTAAGTGCAAAAATGATATTCCTAGATTGTTTTGATGCATGAAAAACTTAAGAAACATTCAAGATTTTGCAACAAGACATTTGTTTGGAACAAATAAAAAAGCTTTTAAGACAATTTTGGCAACCATTTAGGACTCTTAGTTTTCATTAAATTTTTAAAAGAACTTTAAAATATTTACAAATGAGGTCCATTTTATCCTTGATTGATGCTTTGAGTTTGATTTATATTTTAGTGTGCACTTAGTTTTGGTTTTGAACCTTTCAAAATGGAAACTTGAAGTTCTTTTTAAATTTCCAAAAATGAAGTGTTCCTAACTTTGCATGAATGCATCTAAAATCTTGATGTTGCAAGGATGTAAATGATTGGATTGATTTAGTTTCACTTGTTAAAAGGCTTTTTTTTTTTTTTTGCAAATTTTTAGTTTTTAATAGATTTAAGTATGATTTGGGGTTCATTTTAAACACTAAAAAGAAGTGTGTATAATTTTTCTTTCTTAAAAAAAAAAAGGCCAAGACCTCCCACAAGAAGAAGAAGAAGAAGTAGATGGAATAAGAAGAATATAGACAAGAAGAGGAAGAAGAATTTCAAGTGTTGTGTCCACCTATAAGCTTGAAAATTTTGCAAACACTATGAGATAGACTATGAGTTCCTTTGTCTTCTTCATGCTCATGTGGACCTACAAAACCAATTTATACAATCCTACCAATCACAAAAACAAGAAAAATTAGCCAAAATTAGCAAATGACATATAAAACTTGACTAAAAAAGCTAATGAAGATGTCTCATGCGGGGTCCCACCGGGCGTGCCAAAATGTATATGAGAAATGTTAGTATGCTAATAGAAACCAAATTTAAATAAAGCTTCTACAAACTAAACAAAATTCATAAACTTCAAGATAGACTAAGATGAGCTCTCAATTGAGAATATGAGCCATTAATGGGCTCTCTCAACAAGAAGATCTCTTGTTGAGTGGCTTTGTCTAAATAGATAGGATGTATGCTCAAGCTTATGCTTCAAAAAGGGCTTCAAATGGAGTTGGAATTTGGGTGTGAGTGTATGGTTTTGATGTAAAGTGGCTTCTTAAAATGGAATTATGACTTTACTTTATGGATTGTGTTGTTTTCCAAAGGGGATGGATCCAATTTATAGGCAAGAGGCTTGAGGGATTGAGGGCTAAGATGCAAGGATGGGGAAAAGCTCATGGAGGGCTCAGATTGCATGAGAGGAGAGCACATGGATTGTGCTTCCTTACAGCCAATCGGGGAGTGACACATGTCATAGGGTGAGAGGATGGAGGAAAGGGGAAAGATGAGTCAACAAATGAGGCTCAAGGGATAAAATTTTCAAAAAAACCCTCATAATGGCTTGTAAGAGAAATGAAAGGGCTTGGAAGAGTCATTTATGGCCTAGTGGGCTTCATAAAGTTTTATGGTTGAGATATTTTGAGGGAGATGAGAGAAATTTCAACTTGGGCTTGATTAGGAAGGTTTTAAGCTTGCCTAGGATTGTGCAAATGATTAGAAGATGGATTAGGATGGTTTAGGATTAGCTTAGGGATAGGCAAGTGGATGGCATTTAATGAGGGTGGGTGAAGGAGGAGATATTTGTTAACTTTGGCTTGGGTTAGTAAGTCTTAACCCATGTTTAGGGAATGTGACAAGGTTAGGAGGAGATTAGGATTAGGTTTAAAGACATCTTCTAGAAGAGTCTAGACTTTGGATGAGGATAAAGACTTTCTAGAATAGTCTAGAACTTCCTAGGATGAGGATGAAGACTTTCTAGAAGAGTCTACAACTTCTTAGGATGAGGATAAATTATATTTTTAGGAAATAAATATAGTTTTAATTATTTCAAGGGTTTGGGTTGAGGAGATATTTATTAAAACTTTTTTAATAAACATGAGGATTAATATTTAATCTTAATTAAATATTTTAAGTTGGGATTAGGGGTTGTAAATGATGAGATTAGCCTTTAATCAAAATTAAAAAGGGATTAGAAGATTTTGGAAGAGGTTAGCCTTGGTCTTAAGGAAATTGGCCAAGTTTTGGTCAAAAAATAAATTTTTTATTTGTTTTGGGTTTTTTGGTCAATTTATTAATTAAATAATTAATAAATAAGGAAATAATGTTTAAATAAGATTTAAACATTTTTGGGAGGGATTCCTTAATTAAATATTTTTAATTAAGATAAAGGAATTTAATGGCATAAAAATAAATTAATTAATTAATAAATGATGATGTCATCAGGAATTCTTTCAAAAAATATAAATATTTTATTTTCTAAAGGATTTAGGTGTCTATAGCAATAGTGAATTGCACAACCATTGTGTGGCTCACACATTTATTGAAAGGAATGAAAGAAGAGGTAACCAAACTTGTGATATTGTATTGTGATAACACAAGTGCTATAAACATATTCAAGTATCCAGTAATGCATGCAAAAACCAAGCATATTGCAATCAAGTATCACTATGTCAGAGAACTGGTAGAAGACAAACAAGTGAAGATGGAGTATATTCACACAAAGGAACAAATTGCAGCTATCTTCACTAAACCATTGCCCAAGGATTCTTATGAATATCTAAGAGGCAAGTTAGGGGTAATGCCCCTAACTCTAGTAGTTTAAAGCAACAAAGACGTTGCCTTGCATCAATAAGAGTAGATCATTGAAATATCAGAAGAGTGATGTAGAGGATGACATCAGAAACAAGAAACTCCAAATCAGTCACAAGCATGGTGATAGAGGGAGAAAATATGAGATGCAAAGTCTATATTTCACATATTAAAGATGCTACATCTTTGGCATTTATGTCAAAGACGGAGATATGAAGAAACTGATCAAAATAATCAAAATAAACAAAATAAGAGAGAGATACTCATGAGGGAGACATATATGAAAGAGGGAGACTTATGAGAAACTGAAAGGTAAAGATATATGGTCAGTAGTAAAACTACAGCAAAAGAGGGAGAAACAGAAAGTGGTAGAAAAATGTATGTAATTTTGATAAGTTTATCAAATGAACAATTTGGTTTGCCATCAATGCCAAAGAGGGAGATTGTTGGAAATGATTGAATAAGAATGATGGAACTGGCAAAGAATGTTTTCAATCTTTTTTTTGTCATTGATGTCAAACTTGCTACTTGCAGGAATGACAATTGTTTTAGTGATCCAAATACTATCAATTGGTTGATTGACAAGGAGGCGGCAATCAATAAGATGTAACTAGAGTACCTAGAGAAAGGTTGAAGTTATGATGATGTAATGAAGTACAAGGATCAGCTAAGCCATTGATGAAATAGTGCATTATTGACATATTCTAAGACACATATAATAGACACATCAAAACATATCAAAGATGTAAGGGTTTAGCTATGTTATTTGTGACAGCCTAACTAACTTCATAAGAGAATGTCAAGCAAGCCTAGTTAGTGCCGAACAAATTCTTAGTTGAAGCCGAGAAAGTTTACTTTTAGAGTGTGCCGAGTAAATAACAAGTGTTGAGCAGAAAATAAGTGCCGAGTAAATATCAAGTGCCAAGTAAACATCAAGTGCCGAGCAAGAAATAGGTGTCGAGTAAAGATATAGATGTTGAACAAGAAATAAGTGCCAAGTAACACAGAACAAGCCGAGTATCAGTAAACCAATAATGTTGAGTTGCTGCATTATTTTGAAATTGAAGATTCGCTAGATCTGAGCTGACAAGGTTGTTACCTAGAAGTTTGTAAACCAGATATAAGATAAGAATGATGAGCTAGTGTCATAGAACACCATGTAAAATGGTTTTTAGCAAATACAACTGGATGCTAGACAAGGTTTCTAGATGAAGAAGAAATATAGGGTAGATACATTATATCCTACCTAATCCATTGAAACCCTAAGATTGGAGAGGGAGAATTCAGCGGGAAAGATATTTTAGATTTCTACTTAAGAAGTCATAAGGTCACGAAGCAGAAGTGTGGTGGTAGGGAGAAAGTATGAAAGCATGAGCTGCTGAAGAAAAGTGCTAAGGAGAAAGAGAGCAAAGAATACTTTGTTTTGCTGGATGACCACATATATGATTGCATTGGTATGATGAGTAAAGAAGACTCAAGGAAACAAAGCTTGAGAGGAAGACAAGCTAATAGAACTGAAGTGATTAAAAGTCAAGCAAAGGATTGAACTGAAGTGTGATCTGTAATCTGCAAGTTATGTTGTAAGTTGTATCAGATCAAAGCCATTGTTGTTACTTTCTAGCAATTGTAATAGTTAAGATAAATCCTATGGACTTAGGTTGGTTTAATAGCCATATTGTAAATCCTTTAATAGGGTGACATTCCAAGTGAATGTTTTGAAGTCCTTTAACCAGACCCATTCCTAATAGTTTGGAGAAATCCTCTAACAAGGTTGCATTTAACAATGTGTTGTAGCCTTTAATAGGGCAGGCTTCTCACAGGGCAGACCATCAGAAGTGGTTAAAATCAATTGCGCAGTTATTTTGTGGGTATCATCCCCACCCTAGTTTTACCTTCTTATTCCTGGAGGGTTTCTGGGTTATCAAATTCTTAGTGTTATGGTGTGATGCATGTCTACTTTTCTTAGTTGTTTCAATATTTAAATTGCATACATGATAAGTGCAGTTATGCACCATTACAGATTTGTAGAAAAAAAAAGAAAAATTGGTATTATGGCATTTGGACCTTGAATAACTGATTCACCCCACCCCCCCACCCTTCTCAATTATTCTAAAGAATTATAACACAATTTAGGATCTAGACCCTTAAGATATGCCATTTAATTAAACTTCTAAGATTAAGATATTAAGGTGAATTTCACACACACACACACACACATAAACATTAATATCAAAAACATACATGTCTATATTTAACATTAACATATATATTTCTAATTTTTTTCTAATGTTTTTTAAAATTTTACAAATTGTTATAAATTTTATAATTTTTTTCTAATATATTTCTAAATTTTTTCCTAAAATTTTATATTATTATAAAAATTTTAACTTTTTTCTAACAGTTTTTTAAATTTTTTTTCTAAAATTTATATTAAATTATAAATTTTCTAATGTTTTTGTAATGTTTTTTCTAAATTTGTTACTTAATTTTATATTAAATTCTAAATTTTCTAATGTTTTTGTAATTTTTATTTTTTAAATTTCTAAATTTTATATGAAATTATAAATTTTCCAATGGTTGTCTAATTTTTTTTCTAATGTTTTTCTAAATTTATTTTCTAATTTTTTAAAATATTTTTTCTAAATTTTCTAATTTCTTTTAATGTTTTTTCCTATATTTTTTTTCTAAATTTTATATTGAATTATAAATTTTCCAATGTTTCTGTAATGTTTTTTTCTATATTTTCTAATATTGTTGTAATGTTTCTTTCTAAATTTGCTAATGTTTTTTATAAATTTTCTAATATGTGTTTAATGTTTTTTTTCTAAATTTTATATTAAATTATAAATTCTCTAATGTTTTTGTAATTATTTTTGTAAATTTGTTTTCTAAATTTTCTAATGTTTTTGTAATGCATTTTCTAAATTTGTTTTCTAAATTTTCTAATATTTTTTCAAAATTTGTTTTCTAATGTTTTTTATAAAATTTCTAATGTTTTTCCTAAATTTTAGATTAGAAATTTTCTACAATTTTTTCTAATGTTTTCTAATATTTTCTATATAATATTTTACTATTTTCTAAATTAATATAAATAAACAATAAAATTTTTTAATTAACATTTAGATATGCTTTCAAAATCATTGAAAACGTAAATAACATTCAAATATGCTTTTAAAACATTCAAAGCATTAAATTAATAATATTTTAACATACCCGATGATGAAGAATCTTAGTGAAAGTCACAGACGACGCTGATGGAGGCAGTAGAAATCGTGTGTTCACTCGAACCCTATGATTGAATAGTAGTCACCATGAAAATAACTCAAAAAGGTTAAAACGACATTTTAAACCGTCGCAAATTTGCGTTTTAGACATTTGCGCAAACATATTATGTATGTATGTTCGTGCGATCATAGGAGGCAGTAGAAATTTTGTGTTCACTCGAACCCTATGATTGAATAGTAGTCACGATAAAAATAACTCAAAAAGGTTAAAACAACATTTTGAACCATCACAAATCTGCATTTTAGACATTCGTGCAAACATATTATGTATGTATGTTCACGCAAACATACTATTATGTACTCTGCTATGATCGTGCGAACATACATACATAATATGTTTGCACGAATGTCTAAAAGATGTTCATGCGAACGTATGGAGCATCGAATTTCATGATTTGCCAAACTTCTCCAACTTTTTTTGTTCCACTAAAGTGGAACCCATTATTGTGGGTTCACCCAACAACTACTAAATTTAGTAAGAATATGACAAAGAATCATCCACCTGAATTGATCATCAAAAGCAGAGATAAAGGTGTGATGACAAGAAGTAGAATCAATGAAGAACTATGTTTGATATCTCAAAATGAACCAAAGAATGCAGATGAAGCATGTAAAGATAACTATTGGAAGCAAGCTATGAAAGAGGAATTGGATTGAGTAGTGAAGAATGAGACAAGGGAATTGGTCCCTAGACTAGCAGAAAAGAATGTGATAGGAACAAAATGGATATTTAGGAACAAGATGAATGAACAAGGTGAAGTTGTAAGGAACAAAGCAAGATTGGCATGTAGAGGTTACTCACAACAAGAAGGAATAGACTATGATGAAACCTATGCTCCTGTGGCAAGAATAAATAGTAAGGTTATTCTTAGCATACGCAACACATAAGAAATTCAAGGTATATTAGATAAATATCAAGTCAACATTTATGAATGGAGAACTTGAAGAAGAGGAATATGTAGAATAACTTGAAGGTTGTCCTTTAATAGATGACAAGGACATAGTATGCATATTGAAGAAAGCATTGTATGGCTTGAAGCAAGCACCTAGAACTTGGTATGCAAGATTGGACAAGCATTTGACAAAGCTTGGATATAACAAAGGTATGGTAGGTAGTAATCTATAGTGGAAAGAAATTGATGATAGATTGATGATTTTGGTAATATTCATTAATGATATCATATTTGAAGGAAATGATTATGAAAGTGACAAGCTTGTACAAAAAATGAAGAAGGGATTTAAAATGAGCATGATAGAATAAATAAAATATTTTATAGGATTAAAAATTGTATAGGACAAAGAGAGAATCTTTATTTCTCAAACTAATTACTTAAAAGATTTATAGAAAAGGTTCAGTTTTGAAACATGTAAACCCATTAGAACACCTATGGTAATTGGACACAAGTTATCTAAAAAAGATGAGACATCTATTGTTGAGCAGAAGAAGTACCAATCTATGATTGAATGATTGCAATGTTTGACTCACACAAGGCCAGATATAGCAAATGCGGTTGGAATTGTTGCACTATTTCAAGAGCACCTAAGAGAAGCACATTATGTAGTAGTTAAAAGGAAGGATTCTTATATGCTTATACTGATGCTTAAATGAATGACAGAAAGAGCACTTGTGGTGAAGCCTTCTTTCTTGGAGGAAGATTTGTTTCTTGGCTAAGCAACAAGCAAGACTATACCTCAAAAAGTATAGCAAGAGAAAAATATGTTGTTGCAGTAAGCAATTGTAATCAAGTTGTTTAGATGAAGCAGGTGCTAAAGGATACAAGGATAGAATTCAATGAACCTATTGTCATACATTGTGACAACATAAGAAAAATGAATATTTCTAAAAGTCTAGTATTGGATAATAAGACTAAGCACATTTCTATCAAGTATCACATGTTGAGAGAGAAAGTTGCAGAAAAGGAAATTAGATTGGAGTATATAAGTTCCAAAGAGAATATTGTGGATATTCTCACTAAGCCTCTTCTCAAAGAGACTTTTGAGTATTTACGAGGGTTTCTATGGGTTATGCCCTTCCTACATCAAAGTAGATGATGCAAGAGTGCATTAGTCATGTGTAATTGAACATTATTGTCTGTCTAGATTGAATGTTGATTCTTCCTATATGGGGGAGTATCTATGATGGACAAAGTGATCTAGGAATCTCATTGGATGTTGCTTTAAATAGTGTCTTTCGGTACTTGAGCATGTTAGAGATAATTGTTGTAGAGATTGACAGTTGTTGAAACCTTTGACATTGATGTCAATGGGGTAGAAGTAGAGCATGAAAGCTAGTTTTGGAGAAGAAAATCAGTTTGGAAAGTATAGTATGAGAGGAGTAAAACATAGAGCATACTGAGGTATATCAATGGGGAATAATTATCAATGAAGAGGATTTGAAAAGAAAGGTTAACCATCCATTTCAGTTGGTATTTTTGGAACTAAATGTTTTTAATCTATGCTGCCATCAATGCCAAAGGGGGAACTTGTTGGAAGAATGAATGTTGAGGATATTCCTATGGGGGAGCATTGTAGAAACATGATTAGATCATTATCGAGATGATATGTCACATTCATGATTATGTTTGTCATTGATGTCAACATAGTAGTTTTCTGTGGTATCTGACAGAAGAATGGAAAGACCAAGTTGGTATAGATAGATAGTTAAGTACTTTCACTAATAGAAGTTAAAGGGAGATACTACTAAGTGTCTAGTATATGCAGCTAACCTCATAAGCACAAGATATTAAGTCTAAAAGAAGTTATACAAGTTTTGATGGATACTATTCTGAGATAGAGTTTATAGAGTTATGTTTTGGTAAACATGTTGTGTCTATTAGAAGATTTTTTATTTTGTGAAGCCAAAGTTAAATATGTGAAGAAGACATTCTGGAGATGATGTAGCTAAGATTTCTCATCATAATATTGCATGTATTGAAAGGTATTCAAGTTACAAGGTAGAATATTAATGTTATCGCTAAGTGTAATGCTTTCTTAATAAGGTCCTATAATAATTAATTGAGAAGGTGTGATAGATAACTCAGAGAATTTTTTTATGGATTTAGTATAAAGGAATGACATTTTTCTTTATCATGAAAAATGAAGGTGAATGATTATAAGTAGCACGAAGAGTGGAATACAAAGATAAGAAGAGTAGAGCGAATGTGAAGGAATCTTCATTGTCAAGGTTTTATTGTGTGATTCAAAGTTTGATACTTGGATTTGAGTTTTGTGACTTTATCTAAAAGGTTTGACAATGATTGATTTGGTTGATAGGATAAAGGAAAGAATTTAAAGTTTAGTACATACAATTATTCTATAAGAAATAGTTGACAGATTAGTTGGACAATGAG